>CM024673.1:14100324-15316360 GCA_014182725.1 Eucalyptus brandiana
AGGGAGGATGGGCCGATGGGTCGTGCCTCCAAAGCAGATAATATTATGGCTTGGGAGAGGGAAGGCCCGAGGGATGGCCCTCTGCCCCTACATGACGCGTTTTGAAGCCGTGAGCACTCAGTATCCAAAGCGGACAATATTACACAGTGGGGCTCAAGTCGTTACAAATGTTATCAGAGTTGACTCCTGACCGCGTGTGGGACCATATCGAGGACGCTGTGCTCCCAAGGTGGGGAGAATGTGACGGCTCAAGCGCGGGGGCGCGTCTCCTGTCCCATATCGCTTAGGAGAGAGTCCAGGGGCTAGTTTATAAGGCTTGGGTTCCTTTAATCTATGTGATGCGTTTTAAAGCCGTGAGGATTCAGTATCCAAAGCGGACAATATTACACAGTGGGGCTCGGGTCGTTACATAGGACGTACAAGCCATCAAAATCAGCACAATTCCATCCAAGAAAACGAGCGTAAAATTCTACGTAACGCCTAATTCATCACTAATTATGCCAATTGCGATTAATTAAGCTAAATTACGATTAATTAAACTAAATCAAATTAATTAACCTAACCATGACTAATTAATATAACCATGATTAACTAACCTAACTATGGTTAATTAACCTAAATATGATTAACTAACCTAACCATGGCTGATTAACCTAACCAAGCTTAATTAACACTAATCTAGGATTAATTAAAACTAATTATCACCACCCCTAAGCGTAATTAGGGATTTAACTCACGATTTTCAACGGCGACGAGCTCGTGGTGACGGCGACACGACGGTGTCGAAGACATGCCACTCGAGGATCAAACGGGGCTCAACAGCGGCGGTGGCGATGAACCTTCCAAGTTCTCGGCCAAGGGGGCTTGGCTCGGCTTGGGTTGGTCTTGGTGGCTGCTGGTGAGCTAAGCTGGTGGCAGCGGGGGTGAGCTAGTAGTGGTGCGGTGGAGCTGCGGTGATGGGGTGTGATGGACGGTAGAGCTGAAGCCGTGAAGATGGTGCTGGCGTGGAGATGGTGCGGCAAGAAGGGACAGAGTTGGAGTTGGTGTTGGCAGTGGATGGTGGTGAAGGCATGTAGCAAGGATGAAGGGAAAGCTAGAGGTGGTGTGGAGAGGATGAAGCTACTAGTTGTGTTGTTGGATGATGGGCTGGTCGAGCAGTGAAGAAGGCGTGATGAGGGTGGCGGTTGATGGTAGATGATGTAGTAGCCAAGGAGTTGGAGGAGGGAAAGAAATGTGAGGGAAGAAAGGAGAAAAATGGGGACTGGGCGGCTGTAGCAAGAGGGTGAGTGAATGTGCGCATGAGAGAGAGAGAGAGAGAGAGAGAGAGAGAGAGAGAGAGAGAAAGAATAACAAGTCAAGGGAACAACCAATCACAACCTTAAGGAAATATCCACACCATCATCACCTATGCCACAAAAGTCCTATGCCGATCCAAGCTCACCCAATCACAAATTTCCTCTAATTTCTCACAAATAAAGCCTTTTTGGGTAGCAAATTCCCATTTTTCCTCTTAATCCGAATTTCATTTTCACTTTTCTTTTTGTTTGAAATTCATTTTTCTGCAAAATTTCGGACTCGTCGAAAATTCGCCAAAAGATGAGACGACGTCAAATAAATAAATCGTGACACGCTCAAACGTCTGATTCCTGAAACCGAATTAAATTTTGTGGTTAAAATCAACCAAACACAACTTTAATACGACATAATCTATTGGGTAGCTTTTAAGGGTTTTAGCGCGTTTGACTTGATCGATAATTTTCGATCCACGTTTGTGCATCTTCGAATCATAAACGACCCTCGGTTGTCACATAATCACAAGGGTTCAATTACGTATCCCAAATATAATATCGATAGAAAATCAGGTTATTGTCATTTGATGTGAATATCGCAATTGTGCGGAACCACCCACAATCCGATTACGTAATTCCATCGAATTGACTTATATCCATTCACTAATCGATTTATAACGGTGTTGTATTGACTCTTGTTGATTATTATGGTCGAGCGGTCGATTTCTGATCGAATTCTCTAGTTTGTCACGTTTATATGCCTTAACGGCCTCACTTAATAAATTAGTTAACTCGCGAGTAATCAGTTCCGAGTAAATTAACCATAAGTGCGTCGACGAAACAACTATTTCATAGATTCAAAATGGGGCCAAATTTTGGGATGTCACAATGCCGAAATGAGAGATTATCACAGCAGATGGAAGCTAGAGTGTTGGTGGGGTGCCACTAATGAGAAAGGCCAATAATAATGAGTCTCGTCTAAGGTAGGATTTTTCTAGTTCATGGGAATTGTTAAATTAATTTTTAACATTTTATGTCCAATCCAAGTGTATCTCACCCCCACATTAGATTTCTTATCTAGCATTTTATCCGGCTATATTCAGGTTTATTCGGTCCAGAGAACATCACCAAACACCAAATAAGATAATTTAATATCCTATCCGAACTCAAAACTAGGCCACCAAATGCAACCTTGGGTAATCATAATGATGTCATGCTTTCCTTGGAGACATAAGGTTTTTGCCTTTAGCAATTTATTTACTGCTTTGTTTGGTTGAGTGTTACATTAACTAATTGTGCACCTATGTGATCACCCCCACACACATTAGTGGTTTAAGCTTATAATTGACTCAGATTACTTGCAAATATTTTTGAAAATAAACTGAAAAATGCAATGAAAGGGCATTAGATTTATCTAGCATAACCAAGTCCCCATATCTATGATATATTTAGTTTATAGAAGTAAACTATTCTTTCATACTCATAATTAAATTAAATCGTGTATGAAATTGATTAAATTAAAACTTCAGAATCGCGATTGATATAGGCTTGGGAGAGTTCACCTCTGAGAAAGTCGCGAAATCACGTTAATGAATTATTGTTCTTTGTTTTTGAATATGAGAAGCTTACCATGGGTAAATTAACATAAGATGGTAGCTAATTGATCGAAATAATACTTGGCAAATGAAAGTAGCTTTATATGTGAAATGGCGGCAAAAGAGAGAGACTATAGTGTTTAGTACACGATGATTGGCTTTGGATGAATATGACATGGTACTTTATTAATGTTCTATGCCAGGAGAATTTTAGCCACATCCCAGCTATGATCTTCTAGACGACGAACGTATGCAATTGAAAAGAATGTGACATAGCAAAGTGGGGCTTGAATGGGGAGGGACGACATATATCATCGCAATCAGTAGGAGGGAGGTGAGTGGTAGAATGTCCAAGCGAAAGGCCCCGTTCATCTCCTTTCTTCTACCTAAAATCCGTCATTCATGATGTGTGATCCGATCTCCCTTTTTCGGTTGTCTGAGCTAAGTGCCATGACTGTTGGCATGTATTATCACCTCCCCTTTTGACCTTTAGAAGAGATTGCACCACCATGAGCAGTGCTTGCAGGGACACAAGAAGCTAGTCGCTCTTGTTGTATGAAGTACCTGCCCCTACTAGAAAACCCTAGCTAAGAGGAAAAGGTTTCGATGTTTATGAGTCAAGCGACGATCGATGTGTATCAAGCAGGATATCAAGGAGACAGGTCGTTGATAAGCCAACTTATGACCGACCGACCGAATCTTCAAGCCTATCATGTCGAGTGAGAGTTTGAGTTTGGTTGTGAATTTTGTCTTTAGAACAATCATTTTTAAGCAAACATATTCGGAAGTCTCAAAGCTGTATTCACATCACCAATTTCAACCGGAGGGAAGCCCCACTTTAGCCCTGGCTCCGCTCCAAAGGACACTGGCGAAGTGGGGGGGCTCTCTCTCTCTCTCTCTCTCTCTCTCAAACATAATTCCACTTCCTTGGACTTTTCGTATCAATGTATTGGTTGTGATTTTCTTCGAAAGGGACTTCGCTGTCTAGCCATATTTAGCAGAGAAATATGATGCGATATCATGACATTCACGCAGTATTTTTATGTGACATTGCCCAGCGTTTGAATCGGCAAAGGTTAAGACAAATGTTAAGAAAGAACTACATGTACTTCTAGGAAACAAGGGAGCAAGAGCGAATAAGGAATGCTTACGCTATCTAATTTGAGTTCTATTAAAGAACCATTCTCAGTTGATTAGAGGTTTCTTCATACAACTAATTTAAACAGTTTTGGCAACTTAAATTCCTCGAAGGCTTATCACGGCCAATGCATTAGGAAGCTACCAATTACTGTATTTGAAACAAGGCATTGTGTCCAATTATCACTATCATTTCAATGAGAAAATTCGATCTTCGTTAGATGTGAACAAACGTTGTAGACTTACAGTCACGATAAATAGAGAGGGACCACGAACTTGACAGGATGTCTGTCATTTACGGGCTGAGTGCTTTCTTACGTCCGTAGGAATGCCTGCTTGTGACACCCATTTCCCATTTTTTTCCCACCACCAATAGAAGCATGTGAAGACGGTAGCTCTTGCTCCTATTCCTCTGTCATGTTCGTTTTGACTTTCATGGAGGCCCTAATTAGTGTAAAACTGCAGACACTCCGATTTCTTTCATTAACAGGCTTCAGAAGAGCACTCAAAAAACATACATACGTAGACCATGTTTATTTGGGCGTATGCTTCCCACCTCTTCATTCTGACACGGATGTGATAATTTGCAACTATCCGTTGCTCCTCACCCTCAAATACTTGGATTTTGAGTGTTCATATATATAATTGACAATTGGCTGTTAAATCACCCACATATATAATTGACAAGTGTCCCTCTCTAAGAGCTTTAATTTTAACAAGAGCCACTCAATTTCAAGATGGTATGGATCAAGAGCTAGGATCTCGAATATCAATCACAGCTTCCTTTTACCCATTTATGGAATTCCCATCTTAACCCATCTTACTTGCTTTCCGCCGAATTAAGTATTTTTTTTTATTAAATCAGATAAGATAGGGTAGATGGACTTATCTATGCATTGCCTGTCAAATTATTTGAATATGACAGCGGGTATTGGAACATGCTATTTCATCGAGCGTTTGGTTTCATCGAATAACAATTGATAAAAATGGAAATAACATCATTCTTTTTTAATACGAAAAAACATAACGAAAGAAAAATTGAAGAGGCAACTTGTGCTACCATCATGATGAGAGAGAAGGAGGTTTTTTTTTTTTTTTTTTTTTTTGCGAGGGGGAGTGGGGGAGGGCTGGACTTTCTTAAAACTCGGGTATATTTTAGTCAAAGTAACTGTATATGATTGGTACAGTCATTCAAATTTTAGAGAATATCAACCGTATATATATGTTCAAATATTCCAAGATCATTCATGGCCTCAAAATATTGCAATGAAATTTGGGTTTCTATTAGGTAGACTCTATGAAAATAAGGGGTAATGTTTTGTTAATTAAGACACTAATTAAGTAACTCAAAATAAAATTCACACTTTCGAAGAGACTTTGAAACTTGAAGAAGTGCAACTCACTTAATTCAGAAAGAAAGTTCTACATTTCTACCAACATGTTTAAAAAGGCTTACAAAACATTATGGAGGCATCGAAAATAGGTAAATTATTGGTGTTCATTTTTTTCTGCCAGATATGTGAAATATATGTTGATGTTCCATCAATCCACACCACGTTGCACCTTCAAATGGTGCATTCCATATCCTAATACGGGTTGAAGTCACAAGTCACTATCAGATATGATTGTGATAGCGGGAGCTCAAGTTTCATTATTGCATATTGAAACATAGAAAAGTCTCGAATATGGAATTAAGGGAGTACAAAATTTACAGCTTCTGTCATTAAACGTCATTTGAATTTCGAAGCATTTCTCTCTCATAAAACTTTCACGTTAGACTGGAGTGACGCATCTTTACTATATCTCGAGCAATAGCTTGCATACAATAACTTCGATTGTCGTTTTGATTTGAATGCCTTAAACTTTTGGAATTTTTCTAGTTTGATCCCGCCGCGCATGTATTTTCCGGGTTTCTGGATGGAATAAAGCGTGATGCTCTTAGCGATTGCATGCGATACGGAAAGCCCGCAATATTCTTACTTTGATAAGCAAAATCTGAGAGAGAGAGAGAGAGAGAGAGAGAGAGAGAGAGAGAGAGAGAGAGGAGTGTGCAAGCCCATGCGGGAAACAGCGTCGACTTTCTTACGAGAAAATCAGAAGCCAATCTCCTAATAAGAAGAGTTTTTTTTTTTTTTTTTTTTTGTCAATAATGGGGAAATTAAGGAAAACCCTAGATAGGAAATCATCTTCAGATATTCCAGAAAATAAAGGTCCTACTCATCAAATCCTTCGGTGACTGAACTATATGATAAACTCATAGAAACATATATTGATTCAATAGAAGGAAATGCTAAGATCGCATGGATCCGGGCAGCTTCTGTGAGGTGGAGGAAATGTCTTTCGCTTCGAGGTTCAGAGCATGTTCTCATATGCTCCGAGATATCTATCGCCCGCCGACGTATATGGCAAATACAGTAGATCTGCCAATGCATCCTGCACCCACTCATCCTCCTCGTCTTGCTTCATCTGTCAACGATTAAAAGAAAATTAAAAAAAGAAGTTGTGAATTCATCCGCCTCCATATATTATTATTTAATGGACTAATGATGATGCGCATTATGCAAAATGCTTGTGATGAATGATTGACGTTATATGCTCAATTATCGTGTGAAGTTAGATGAGTCAACTACCTGAACATCATCACCGAAGAACAAGTCTTTTTCTAGTTGGGGATACTCGTTCTTCTTTGCTGCTGCTATTTCTTCCGCACAAGAATCACTGTTCCTCGCAAATCTCCCACGTACTCTAACTCTTCTGTCTGCTAGGGATTTGCGGCATGCATACTGCACGTTCGTACGCAATATGTTAGTGTACTAAAATCAATTTGATGACTTATTATTATCGGCAACCTTATGTGAAGCAGTTAAGTAACGCGTGAGAAATGAAACTAGTCATAAGAGCATGCATGTGGTGGTAGTGGAGCTCGTGCAAAGAGTCACCTTAATTGTTTTGTTGAAATTCCTCTTGTTTCTCTTTTTCAGATATCTGAGAATTCTATGTTTTCTTTCTTCCACTGAGTATCTCCCAACTTTGAGGTTACATTCTTCAGGTGATGGCTCTTCTTGAAGCTTCATATTCTGTGAGAAAAATGGTGTTTATTCAACCAATCGTTAGTAGTCAATGACGTAAGAGTATTCTTCTGACAGACGCAAAGGACGCGCACAGCAGAGGCGAAACAAATATGTCCATGCAAGGTCTGGATTGGTATATGTGTGTAGGCATATAAATATAGAAGTTAACTAAAGCAAAGGCATACCCATTTGCAATGATCTCCAGCGGCACGGTAAATTGGCTTGAAATCACCAGACATGAATGGGCGGGCTTCCTTCCCTAATAATTCGCAGACATAGGACTGATCATCACAGGACAATAAGCTGCCGAAGCTTTGAGGTTTGTCGACAACCCCGCATGATGATCCATAGTTGATCACAGCTCCAGGGAATGCAGGCATGATCCTTTCTTCATGGAAGCCAGCTGCACATGTCGGGAATGTCGGAACAGAAGAGACGGCTTTCTGATATTGCTGAGATGACAACATCCCGCTGTGAGGCAATAATTCTTCAGCACCCCACAATGGACCTCCCACAATTCTTCCAGCTTCAACAACTTGAGCCAGAGACTCTTGAGCGTAGAGATCATCATCGGCAAAGGTTGAGAAATGAGAGTAAGATTGAGGAATAGAAGCCATTCAAAAATTGCAAGGTGAAGCGATGAGAAGAAGTGCTTTGATGGGTTGCCTTACTATACTAAATGGTTTGCCTTTGTGCTGTGCTGGGTAAGCATTTAAAGTGGGATTTGTACATATATAGGGTTGCGGCGTCAAGGGCTCTTAAACACTAAAAGCAAGTGGGTGGAGCAAACAGTGCTTGGTTTCGTTTGTCAGAATATCTTTGACTGTTTTACTAAGCTAAGGACCCCCAAAAGCTTAAAGAAGCTGGAAGGGGCGCATGTTAACTCTAGCAAGGACTCGCGCGACATGCTCTTGATTCACGCAACTACTTTCCAGAATAAAGGAGAATCTTTCGTTTTTTTTTTTTTTTTGGGGGGGGTGACCCTAGTTATAACAAGGAGCCCTTAGCAATATCACTTGGTAAATCTCCTCCATTTTAAGAGGATGGTGATTATCAAATCTATATTTTTAATGGATTAGGGAGTCGGAAAAAGTTTTGAGTTGGAGATTCTCTCTTAAGCGGATAGGTGTTCCTGTGGCAGCTCACTAGTATGTTTGGTCGCTCCGATGTTACTTCAAAATACAATATGAATTATTTTATCTATTGTTTAGTGGCTAGCTTACGATTGGACAAAGTAGGATAGGCCCGGGTAACGAGTTTGGGACTCGTTAACGAGTGAAATTAAAACAGAGGGGAGTAAAAGTTGAGCATAAGCAAGGTTGGGGGGGAAGAGAGGAAGTGGGCAGCGCTCTCAGCTGCGTCGGCGACAAGTGAGAAAGCAGGGCAGACAGGACAGTGCCACTGTCCTAGAGGTCGCACGTGACATGAGTGGCGCCCTCGGTGACGACGGTGGTAGTCTGTCTCTTTCCTATCGTATCTCTCTCTCGCTCTCTCTCGCAGAAAGCGATCAAGTCGCCCCCCGGTGGCTCTGATGATTGGACTTGTGGTTGGGATTGCCTTGCGGCGATCACCAGTGACTGCCTTGAGGCGGTCACAGCTCCTAGACGACAACGACCGCACGATGGTGGTGGTAGCTGTCTTGTCTATCTCGTGGAGGTCCGACGATGGTTGCTTGCAGATCTACGGTTTCGATGTTTTGTTTCTTCTTCAATCCAATTTTTTTCTGATATTTTGGTTGTTGAATTTAAAAGGATGTTCATGTCAAACTTTTATGCAAGTGACTTGCCAAACAAATGATAAGCCACTTCCTATCTAATCCCCAATTCTTATACTTACGAACAAACGCAGTCTAAACTAATGGAATTAAGATGATTGTCAAGTTCAGAAATACATAAGACTACCCAACATACGACGATATTGTAAGTGTTAAACAAAATAATAGAACAGGCCTACTATAAGGGATTAATTTCGCGTTCAAACGGAAACCCAATTCGTTAACTCTGTTAAAGCTATGGAATTGATTTTGTATGTGTGCGTGCATGTCAAGGTATGATGTCCAGATGGGTGATATGGGTGCTTGACTCGCGTTGTTGTAAAATGAAAAGAAAAACGAGAAAGAACCTCCGACTGCGAGACACGTTCGTATAGACTTCATATGAGACGACAGAAGCGTAAGTTTGTAACAGCAGCATATGTTCCCTCATTGTCTCTTCTGCCTCGGCAGGGAAACAGGAGGAACTCGTCAGGTGGCTTGGCCAAGCCCACGGGGGATGCTTTTTCCATGAGAGATCTATCATATTCTGATTTCCCCGTCATTTCAGTCAGTACGAAATAGATATCAACCCCAGATACTTGCTCAATTGCGGGATATCGACGAAGTTCTTTGTCAGCAACTCGGAATTCGTTTCAAACCTATTAACACCCAAAAATTACTAATCTTGTTTCAGGATGGTGCTAGTATAACCGCACTATTAGATAGAATTTCTAACGGTGCCATTGACACCACATTTCTTTTCAAACAAGTTTTGTCAATTGAGAATGAAAACATGTTTCTTGAAGAAATTTGTGGCAATGAGAGGGCAGTTACTCTCACGGGCAAGATATGGACAATTATTTCATCATTTTCCTTTTTATTATTATTGACAAAGTGACAAGCTCAATCAATAAAAACAGTTTCGTCACAACAGTAGATTGACGACGAAAGCTTTCATCACGACTTAAGAAGTTAATTGACTAAATCATCAACTGTAGGCAATCAACACAAAAACGTGATTGTTAGGTAGTTATGTTATTGTTGCTATTTTAGGATTTGTATAATTTCTTATAGATAAGTGTTACTAAATAATAGGAAATCACGTAACTTTTTATAACTTCCAATAATATTAGGAAGTTATTTCTTTATTCGAATTCAGTAACCGTTGTATGTAACTGTTTGTAGATGATTATAAATAAGCCTAGTGTATTCATTATAAAGGACCATCAATCAATCATAGAACTCAATATTTTTCTGCAAATTTATTTTTTATCTTTACATTTAGGCACTTCACATGACTGAACATGATATTCTTTAGTCTTCGTATCTTAAATTTTTTTGTCATTTACTTTCCTATCCAAAATCAAGGACCCCTCGCAACTTTTGTCAATTCGTATCAATCCACCCATAGTCATAGAGAATATTGCATTACATTTTTTTGTAAAACAAAACCAAGAGGTGTAAACGATAAGTATGAGTTCATGCATGCCAAAGAGAAAAGCTGTTTGAAAACTAGGGAAGCTTTATATGTACATGGAGGGTTGCACGTGATTTTCTATTCTTAGCCTGGAAAAAGCCAACAAAGGTGTGCCCCAGTCGGACCTCCAAAAGAGTTAACCTATTGCTTAGACCAGGAATCTAACACATGGCCTTGTTCATTTGTACCAACTTGTAAATTATGATTCGGTAACCCAAAAAAATAAAAATAAAAGATTAACAAGGAAGAGGGGCCTTTTATGTGTACATCCCATCAATAGGGCAATGACAGAATTTATTTCATGCGTGTATTTTGGGTAGTATTTTATTGGCTGTATATATGTTAGCCTAAAGGTGAGAAAATAAGAAAATACTAATCTATAATTGATAAAACATGCGAAGATAACCGAACACTTCAAGTGCTCATAAAATATCAAAAACACTTCATTAGACTTTATATTTTTGCAAAAGAGATGAGAGCTAATAGTATTTGAGCTGAACCAACATTTTCAATCGCTGAATATGTCAGAACGATTAATCTTGTTTACAAATCATTGGAACAATCAATACCGATTATAATTGTACTTTGACTATGGACAATGATAGCGACGAAAAACTCCATATGGTAGTAGAAAGTCGCATGTTCGAATTTTCAAGATCCTCAATGCAATTCCATACTTGTAACCCATTTCCAAAATCTTAACTCGAAACCAAATCCCAAAACATGCCGAATGGAAGGTACCTATGGTAATTAATCATTAGATCATTCCTCCACTAACAAGGTTTAAGGGGGTCCCTTCAGTTCACATTTGCAAGAGTACCGTCGAAGCAGAGATTGGAGCCTGAGAAGAGTGCTTTTTCCAGGGAATGGAATATGTTCCCATTGATCACAGAGGCGAGAGTAAAAATATCTTGGCTCGGTATTTCCTTGCACGTGCTAAAAAATCTTGTTCCGTGATCTTGTTATTTTATTATTTTTTGGGCATCTCTAAGCTCGAAACCTTAATATTTTTGAAGACGGGGAATATAACTTGTGCTGCGCTAAGAGAAAGCTACGGCTTAATTTGTAAACGTATGTCGGAGGAGGGTGTTGGCTATTTCGAGTTTTCTCTTTATTCCCTCTTCCTTCGCCTAGCCTTTTCACGCGAGAGTTTGAATGATTCCCTCGAGTTCAAGAAAGCTTACTTAGAAAAGAGGAAGGCATCAAATAATCTCGGACCATCTTTCCGATATCTTGAAAAAAAGAGAGATTCCACTCTTCTCCCTTTCATCTGTCTCGGGAGTGGCAAACTAGGGGCCGGTTCATTCTTCCAGGCGTATTCGAGACGTCGATTAGCGCAGTTAATCGCACCGATCGATCATCAATCCCATGTTACATATCTAACTAGGCTCAGACGCAATCTTGTCCTTGTCGCTCTCCCTGCAAGTGGTGTCTAGAGGATCCAACAAGCTCATGTTCTCGCATGTTGCCCGGTGGACGTGAATCTGTCGTTAAGTTTTATTTTTTAAGATGGATAGACCGCACTTTATCACTTTATTTAGATATGAACAAATATTCGCTCTCCCCTCTCAATCGCGTGTATACATAAATAGAATTCCCAGAAGCAAGCAAGTGGAGATTTGGAGTCAGAGATTTGTTGGGCCTTTAATCTAGAGGTACACTTCCCTTTCGTTTCGATCAGATTGGCGATGCCCCCCAAAAATCAAATCACTTTCTGTCACCTTTTCTTTACTAACCTTGAACAATACATGTGAGCCCGAAGAAGCTATTGACTAGTAATTTGGACCGTTCCATGAACTCAACTCAATAGTAATTTAAGGTGTGTCTGTATCATTAAAAGAAGTTCCACGAAAATATTTTCTAGACTTCTGTTACTTTTGGGACGTTGAAAATGGTAAGTCAAGTGAAAAGTATTTAAAATGAGGAAATTCTCCCTTGATAAGATCGGCGAGGGACATCAAAGAACTTCAAAACAAGTTAGGGTTTCAATAAAGTTGTCTCTCTATAGCTTCCGGGATTCTTTTTCTCATATTCCAATTGATTGATCAACAAATCATGTTCTCGTTAGTTGTAAATTAATACTTTCCATATGTGATTCTTCCCCTTAAAACTTTATTTCAAGGCGTTGAAATGGAGTGCACAAAAGGTATACGTTAAAATGGTGATTGTACTTACCACTTCACTTCTTTCCTACACTGATTTCAGAAACTAGAGAAAACGAATGAAGAAATTGAATATTTAGTCCATATTTGCTTATTAAAAGTACTTCATTTGAAATTTCTTGACCTTTTATTATTCACTCGATGTTCTCTTTATAGACAATCGTGAATTCATCACTTCATGTGTTATTTTATAGTATATAATTTCTTTTATATAGTTTACTACTAGGGGTGAGCGGTCCATACAGGTTTTACTTAGAACATAAAAACTACCCGTTGAAACAGGTTTTTCATTTTTTGGAATCTGAAAACTACCCTGCATACCCTAGAATTTACCATATCACAAATTCCAATGTCAAATTTCACGGTCTACCCAGATTCTATCTAAATTATTAATTGAATTTGATTGCAGTAAATCATCATATTTAATAACCACCACTTATCACTACAATCCATTGAGCACAACTTATATTTAAACACACGACAAATATGAAATATTAACATAATAAAAGTCTCAGTCATAAAATAGAAGCTTAGAGTAGTGTTCCTAGATTATGCACTCATTATTGAATGCTATAGAATATTGTAGGATCGCACGAAGATATAGACCAAGAAAGACACAAAAACTTATTCAAGCCACCTATTTAGAATTGGAAACCTACCTGTTGAAATAAGTTCTCAAATTTTTGGAATCTGGAAACTTCTTTGCATACTTTGGAATTGGGAATTCAACAACTTTCCACCGGACCGATTCTTTGGTTTCAGGTTGCACTTTGGAACCGTGCTCAACCTTAGTTACTGAGATTTACATAATCTATCCTTATTAAGGAAAATATTATTGGAAATAAAATCCAAATGTTGGAAAATAATTCCCTCTCTTTTTTGTGTTCACAACCAAATAATGGAAGATCAATTACTTTCCTCAAAATATAAAATTTCAAATAAAACCATTTCCTTCGGCTAACTTTTTTTTCCCCTTTATGATCCATTTCTATCTTCAAATTCTCTAAGTTAAAGTTTCTTAGGGCGCGCATGACAACCATTCTATTCTAGAAATAGTTTCTGGAATAGAAATAGATTTTTCTATTTCTATTTCTAGAAGAGTTTCTAAACAAAAATAACCGTTTGATAATGATACAAAATTTCTACTCTAAAAATAGAAATTTGTTTAAGAACGACACAAAATTTTTCTTTTTTGGACGGCGGCGGCGGCGACGACCGACGACCTTTAATATAAAAAATAAAAATAAAAATGATTTAGTAACAAAAAATAAATCATAAAATAAAATAAAAATATCATAAAAAATAAAATAAAAATATCATTTTATTTTAAAATTAAAATATCATTAAAAATAAATTTATTTTATTTATTCTATTTTATTTTATTTTACGAATAAATTTATTTTAAAATGAATAAAAATAAAAAATAAAAATAAAATAATTTGGCAAAACACTTAAGGCAAATAAAAATAATTTATTTTTATTTATCATAAATAAATTATTTTTATTTATCACAAATAAATTATTTTTAATAAAATAAAAATAAAATGATAAATAAAAATAATGTATTTATTTTAAATAAATTTATTTTTATTTTTAAATAATAAAATGAATATATTTATTTTTATTTTTAATAAAATGAGGAGAGGCGAAGGAGGAGGAGGAGGAGGTAGAGATGTAGAGGAGATGAGGGAAGACTCACCGAAATTAGGATTTAGTGGGAGAAATTATTTCGATTTCTCTTCCAAATCAATTTATAGAATATAAATCTATTATAGAAATAGAAAACCGAGTAGGTTTATCAAAAAGGTTTCTATTCCAAAAACAGTGCAGGTAGTAAAAATTATTTCGAAATAGAAATTTTAGTTATCATGCACCCTTAGAAGCTTCTTCTGTTAAGATAAAATGGCAGTCATATATACGATAACATGAATAAAATTAATATCTTATTGACTAAAACTCCATTTGTTTCGCTAAAAATGAATAATTTGGAAAATATTCTTCTAAAAATATTTGTTCATATCTCTTATAAAATTGAATGAACGAAAAATATCTTCATCACCCACGAAAATATTTGGATATAAAATATTTTAAATTGACGAACTATTTTAAGCAATCATTTTGAGGAAAATATTCTTCAAATCATTTATTTTTCGCGAAACAAATAGAGCTTAAGATAATCATCACACAATTCTATGAAATGTTTGACATTCAAAATATAAATGAAAATGTCATCAATTGGCTACCACAATTTGTTCTCTTCAATCTTCAATAGCGTGACGCCTCTTGGCTTTGTTGGTTGGAATGAGGCCCAGATCGGCACGAACAGAACCCTTCTTCAGCTTCCACTTTATCACTTTATCAGATATGAACAGATATTCGCTCTCCCGTGCCAATCGTGTGTATACATTAATATGGTTTCTAGAAGCAAGCAAGTCGAGATTTGGAGCCAGAGATTTGTTGGGTCTTTAATCTACAGGTACACTTCCCTTTCGTTTCGATCAGATTGGCGATGCCCCCAAAATCAAATCACTTTCTGTCACCTTTTCTTACCAACCTGGAACAATACATGTGAGCTTGAAAGAAGCTATTGACTAGTAATTTAGACCGTTCCATGAACTCGACTCAATAGTATATTAGGGCACGTTTATTTCGTTAAAAGAAGTTTCATGAAAATGTTTTCTGGACTTTTTTTGTGTTTGGGATGTTGAATTTGCTGAGTCAAGTGAAAAGCATTTAAAATGAGGAAATTCTCCCCTGTGATAAGAGTGGCGCGGGACATCAAAGAACTTCAACTAAAGTTAGGGTTTCAATAAAGTTTTCTCTTTATAGCTTCCAAGATTCTTTTTCTCGGATTCTTATTGATAAATCAACAAATCATGTTCTCATGTGTTGTAAATTAATACTTTCCATCTCTGATTCTCCCCTTAAAACTTAATTTCAAGGCATTGAAATGAAGTGCACAGAAGGTATACGTTAAAATGGCGATTGTAATTACCACTTCACTTCTTTCCAACACTGATTTTTGAAACTAGAGAAGACGAACGAAGTAATTGAATACTTTCATATATGCTCATTTATGTACTTATTCAACTTTACGGCTTCTTTATTCCATAGTTGCTTATTAAAAGTACTTCATTTGACGTTCCTCGACCTTTTATTATTCGTTCAATGTTCTCTTTAGAGACAATTGTGAATTCATCGCTTCATATGTTATTTTATAGTATATAATTTCTTTTACATAGTTTACTGATAGGGGCGCATGGTTCCAAGTTCTATATAAGTTCCACCTAAAACTTGAAATCTACCTATGAAAAAATGTTCCTCATTTTTGAAACCCGGACCTATCCTATCACAAGTTCCAAGGTTTACTCAAGTTCTACTTATATTATTAATTAAACGATTGCAATAAATCGTCACATTTAATGACCACCACTTATTGCTACAATCTACTAACCATAATTTATATTTAAATACATGAAGAATATGAAACATAAACAAAGTAGAAGTTTCAGTCATAAAATGGAAGCTTAAATGAATTGTTTCATATTATACACGCCATGAAATAGTATAAGATCATGAGAAGGCATAAACCAATAAAAATACAAAAGCTTAATTTAGGTTCCACCTACCTAGAACTTGAAACCTACCCATTAAAATAGGTTCCCTAGAACCGAACAGGTTCTTATCGGTCCAACTTTTCGATTTCAGCTTCCACCTTAGAACAATGCTCATCCCTATTTATTAAGATTTATATAATCTATCCTTAAGGAAAAATATTATTGGAAGCTAAATCCAAATATTAGAAAACTAATTCTCTCTCATTTTCATGTTCACAACCAAATAGTGGAAGATCAATTACTTTCCTCAAAATATAAAATTTCAAGTACAACCATTTCCTTTGGCTAAATGTTTTTTTTTCCTTCACGATATATTTTTATCGTTAAAATCTCCATGTAAAAGTTTCTTGGAAGTTTATAAGGTTCTGTTAACATGAAATGATAGTTGTATCTAATGATAACATGAATAAAATCAAATATTTTATCGATTCAAACTTCATTTATTTTGCTGAAATGAATGATTTAGGAAATATTTTTCTAAAAATGATTGTTCATATCTCTTATAAAAGTGAATGGACGAATAATATATTCTATCGTCCACAAAAATGTGAACGCAAATTTCCTCAGTTGGCTACCACAATACATTCTCTTCAAATCTGCGTGAGGCCTCTTGGTTTGGTTGGGTGGAATGAGGCCCAGATCTGCACGAGCGGAGCCCTTCTTCAGCTTTGCGCTCGTGGATTCGCTGCGTGATCGGATTCTCGGCGGAAGATGTGGCCCGATCCGCTCCTCTCCGCAGGCCTTTCCGAATGCGTCGGGCTGTGATCCTCGGCTCAGCCCGGGGCCCTTCCTTTCCTCCTCGACTTAACTCTCCGTCCTTCCCCCTTCCTCCTTCATTTGCTCGCAAAACACCGTCCTCGTCGATCCGTCCTCGGAGCCGGAGGTTTCTGTCGGGGGGAGGCCGGGCGAACATGTCGGTGCTGCTCGTGACGAGTTTAGGGGACATCGTGGTGGACTTGCACGCCGATAGGTGCCCCTTGACCTGCAAGAACTTCCTCAAGCTCTGCAGGTACGTCCTGCCCTCCTCCGACCTTCGCTTGCTTCTTCTTCTTCTTCTTCTTCTTCTTCTGATCTCCTTTGTCCGTGAGCTTGTCTATTGGCTTTGGTAAACGCGTTCCATCGATTTTTGAGCGCATTCTCTGTTCCGAGGTTGTTCCCGCGATCGATCTTCTTTGGCCGTCGCGCTCGTTTTGCCTTCGAATTTTTTGCCGAGGTTGATACTGGGGCACTATATTTTGTTCGGGAAGCAGGGCGTGCGCGTTTGCGGTTCGCCGTGTTTTGGTGACGAGTAGAAAGTTAGTCATGGGATGAACCCACTCCTGAGAATAATTACCAATCACGCGCGCCGTCTTTCTGTTGAAGAGTAGAGGCTTCTAAGGATATTTTTCTGGCCATTTTCAGACACATTTTGAGCACCTCATTAACCCTTTCCCCCCTCCCTTTGCTATCTTATTGGTGCAGGATCAAGTACTACAATGGGTGTGTGTTTCACACTGTGCAGAAGGATTTCACAGCACAGACAGGCGACCCCACTGGGACTGGAACAGGCGGCGATTCTGTTTATAAGTTAGTGACTTTGCATTGTTGGCTTTTTGCTATGGGTTGTTCAGTTTTGTGGTCTTTCATGCGCTTCTATAATTTAAAATAAAAGGACCTCATGTTGATTAATGGAATAGTGGAGGTACTTTCCTTTTGGGTTAGAACAATAACGCAGTGTGATTAATTCGAATTACATCTCCTATTTTATTTTCTCGTGCAAAGTAACAGAAGTCTAGTTCTTCACTTTTATAGGGTGTGAAGTAAACCCAAAATTAAGAGCAAAAAAGATGTTCTTCTTTCAGTGTATTTTGTGAATATATATGTGTTGTCCCACGTGTATCCTTCAGTTTAATACAGTGATAAATACTTGAAACAATGAATTGTATTCTTTTGAGCAATAAAGTCTGTCAACGAAGATCAGAAAGCATTTCTTACATTTTCTTTTCATAGCAATCGATGTGATTTTGAATGAATCACCTGACATAACTGCACAAATTGTTCTGTTTCAGATTTCTTTATGGTGATCAGGCTCGCTTTTTCATGGATGAGATTCATCTTGATCTTAAACACTCCAAGACGGGAACAGTTGCCATGGCAAGTGGAGGAGAAAATCTCAATGCTTCTCAGGTAACTTTATTATGCCGTGGAGTGTTATTTTGGTAATGAGATGCACCGGATACGAAGGAGGCAGGAAGTTGCACTTTTCAATGCAGTTGCTTTATCTACAGTTTTCAATTTGAAGTCATTTTCTCCACATCTTGTCAGACTTGTATGAGCACTCACAAGCTCAAGATAATGACTATTGTTAATTTAAGTTGAATTTTGTTTCGCTCTTCATCCATATACCCAAAATGTTGCTTTTACTAACCCTGTGCTTTTACAGTTCTATTTCACATTGCGGGATGATTTGGATTATCTTGATGGAAAGCACACGGTGAGATTCTGATATGATTTCTCTGGTCATCCTCAGTCCTCACTCTTGAGTTCTATGCTGTGTCTTTGATAGGTTTTAGTCGCACAATTGTTGTTATATATTTTTATCCTGTTTGAGATGGAGGGAGATGAGATGGATTTTTTTTCCACAGATGATCTTACCCCTAAAATTTAGTCTTTCACGTTCTTCGTGGAGCCTGAGTTATGATTTTGGTCTTCTCTACTTTCTCCATAATGCATCTCCAAACACATTCACTAACTAAGAGGTATAAATAAGGATGTACAAACTTCAATAGGAAGCTCTATAGAAAGATCTTTTGATTGGAAATTGCAGCTTGTGATTTTGACATCTTTAGGACCCAAAACAATATCAGTATATTAGTTTTGTTGAAAGGACGAGAGCGAGGCCAGTTTTAGTATGTGAAAGTGTGACCAATTAAGGTGAGATTAGAAGTGATATGTGCAAATTTGATGTCAGTCGAAAAGAAAGAGTGTTCTATTTCTTTGGCTGCAGAAGCGAGAAACAGAATTAGAAATAAAGGACAGCTGGGACTTTGCAGTTGGCTGCATTAAGGATATCATAGGAGGCACATTGAGGAGGCTCAGGGCCATTTTGGATAATGTTGGGCTCCCAAATTACTTTGATAGAAAGCAGGTAAATAGCTGCCTTAGACAATAGGCTGTGAAAAGGAAGGTTTTGGGCTCAAGGGGCTTTAAAATAATTTTATCAAACATCAAAACTGTCATTCAGAGGATTTTGCGAGTCCAAATCTGTTTTGCAGAGTTTCCCATATTCACCCTTAGTCGTTCGTGGTGCTGTCTTGTTGATATACCAGCAAGAAGGATTGACCTGATGTTAGACTAAAATAAACAATGGTAGACCAATTGTCCGAGAATGAAAAAGAATGGTAGACCTAGTTGTACATAGATATTGGAAACAGAAGACGGTTCATCTGAAACGTGATAAACTAAACTGCAAATCAAAGAGTCCCTGTGGTACAAAGGTAGTCATTTCCTTGACTCATTGTGCTGTAACAAATTTTTGTTGTGCTGAGTTGATTGAATTGCTTTTTTTATATGTTCCTGTGAACTTTTAGGAGAATATTAATTTCATGCTCCTTTGATTTCTTGCTAATCATTTTATGCAAGTCTGTGAGGTTCTTTTGCAAATTGCAATGTTCCAAATGGAAAATTCGGGGTTAACTTTTTTTCCAGCTTTCCTCTCTGTGGACCATGTTCTCCTCGAACCTCTCATTTGGACCTTTAAGACAGATTACTAGTAAGTAATCGGAAATTAATTGAAGCAGCAGTTAGATTGGGGTTTGCAACAACTAAAATTTTGATCAGGCTCCTTTATCACCTGGCAGTGTGTTTTTTATTACATCTTCGTGTAGAATTGTGTGACTTCAGTTAGTAAATACCTATTTGGAATCTTGTTCATCCTGGAGTCCATGCCTATTGGTTCAATCAATTCTAATTGAGTACATGTAGGGTAGTCTTGTCAAGTCATTTCATTATTCGAATGTACCACTACTTTTGTACATTCTGGGCATTGATATGTGGTTGTAAATGCGGAATGGTGTAAATGGGTTTTAACAAATTATTCATCATTGTTAGGTGTTTGGTGAAGTTGCAGAAGGCCTTGAGACATTAACTAGGATTAATGAAGCCTATGTAGATGAGAAGGGGAGACCCTATAAGAACATCAGGTTCATTCTTATTCCACTCTCTCGCTCTTTGAATTACCTTATGTCACTCTCTTGTTTATTTCCAGTATGGTTCCCTATTGTTTTGAGCAGGATCAGGCACACATATATATTGGATGACCCTTTTGATGACCCTCCCCAGTTAGCTGAGTTGATTCCTGATGCTTCTCCTGAAGGAAAGCCGAAAGATGAGGTGTTGACTGCTTAAAGATTTTGTTATCAGTTAGACTCAGAATAAAATATGATCCCAAATACTCTGTCATTTCGAATGCACAATTACATTAATATATAATTATCACGAACTGCTTCATAAATTGGCATCTCTTTAATCGTATTTATAGAGATTGAAGTTGGACAAGAATTCACTGAATATGCTGCCAAAATTTGCTGCTTAATGAGTAAATATCTGATAAAATGCAAGGAGTGGTTTATCTCTATGACAGCTAGAGGTAAATTAGTTGTGTTTTTCTAGTTCTAAGTTTCTTGAAAGAAATGCTGGCATGAAATTAGTGTGTGTGCTCTGCCATTTCTTTTACCCTCTTAGAAGTTAATTATTTAGAATGATTCATGTCTGTCTAAAAGCATATGGCTTGTTTGTGTATGTCGGAAGCAGGTGGTTGATGATGTGCGACTTGAAGATGATTGGGTACCTATGGATGAGCAACTAGGCCCGGCTCAGCTTGAGGAGGCTATTCGTGCTAAGGAAGCACACTCCCGTGCAGTTGTGCTTGAGAGTGTAAGTAAATCTGAGATGTTTAGTACCCTTTTGTTGAAGGTTGTTTGAGCTTCTCATGCTGTATCCAGATGCTGTCTTCATCTTCTTAACAAAGAATCCTCTTCTCTTTATCTAAATTACAGATTGGGGATATTCCTGATGCTGAGATTAAGCCTCCAGATAATGTGCTCTTTGTTTGTAAACTGAATCCAGTTACCGAAGTGAGTTCACTAATTGACTAGTAGGGGGTGATTTCTCATAATCATATTGAAATTTTTCTTTACCACACATCATTATTGACTGATGGATGGATTTTCCTTTTCTTTATGGTTATTGCCTGTCACTACACTTTATATCTGAATTCACTGTCAAATCCATTACTTCTTGATGCAGGATGAGGACTTGCATACAATCTTTTCACGATTTGGAACAGTGGTATCGTAAGTACATCTTCGCTTGCCTGTTCTATTTTTTCTGTTCAACGCTTCTGGCGGTTGCTTCGGACGGCTGATTCTTAATGCAAAGCTAATGATGACAAACTTGACAGGGCTGACGTCATCCGTGATTTTAAGACTGGAGATAGTTTATGCTATGCATTCATAGGTAAATTTATTCTGTTCTGGAGTTGTCTTTCTTCAATTGACTTTCTAGGCCGAGAAAAATCAAATGACTTTCTGAAGATTAGCACAAATACGATGGTAGATAACCCTGTTGATATGAGAAAGGATGACAAAGCAACAAGGATTGTGAATGAAGAATATGAGAAATGGGTCATTATGAAGTTCTTTATTGATTGCGTTTAGCTTTGAAGATTTTCACAAGATTTCAGATTTCTCGTGTTAGCTCTTACTCGTACATTCAATTAATTTGCTCTTCAAGCGTACCAGCCATAATACGAATTGCATACAACAAAGGACCTAAGCCTCATCTTAATATATTGGTCTGCTATATAGATCCTTCTAGTTATTGTGGTTGATGTTGTATCAAGTCATATTCTATATCTTTCTTCATCATCTCCTTCCATATCTTTTTCATACTTTCCCCAACTCTTTCAACCCAAACCTTGGTCCTATAGTAACATGTCATCAGAGCATCCAAAGTCTTTTGTCTTACGTATCAAAATCATCTTAGATGAGTTTCTCTTATCTTATCCTTCATTGGGGCCAATAACCACTTCTTTCCCCAATATTCTTAATAAAAGGCACTGCATATAAAAGAAAAAGAATAATCTAGCTTCTTCATCCTCTAATTTCATTTCAAATTATGCTAAAAAAAGATAATATCTAGTGTTTATGTACAGGAATGGTAAATTGCATCAGTTTCGTCACAATCAAGTTTACAAACTTTGATTGGAATCTGACCTTTTTTTTTTCTTTTGCAATTAATGCGTGTCAGTGACTGTAGATGAAATGTATTTTGTTTAAGAAAATCTGATGGTTATGTGAAATTTGACATTAAATCTGTGCACAATGAAAATTGTAAAAGATACAACGATGTCTTATAAAATCTTTAATCTCTCATAAGCCAAAGATTCCATTCTTTGGTTCTCGTCTTGTTTGGTCCTGTGTCACATGACGATTCTGACAAAAGAAAGAGTTGAACTGACAATAATTATGTTACTGTTCCTTTGCCAGAGTTCGAGAACAAAGATTCATGTGAGCAGGCATATTTTAAGGTACGTTGATCCAAATACCTGTACAAGTTTCCATATTTCCGTCCTATATGTTCCATTTGATTAACTTTTGTTTCTTGTTTGGGGGTTTTCATGAATTTGCGCATTTTATTTCTCTGTATGTGGTTGTAACTTTCCTGAAATTGTTGGTTTCTTTATCCTTTTGAATTTTAAGGCAGTGTTGTTCCTCTCTTTCTTTTATTGTGCGCAATAGAGTAGATGAGAATGTTTCTTTATCGTTTCTACCTTCTACTTCCACCCATTGCATTTCCTCCCTAGATATACCAAGAGAAAAGGAGCTCAAAATTTAATTCTGTGGGCATCTCATCCTGAAAAGGGTGAACATGATGAGGGTCTATGAATCTGCTTCAATTCCGTGTGGAAACATCACTACTAGCATTTGTGTCCTTCTGAGTTGAGATACTATTTATGGTCATTCCAAAAGAAGCCTTTCTAAGTGAAACAAGAGTCATTGTATTGGGAACTTAAACTTTGCCTAATAGCTTTCCAGGTTGACGTACCTGTGTGGGAAGTATTACCAAATTGTGCAGGAGAAAGCTCTCTGGCTGAATGGAGTTCCATCTTAGCATAGTCTATATCTTAACAAAATATATAGCTACCTTTTTTCAAGTTCTGTTGGGTTCTAAGAGAAGAGCTACTCCTTCGTGGTAATTATGGAAAGAGATAATAGAACTAGTTTCACCACCTCCTTTCTTGACTAGGTGGAATTTGGAATGCTAATTTCAATTTCCCTAAAGTGGAGAGAATGAGGTTCATGGGATGTTGTGATGCATTCTTGGCATGTGCACTCCTTTAAGAATTGGAGTTTTTCTATTCATCAGCAGATTGATGGTTCCCTTTACAAGTACAAAGAATGAGAACAACCCTGATTCTCACTTCTTGAGTGTACAAAATCTATGCAAACCTCTCCCAAAAGCTTCTTCATCCATGCTATATTTATCCTCATCAAAGCTGTCTGGCCAATAGTTGTCTATAAAAATTGAGGTATCCTATGTGATGTCACTTACCTTCCTCGTTGCAAAGGGATCATTCCACGATTATTGTGATTCCACTTCAGCAAATTTAACTCTTAGGTCTCATACAACCTTAAAGTAGGCAGGACTGCGTCGAAACTTCAAAGAGCTAGGGATTTACACTAGCTCCAGAGGGCGATTGGGTCATTGGCGAGGACTATTTGGATGATGTTTTCTCTATCTTCCCTTCTTGTCATGGCATTTGAGACTTTTGTTCTTCATCTCAATGAAGTTACTGCTTGAAGTGACACTTTTAAGAGCAACAAGAGGAATGAGATGAAGTAGATAACAGGTTGAGGAGGTTGAGGATACTTATTTCTTAGGGCGTGTTTCAACGAAAAATGCTTATTGGAGGAAAATGTTTTTGTTAAAATATCTAAAAATAAATCCAACCTTTATTTTACAGTTTAAGCTTTTAGAACAGTTGATGGTGGTCCCACAAATTCTCATATAGCATCAAAGTTGAAGTTCCCGAGTTCAAATTTTTCTAGGCCCCATTTGCCTTCCCAGTTAAATATGTCCATGCTTAGTAGTTGGCCAGAAAAAAAAAAGGCCATACTAAGTGTGAGGGAGAGTATTAAAGTAATTAAATATTAAATTCATATCTTCATCTAACAGTTTGAGCTTTTAATATAATTGATAGGGGTATCACAAATTTTCATAGTTTTCTATGAAAATTATTTTCAAGAAAAATGATTAGTTTTCAGTTGTTTGGAGGTATACAAAAAAAACTTTGCAAAGTTTTTAGATCTTGCTTTTAAAAGTTATTCTCTCCATTATAATTGTTTTGTTCCCAATATAAGTGTGAGATTTCATAGGACCATTGCCAACTGTTTTTAAAGCTTAAGCTGTTAAATGAATGTATAGTTTAATATTCAAATATTCTATCACTTCTCCTCACGCTTTGTACTCACACTTAGTTTAGTACTAAGCGTGCATATATTTGATCAGAGAAGCAAATGGGGTATGGTACCTTCAGCTTTAATACCATGTAAGATTTCATGGAACTATCGCCAATTGGTCTAAAAGCTTAAATTGTTAGATAAATGTGTAGTTTAATATTCATTTATTCTTTCAATTAGATACTAAGAGGATATTAAAATCCTTGTCTAAAATATTACTAATATATGAAGCACAAATTTCAAGTTTTGTTATCAAAATGAAGCACAGATTTCAAGTTTTATTATCAAAATGAAGCAACCTAATGAAAGATGCCAAAACAAATAATTGACGAAGTTAACCTCTAAGTGCTTATAAATCCTCTCGTGAGAATGGCTCTTCATTTTGTGTGGAAAAGGAGCTTGGGAAAATGATTTGTTCCATTTGGAGTAATCATTTTCCTCAAATTTAAAAACAGTTGTTTTCCTTGACATAAAATCTTTTTGTTGGTTATCCACTTTTTGGGAACCAAACACATGATTAGTTAGGAAAATCATTTCGTGAAAATCATTTTCATAAAAATAAAAACAGCCTTTTAAATTCACTTAGGTCTGCATGACAACGTTTACATTCTCAAAATTTCATTCTTTTGTTAGGAACAAAAAAGAACAAAAACCTGTTTGGTAAAACATTTGTTAGAACAATTTCTCTAAATTTTTGTTAGGGAAGAGTTTTGAAAGAAAAAAAAAATTCTTCTTGTTCTCTTAACAATTTAGAAATGAGCTGATTTTCTTTTTAATTTTCTTTTATTTCCTTTTCTTGCCGCGGCCACCGTCAACCGCCCGGAGCCACGCCCGCCGCCGCCGCCGCCGCCGCCCGCCGCCGCCGCCGCCCGCCGCCGGCCGCCGCCGCCGGCTGGCTGCACGACCGCCCGGCCGCCAACCGTCACCGCGGCCGTCGTCGGAAGCCCATCGGCCGCCCCCTCCCGCAGCCGCCCGTCCGCCTCCGGCGGGGCTGGCGGTCATGTAGCGGCGGCGGCTGGCGGGCCGGCGGGGGCGGCGGGCGGCGGTGGCGGCAATCCGTCAACAAGAATAAAAAATGATTAAATACTAAAAAGAAATTGTTGCGTTACCAAACGCATTTCTATTCTTTTTCTATTCCAAGAGTAGAAATTTTGTGTCGTTACCAAACGGGTTCTTTTACTCAGAAATTGTTCCCCGGAGCAGAAATAGAAAAGAACTATTTCTGAAAAAAAACTCTTCCCGGGAACAGAAGCGTTGTCATGCGCAGCCTTAGTTTTCTGCCAAAAATAGAACATTAATCAACATTGCCTGCTTCCGCTTCAGTAGGCCTTTAATAGTTAGTTATCTTATACTTGGCTCAACTTACTTGGTTGTCTTGTCTAGCATCCTATTTTGAACATCTACGACTGTCTACAGAATTTTGTACTTCCGAGAATTTTATTGTTGGGTGCGAAACAATCTGTGTCCGCATTAATTCTGTTCCCCAGGTATATAGAGTAGGTTGCTATCTTGCTTATATGAGCTCTTCTGAACTTTTTCTTTTTTGGTCGAAGAGCTCATCTGACCTTGAAAAGTGATATTTAAACTTGATTTGGGGTAAATTTTCTAGTTATAATTAAGAACACCATGAAAAAGCTAACTTGAACAGGAATTTTGAAGAAAGAACTTGACCTGTGCATGGTTGGGGCCATAATGCTAGATTACATAAACGAATGAACAGAGCCAACAGGGAAAAAAAATGTAGTTTTTAACTATTAGATTAGGCTCAGGAGCTTTTAGTTCGAGTGGCACTGATTCAGTCCATTATTCAAGCTACTCATACTCAAAACCCATTCATCTGAGCTCGAGTAATATGGCCACCGAGCTTGAGCATGTCGTGAGTAACGTGACTCACGTACAACTTATTTTGTGTAACTTTCTTTATGTCATCATAAAAATGTGAAACCTACACGTTTTTTAAAACCATGGAGATGCCTCTGCAACAGTTGACTGCTTTCATAGGATAGAAAGGTATACATACGTTGATCTCCTCTACCAAGGAAGTATTTAATATGTCAAGATGGCTCATTCTGGAAGAGCAAATGAAGGGCAAAGAGGACAATTATGGAGATCCCCTTAGAAAAGCATGAACTTACACATTTGTTTATCCTGATCTTGGGATGGGTGACTCGATTATATTCTTAATTCTGATTGCTTTTGATCGTAACTAGAAAGTGTTAGCATCATTTATCCTCTATGATTTAGGTAGTCATCCCTAATGTGTCAAATGAGTTCTTGTTGCCTGTGACTTATCTGTTTTTTCTTGGTCTGCTATTTCATGGCAGATGGACAATGCCTTGATTGATGATAGGAGGATAAAGGTGGATTTCAGCCAGAGTGTTGCAAAACTTTGGTCCCAGTTCAAACGAAAAGATAGCCAAGCAGCTAAAGGTAAGGATGCACTCAAACTTAGTGGAGTTTCTCACTGCTTTCAGGCTTTGATTTTCTTGAATGGCGATGTTCATGTGCAACTTTGCTGGGTGGTGATGCATTTTCTCTTTTAAGTGCCCTTGGTAGAGGAGGACTTGTACGAGTTCTCTGTGGGTAAGGTTGGTAGTTTACGATATGCAGCTTTAGGAGTTGTCAGGTGTGGCAAGGTCTTAAGAACGTTGTGTTTCACTGAGTTAAAAGTGTCTAGGTAGAATTTCAGGAGAAAATAGGACAGTGTGCATGAAAACTTGCAAATATCTTTTTAGTGGTTGAACGAGCACATGTACTGCAAGAAGTATTCCATGCTGAGCTGCTTCAAAAATGCGTGAGCTTGGATCTGTTTAATTAGTAAATGCAGGTTATGTGGGCCATAAATTGAGCCTAGTTTTATCATGATAGAGTCAAACATGTTGTTTTGCATGTTCTTTTGTTCTCTCCAACAAAATATGCGACTCGAGCTGTCAGATTGGAAATTTCCTTTTGTTTGCTTTATGGAAGCTTTAACTTTTTTTTTGCTACTCATTCAAATACAATGTTTTCCTGCATGAGTTCTAGGATTTGATGGGGACTATGCTTAATTCCTTCAAATTTTATTATATGTGATAATTAACATTGGTTGGATTCTATGGTTAATGTGGATATATGATTATCAACATCATTGTTGTATTTATTATTTCTTATAATAAAGAGCTCTTTGATTATTGGCCGTAGGAAAAGGTTGCTTTAAATGTGGGGCTCCTGATCACATGGCCAGGGAATGTCCTGGAAGCTCCACTAGACAACCACTTTCAAAGTACATTCTGAAGGAGGACAACGCACAGAGGGGTGGAGATGACTCTAGGTTTTGTTCCTGACAGTGCCCCTCCTCCCTTTTCCCTCCTTCCCTCTCTCTCTCTCTCTCTCTCTCTCTCTCTCTCTCTGTGGATATGCATGTGTGGCCGGCATGCATTTGTGAGCCTTCCCATGTGTGATTCTGACAGTCTTATTCCTCTTTAGGTATGAAATGGTCTTTGAGGAAGATGCACCAGAAAGTCCAAGTCATGGAAAGAAAAGGCGAGGACGAGATGACGGGGATGATAGACATAAGATGAGCAGGCAAAGTGTAGAAGAAACAAAATTCAGTGATAGAGAGGGAAGGCACTCAGTCGATAAGCATAGGCAGAGTGAAAGAAGTAAGCATAGAGAGGATGAGATGAGTCGAGACAGTAAAGCTAGTGAGGCTGGTAGGAGAAGGATTGACAGGGATTTTCCGGAAGAGGAAAGAGATGGAGAGAAATATACGGAGAGTCACAGAGACAGAGATGGTAAGAGAGGTGATTATCGAGATTATAGAAAGGGAAGAGCAGATGTTCAGACTCATGGAGACAGGAGAGGTGATGAAAACTATAGGAGAAGGAGTGCTGCTTATGATGATGGCCATGAGGGTGGGGGAGCTGCTAGGAGAAAAGATTCCAATGATGATCACCATTCATATAGGAGAGGATATGGAGATTCTAGGAAGGGAACTAGAGATGAAGATGGCGATGGACGAGGAAGGAGGGATGACCCTAGTTATAGGAGAAGCAGTGGACACAAGGATAGCTCCAATGGTGGAAGGGAAGAGCAGAAGTATAGAAGTCGAGAAACAGATGGCAAAAGTCATCGGGACAGAAGCTATCGAGGCGATAGCAGGAGATGAAGGGCCGGCCAGAGTACAAAGACATTTCTGATGATGAACAGGTCAATGACAATTCTTCTACTTGAGAGCTCCCTTGTAGGGATGGGATGCCTAATGCTGTCCCGTCGGCGTGCTGCATGACTTCAAATAGCTGATGCTGACCATATCCCAAAATTCTGGTTTTGATTGGGTCATTTTGCACTCATCAATCTCTCTCTTGGATTATGTCTCGTGGTAAAGGTTTCGGAAAATGACCGTAGATCACGGGTGCATTTGTTTTGTGGATAATGAAAAATTCGAAAAGTATTTTCTTAAAATTGATATCTTGTGTCACTTATAAAAATGAATAAATGAAAATATTTAGACTTAAATTATTATCGATAATGAAAATATCTTTTATTAGTTAATTATTGGTTGGTGGCTTCTTTAAAACGAGCATCTTGAAACTAATGAAGCTCACATGTAAATAAATCTGCCCATCGTGATCAGTCTTGGGGCAGTAGAACGTAAATACAACTTTTAACTCTAGTTCAATTGGAAAACGTCCTTGAAGCAAATACAAGACGAGCAGAAGAAGCAAGCGAGAAAGTTATAACCTAGGCAACGAGCTTGCTCCTCTTCGTGCTGATCTTCTGCATGACATGGAGAACCTTTTGATAAATACTTGGTGATAAATGTTCTATTTTTCACGCTCAAGAAGAAAAGCCTATGGGCTAAAGAACGAAAAGAAAAACTGATATTTTCAGTTTTCTTACACTCGGTTGACTAGGATCGTCGTCCATAGTGAATCATTAGTTTTGATAACATTTTATTTAGGCTCTATTTGTTTCATGAAAAATAACTTTCAAAAAAGATAACTTTCAAAAAAGCGTTTTTCAAATTTTCTAACATTTATTTTATAGAAAATAAATTAATTGAGGAAATTTTTTTCATAAAGGTAAAAAAAGAATCTTCTAAAATAGAGGATAATATTTTCTCATCTTTTAGAAAAGAGAAAAATATTTTCCCCACTCAATCTTCTTATCTCATATCTACGATAATCTTTCATATTTCTTTTTTCTTTTCCTTAAAAAAATTGAACTTTTAATTATTTTCCTTCTTTTTCTAGTTCTATCTCACGACGGCGGCGGCGACCCGCCATGGACAAATCTCAAGCCCTAGCTCACCGCTCGCTTGATTAGTGATGAGCTCGAGCCTAGCTCGACACTCGCCCGATCGACGGCGAGCTAGGGCTCCGGGCTCGCCAATGTGGAGAAAATACACTGCTTGTTGCTCACCCAGTCCTCCAGAGAAAATACACTTTCTCTGTCAACTCATAAAAGTTGGGCCCCTTCACTTTGGAGGACTTCTATTGGCTTGACTTGTCAAAGTCGTCGCTCATCTTCTTTCTTTGCCGAGAAGAAAATAAGCATCTCCGAGAAAGTAGAGCGAAAGCGCATTGCTCCTTTCTCTGCAACTCATAAAGGTTGGGCCCCTTCACTTTGGAGGACTTTCATTGGCTTGACTTGTCAAAGTCGTCGCTCATCTTCTTTCTTTGCCGAGACGAAAACAAGCATCTCCGAGAAAGTAGAGCGAAAGCGCATTGCTCCTTCTCCTGCCTCCTCCGTCGCTTCCCTGATTCATCTTGAGAGTACCCAAGATCATTATTCGGGAAGGAGGACTCCACGTCTCGCTGCAATCACATCCGGTGAAGGGGGATGGAAAGAAAGGTGGACTCACCAGACGCAGCGGCGACCGCGTCCGTTTGTGTCGACCCCGGCGATCCGTCGTCAGGGGCCGAGTTCGAGGTGTTCTTGAGTTTCAGGGGCCCCGACACCCGCCTCAGCTTCACCGACTGCCTCTATCACTCCATGGTTGGAGCTGGGATTCGCGTCTTCAGAGACGACGAAGAGATCCGAAAGGGCGAAAAGATTGGAGGCGAGCTTCTGCGTGCCATCGAATCCTCTAAAATATTCGTGCCCATCTTCTCTAGGAATTACGCATCCAGCGCGTGGTGTCTTCGGGAGCTCAAGCACATGGTGGAGTGCTCGGCCAAAGCGAAGGACAAAGTGATCCTACCCATTTTCTACGACGTGGATCCTGACGATGTGAAGCTCAAAACTCCATTATACCTTGACGCTTTGAAGCAGCATGAGGAGAAGTTTGGCCGTGATGATGTTCGCGAATGGGAGAAGGCCCTGACAGAGGTTGCAAAAAATAAGGGATGGGGCTTGAAGAACAGAGGGTAAGAGTGTGGGTTGGGAATCTGCTTTCTCTTTTCTATTTTCCGGGCAATTAAAAGCGGAATTAGTTATATTCATTGGAGAAGTGCATTTCGGATTGAGATGCTGACGCGTCCTCGATGATGCTTTCCTCTGTGTGAATGCCATACTGCTTACTGCCCCCAAAGCAAAGAGTGCTATTATCCATTGGGATCCTCTTAGAGTTGATTTTTTCTGCAGTTCTCTGCGAAACTGAGAATAATGAACAGAATCTTTCTCTCATTTTTTTTTCTCTTTTAATTACTCCTACCAAGCACTGTATATTAGTTAATCCTTACTTCTTTCTTTTTTCCTCGTAATTATTGCCTTCCTTTCCCGAGCCACTCATCCAAGCACAGTATAGTGTAGATCTGATTCTTTCGTAAGTGGGGAATTTCCTTTTACTTAAGATAGTTATATTCTTTTCGGTAAAACCTCACTCATTCGAAAATCCAACTAGTTTCGTCTCTATAATAGTCCTTAATTAGAGAGTTTATCTGTCATCCGTCTCACACTAAGATCTTGTGTTCAATATGGCAGGCATGGCGAAATCATCAACGCTATTAAGGATGACGTTTTGACTAAGCTGATGAAAAGAATGAGAAATTTGCCGGATCATTTAGTTGGGATTCATGATCATGTGGAAGCTATCATGGACTTGATAAACAAAGGTTCTCCTGATGTTTGTTACCTGGTCATTCATGGAATGGGTGGAATCGGTAAGACAACTCTTGCGAGTGCTGTGTTTAATCGAATTTCCAATCAATTTCAAGGCTGTAGCTTCCTCTCGGACGTGCGCGAATCAGCGCAACATGGTGGAATTATTGGCTTACAAACACAGTTGTTATCAGAAATTCTCCAGGCCAATTCTCAAGTTATCCATTCCGTTGATGTAGGGATTAGCATGATTAGAAAAAGGTTTCGTGATAAGAAAGTTCTCATTGTTTTAGATGACGTAGATAAGTGGGACCAGCTCTCTAAATTAGCAGAAAAGAGCAATTGGTTTGGTCATGGAAGCAAAATCATCATTACAACAAGGGACATCAATTTTTTGCCGATCAAAGAGGAGGAGAAAGAGAGTAGTTGCCTAGCACATTCTGGAGAGTTTAAGATCTATGAAATGACAGAATTGGATTACCCGCATGCTCTTAAGCTTTTTAGTCAACATGCCTTCAAGATGGATTCCCCACCGCCTAACTATCTCGATATCTCATACGAAATTACTAACAAAGCAGGTGGACTTCCATTAGCTCTCGAGGTCATTGGTTCCTCACTTTGTGGCAAAAGTAGAGAGTTTTGGAAAGGCATGTTGAAGAAATTAGATTTGGTGCCCAAGCGGGAAGTCATTAATAAATTAAGGATCAGCTATGATATGTTAGAGCCTCATCAGAAAGAGATATTTCTTGACATCGCATGTTACTTTGTTGGTGAAGAAAGAATCTGTCCGTACTATATGTGGAAAGCTTCCAACTATATCCCAAGATGTGAAGTACTTGTCCTTATCCGTATGTCTCTAATAAAAATAGTAGAAATCAATAAACTGTGGATGCATGATCAAGTGAGAGATCTTGGAAGAGAGATTGTCCGATGCGAAGACGTCAATGTTCCAGGGAATTGTAGCAGGTTGTGGTTACCAAAGACTGCCTTGGACGTGATTCAGATGAAAGAGGTATCACTATAGTCACCTTGCTCTTTTCCTTAGCAATAAACCACGTATTTGCCAACGGTTGTGGAGTTAGTTCCTCGTAGGAAATTTTTCTTTTTTTGATCAAGATAAACAAAAAAGACGAGGTTTGAATAAGAGTTCATTGGTGGTAATATCATTATATATCGTATCAAGAAGGTGTAAATAAGTTATTAGCAAAAACTTAGAGGAATATGTTTGTATACAAAAAAATTGTTCAACGCATTATATGAAAATAGATCTAGATTGCGACTACCTAGGCTATCATAGCTTTCTAAGGCTGATTTTATTCCTTTTAGCTAACTTGAAAACCATTAGCGGCACTACTCTTCAATGAGACATTGTCCACGAGCCCGGACTTGAGATTTGTAATAGATTGAGCAATTAATAGTAGTCCGCTTTTGCGTATGGTCAGATAGAGCTTTCCTACAATGTATGGATTGGTAACTAATGGTCCATCTTTAACATTTCAGATTGGAATTTACAAGGGGACCTAAAATGAGTATGACTTCCCTGTTCTCATCTTGTAATAAAACTCATATGAAACCTAATAAAGGGATGCTCCGGAGCGGGCTTCCACACGCTTTAGAGTAGGCGAGTTTTGATTCACAGATTCGCAATCAATTTATAAAATCAAGACACAGTTACAAATTGGTCTAGCAGTATCTTTTCTAATATGCTCTTTCTTATGCATTTAGATATGTATGAAGTAATAATGTGTGTTTCACTATTAAACATAATCAAGCTTCTCATACTTGTATAACACCATGTTTGTCATCTAGTTCAAATATGCTCTTATGCTTTTCCTATCATTAGGGGACAATCAAAGTCGTAGCACTCAGACTAACAGGACTCTCCAAAGTGCACAATTTCACGAGTGAAGAATTTGCAAAGTTGCCCAATCTGAAATTCTTGGAATTAGAGGGGGGGAACATGGTAGGGGACTTTAAAAATCTTCTCTCCAAGTTAATATGGCTCTCTTGGAGTGATTGCCCTTCGGAATTAAACGCGACGAATTTATGTCTCAAGAAACTAGCCGTGCTCAAGCTTTCAGGAAGTAAAATTACCGAAGATTGGGCCGGATGGGAGCCATGCCTGGTACAACATCACACCTTGCAATTTATGTTTTCTCTTATTTATCTCGCTAACCAAATGACCCATTTGCCTTTCTTGACTTGGCTAATCTTGGTTTTTTTTTACTAGGTGAGCGAGAACTTGAAAGTTATACAAATCACCAGCTGCGAAAGCTTGAAAAGGACTCCTGACTTCTCAAAATGCTTGAATTTGAGGAGATTGGTTGTTGCAGGTTGTACAACCTCGCTAGCGGTTGCTGGCTCTCTCTCTGAACTAGAGCACCTCAAGTACTTGGAAATCGTGTCTCATGGTGATCGGCTGAGAGAGAATTGTGACCCTTTTGTGGTACCTTTTGTATTAAGTGCTCCAAAACCCCTCTCAAGGCTAAAAATAGATACAATGCCAGTTCTAGAACTTCATCAATCCGTTGAAGAGATGAAGGGTTTGAAGTATTTGTCTACGGTCGGTTGTCGTTTTCCTAGGACACTTCCAGATTCCATCGGAAAATTGAAATCACTGCTTATATTGAAATTAGAAAACATAGAAATCATAGAATTACCTTCTTCTATTGGGAATCTCAAAAGGTTGGAGATTTTATATCTAGACAATATTGCGATAAAAGAACTACCAATGGCCATAGGGATGTTGGAGAATCTTAAAGAGTTGAGAGCTCAGTTCTGTCAAAATCTGGAGCGGAATATTCCAAGTGAAATTGGGGGTCTATCCTTTTTGAGGATGTTAGACCTTAAAGGAAGCAAGATTAGGAGATTGCCCATAACTATGAATCAACTTGATCATCTCCAACAACTTTGTTTAGATTTTTGTTATGAATTTGAAGAGTTCCCTGAGCTCCCCATGAGTTTGAAGGAGTTGAGTTTCGCACCTCATTTATTGTGGAACGCCTTTGACCTCTCGTACCTAACTAGCTTAGTTCATCTTGATATATGTCACTGGACTACTCAGTTGTTAAAATGCAGACATGGAGCTCCAAAGATAAAGTGGATCGAGGGGTTATCTAATTTGGAGAGTTTGACGCTCATCACGAGAGATGTCACATTTCCTCCAATTAATTTGGCTACTCTTTCTCGGCTTCGTGAGCTCCATATTACTTGTGTTGGCTACCGTTCTGTGGTGGGGCTTCCGTCCCGTCTTAAGCGGTTGACTGTAACCCGTTTCGAGTCTGCAGCAGAACTTCCGGGCGATTCTGTTCTGGACAAATTTTTATGGGAGGTCGTCTTTGATGGTGTGCTTGGACAACAGCTGGTGAGAGTCGATGGATGGAAGGTGAGTAACAATGAATTGCTTGAGAGGCGACACGTATCAAGATCAATGGGGCTCCAATGGTTGATTGTGTATGTTATCATCATAAATTGTGGAGAATCTGGAAATTTTCGGTATGGTCAAACGACCGGTACGGCTATTGAGTATTCTAGTGTTAGGTGCGCCCGGCGCTTCATGCAGTTGCTTGGAAAGGTTGCCTGACTTATTAGAATTAAAGAAGCTGGGAATAGTGTTGCTCGGACGTTGTCCATTGCGAAATCTGCCTGATTTACGACTTCGAGACACGTGTCACTTGCACGTTCGAGAATGCTGGTTTTTATCTGATTTTTCCGGCCCTTACGAAAGCTGGAAGGAGCTTAGTGGGGACGATGTCAACAGCCAACTCTAGAAATAAAAAATCATCTCATATTGCTGGTAATATTTCCTTTATTTTCTTCTTCCCCTTCATTTTATTTTTCATTTTCTTCCCGAGCAATTTTATATTTGCTCCTGTTAAAGATATTCAGTGTATGGCATGCAATGGTTTCACCTTTAGTATTAGAATGATTGAAGCACCAATTGCTCTCGTGAAATTTGTATAATTCGAAAGAAACGAAAAAGAAAGATCTTATTTGCAACTCGTGATTATTATTTACGTTATTTGTGGGAATTATATTGTGATTACTATATGAGATAATGACTATAGAAATACTAGTTGATGGAATAGCGGTTGTTCACATTTTGAAAGAAATGTTTAGAGGGACTTAATATTTGCTAAGACAATAAGGATAGGACTACTTGAAGATTTATGATGTTTTGACAATAAAAATAATTTCTGCCACAATCTAAGATCTAGAAAGCTTTCTTTCATGACGCTAATAACTTCTTCAACAGCCCTTTTATAAATTAATATGCAATATACACGTTCAGTAGTTGTGGAAAAAGTGACTGAGGGAGTGGAAATACCATTAGCCTCGCTTAAATTTATCTCCTTTCTTCCTTTGACCCATCGAGTACATCCTGTCTAGTCCTGCAGATACTGTCAAAATGACTACTGGACTGGCATGTACGCAGAGTACAGGAAGAAGTTCGGAGTGATCGGCTGGGGAACGAAGTACCGATAATTTACTGCACAGAATTGGAAATTCTAGATGGCACAAATTACAATTCTTATCTCAAAGAACATGCCTTTGTTGTTAAAAGTTTGTTTCACAGCAGTATCTTGATTCAATATGGCTATGAGATCTTCCATGTCTGGTTTTTTGCTGTAGATATCCTTTCTTGCACTGTTGTAAGAACTCTGTTCAACTTATGCCGTTCTTCTGATGGAAGAGGGACATCTAAGCCTCTCGGAAACTGTAACCTTGCGGTGGCAGGATTTTTGCACGTCAGGAAGTTCCTGACTGTACATAGCGTACGCAGCTCCTTGACTCGCTTTTCTGGAGCTTAAGTCACAACCGGCACTTTCTGATGATAGACTTTAAGCATGAACCACGTGAATTTCTGCTAGTCCTTGTTATACTGATCTTTGGCAAATGCAGCATTATCATAAGAGGCTCCTCTGCCACTCCTAGTGCTGTTGACGCCTCTGTTGCATATTTTAGCCAGCAAAATCTTTCTATAGTAATATGAACTTTCTATTACAAAAACCATTCTTCAAACTTGCTTCCGGGTAGGTGAACTCATGCTCAGAGTTGTCAATGCCATGATCAGTAGAATCACTATGCCTAAGTACTGGTAATACAAGTTCAGATATGTCATAGGTTGAAACACTATCGAAAACTTCTGCTACAGGTTGTGGTGTTAGCAGTGAAACTGCACTGGTGGTAATCGAATTAGCATCTGAGCTCTCTTGTACATAATTAAAATCTGCATAATATGGGAAAATCTAAATCAGTACTGTTGCCCTCATGTCTGTCACGCAACAATCTCGGTTCAAGTGAAGGGAAATAATGTACTGATGAGGATTAATCAGATGAGCACCTACGTGACCTCACACTCACAGCAGCTTCAAGCTCAACGAAGATTGCTACCACAGCAAATGGTGGTATATCGATATTAGATTGAGAGTTTTCTATCCAATCCTCCAGAGAACACCTTATCAGCAGTGAACTAATTGTTTGAGCACATCGCTATTGCCATTCATGGAATGAATTCTGACTGACTATTCTGATCTAAATGTTTATTGTTTCGTGATCCATCCCTAAAAGTTATTGAAGAGTGAGCTTCGGAAGTTCAGGTGTTAGTTCGGAAAGTATCTTAAATGCTAAGAATTCGTCCAAATACTCAATTTTTTGGACAATTTCATCAGAAAATTCATCCTTTGATGGTCTGGAAAATTATATGGAACTTACTACCTTATAAATATTTTCAAGATATTTGGATGTGTGGCGGGCTCACGAACCTAACACCAAACCTCGGAAAGTATTTTCGTAATATTTACTAAATTAGGGCTTTCGGCCCAAGAGAGTCTAATTGTTGTACTAAGTAAATTTTTTCTGATCATGGACCTTAAATTATGTTTATCTCCTTACTTCCTTCCATCCACTGAATACATCTGTCTAGTCTGGCAGATACTGTTAAAATGACAACTGGACCGGCACATATGGAGAGTACACGAAGAAGTTCGGAGTGACCGGCTGGGGAACGAAGTACTGATAATTTACTGCATAGAAGCGAAAATTCTAGATGGCACAAATCACAATTCTTATCTCAAAATACACAATGGTGGAGTGGCAGCAACCATTTCTCTTGACTGGAGATGATGAGCGGATTCAAGACTCGACAAATTTTCCAAGACCAAAGAACATACTTCTGTTGTTAACAGTTTCTGCTATTCGCGGGAATGAATTTGGAATGTCTCTACTGATCTGAATGTTTATTGTTTCGTTATCCATCCCTAAAAATTATTGAAGAGTGAGTTTCGGAAGTGCCGGTGTTAGTTTGGAGAGTACTTTGAATGCTGAGAATTTGTCCAAAAACTCATTTTTTGGATTATTTCACGAGAAAATCACTCTCTGATTTTCTGGAAAATTATATGGAACTTTTAATGCGGACATGCTCCCCGCAAGATTTGTTTTGACATTATAAATGAACTGTTAACATCGGCTACAAAAATTGCTAGCGGGTCTCTTCTGTTCCCTCCTAATGACGTCCACAACCTAAACTCAGGAACAATAATCTAGAAGGATTAGATTAACCTCGGTATCTCTTTTATTGAATGAGCATATGTGGGGATAAGTGTGGTCCTCAGTTCAGCTCTCAGACACATAGCATCGCCTGGATTGAAATGTCGTCCTGCGATGCTTCACATGGACTTTTCTCCGTACACAACACAAATTGCCGTTCGGAGGGGACAAGAATCATCATCGATTTCGAAGGCAGTGGGCATTTGGTTTGTGACCCGTTCCCATCAGTAGACCAACTCGGTTTCCATCAATCCCCCACCAAAGCAAGGTCATGTTTTTTTCTCGCTTGTCCCATTTGACAGAGAGAAACGACGGAGGACAATTTCCACATGATACTTTTCCTAGTAATGTACGAACTGATGCTCATAATTTATTCCCGACAGGTTAGCTCTCCCCAACTAGAAAAATACTCATCTTCACCGAATCTCCAGTCTGTTCACCCCCAAGAAAAGACCAAAAAATAAAAAATCCGTGCATACCTGCACCAAAACGAGCTGAAATTTCGATTAGCTTGTAGATGCAAAAAGATGAAAAGAAACAGATGTTAAGTTTAAGTAGTAATCTAAATGGCCATTGCCACTCTTTAATATGTAAATTGACACATGGGAACATCTTTGTCTCGGTTCTCTCGTTAGAGAAGTGAGTGGTGATTGAGGTTTTCGAGGGTCTCGCATTGATTTAACATGAAGTTTCTAAACGTCCTTAAAAAATGTTCTTCCTTTCACATAACAACTTAAGTATTAGATTGAGAATAACTAACCGAGGGAACTTCAATCAGCCTGAAGTCAAAATTATGAACGACAATGCCATGATCAGATTCTCATGGTATTTGTCTCGGCGGAGTTGGTCTACTTGTTGGCATGTCTTGCCAAAGTGCATAGAGGCGGTTGGCTTCCTCTCACCTTCTCTGTTTCCTTATTATTCCTGATGTCCAATGGAACTATTCGGAAGCGTGCCTTTGAGCTTCAGAACAAGGTCTGCTTGTGCAGCCTTTTGAGTCTTGGGCCAAGCCTCGGTCTAAACCGGATTTCAGGGATAGGCCTTGTATACTCGGACATAGCCTCTGGAATACCCCCAATGTTTACCCACTTCGTCACCAATTTCCCTCCTTTCCAACGAACGCTCATCTTTGTTACTATCCAGTTCTTGATGGTGCCGAGAGTGCAGGATGAGGTGCGATTCCTCGTTGGCAGGGATGGCCCACCAGAAGCGTGCATTTATCGGTGCATCGTAAGGTAAACCAGTAGTGGCGACTCTAGACAGACCGAATTGTTATCCTGAAACCAAAGTTTCTTTTTTTCTTTTTTTTTGGGTAAGTGTGAAACCAAAGTTTATGGTTTGGAAATATATCTTTTTGACAGGCATGGATATAGGAATGGGAGGGACAGCTACAGCTTTGAGACACGGTTCATGACAGAAGTGATGGAGTTCTTGGAATCTGATTCTCAATACCACAACGAAGGAATCACAGGTCACGGCGATCGTGGTGGCCAGGCGACGAAGGAACTGATTGAGGCAGATGCATCTGGTAGTGTAGTTTACATGATGGGCAACACATGAGTGGTGGCCCGGAATCGTCGTCCTTCGCGAAGAGGACGTAGTGTATGGGTTGCAAAGGCGAAACGGCAGGCGACCGGCCATCACACTAGGAGTTCCTCACACGTGCTTGATCGAAGTGGGAATGGTATATCACGTGTGATTCTAACAGCACAGTGCGTAGGGAATTAAATGGCACCATCGGGACAAGATCACGCGTGGATATACCCGATTGACTTGCGGTAGGTTTAAACAGATTCTAATAAAAAAGTGAAAAAAGAGATACGAGAAAGTATCATGCAGAGGACAAGGGTAGCAGCAGATGAGCAATTTATGACAGTCGATATGCATGAACGTAACGTAGTAGGTGTGGAAATGACGGGGAGCGGGGCCCAGCCGCCTCCTGGGGCAATCAACTCGAGCAGGCCTGAAAAGTAAAAAAGAAAACAAAAGCTTTGACCCAAATGAATGAAAACTTCAAGAGCAATCCGTGGTGAGGAGGGCCTCTCTTCGGTGTGAACTCGAGGGCTTTGGCGGGTGAGACGTAGCTTTCCATATGAAGTTCGTAGCACAATTCCAATTGAATCATCGAATCATTCAATTGGAATAGATCGAGGCGTCTTTCGTTCGTGTCGGGACACGAAAGTCGAAGCAAAGACAAGAGTCCCGTGATCCGTTCCATGGACCATACCCCCGCCATCATCAATTCCACCAGATGTTTGAGAAGAACTTGACTTGTACGGATGCGGAAAATCTCACCCCAAAACAATAATAATGGGAGTGAAGGAAAATAAAAAGAAAAAAGAAAAGGCTTTGATTGGTTTTGAAGGAGGCGAATTTTGCAAAGTCGGGAATAAATTAAAATTGGGGGAAAGATGGAGAATAACGTTACGTCCCGGTCGCCAGCCTCACCTACTCCCCTTTCGCTGTCGTCCCTTCCCTCCTTCCCAGCACTTCCTCTCGTCTGCCTTCGGTCACACCGTACAACGCTTGCGGAGCATCGTCGTCGGATACTATTCCGAGTCAATCAGAGATGCTGCACGTCAGCGGTGGGAAACAAAACTTGGAGATTCGTCTAACCAAGAAGTCGTCGGGAAATTTACCAAGTATCCGGACACGCACGCCATCACATTTCCAATACTTTTCTACTCGCTCGACTGAAAGGGAGAGATGCGACCTCGAAATGGCAAATCAAATGCTGAGGAGTGGTTGCGTATTATTTCCAGCAACAACAGCTGTGGATGCAAAAGGTTTTGAGAAAAATATTTACTTTGACCTATCGCATTATTGATATATCATTTCAAGAAAAGAAAATCTGATTTCATTTAAATCTCCAATACCAACAGAAGCAATTTTCTATACTTTACCCTATTAAAAACGCTTGATTTTTATGCTAGACATACTTATGTTTTCATTTTTTTCCCTTATGAATATCTATTTAGGTCTGTGATCGAGTGGACATGCTTCCTAATTTGATACTCGGATTAAGAAGCTCAATCTAGTTTGAGCACAAATCGATCGGTGCATGTGAGACTCGCACAATCTAATCAATGAACGCGAGTAAATGAGAGTCCTGTTGCTCCCAATAAATGGAATGGGCTCAGATGAGTTCAATATGCACCTAATAATTATTTGCTCCGTACTGGATAATACACCAATTCACACATGTCGATCAAAAAGTTATAATCGTGAGAACCGGATTCATGCTCAAGCATGTTAGGGGCATGATAGATAATTCCAGTATGGGTACCAATACCGACACTCCATTTCCAAAGGCGAGGCCTCAAGCGCGATTAGAATGGAGTTTCCAGAGGGGATCTAACTCCAAAAATAAACCAAACAAAGGCCAATTCAGGTCTCTCGAATGACATGATCCGTTAGGACATACATACCATCGACCGAACGTGTGTTTGCGTTTCGTATGCTTCTTTTGGTCTGCCCCCAAGGGCCCCTGGAAACATGGTGGAACCGCCGTGTCGATACACATTTAGTTGGCGTCCAATCTCATCGCCCCGTCAAATCGTCTTATTTTTCTCTTTCAAATTTCTTTTTCCGGGGGTCGGTTTGTACGGGTGTACGGCATTAAAGCTATAAGGACCACACGTCCACGCCTCTCCTTCGTTGGACCCTCCACATCAAAACCTTTATTAACTCCCTCTCTTCCTTCGAGACAACTCTTTCCGGGAGGCCAGTTCAATAAATGAAAAGGCAAAAAAAAAAAAAAAAAAAAAAATTACGTTCCCGATGGCGTATTTGAGTAGTGGTCTTAGGGTCCCATGACGCCCCCCCGTTCCTGAATTTTATTTCGAATTTCAAAGTAGAGTTTGGAATATCACGTCGCGTGCCTTCCGGAGATAAACTGATAGGGCAACAATTTTGCCAAGACTGGCGCCACGGTTTTCCTCCCGAATATGACGGGGGGTGATGAGGAGAACGTCTCAATTCGTGCCATCGCTGAGCCAAAAATGCATCGACGAAAATAATGAGATCCCGTTTCCCAAACTCATGATGGCTCCCGAGACTCGAGGTAACGAGGGCACCGGATTCAACTGTGCAAGTGCCATCATCATGTATAAATCTCTTGACTCGTCCCAGTGAATTTCGCGACGGAAAATCAACGGTATTCCTGTGTTCTTTCCAGGAAATTTCCCGAAGCAGCGCCTCGATTCGACCCCGAATTTCGTGAGTTCTGTCCTGCCGAGTTCAAATGATGACTAGTCCCGACGCGGAAAGGGGAGTTACCGAATTCTCTCGGGGAGGGAGATATTTTCTGTACGGTGCGTCATTATTCTCCGCCCGTGGGTGGACTTTTGGCCAGCCTACCGTACAAAGCATGTGGACTGAGGACACTTACCCGTCATTTTGTCAGTCTGACCATTCTTGTAGATCGGGCAAAGAGTTAGAAAATCTAGAAGTTTGGACTTGGATTGCCCTCTGCGTTTACTGGCTTTTGAAATTTCTCCCCCACTTCATTATTGTAAACCAATCTTTCATTTGAAAGCAAGCGCCTCAACCCTATAGATATATTGATAATTTTAGGGCTCCCAAAGCCTCAAAATAGGGGTCGACACTCGATGACAATTCCTAGGCCCATGTGTTTTTGTAGTATATGGATGGGAACTTTCTCTAAAATCCGAAAAATAGGGCATTAATCAATTAGAACTTTGCGATACAAAAGAAAGGGCACCTTCCTCGTGACGCGTCTAATCTAACAAAAACAAGGGCATTGTACAAATGTGATGCGTGTTTTTTTCAAGTCGAAGCTTCTAAGTTTGAAACGCCATGGTCGCTTTCATTTCGCGTGTGTTACCAAACTCCCTCCAGCTCAGCTACGTGCTAATCTTGCATCTTCTTCTTCTTCTTCTTTAGTCTAGCGTTGGAGTCTGACTCACGCTTCCTCCCACCACATACATATAAATTTATATCTCCTGGAGTTCTATATATGCATGCGGGTGCACAGTGGGTACGAAAAATCCAATCATCGCGCATCACGTGGGGTCGTGTCCTTGCTAGTATAAGCACATCAGATGCTCCATCGTCAAATTTCGAACGCACAACGCACCTAACTAACGCCTTTAGCGAATGCGGAATTCCCTTTTATCAAATCACGTACGGAAGCCGACAGTGCAAACTAGTCCCTACTAACTCTCCGCACACTAGCTCCTGTTATGGATAAGAAGAAGAAGAAGAAGAAGAAGGAGAAGATGGGAAGTTCATTTCATTTCGTTTCATCCACCCGTTGGCTCCGGCCATCTCGACGAGGTCAAAAAGCAAAATCGGTGACCATCCTCAAAGCAAGGTTCCGTAATCGTATTTTGGAGGGAAATTTGGACTGATCTCCGAATGCGACAAACGAAACTTAGAGAGGGAATCTTTTTTGGACGGGGGCTAGCTAACCCCGTCGTGGAGAAATTGGAAAGAGGCGAGCAAAAGCGGGCGAGAAAACATCGAGGATGGAAAAAGGGGAGAAAACACATGGGGGGTGGGTGGGGGCGGGGCGGTCTCCTTTGTGTAAAAAGAGGGAGAGAAAATGAAAAGACGAAAAGACGACGGTACGGAGGAGGATGTGAAAATGGAATTGGAGTTGTAAAAAAGACAGCGAGGATCGATTGGGATGCCCCGCCCCCACATTTGCAAAAAGAAGAAACATCTTTTCCATCCTTCGCTCCTTTCCGAACGCTCGCCAACCCCCAACCCCCCAACCCCCGCATCCTCTCCTGGAGCGTGCGATTCACCCGCGGGGATCGACGGCGGCGCGCCGACGCGTGCGGACGACGCCGCCGGGGAGGGAGAGTGGAGGGGTGGGGCCAGTGACATGTGGGGGGTGGGGACAGAGGGGAAAGGACATTCGGAGTCACGGAAACTGTACTCGCAACGGCCTTTTGGCCTTTTTTACTTACGTTTTTCCCGGGGTGCGTTGATTGCGCTGCCAATCTCCAGCCCCCGCCCTCCAGAAAAACTCCTGTCCCTTTCAAACGGTCCCTGTCCATTCTCGACTTTTTTATTATTATTATTATTATTATTATTATTAGCTCTTTTGAACGAGCCATTCAGCATTCACACCTATAAAAAGACAAAAAAAATCAGAGATAGAAAATTGGTTCTGGCATCTTCTCGCTTATCTCATACAAATAGCCGGCTGGTTAAAGTTGTGCGCGGCATGAAAAATCAATGGAGATCGCGTGCCACGTAAAATTGCAAATAAAGGTTGATTCTTTTTGGATATTCGTTCTCTACTCTCTCGTAAAGTTCATACCTTTTTTTTGTTTTTTTGTTTTTTTCCTTTTGACCTTTCCAATAACGGGCGCAATCCCATGTAGGGAATTCAAACTCACCACGTTGCATGCATAATCTATGTAATAATAAGTCGAAAGGAACGTGTATAGCGAGACAGGAGGAGGGGGATTTGTTTTATTGGAATTAAGAGGAGGAGGAGAATATACTAAGAAACGAAATGAACAAGGTGGAAAAAGGCAAATACAGATGCTACAGTCAGTTTTGCAGGGCTGCATCAGAATGCACGATACATTTGTTTATTTGCACAAACATCACGGGACCCCATCTCATCTCATCTTATCATCGAGAAAAAAAAAAAAGCCCGTACAAGCTTTAGTTTTTTTTTTTTTTTTTTTTTTTTAGCCTACACAAAAGAACTAAAAGCAACCTTCTGCTTCGTTTTTTCGTCATTAAAAAAAAAAAAAACCCTCATGACAAATTCATTGCTTGCTTTTCGGTAAGATAAATAATAACCACATATTACAGTTAATGAACGAATCAAGTGGTAATTTATATTGGTTAGCAGCATAATCGTGTTATCCCATTGGTTGTGCTCATGACTATAAAGACCTCATGTGTGGTGAATAAAAGTCATTGCACATGAGATATGTCTCAAAAGGATTTCACGGTGGATGATGTGGACAAATTAGAATATGGGTGATCGTGAAAAGATTCAGATAGATTAATAAAGACGGATGGACCGAAGGGCACGAAAACATTAAATAAACTTGAATGGACCTTGCGAATGGCGGACAAACTACAACGCGCAATTGTCAAAGATTTCTATAGAGTTCTACATGTTGTGCAGCACTTATTCTTCGGACAAAAAAAATTAAGAACTCGAGTTTCATAGAGCAACCTATTCCAGCCGCGGTATAAAGCTGCTTTTAATCTCAGAAAAACGGTTGCCAAAAGGATGAAGCTGCGGCCGCCTGCGAAGGCGAAGCGGTGGGGGCCTTTGGACTGTTCAAGATATGCGTGCATACAAGAGCGGGTTTGAATAATCAAAAGGGAGGATTTGATAAAAAAGAAGATTACGCCTTTATCACTCTTTTAAATTATCGCCTCTTCCTTTTTAAAAAAAAGGTGCCAATCTTGACATCAGACCGGAAGGAAAAGAGGCCCCCTTTGAACCGTCGTTATTTAGTGTTATTTTTTAATCGTGGCCTGGTTGGTACTTCACTTTCAATATCATATCATCACCAGCTCTGAACTCAAAAAATTCAACACGACTTATTGACCGTAGATTTGTACGCGTACATATGTTGTGTGTGTATGTAACGGGTCTGTCTGATCACTATGGGATACGACTATTAGTTCGACAAATAACGGTGAAGGAAAGGAAGGCTGTGTATATAGGGAAACCCCGGGGGGGTTCGGTGATGAGAAATTTCGTGGAAACTTCCGAAATAGTTTAAATAATTCTGGGAGATGGCAAAGAAGGAAAAGTTTCGATTTTTGAGCGCCTTCCTGGCAATTCCTCTTTGGCCTTAAGAGCGCTATCGGACATTGCCCAGGAGAACGAGAGGGTAAATCTAGCGGTGGGGAAAAAAAGAGAGTAGCGGAAGATGACTGTCTCCCTTAGCAAAGGGGCAAAAAAAAAAAGAAAAATTGCCCAAAAGTTAAACTGGCGTCTATGCGCAAATCATTTTATCGTGTCTAATGGTGCCGAGGTTAATTGCATCAATTTACATCTAAACATGGTCAATCAGCTACTAACCAGCATAAGACTCGATTATTAGCATATGATGTGAACTCATTTCTGCGAAACCCGTGACTGCTCACTTGCGTGTACTATAAAAAAACGTAAAAATGTATGTAGTGCAAATGGGTCGTATCGAGAATTGATTGTTGACCTCATGCGATTCGCTCATAGGGTTTACAGGAAGTTTCGTAGGTTCTTCGGTAGTTGGCATTATTAAAGAAGAAAGAAGGGATCGATGTAATTTATGTTGGGAAACGAAGGCTACATTTAGTCATCTCAATTTTTAATTAGGATGGAACTAGATAAATTGGAATATGAAATCTATGAGATTTTGCTATATCCTATCCACCCGTTCAATGATTGCAGTAGTAAAGTTAGATATATCCACATCATATCATATATATTATTTAATCAAAATGCTATATCAATATAAATTAAACAAATTTTACAAAAGGAAATTGTAAAAATCTCTCGTAGCACTCTTGTCAACTTTATTTTTATTTTTATTTTCCTACCTTTTTTATTTTTTATTTCCTTCTTCCCCTTCCATCATTCTCTAATAAAATTTTACTAATAGAAAATCATATTAGTATACCTAAACTACTAAAATACGTAAAATGCGTAATAAAAAAAAAAAATATATTTATATGTTGAATTGTATATTATAAAATAAAATTCAATTCGGATATATAAATAAAAATAATTGTTATTTCTTTGTTATTTTGAATTTCTTATATTAAAATCCAAATATTATTTATATTGAAATATAATTTTAAATTTGTTAATTTAAGAAAAACTTTCATATTATGAATACCATAAATTCTATCTACATTTATTCCACATTCTTTATGAGATAATTTACTCGGCCTATATCCTTTCTACATGTAACTTTATCTCATTTTGAGTAGACATCAAACACGAGATAAAATAAATTTTATTTTATCCTGAATTTTATCACCATCGCTAGATGCAGCCAAAACGGATAAGAAACAAAATGGGCAGGAAATATAGAGAAAGGAGCCAAAGGAGGAGTCATTCTCTCTCACCTGACTCCAAATCAAAGGGACAGAAAAACGAGTAAGGAAATAACGCCACCATGATAAGAATAAAAAAGGGAAACAAATTTAACCGAATCTTTTGCAATTAGGAAATAAAATAAACAGGAGGGGAGAAAAATGTGCAATATGATAGGAGAAGGGTGTACCAGTCAGGTACGCCTACCTGTACCTCCTCATCCCTTGCCTATTTCCGTAATTTTATAATTCCCCCTTTTCCCGTTTCCTTCTTTTTTTTAATATCCCCGATTTTTATTTTCCCCTTTTCTTTATAAACTCGCTCTGCCCCTTCCTCTCTTTCCCCCATCCCCCTCCCCCATCCTCCCTCACTCTCTCTCTCTCTCTCTAGCTCTTTCTCTCTCTAAGCGGTGTGTGGTACGGAAGAAGATGAAGAGGCTCATCCGACGGCTGTCCCGAGTGGCGGACTCCTCCCAGTACAGCCTCCTCCGCTCGGAGTCCAAGGCGGCGAGGCGGCCGCGCAAGGCCGAGTCCTTCAGGGTGGCCGTGGCCTCCGCGACCAAGATGCGGCGGTCGGGGGCGGCGGCGGCGGGGGCGGCGGTGCCGGAGGGGCACGTGCCGGTGTACGTGGGGGAGGAGATGGAGAGGTTCGTGGTGAGCGCGGAGATGCTGAACCACCCGGCCTTCATCGGGCTGCTCAACAGATCGGCGCAGGAGTACGGGTACGAGCAGCAGGGGGCCCTCCGCATCCCCTGCCACGTCGTCGTCTTCGAGCGTCTCCTCGAGTGCCTCCGCCTCGGCCACGACTCCCAGGATCTGCTCAGCGCTCTCTCCCTCGACGACTCTTGCTTCTAGCCCTTTGCTTTTCCCCCATTTCTTCTTCTTCTTTTTTTGGCTGAGTTTGTGGAGGATAGATCGATGTAGGACAGAGGAGAGATCTCGTCATGTATATGCAGATCTCGTTTTTCCTTTCTTTTGTTTTTCTCTTTTTTGGGTTTGTCCTGTGTACAGAAGCCAGGAATGTTGAAGGCAAATCAATCTAGAGTAGTAGACTGATGAAGGAGCATTTGGAAACTCCCCTTTCGCTCGATTTCAGTTTGTCTTGTTGGGTCGGGGTCCGATTTTGCATGTCCAAGAAGAATTCATAGAAACCAGAGGGCGGAAGAGTCGCCCACTGCTGCTCGCGACTCGTCATTCCTCCCCGTTTCTCCTTGTATGCTTTTTTCGTTACTGTAAATCTGCGAATCGAGAGGCATATGGATTGGGTAAGAACAGGGAAAGGCACTCGCTCTCTCTTCATAATGCATGCAGAGGCAACGGAACGATCGATTCATTTTGATTCTCGATCTTCCCATACATTCCCACATCCTCCACCCATTAATTCGTCGCGGCCCATTTCTTCGTTGTAATCTCTCTCGCGTTGTACTCTTAGCGGGGAAATGCGCCATCTTTGGCGAATTGGGAGATCCGGATACTTATTATGGCCAGCAATCCGAGAGAGCAAGGCCCGGTTTTAGAGGGTGTTTAATATATATAATCCCCAATCAATGGAGGGGATAAGGTTACATGCACCTCCGATTAAAACGAGCCCCCCCTTTCCCTCCCGGAACGATTAACGTCAGCCACCTAACACGGTTAGGTGAGCGGCGGTTGTGAAATCGAGTGAAGAGCGGCTCGTTGGAGCAGTTTTTTTGTGCTGGTGATCCTTTGACTCTTAGCCCCCCCGAGAGGTTCGGCCACTCCGTACGCATGTGGAATCTTACGTTGCTCCTCTCGATTCTTTATGGATGGATCGGTTGGCTCTCTCTAACCCACCCACCTCTTCATCCTCCTGCTCTCCTACAATATTCATCGCTCTGAACTACTTCTTGTTGGGTTCCTCAGAGACTTAGAAGATCCAAGAATCTTAACAATGTGTTCACGGCTTCATTCGAGCTTGGGAGATCCATACTCGGCGATGAACAGAATAAGCGACGAGCAAAGAGCGATATCACTCGGCGTTGAAGTGCGTCGCTGATCGAGCTTTTGGATCCGATTCTCCCAGAAAAGGACGCGTGGGAATCGGACAAATTTCGAGACGATTGAGTGGCCAGGCCACTTCGCGAGATGCTAGAAAGGGGTCCGACCAAGGGCCCCCGCCCGCCCTCCCTCCCCGTCAACATTAACGACGATAAAGGGTAAATCGAACACAGACCCCTTTTTCATAACGAAATGGGTGGCATATGATTGCGCCTTTAGCGTCATCTGGACGTCTTTACACGAGGGGGACTGACCCCTCTTCCTCGCGTTGAATATCGCTTCAGGGATATTCCTGTACGTTCGTTGAATTGACGTGGCACCGAAAGGAAAGCAGCAACGCTAGTTCTTGAGTGAAGCGAGAACACTTGCGTGTAAGACGATTTAACCACGCAAAATCTAACAAGCTCGGGCGCTTAATAATGCTACTAAGCTCGGTTGTGACTGATAAACCGTCCAGCCATGTTCTTAATTCTTAAATACAATTTTGGCTGCAATAATGTCAGCAACCCACTGAACCCCCCTCTCTCTCTCTCTCTCTCTCTGTGCAGGGAGAAAAAGATTTAAGTTCTGCAACTGGCCTGAGACTTTTGACTTGTTGTGCAGTGAGTCACCCGTACGGACATGGCGAAATAATGTCTGGCCTCTTGTTTATTGATTGTCCGCTTCAAAGTCTTCACGAAACGGTGACTGTACTGTACGAATTATATTTCCACACCGCCCTTGGACCCCAACAATATCTCATATTCCATACAAGCGAATCTCCGAAAAATAAATAAATAAAAAAACATATATAAAAGCGTTAATACAGTTGAGGGAGTACGCGTGCTAGCTAAGCTTGACGCTACAACTGGCTCACGACGAGTCATCTCGGATCGGATACATTTTCATCAAGAAGCAGTTAAATAAGGCGTGAGAGGACATGGATGAGATATGCAAAATGATACTAGAATCTAATCACGCCCACCAACCCACATTATTCAACGGATTTATGGTTGGAGCTAAAGCTAGGGAGGCGTGCTGGTGCTGGTGCAGCTACCAAAGCATCGAAGTGCAGTTTCCCTGATTTGCGCAGTTAGCACATGCACATGCCAACTGACACGACCCCTTTTCCTTGCATACCATCATCCCTTCTATTCTGAAAACATCAAATCCGAGGCTTAAACTAAAGCCGGGCCACCTGTGGTCCTGTACAGCCAACTATACTTCGAGGGGTTAAGGTATTTCTGCTGTCATAGGTACTTTGTTGAAAAGAAAATAGCTGGACGGAGAATCCTATTCTAATCCATTGGGGTTGTCCCGCCGTACGAGATGAGAGAGGATGCCACATGCGTCTCATCTTTCAGAATCTCTATCATTCTCTCACCAATCTGCTGATCCTGTCCTCACGTCTTTTCTCTTCACTTCTTAAATCCACAATGGTTAATGTCCCGCGCCTTCTCTATCCACGCCACCAAGGAAAAGAAAAGAGAGAGGGCGCGTGCGAGCAGGATGCATTCCATTTAAGGAAATTGATGAGAATATATATATATAATAAGATGAGATAAAAGATTATCTAAATAGATGTGATGAGCCAGTGAACAACTAAACAGCCAATGATTTATTATCATTTCAAGCTCTATGATTCTTTCGCCTTCTCTTTTGCTTCTTGTATTTCTATTATAAATCGAGCACCTTCATTGTTGTTTAATCTAATTCATTCCCCAATCTCTCATTCTAGTCGATATCACGACGGCATACATAATACTCTGACAACTCCTTTTCCACCTCATCTTCATCAAGTGAACCTGCTTCCTCCAAAATTCAGCCAACATTGGATGACACCACTCTAGCATTTACATATTTCCTCTAGTTGATTGACTTCATGACATTGCTCTCAAGTTGAAGGATTCCCAATCAAGTGATAAGTCCAAAAAGCTTAAGATAAGTGAACTTTAAGCTCTTCATGCATTAAGATGGACAGGAGTTCTCCAATCTTCCGAGCAACAGATTTTCAAATCATAACGGATTGTAACTCAACGTATTTATTGTATTTCCCATATAAAAATGTGCAATACACAAAAAAAAAATTATATTTCTTATTCTTGACTTTTTCATCTTTATTTGGTAATACAGATCTACCAACATCCTTGTCAAATGACGGACATGATAAACTAGAAAAGCATCCCGATTGCCATTAAAGGGAGGATTATGTAAACCACATAACTATGATAAGGAGGATCCACTAAAGGAACAATGTCTTATGCGATTACTTCGTGACGGATAATTATGGATCTTGTTCGTCTGTACAAGGACAGAGATCAAGGGAATTTATGTCTATAATATGAACTAGTGACAGCAATAACTTTTAAAATGGATCCTCAAACAAATGGAGAAGAAACGACACTGGTTATGCCACCAAATCTTGCACATAGACATTCTACATATATTAATTATTGGATAGAATGATTTCATATCTTTGAAGATCAACAATTGCCAACGAGGGGCAATCCCGGATCATGGCATTTATGGTGTTGACAGCGAGCCCTCAGAAAACAAAGTTCAAGTTCCACATGGGGCCTCTATCCACAGGATATGCCTATTTAGATCTGTCAACAGCAATGTGGTGACCACTGACATTCCATCTACTGTCCACTGATCCCTGCCCTTTCCTAGTTTCTTGGCGCGTTCCGTTGCCATCATCTTGATTTCCACCGACAAAGTTCAACCATTACGCTCTTCTTTTACCTGGGCTTCTCTACTTGGAGAGAGCTTCCAAAGCGTCTTCTTTCCGGTCGGCCGCTGGAGTGTCGTGCCTGTAGTAGCGTACCCAAATAGAAATTGTCACATTGTATGCATATATCCTTGGCCGGTCTTCCCTTTTCAATTGGATTATATGATGGATTAAAAGGAAAAAGGCAAGTCCCCATCGGAAACCTGGAATTTCTTCCTCCGATACCTCCGGCGGGAGTATTATCTTCTGCTTCTGCTCTCCCATTTCCGACTCAAACCAAGGCGGGGACTTTTTTCGAGCGTCGAGCGCAGGGCTGGGCCTAATGGGCTTTTTGCCGCCCAGAATGCGTCTTCTTTCCCGGCCCGGTTTTGTTCGGTTCGGGCCCTGCCGAAATCGCAAACAGGGAAAAAATAAAAAAACAAGAGAGGAAAACAGAAGAAAACCCACAAAATCACAGAAGTGAGACGATCCACCACTTGTTAATCAAATCAACGATCCTAAAAAATAATAGCAATCTCAATCACAATGCCCATTAATCAAACAAGATCTTTAAAACAACAAATTCAAACTCAATTTTAACCCAACGATCCAACCGGTCACAGTACAAGAAGACAATCGTTTACAAGGTTTCTTCCCAACTTGTTGAACAGACGGTAAAGACGAATCCTTTTCAAAGAGAAATGCAACCTCGATCGCGACGCGTGGAGCCTAGAGGTCAAAGGTCCTCGGGGCGGGCTGGAGTGGCGGTCATGTCGATCGGACCGGTGGTCATGCGAGAGGCCCGAGAGTATTGAGATGGAGGAGAAAGAGCCGCGAACTCGATCGTCACTCGTGGAGCCTGTTCGAGCGTGTACTCTTTGTCCAATTCGAATGAAAGAAACAAGGTACACTTCTTGCTTAGAGGGTGAAAAAAAAAATCCGAACCGGGCCGGCTTGCGAAACCTACGCCACGAAATAAGGAGTTCCTTTTCCATTTTCGAGCTGGGCCGGAAATTCTGCTACCCATGGTGAAGCCCAAATGACCCCGCCCGGCCCAGAGATAGTAGATCTCTCTATGTGAACTCACCATCTCTCGCCTGTCATTCAGCCAGCACGACAACTCCAAATTACCAGACCGGTTTGCACCCTCAATTCATGGACACGTTAGAAGCTGGTGGTTATCTGTCAATGCTTCGCATTGATTTTATATTTCGAAATCTGTTAAACGTAATGTCTACTAAAAATCATTTTCTACTGTTTCACATTCAACTCATCCGAAACTATAACAATCCTAGGGGCTAAACAATTTTAAAAAAAGAAAAGAAGAAGAAAACATTGAATAGAAAGAATATCAATCGTTCATTAATTGACTCGATATTGTAGAGATTTGTTTTGCAATGTGAACCCCATCTCGCATGTTTTGTACTACAAATAATCGAATTTATAATGAACCATTATTCTTTAAGAAGAAAAAGACTTCCCTCCATCGCACGATGGATGTACCTAAGTAATTCCACCACATTTGCAAAATATCGTGACACAGTTAAATTAGTGTATTTCGATTGGAATTCATAAGAAATTTTCCTTTTGAATTTTGCTTTTATAGGGAAAAAGTAAAGGTCTTGAACAAGACTTGGTATGGAGAAGGAGAAATCTTGTCATTGAATTGAATAAGTACAATGTTCAAAAGCGAGCTTTACCACAAGATATAAGATGAGCAGTAGCTCTCCTTCTACTCGAGCACTCGGCCATGCAAAACAAGGGCTCATTCCTTGAATTCGATTAAAGCTCTCGAGAGAGAGAGGAGAGAGAATCCCAAGTGATGGAGAGAGCCCCCACCCCGCACATGTTGCTGGGAAAGCAATTGGAGGATCGTGGGCAGCCGCCCTATTAGGGGCTGCAAGGGCTAGGCTGCAATTGCATTTCACAAAGTCCCCACTCCCATCCCACTCCCTCGCTTTCAACACCAGGGCAAGTCCTCTCTCTCTCTCTCTCTCTCTCTCTCTAACTTTGCTGCTATGTGGCGGTGGCCCCCACTCGCAATTAATTAGGGTTTGAACAACATGAATTGGATCCTACGTTTGTGTGTGTCATAAATGAATGTGGGGAGGCTTGTTTTAATTGCAGTTGAACCACTCTTTAATGGCGATGTTGACCAACCAAAAGCGATTGGACCGCCTCTCCAACCCCCACGCTAATCTAAGCCCAACCCCTTCCCTGCCCCCCCCAATTCGTTTCCTCATTTAATGCCGGCAATGGCTTTGGAATGTCAATTTAATAACCCTCGCCCCCCTCCCTCCCTCCCTTTCATCCCAAACCTAATCTCATAGTTCACGCCCTAGTTCGCGCAAACATACATCTGATGCATGTATACTGATAATGCAGGGATTTGACTCGCCAATAGAGACGCCACGCGTGCTCCTCCTCCACTTGGCCGGTGGGATTGAGTCCGTTACCCGATAGGTAATAGCCAATCGAAAGTGATTCGAGACTGATGAGTCACATTTGTCTTGTCCGTCGGTATGGTCTAATCCAAATTTTCAATCCGAGCAGACTCGTCTTATCAAAGAGACGACGTATTAATTATCTTCCCAAGGTCGATTATCCACCATAACGGCCCAATTGCCATCCAGCTAGTAATTGTTTGTCTGATGAGGGCAAGATGGATCTCAAGTATTTATGGGTGCAAATGGATCCACGCCGGAAGCATCATAATTCATCGTGAACACATACGTTCATTGACAAACTTAAGACTGATTTGGTACTCCCGTGACACTTGAAAAAGAAAAGGAAACTGGGCTCTCTCCGCCTTTGTTTGTCTCGCGTCCCTTTGTCTGGGTTTAGTGCAGAGAAAGAGAGAGAGAGAGAGCGTCGATTGGACGGTAAAGCGGTGTCCTATGTCCGCTCCAAAGCCGGATGAAGCAGGGATTCTCGTTCAAGAGGTCGACCTTAAGTGAAGAGAAGTGAGACATCAGAGCGGCGCATGTGGTGGAGGTTTCATGTTGACTTTGAAATACGGGAACCATATCGGTAGCTGATCCACCCAACCCCCCTCTCTTTCGGTTGAATCAAATGACCCTAAATTTTGTATTTCTTCGACGCGTTGAGATGCAAACATCATATGTGCGACCTCGGTGTCCTCGCTTTTTGCATTCCTCATATCCGGTTAGTTACACTTTAGAATCGACACAAAGGAATGACAAAAAAAAAATGATTTAGCTGACGGTTATCTCTTGAACACTTCTTAAACACCCAGATTAAGAGTTATTATGTTTTTCGACGGGCGGTCTCTAGAGGCGGCCACGCCACCATGATGCACCATGGTCATCTACGAAGGGAGGGGGGGTCACCCGTCGATGGCAACTGATGCAACACGCAGGGGACATAGCGTCTCATATCCGACACCACTAGACAATGGTGGCCGCCAGTGTGATGAGAAAGAGAGGGAGAGACTTTTACGAAAACACGCAAAGGAAATCTTGAAAAAAATCAGGTCATTTGTTTTAAGAAAAAACTCTATGTCATCGTAATGCCACCACCGAAATGGCAAAAGACGAATGGTGGCATGCGAAAAATTCAGCGGCCATTTTGAACCACAAAAATAGTACAAAGATAAGGGATTATCAAAAGAAAATTACCAAAAAACATCATAAATTTATTGTAATTGTACCAATTTAGTTCTAAATATTTTATATTTATGTCAATTCAGTTCATCTATAAAATGTATTAGAAAACTAAAGAAAAAACGCGAGAGAGAGAGAGAGAGAGAGAGAGAGAGAGAGAGAGAGGACCCAAGCAAGTCCATAAGAGGCTCAAGAAGGAAACAAGCAGGAGATCCACCTAGGAGTGAGAGATTTTGTGCTGTCCTCCATATTCTTAGTTGAGAAAACAAAATTAGACAAAAAATTTGAGGGCGTCACAATGAAAAAGGTAAATTTCACATTAATGTGTGCTTGCATACCTCAATTATCGCCGGATAAGCTGGTATATTAATCACCCGTGTTTAGGACGAGTAAGGATGGGTGAAAGACCTACTAGAGGGCTAGCGCGCCTCATGGTACAGCATGCAACCGCCGGCTAACTTAGTACCTGGTTAGCAAGTCATACTATTGCTATAAGTCATTAATGAAAAACAGTACCAGAAAATGTATTAGAAAATTAAAGAAAAAACGAGAGAGATAGAGAGAGAGAGAGAGAAGATAATAGGGCATTTAATGGCCGGAGTACATACGAGGATAGCAAATAAACGTTTGGGGGCAAGTTAGGTAAGCAACTCATGAGGACCATTTTGAATAGTCTTTCCTTTGCCTCGATCGGTGTCATCAGCTTATGCGTTAGGTCTACTTGTAAATTGACCCCCCCCCCGCCCCCCAATTAATCCCGCTTCCTCGACAGGGGATCCATTAATTGACCTTTTTTTAAATTATTATTATTAAAGACCTCGACTCTTTGAATTTTCTGGCCTGGCTCATTAATGGGCCCGAGGCAACCGCCGAAGCTCTTCCACATAGCTTTGCACGTTTCTCACGCATTAGATGCGCCTTTAATTTCGAATTTCGAGTCTAATTTTATGAGGATTTGTCGCCCCCTTCCCCCCCCTCATGATCTAAGTCATTCCCCAATTATTTGTCTTCGTATCGTTTCATCCGCGGCCCCTCCACTCCTCCATTTGTTCCCATAAGCATCGTAAACGAGTGATGGGAGATCGCTCAACCCAACCCTACATATATATTAAGTTTGATGTACGTTTTGCTTGTCAAAGTTGAGCTCCCGACCACGCCCCATGCATGTTTCTCTCCTCCTTTTTTTTTTTTTTTTTTTTTTTGGGTTTTATGGAACTCACTCGAGTAGAAAACTTAAGCCCAGATTGTCGATATCAAGAGGACCGGAGTTGTAATTATCGTTTGGAGAAACTCTAGTTAAATCCTGTCAATGCAAGTCTTGTTTTCCTCTGACCTTGATGATAATAATTTTTTTTACTCCATCCATCATTTCTATTGGCAGGTAACGATTACCGACGTTACCCACTTTTATATTTAGTTGATTATTCGTGTGGGTTTCATCAAAAAAATAATTGTGTATAGGCGATGTCTAGAAACCACCAATCGAAAAGGGGGATTTGGTGGAAGCTTTCTTCCGATTAGGGTTAGAGAAAATATAGCTCGGTGGGCATGCAAGCTATTCGTGTACTTGGGATGACTCATCATCCATCAAGGTCCTACATTTCTTGGTTTATATTTATAATGTGTAGTGCATTACAGTAAGGGGAAGAAGTCGATAAATCGTCATCTAAATGTCTTCGGTGATCTCTCCACCCGCAATAAATAAACTCCACACGCTTTATTCTTGGATCGAGTCCCATGTTATGATTTTAAGGACGAATTGAATGTGACGGGTGACAGGTGATTCGTGCCCATGAATTCACTGCGAAATGTAAAAAAAGCAGCGGAATGTGCGATGAAGTTGTACTCCAAGGGAACCAGATTGGAGGAGGAGATGAAGGGGGGTGTGATGAGAAATAAAGTTAGGCAGAGAGCTTTAAAAGAGGCTATACGATGGCATTGAATGGAGACATTAAATGGGAGTTAGGTATATATATGTGTGAATGAAGCAGCTGGGTGTATTTTTTTTGCAAATGGCCATAATCAGATTCACGCAGTAAAACATTAAAAGCATCGGTTACCAAAATGGCTCTTAATTGATATCATCTTTTCCAAAACATTTATAGCCCCATAACACCAGCTTCAATTATCCTCCCCCTTTTTTTTTTATATTTTTTTTTTTTTTTACTTTTCTCAAGTTTGATATATTTTTGATAATTCTGGACGAGTTAATCCCACATCGCCATCTGTATCCATGCAAGAGAGAGAGAGAGAGAGAGAGGGGGGGAGAGTCGGTTGGAGAAAGAGACAAGTGGGAATTAATGGCAAGTACGCGCTCGAAGCGAAAACAAGGCATTAAATGAGGGGCATTAAAGGTGCGTGGTGCATACGGGTCTCACTTGGGTTTCCATCCGGCCGTGGGTTTCACGACTTTTGTCAATTCCCCTCGTCCTCGGCTTGGCTTTCTCTTATGCCCTTTAATTATTATCTCCCCTTTCTCCGATGACCTTTGTTTAAAATCGATCTCTAACGATTCAATTATGAAGTGAACGGGTAAACGGGTGCTCGTCAACGATGCCCGCTGTCGAGATCAAGCCGTAAATGACGACTTAAGCAGGCGAGTCAAGATGTCCATGCACGGTGGTTTCAAATTGCAATCCATGAAAATGCACACCCGCTTTTACCTTCTTAAGATCCTCGGATCACGGTGGTGTCGGTCGATCGGTTGTCTTGTAAATGACCGGTCTTTTACGAGTGACGTTTCCAAATGGAATGCGTGGAGCATGTGGGCCGAGGAAGGATGGAAGAGCGGCCATTAAAAGCGGATAAGGAAGGTGGGTGTGGCTCGACACGAAATCTCGTTGAAGAGGGCACCAATAAGAGCACGGGGCTCTCACCAATTTAAGGACGATCGTCGCCATTAATTATCGGAGTCGGCAGGTTCTCTCGAGCCGTTTTTATTTCTGGATTAACCAAAGCGATTTTTCCAGAATTTAATTTGATGTATCTTACGGCAGAGGGATTTCTTTTTTTGGTTCGTGGCTTATCGAAAGTAATAATTATACGCAGGGGCGAGTGTGGGGTAGTGCATATGGTCCCCAATTTTGGGTCTTTAATGGATGGGAACGCGTAGCTGAGAGCTGAGCTTGACCCGAATAAGGCCGAAGGTCGCATTAAAAAGGATAAGAGAGATGGATACATCCGGGGGGCAATGAATGCAATGAATGCGCGGTGGAAGTTTGCACAAGCCATCATGTCAATTGCCCACATATTTTTTTGCTCCTTTTACGCGTCAAACTTGGATGTGTTCGTCGTTGTTATTCGCTAGAGATCGCCCCCTCCACCCCTAATGTTCAAACAAACTCGTCGACCCCACCTCCGGTCGAGTTTTTCAATGGTGCCGTTCCAAATCGCGTGTCTTCTTAACTCATGGCCAACGCTCCTCGCCCTTCCATTTACACTCGTTTTTCCAACAAAAGCATGTCACGATCGATATATCAATGGGTTGTTATGTTAATAACTACATATATATATATATATATATATAATGCGAACATGACCTTGTTAATGGAGTTTTGCCTTCCCGAACAACACTTGCTAAGCACGTTTAATTTTAAAAGAAAAAAAGGTAATTCAAATTTCTAGAACAAGTGTAATTAACAACAATTTCCATTATCTCTCTCTTTCCTCCCCTTGAAACCCACGAGGAGAAAGAGAAGTCGTGGGAGGACGCCAATTAATGTCGAGTTGGGAGATTTTGTTGAATCTTCCTGCTCCCTTTTTTTTTTTTCTTTTTTAAATTTATCGCTTGATAGATGAAGGAATGCGGGGTGGACGTGGGAGGAGACTTAGCAATTTGCCTAGTTTGGACAGCATTAAATGCTAACCTCATTTACGAACGCGCCTGCCCGCTTTCCTTGAACTCCTCCTCCTCCTCCTCCTCCTCCTCCTCTTCCTCCCCCCCGCGTATTAATGCGTCAACCATAAATGAAGCATTTAATACTCCCAATTGATTAAGCAGGCTTCTAGACAACTTTAACCCCCACATTACTATCCGCAATTGCATCTATTTTATCTATTATGGGTTTTGTTAAATTCCCCAAAAAAAAAGAAGAAAAAAGCCTCTTTTTTTTTTTTATCATAAAAAGTACTCTGCCTTCTTGCGACCTGTGAATTTAGTATTTCTGCAAATGAGGCATTTTCCTGATCGACACGCCTTGACTATGTGACAAGTATTCGGTGAGGCTCCTGGGGCCTCCTCTCTCTCCCTCTCTATATTTTAGTAAAAGGTTACGGACATCCCAATCCCCCGTTCCTCGTGTACATTCACAGACGTTCACGCACCTCGTCTCTCTTCCTCTCCCGACCATCTCCACCCCCATATAAAAGCCCGAAGGGTGTGAAAATCTGGTCACTTTTCTTGGGGGAACGCAGAGAAGTGGAGAGAAGAGGAGCGATGGCTGCGGAGGTGAGCATGAGCAGAGTGGTGGAGTTCTTGAAGAAGAAGGACGACGATAAACCCCAGGCCGTGCCCCTGCTGATGCTCCACCACCACCACCACCTTCACGGCCCCCCCAGCATGGAATCCACGCCCCCCATGACTCGAGACTTGCTTGGCCTTGAGTTCCAGTCGTCCCACGAGCTGGTCGACCTCGACTTGCACGTCCCTTCTGGCTGGGAAAAGCGCCTCGACTTAAAGGTTCCCCCCCCTTTCTTCTTCCCCCAAGTCTCTCTCGTCATCCATCCATCCTGTTCCATTCATTCCATGTTGTCTTCGTTCGTCTCATGGCACCGTTCTTCCTTTACTGGGAAATTCTTAGATGGCCTCGGGCATACGACGCTCGAGATGCTAGGGAGGGTCGAAACATAAATCGTTTTTTCTTTTCTTCTTTTTCCTTGTAGCTCAGATCCCCCCCAAAAAAAAAAAAAAAAAAAAAAAAAAAAAAAGTCAAAAAACACTTCATTGCTCCGTTAATTCACCGCTTGTCTTGTCAGCTGGGTTTGAATTTCTCTGTCTTCTGCCACCAAAGTGGCCCCAGATTGATGAGTCCTTTGGACGCATTTCATTAATGAATTTGGAACAGTAGACCCCCCGAGTGGCCTTCTTCCCAACGCTTCCCCTTTCGGGGGCGTGCCCATCTTATCGTCTGCAACCCCTTTTTATCTTTATGTGGGAAATCTCTTAATTGGCGTCGCTGTATGCACCATGTGTAGGCCTCCATTATTAATTTGCTGGCCAAAACGATGCCTCACGCTTGTGTGTCCTCAGTTAATTCTCGGTCTGCTCCTCTGTCGGTCCATTAGACCTGCTCGTCCGTGCACCCCATTTATGCAGTACTCTGTTGCAGATTAGGAATGAATGGGATCGAACAAAGACGCCCACGTTTCGTTCGTCATCCTCAACAGTATTTACTAAAATGTTGTTATTGATATCGAATTTGGTTCTTCGTGACTTCAGTCAGGGAAGGTGTACATCCAACGATGCAGCCCCCAAGCTCTGCCTTCCGCATCCAACCACAAGCACCAGCCCATCAATTCAGCACCTCCTCAGTTTCAGGACCTGAACTTCCCTCCTTCGCCCTCCAAGCTTGCTTTCAACGGCTCCGACGACGCCTTCTTGGACCTCAAGTTGCTCACATCTTCTTCGCCGTCTACGTCCTGCAATTACCAGAGCGTCTGCACTCTCGATAAAGTTAAATCGGCGCTCGAGAGAGCGGACAGAGGACTGGCCAGGAAGAGATCTCCGTTTTGGAAATCGTCGTCGTCCCCTTTGAATTCGTTGACTTCATCTTCAATCAAGGAGGCCCCCCGAGAGGAGGACAGCAGTCGAGAGATGTCGGCAGTTGCAGCCGGCTGCCCCAGCTGTTTGCTCTATGTATTGATCTCCAGGGACAATCCCAAGTGCCCCCGTTGCAATTCTGTTGTTCCATTGCCGAGCTCAAAGAAACCTCGCATAGATCTCAACATATCAATCTGAGAGATGGATGACCAGTTAATGCTAATGATCAGATTGTTCCCCCCCCCCCTTCTTTTTAATTTTGTAAATGAGATTTAAGAGGTTTACAAAGATAGATTTGTATCGGGTAAGGTGTAGAATGTACATACATTTTAGAGGGCACTGACCTCCTTAGTGCAGTACAGCTGATAGCAGACCTTTTCTTCTTTCAGCTTTTCAATATAAATGATAGGTTTGTTGCATGCACAATATAATCTTAAAAGACTTATGATGAAAAGAGATTTTAGTGATCATTGCCACTGAATGCTCTCTCTCTCTTTCTCTCTCTCTCTCTCTCTCTCATGGGCACGTGTGCATGCACGTGCAGGAACACGCATGCGCACACAAAGGCATACACCAGCTGAATAGCCTGAATGTTGCACGCTCCTCAATTCAGTTGAGGCCATACCTTCAGGAGTGAATATGCTGCTATTGCCATTGTGGTTTGGGATACAAGATCCGACTTTCTTCACAAGGGGGTCTTTACAACTTCTAGTAAAGAGATTCTTTCGCGCCTTAAAATCGAAATGGGGGAGTGGATGTGGCTCAGACTTCCATCGTAACTATAAAAGCACCATCAACTGTCTGCTCGAAATCTTCACATTGTGGTGCAAGTTGAGCTCCAGTGCCGATGCTAATAAAGATGCTTGCCAAACTACTTGCTGCAGAATAGCAAAAAGGATAAGAAGATGGGATGGCACTTCTGTTAAGTCGGACACTGTCCATGCAGCACGAACAGGAGTTTTTGAGGAACATATCGAGACAGATTTGTTTCACGCTACTCTTTTTTTTAACTAAGTTGCCTCGTGTTTGCTTCGCTCTACTTAGCATCAGGAAACATGCTGATGCAATGACTGGAAAGAAGCCTAGATGGAATTTGCAAAGTGCCAAGTTTTGATGTCTCCCTCTTTGAGGAGCAATATCATTCAGCTGTTTCTAGAGGATAATGCCAGCGTAAAAATACATAAATATAGCTGGAAAAGGCCTAAGATCAAGATACGACTTAGCCACTTGAAGGTTGATTAGCTCTCAAGGGGTAATCATAAACATGGTTCTGCATCATCAAGCCATGCTGCAGAAGCCTATTGTCAAATCCTTAAAAAATAGTTTTGCACGTTAATTCTCTCATTGCCATCACATAAATGAGATGGCCAAACACCTCTCTAAGCTATCCGAATTGTTCTCGAGATTCACTCAAAATGCTGCAACAAATTTCACAAGCTTCTTGGAAATCTATATCTAACTCTCGACGGACTTTACAATAAAAAAACTTGACAAGTTAGGGCACCCGATTCAGACACTGACCATTTGATCCAGATTTGATCTAAATCTCAAAGCACCCGCTTCTCAAGCAAGTATTTGAGAAGATAGGGCACCCACTCGCAAAATACATCTCCAGATAAAGAGAATGCTAATACTTATATTTGTTTCAGCTTAGTTGGAAGAGGTTCCAGTGAATTTTACAAATTGTTCGGTTGATATATTTCGATGCTTCTTGTTGGATGGCAAATTTTCAATTCCTCTGACTTTGACATTCCTCATCAAGCAGAAGAGACGATAAGGCACAAGACTCATAGAAAAATTATCAGTTTTGAAATATCAACTAGATATTCCACCTAATCAAAAGATACTCAAGGTGCACAAGTACAAAGCCAGATAGGTGTCATAGATGGAAAAGATGCTAAGCAGACAAAGGTCACCATTTCCCAAAATTGACTGGTTCTTTTCTGGCAGGAGACATTCGTAAAGCCAAGAAGAGAAAGTTACACAGGTTAGTAATTGTTTAAATCGCATAAGACGAACAAGCAATGCTCCAACATTATGACACAGTTTGTCACCGAAATAGCTGCCTATTGTTGCTGAAGACTTCGTTATCATTGCTTGCCGGTTCAGCTTAATATTGGGACGGAGTGGCAATTGTTCGTGTAATATTTGTTGGGGTCATCAATCTCAGGACCTGAAGATGCCGAGATGAGCCACTGAGAGGATTAAAGAGAGCACAATCTGCCCAAGAATTATTTTCTCTCAATTGCCGTTGGTGACAAACGAGCAATTTTTTCGGATCTGCCCATCTGATCCAGACAATAGACCAAGACTTGACATTTTCATCATAGCACGAGCAAAGTCCAATCTGAAGGCTGACCCGTCATCTGAGGCATAAGCCCTTACGACACTTGCAGTTCTCTGGTCAGCCATTAACTGCTGATCAGCATATAGAAGACCTCTCCCTCTAAGCAAGCTCTGGTAATAATGGGTGTCAAAGCTTGATCCGGAAGAAATTGAAGTCGCTAACTGTGGGAAGTATGTCAAACCCAAATCAGACTTAGTAAGGCTCGTTGATTCCATGAGCAGTGGAGAGCCACTGCTGCTATTGCTGCTGGTCTGACTGTCTCCACAGTTGCGTCTCATCTCACTAAGAAAATCTGCAGATATGGTTGGGTCTGGCTGACCTGTCCCTAAGAAATTGTGCAAGCGTTCTAAGATGAACTCGCAACCGATCTTGCCGATATTGTGACCTCCTTCATACCAACAGAATTAATCAATTCAGTGCCTGGTTATCCACTCACAATTCAAACAAACTCGACCACAAAGTAAGATAGAAGGATGGACTTTAGTGATAATACCTAAGAGACTGACTGTTTCTCTCTCGTCAAAACCTCTGAGACCGAACAGGTGGAGCGTCCGGAAGACATTATCGTCGGGCTTAGGAATTTCAGCCATTGCATCTGCATAGTAGGACTGAATACTGTCTCTCCTGCCAGTGAAAAGGGGATAGAATGGGCCACCAGCCTGTGGACTCGAACATCAAAAGACGAGGTGAATAGGATAAGGAGTTAAAAGGAAACAGAAACAAAGATTCTTAAGAAGCTTGAACAAACTAATCAAGTAGCTGTCGTCCAGCTGCAAGCCTGGAAACACAGAGGAAAGAAGTTCCTAGACGTGGAGTAGATGAAATCTTCCCAAATGCCAAGCTGACTTCGAGAATCATTATTAAACTTTTCCACATAGGGCGCCAATTCAATGCCAATATGAGAATACTAAATTTCATCGAAATCCGCATGAACGGATGGCGATAACAGGGGCCGGAACAGTTTCTTGAAATTGGAAGAGGGGAACGAGAGAAGAGCGTACCAGGAGGATGCCCTCCCGGGTGGCGAGCACGAGAACATCGGCACAAGAAACAACCCCAGGGCAATGATCTTCAAGCTCCTGCTTGATGGTATCGATCCTGTCGAAACCCTTGAGGGTCCGGTTGGGGATGGCCTGCCTTTCGATGGGGTGGCTTCGGTTTCCATGGCTATCGTCCAGGAGAACTGAAGCATCGCAACCCTGACTCGAGAAAATAACCCAAACCCAATGCCAATCAGCCCCTAAACGAGGAACCCCACAAAGCAGAAACGAAGAAGGAGAAGGAGGAGGAGAAGGAACCCTGATGAAGCAGTCGTGGAAGAGGAGACGGAGAAACGCGGGGGCGACGTCGGGGTGTTGGGAGTAGATCCGGGACATGGAGGACCTCACGATATCCTCGGCGGCAGGGCAGGTGTTGCGGTAGAAGTCGTACTGGAGCCCGAGCTCGGGGTCTTCATCGTCGACGGCGGCGCCGTCGTCGTTCCTCTGGAGAAGGACGGGCGAGAAGAGGTCGAGAGAGAAGGGAGGGTCGAAGGGCTGCCCATGCTGATCGGCGCTCGAGTCCTTGCGGTTCCTGAAGGAGACGAGGAAGGAGACGAGGAGGACGAAGATGACGATCCAGCCGTTCAGGGAGTTGGGCATGGCTTCGGACCTTCCCGATCTTTGCTTCTCCTTCGGCGATAATGCTCTGCAAATGGCGAAGAAAGAGAGGAGAGATAGAGAGAGAAAGGATAGTTTTGGAGGGAAAGTTGGGAAGAGAGAGAAGGGGGGGAATCTTGTTAACTGAATTCCACGGGCTTTCTCTTGTTGGAGAAGGCCTCGCCGACCTTTTTCGAATCGCGGAATTTCCTTCTTTTCATCTCGGGCTTTTTCCGCATTTTGAGTTCTTGAGGGCCTGCAAATTCAAGATGAGTGCCCCGATTCTCGTTCTTAAGAATTTGATGCTTTAGAAAATCGTAGTTTCGATCTAGAAATCTCCACCCGAGTCCATCCATGGTATAGAAACATATTGAAAAAAGATTTCGTTCATGACCAAGCCCAGCCCAAAGGGTTGCACGGCTGTGATCAAATTTAGGAAATGATATCCAACGTGCTATTAGGCCCTGTATGGAAACGTTTCAAAAAAATATTTTAACACTTTTATCTTTTTTTTTGAACAAAAAAAGGAACAGAAACGCGTTTGGTTGCGTTTACATTTTTTTTTTTTTTTTTGTTAGGAACAAAATAGGAACAAAAAAAAAACGAGAAACAAAAAATTTTTACTTCTAGACTTCAGAAACACTTCTTCAATGCCTAAAAGGAACAAAAATCAAAAGAACAAAAAACAAAACCGGAACACTTTCGCCCGTTCGTTCGTGCTCTCCCTTCTCCTTCGTTCGTTCGTTCGTCCCCTTCTCCTTCATTCATCCCCTTCTTGAGCAGCGAGGCCGAGCCTCGCCCGCACCGGCGAGGCCGAGCTCGCCCAGCCAAGGCAAGGCTCGGCCTCGTTCGAGGGGAGATCTTCCGCTAGGGTTCCGCGCGGGGCTTCGGAGGACGGTGCGACGGCGGCACGGCACTAGAGGCTCCGGGATCGACACGGGCGACGCGGGCAAAGGCGCGGGGCGTCGAGCTGCGGGCTTGGGGCGGCGCGACGGTAGCGTCGCGGCGGAGGAGAGGCTGCGGGGGGCACGGATCGCAAGCGGAGTGGCGGCAAGCGGTGGCATCGCGAGGAGTAGCGGCGGCGAGATCTCGGTCGGCGTCGCGCAGCGCAGTGCTCGGCTTCGACGGCGGGCGGCGAGGCTCGACCTCGCCGCGCCGGCGATGCCGAGCCTCGCCTTGGGCCGGGCGAGCTCGACCTCGCCCAAATTCGGCGAGGCCGAGCCACGCCCAACCATGGCGAGGCTCGGCCTCGCCGGGCCGGCGAGCCTCGCCGTGGCCGGGCGAGGCTACCGGCCCCATCGATCGGTCACCGGGAGGAGGCGGCGGCGGCGAAAGAAGAAAAAAATAAAAAGAAAGGAAAAATGGAAAATAAAATAAAAATATTTAAAAATTAAAAGAAACATAAAAAGAATAAAATTTACCAAACGTGTTTTATTCATTTTTTATTAGGAACAAACGTTACCAAACGCGTTCTTTTGTTCAAAAGCTTTAGGAACATAAACACTTTTTTTTTTTTTTTTTTTTTTATGTTTCGGGAACAAAAAAAAGGAACAGAAATAAAAACATGCGTGCCCTTAATATCTTAAAAATATTGGAGTCATCGGCCGAGTGATTCGTGCACGACAAACCATGTCAGCTCATCTCTAGACAATATGAGTAAGCTTGACTTCACATTACATTTGACACGTACTATAGAGTAAAAGTTCTATGATATACGTATTTTTTAATATGTTTTTATTCGACTTTTCTTTCGCATGGATATTATTGTTATTTTTTTTTTTTGTGAACAATCAAAGATGGAGAATGTTTTAGGTAGGAGTATCAAAAGTGTTGAAACATGTCGAATCACACCGTGGACGAAAAATGACATGTTGACACGTTCACTTAAACATGCCCATTCATGTCTAAACAAAATTTTTAAAAAATCAATCAGAATAAGACTCGAATATTGTAATATCTGAATGGGAAATTCACATCAAAATATTATTTTTGTTTCCTTTGACAATAATGTTAGGGGTGATCAGGTCTACAGTAGGTAGGGTCTAGACTTGGACCCTATATCTAACCTTGTTATAATCAATTATCTTTTTTTGGACCCTATTTGCATTGGACCATGTTCTCAACCCACCATGATTTTCCGGTTTGGAAATAGGGTTAACCCTATTTATATTGGAACCTATTTTGCAAGGCTGGCGAGCAGCTAGGAACCAGGTTGACAGAGGCGACGTCACAATTTTGGGGGGCGCGGAGCAGGGAGAGGTAGAAAGGCGACGTCGGGATCTCACGGGTTGCGGGTGTCATGGGAGGAAGGCGTCGGTGGGCGAGCGAAAGTAGCGTCAGCGCTCAGATGGAACAAATTAGGGTTTGCTGGCGTCAGTCATTGGCAGAAACAAACAGAGCATAGGGCAACGCCGGGTCGTCGGATCGTTAGATCCGTGGCGTCGGGTCACTGATCAGAGGTCGCGGTGGTCGGATCTAGCTGTAGGAGCGGAGCAAGGCGAGCACGGTGGTGCGGTGTGGTGCAGGGATGCGAGCTCGCAGGCAAGAGTTCTAGCAAGATGGGACAGCGATGGCTTCGTGGGTTTGGGGTAGATTTGATGGGCGTCGGAGCAGGAGCATTGCGAGTGGAGGCTCGAGTAGAGGCGGTGGGCTCGCGGGTGAGGCAGAGTGCGATAGTGCTGGGTTGAGCTGCTGCGGGGAGCGTCCGCGAAGGAGATTGAAGGCGTGAGCGTCGTGGCGATCGGCTCAAATTTGTTGGCGTTAGGCTCTTCTGTGGTGCAGCGACAGTAGACGCAAGGACAAGCGAGCGTTGGCGCTCGGGCGGAGAGGTAGGCGCAAGCTCGCCGGTGAGGCGGTAGCACGAGTGGTGCGGCGTTGCTGCTCGGAGGCCAGCATTGTAGGGGACCGGCGGTGTAGGGAATCAGTGGAGGTCTCGAGCTTGGGGAAGTTTGCAGGTGTGAGAGCAAATAGAAACAATTTAGGGTTTTGGTCTTTTTGGGTTGGTTCTCAAACCGGTTCCCAACTCGGTCTAGTCGATCCGATTCCCGGGTGGGTAATCCCTCGGAACCGGTTCCTGGACCGGTTCAAACCAGTTCTACATTTTGGGAATCGGTTCTCGGACCGGTTTCAACTAGAACAGGTTCCTAACCCTGTTTTCCGGGTGGGTCGATCCGGGAACCGGGTTGACTCGGTCCAGTTGTACACCCCTAAATAATGTAATTGTGTTGTGTTGATTAATAATTTTTCCTATGCTTTTGATAAAATCGGGTATTACTATTTGCACCCGATTTCGTCCTAATATATTCAAAGATTAGCCATAAGAATTGGTGAGTTATGATTGTATGTGCTCTCTAGGACAATCGTTACCTTCGTTTCCTATGATCCAATGCTATGGCCTTTTGCATGAGTTGTAATGGTACCGGTGGGACGGAGTGTTGTGCTGCAATGTATCTATCTCTATGGATTATAAAGAGGAATGGTTTCATGTTGCTGCGACCATTAACTTTGATAAGAAATTCACAAATAAATCTAAACACTAAGTTCACTTAATCCGGGTCCCAAACAATGTATGCAATGATAGTGATCGAATAGATTTCACCAATGTGACTATCCTTTCAATATGGAAGGGGGAGGTGGGAGTTCGAATCCCCACTTTCTTAGAAATGATTGGGGTGGGGACGATTTAGTTTCAAGTATGGGTTTTGATCTTCACGCCCTGCAATGAGGTAGAGCAAAAATCTGAGATTGAGAGTTAGAGTAGGATTGACTAAAAAAACAAAAAATCCTTGGAGAGGAATGGTAGGGCGGCTGCTTGATCGTGGTCCATGGATAATGAAGGGGCAACCAGCTGGACGTTATTATGTTAAATAATATAATTGGAAAGGTCAAAGCGTGTGATCGCGTGGCCTAATGGATAAGGCGCTCGCCTCCGGAGCGGGAGATTGTGGGTTCGAGTCCCATCGCGATCGCTTTCTCTCTCTCTCTTTTGCTGCACTATTCCTCTTTTCTTTCCACTCTAGAACCGACCCTAAAGATTCTAGCTCTCCCTTTCACTTTTGTTTTACACCAGTATTTTTCAAATATACATAAGTAGGAGTACAAGTTAGCCAATAAGTCCCGAACACGATTAGGAGAATAGGCTTCTTTTATAATTCTTCCGCCGTGAAGAGGATCTTCCCTTATTCTTTCTTCAAAATTTTTCGATATCTATCTATACATGTATATAAAAGTAAGATGAAATGTCGGCTTGCAAGTCAACTGTGAGGACAATAAATTTTGTGGAATTTCCACATTATGCTATTCGGAAATTCTTAACCTTTTGCCATATGAGCATTTTGTATTGGACACAAAACATAGGCATTAAGAGCGTGGGCATGGAAACTTCAAAAATGAATATACGGAGAGGATGAGATGAAATGAGTAGTATCACCTTATTGTAATTAAGGTTCCATTTGTTTCACAATGTTTTCCAATTTTTCAGACATTCGGTTCACAGAAAATGAGTAAGTGAGGAACATATTTTCCTCTTCTTTTTTTTTCACCTAAACCAAACACGTTCTTCTCCATGAATTCTTTTCAATATTTTTATTATATTTATTTTATTTTAAAAATTTGAAATTTTAAGTACTTTTTATCTTTTAAAAACTATTTTTATTTTTAATTTTTTAAATTTTTTCTTCTCCCCTTTTTTTTTTTTTCCCCTTTTCCTTCCCGCTTCTTCCTCTAGCATCGCTGACAATAGGCCAAGTTGCAAGCCGACAAGCTTAAGGCTTGGCTAATTCAAGCGAGCTCGAGCTTGCCTGATCCTAGTGAGCTTGAGCTTGCTTTTGGGCATCACCATCCATGGAAGGAGATGGGGATGGTGGTGAGGAAGCAGAGGATCGATGGAGAGGAAGAAGGAAAAGAAAATAAAAATAAAAATAATTTTAAAATATAATATAATTAAAAAATTCAAATTTTTAGTAATTTTATTTTGGGAAATTAAATCAATTTTTTAAACAAAACGATGGAAAATATTTTCTAATTGATCTTTTAGATTTTAGCTAAACACCAGAAATTAAATATATTTTCTTGAAAAATGACTTTTAAAAAAATATTTTTAAAAAATAGTACATTTCCCGCGAAAAAACCCTTATAAACATAGAACTAGCCATCCTCGTCATTCCATAACATGTATCACGTGTTATGTCCGTAGAATTAGCTACAATGGACTGATGCTATGTGAAGACTTATTGAATGAGCGTGCATTAGATACATTTATAAAATTAACATGTACGGACAATTTTGATTGAATGCAAAAGAGAAGCTGTGCTGATCTCCACATATTAACCTTCTACATCGGCGGTGCACCTTTATGATCTGGAAAAAGACAGGCGTAGGCACATGGGGCAAAAAAAAGGAGGGGATTTTTGAGAAATCTTCATGAAATTTTTGCCAGGAACAAGGAGCTTCGAACCCAAAGCATTATTTTCTTTTTAATAGAGTTAAAGAAGGGGTAAACAATAGCAGAGCACTTGGAAAGCAACCCTCAATTCTATAACGACAAACGGACCGACCTTAAGCCGACCACCTCCATAAACTAAGTAACTTGCAAAGGAAACCGACCCTTATCTTTCCGCGATTTATATTGGGAGTGAATCGACCACTAACACAACCTCGACCATCAAAACTCTAATGACATTAATTATCCCCTTTTGCTTTCCTTGGAAGATTGACGTGCTCCTCTTATTAAATACACCTGCATTTGATTTGATTTGGTGTCCATAATATTTGTGATGCTTCATTTTCTGATCGCGATCAGTTATTTGTTTCATTTGCAATTCCCTCCAGCATACGTTCTTTTTATCCTTTACTTCATTTCATAGTCTCTCCTTAGATGGGTACTCGATTAAATGCACTCGAGAGCAACTCCATAGGATAAATATTGAACGACTCTCATTTTAGCTCATCGCCACTGACTACACGTCACGGTTTGGCTTAACCTAATCACATACATATAAAAGACGCGCTTACTCCTTTTGCTTGGGAGTTCTCTCGCGTAGAAGGAAGAACTTCCCACGATTTTTAATGAAGCTAGAGCATGGAAATATTGACTTATTATGGTATCACTCGAAGAAAAGAGAGAACTTCATTAGCGTAACTTTATGTAAACAAGTGCGCATTGACTCCAATCAATAAAGAGATGGAAATTATAAGTATATATGGAGATGCTGTACAAGTTCGAAAAAAAAACAAAAATTAGTGAAGTAATCGGAAAACGTAGATGGACATGTTAAGATAATATTCAGCAGTCCGGTAAAGTTCTGTCACGGTAGTTGGTGTATTAATTACCGACCAAAAAAATTAATGCATTTGCTGAAGTGAAAATCCTTCAGGACAAAAGAGAAAAGTGGGAGCTTCCGCTCAAAACGCACTGCATTTTCGTTTTACGGGGGAGGGTTGTGGTTTCCGCTGCTAAGAGGTTGCTGGGAAACGAAGGGTGGGACGTTTTATAATTTCTAATTTGTCCGACACGATTTGAACTTCAATCCTGCCGCAGCGGAAGGATGGAGACGACGTGACTGCAGCAACTAGCAAAGCAACGCGACGCCATCTTCGCTGACAAACGGAGAAGAGCCCAGATACCAGTTTCAAGAGTTACAAAAAAAGAACAGAAAAAGGTGGAGCCTTTGAGCTTTCACACGCTTCATCTCCTCCTCCTCCTTTGCCTCCTTTGCCTCCTTTGCAGTTACGGAGATGTCCGGCTACCTCAGCCTCCCATCCTGATGCCTGGATCTCCCGCCCAGGTAACGAGGACTTCCTTTGATCCCTTTGATGCGAGGTTGTCGCGCGGTGAAGTCGAGTTGTGGGTCGTGACTATTTGGTGGGTGCATAGTTGAGCCTTTTGCTCAGTTCTCGTGGTTCCTCCTCCGTCTCGCGTTAAAGATTCTCGAAAAAGTTCGCGACTTTTCCCCCGCCGTAGCTTAGAAATGTCGAATTTTTCGTTCCCATTGAGGTCAAACGTGAAGTGCCAAAAAAGAGGGCAATGAATTTGAGTTGCAACGCCCGTTTCGGACTAGTTTGTCACTGGCTTTCCGTCATGCCGTCAATTTTCTTCGACACACTGTCAGCTGTTAAGGTGATTGTGCTTTAGCTTCGCCCTGTCTCATCCACTGTTCCATAAAACTCTGCCCGTATTTTGTCCTTTTCTCCATACCTTGGATCTTTCTATGCTCAACATGAACTGCATCGAGAGGACTTGGTCAGTTACCCTTTAATTTTTTTTTTGGTCGGTAGTTACCCTTTAATTTGCTGTCTCAAAAAATGAGTGAAGCTTCTGGATCTCTCCAAGTCCAACTATCTCTCGGCAAGATGCCTCTGTAATCAAATCTAATAATTCTCTTTCAAACTATGATGCGACTGTGGGTATGATTGGATTTTGATGCGCTGCGTTGGCTAATTTGAATGTTTGCTGCGCCATTGTCCAGGTTGTTTTGGCTGGATTTGGATTTTGGTCTTTAGGATACGATGGAGAAAGGGGTAAATGATGATCTCACGGAGAAACCGATAACATATGGGCACTTCTATCACGACACGGGGCAGCCTGGCCAGGAAAACATTCATCCTGCATCTCAGTCATTTCCTCTAAGAGTTGCGAGCACTCATGTAGGACCTCTTGAGATAAGTACTTCAGTAGCTAAACCTGTTCTCAATTATTCCATACAGACGGGTGAGGAGTTTGCGCTTGAATTTATGCGTGATCGAGTAAATACCCGGAAACCTTTTGTTGAAAATGCAGTCGGTGATTCCAATTCAACATGTTACTTGGAACTAAAGGGCATTTTAGGCATCAGTCACATGGGTTCAGAAAGTGGATCGGACATTTTGATGACTAACATTGCTGAGAACGGTCCTAGAGAGCTCGAGAGGAGCTCCTATCTTCATGAGGGTTCAAGTACTCATCCCTCAATTAGATCAGTTCCTCGAATATCAAGCTGTGTCCCGAGGAATGCCTCTTCAGGTGCTTCTGATAGCTCATCGATGAGTATGAAGGTCCTCTGCAGCTCTGGTGGTAAAATTCTGCCTCGTCCAAGTGATGGAAAGCTCAGGTATGTCGGAGGGGATACACGAATCGTACGGATAGGGAAGGACATTTCGTGGCAGGAGCTTGTGGAAAAAATGCTGACAATTTATGGCCAAACTCATGTTATAAAGTATCAGCTCCCTGGAGAAGAACTGGATGCCTTGGTCTCTGTATCTTCTGATGAAGATCTGCAGAACATGATGGAGGAGTGTAAGGAGCTAGACTTTAGAGAGGGCTCACATAGGCTTAGGATTTTCCTTTTCTCCATGAGTGATTTGGAAGATGTTGAGTTGGGTTTTGGGAGTACAAATGGCGAGTCTGAGATGCAGTTTGTAGTTGCTGTGAATGGAATGGATATTGGGTTGAGAAAAAGCTCAATGCTTCATGGTTTTGCTAGCTCTTCGACCAATAATTTAGATGATTTAGATGGACAGAATATTGATACGGAGGTTAATACAACTGGAGTCAGTGTTTCTCCTTTGACTGGAATTGTCGTCTCACCATCACAAATTCTGTCTTCAGCAGTTCTAAGTGATTCCTCCTATGCTGGTCAAACTGTTCCCCAGTTCTACGATGGCCAGATTTTGCAAAATGGAGATACAAAGCAATACTGCTTGCCCTATGGGCATGACCAGTCAACTTGCTCTCTTTTGGGAGAAACTCTTGCTACAATGCCATTTCATGTTCTTACGAATCAGCAGGGAGGTTTGATGGAAATGCATCAGCAGGATAGCTTGCTTAACGTGAACTCCAAGTCATCGTCAAGGAAAGAGAAACCAAAAAACGGAAACTCTGTCCAGCAAGAGAGTGACCCTGATGGCACATCTACCTCGAAGAAAGATTATTCTGTTTTTTCAGAGTCACACGAGATTGATGAGATGGGATACTCACCGATTAACAAATTATTGGCAGCAGTAGGTGCAACTGAGAAGGACACACCCTATTTTCCTTCAAACAATGTGGGGAAAAATGAGGATCCTGAAAAGGTTCCCATATCTGTTGATGCTGTTCTAACTTCAGGGCAGTTTCCCAATATCAGTAACCATGACAACTGTTCCACATCAAGTGCTGTTATTGTTCCAGATGAAGGTAACTCTGATTCCATCCCGAATGGTTTGAGATATGTTGAGCCACCTGTTCTTCCTCCGCGGGTTTATCGCTCTGAGAGGATTCCTCGTGAACAAGCAGAGTTACTTAGTCGGTTATCTAAGTCAGATGATTCACTTGGTTCTCAGTTTATGGTATCTCATTCGCATTTGGACCTTGCACAGCCTGGTACAAGTGCAGACGTCAATGGCAATTTGCAGAGAAAACAAATGACTTCCCATGTTGAAATAGAACAGCCCGTTTCCGGTGAAAATCCTCCAAGTCGAGAACCTCAGACAATTAATGATGGACTTGCACAACTTGAGTCATATAGAGAATTTGCAGATGGTATATCTCAAATAACTTCAAGAGCCACAGAGTATGGGCTGGACTGTGGACTTAAGTTGCCAGAGGTGTCTGGTGATGATAGAGGTGTTACAAAAGAGACTAGCACTCGCAACTTTAATTACGCAAAGAATGCTCCTTTAGATGATCACAAGAAATTCCCGGTTGTTGAGACTGTTGAAGCTGGATCTGAAGTAACTTACACTAGATATGACAGTGGTGGCATATCTGTTCTTCCCGAGCATGAGTTGAAATTAAAGGAAGGAGACATTCTCATTGACATTGATGAGCGGTTTCCTCGTGATGTCCTTTCCGACATTTTTGCCGAAGCAATATTTTCCGAAAAGTCATTGGATTATTCTCAGCTGCATAAAGATGGGACTGGCGTGAGCTTGAACATGGAAAACCATGAACCTAAGCATTGGTCATACTTCCAACAGTTGGCACATGAAGAATATAGGAGAAATGATGTTTCTCTTATAGACCAGGATCATCCCGTTTTCCCTTATGAGGTTGCAAAAGCTCGACAGGATGATGATAGATCTCATCACTTGACACAGATAAGAGCGGATGAAGATCATAAGGCCAATGTTAATAACCCCATCAGTTGTACTCAGAGTGGCCCTGAAGAATCATCCGAAGTATCTGGTACTACTGACACATCTGCTTTGCACATGGAATTTGGTCATTCCCAACACAAGAATGGTGAAGGGTTGCAACTTGATTCCATTGCAGAGAACATTAGGACGCCTGAGTCAGAATATGAGGTATTCTCCAGAGGATGCCTTGTTGTGATCGACCTTTCAAGTGAAATTTTTTTATTACGAGCTTTCTGATTTGCTTTTAATTTATTCAGGGTCAAATAGAGTTAAGAAGCACGGGTCTGCCGCCTCTAGATCCTTCTTCTTTGGGAGGTGTTGATATCAGCACTTTGCAGGTATGATGCTTGGATAAGTGGTACCACTGTTGAACATTTTTTTTCTCCCGTGATGATTTTGGTCAAGCGTAAAATCCTCCATGCTTGTCCATCATTTTAGAGCTATGCATGCGGGTAGATGACATCCGACCTTGAGCTGGTTTGCCTACCCCTATGAATAGATAGGGTTTCTGAGAAATTGTCTCCAATCCGATCCTTTTCCTTTGTTTGGCAATTATGAACACTGGGGAGGTGTGACAAAAGCCCAAGACTTATTGGTCTTAGTAGGGGTGGCCATCACTGCCAAGACTCTTGTTCCCCATTCAAATCAGATCCTTGTTGCCAAGCTCATTTTCCCTGTAAAATTCTTAATGACAAGAAGCCAAAAAGTCCGGTTGCCGTCCAAATTCCTGCTGACTCATGGGGCTATAAAAGATGAATCAGGTTGCTCCTTTCATTGGGGAAAGGGTGCACTGGTTATGGGGAAGTTAAAATAAGTATGGATCTGTCTCCAGGATCTTCCTGGGTAGGCTTTTTGACATTAGCAGCTCTTTTCAGTATGTCTTCAGGATCTTCTTGGGTAGGCTTTTTGACATTAGCAGATCTCTTCAGTGTTCATAGAGTAGGTAAGCCCAAATTCCCAATCCCATATTTGATGGTGGTGGATCCATTTTTTTGTACCGTAGTGTGAAAGTGAACATCATGACGCTAACTTTGTCGACAAGAACAATGCTGTATCGCCTGTATTGACGTCCACAGCATCTGGGATGATTTGTGCTAATATTTCCTTTAGATATGACACACTTTGGTCTGTGCATGCTACATCTTTTCAAAAATATTTAACAAAGTGTCTCATACGCTTAACATCGATCATTTACTTTGGACACTGCCACCGAGCTTGTGTAAATTTTCACCATTTCACACGTGCATCATTTCTTTGCTGGGTGTTTTTCTATGAAACTTTTATTTTTGGACTTCCTTTCACCTGATTTGGTGTGCCAGCTTTTCTTTCCGTCCTTTTGATGACCCCTCCAAATGCTTGTTGTAGTTAATAAAGAATGAAGATCTTGAAGAGCTCAGAGAACTGGGTTCTGGTACATTTGGAACTGTTTATCATGGGAAATGGAGAGGGACAGATGTTGCCATCAAACGGATAAAGAAAATTTGCTTCACAGGTCGATCATCAGAGCAGGAAAGATTAGTGAGTCCTTTATTTAAATGATAGATCTACTCAATTGTGGTTTTAATATGGGTACTATATATGTGCTTCCAGAACGTCACTCTGTACTTTTGAGATTACTGCTCCTTTTCTTTCCCTTCTTTTTCTTTTCATTTTTTCAATCTTTATCTGGATGCATCTCTGATGCTCTATCTGTTTACTAATTAAGCTAATTCTTTTTTTTTTTTTATTTCAGACAACTGAGTTTTGGCGGGAAGCCGACATTCTATCAAAGCTTCACCATCCAAATGTTGTGGCATTTTATGGTGTTGTGCAAGATGGACCTGGAGGAACCTTGGCCACTGTGGCAGAATTTATGGTTGATGGATCTCTAAGGCATGTTTTACTCCGCAAGGATAAGTAAGATTTCCGGCCTCATGCTTTTCAGATTTACTAATGCATTGAATCAATAATTTGTTTTATGGTTGTTACAATTGGCATGATTAAATATGAGAATTTAGAAGGATAGAATTATATCAGTGCACAAATAGAAAAGTACTATAAATGTGTTGGGAACAATAAGCATGTCATCTTGCTAGTTTCACTTCATTCAATGGTCATTCCGTCTTCTCTCTTCTGCTTCTCTCCAGCCTCTAACCAGCATACTCTGTAGGCATCTTGACCGCCGGAAGCGCCTCATAATTGCAATGGATGCTGCATTTGGGATGGAATATTTGCACTCAAAAAATATTGTGCATTTTGATCTGAAATGTGACAATTTGCTGGTGAATTTGAAAGATCCTTCACGTCCCATTTGCAAGGTAAGATTGCAGTTTCAATGTTTAGAAGCAGCGGACTGTTTACTATTTTTGCATTATAAGCGCTGTCCTTTTTCAGGTTGGTGATTTTGGCCTGTCAAAAATCAAACGAAATACCTTGGTTTCTGGTGGAGTAAGGGGAACTTTACCGTGGATGGCTCCTGAGTTGCTAAATGGAAGCAGCAATAAAGTCTCTGAAAAGGTATGATGTTGTCGTCAGCATTGTCTCTAAATGATAAGATGGGTAGATCAATGAGGGTTATCTGTGCCAAATTAATTTGATGACACCATGATCAGAGTTGCACAACCACTCTATTCCCTCATGATCTGTGTACATCTACCTGATTCCGGGTACGCTTGTATCCCGGATTGGGAAGTTTGTGGAACCAATCGATCCCACCACGTACTTGCACAATCGAGAGATATGGTGGCATAAATGTAATACTGCAATCTTGTTCTAGAAGAAATATTTATCTCGAATTCAACTTTTGATGAGCTATGCTAGTACCTCATTTTAACATTCTGGTTGATGTTGCAACTTACCAGTAATTGTGGAAGAAATGCTACCCATAAGTAGTGGTGGAAGACATACTGAAATAGCTATCTTATTCTAATAATTTGCAATGGACAACCATGACTGAGAATGCTCACTAGTTTACAATGACCCAAATTAGCAGAAAGCTACTCTCTTTATTGGCAAGTTGTGCACCCACTTCCTATTTCCGTCCCGTGATCCATAGCTTTGATGATTTGGGTAGTTATGACTTTCTAAGTTGGACGTTTTGAGAATGTGCTACTTGCAGCTTAAACTTTCATCAATTGACCTTTTCTCATTGTCATAAAAATTAGGTGTTTGTTGTTTGACTTCGTCCAATTTCTACAATATATCTTTTTCTTTTTGGCTCATTTCGGTAGTCGATTGGAAAGGCTATTTTGTACCTAAAACTTAAGAAGCTGTGAGCATCACCGAATGGCATCAAATTCCTTCAACGTGTATCCTAAACTTTGGGTCCTTTCTGGTGTCATTTTTGATCATTGTGGATTATTAATTTACAGGTGGATGTGTTCTCCTTCGGTATTGTTTTGTGGGAGATTCTCACTGGGGAGGAACCATATGCAAATATGCATTATGGTGCAATTATAGGTGTGTCTCAGTTCTCTTCTCATGAGTGTCTCAGTTCTCTTCTCATGACTTATTGTTCTCTCCATTCATTTGAGGGGAGCTTTGATGAAATGTGAATGAGGTAGCAGTGCTTCTGTTCTGTGTTTCATGATGATGCAGTCCAGTCACTGATCATTTAATGAAACTGATCTAGCTTAAGCTAATTTTCTATATTGATGAAGTGAACTTATCAATTTGGTATAAATACTGTGATTTATTGGCAAGGATGGAGAGAAGCAGAAATATTGTGCTAAGAACTGATTGTCAAAGAAGCTCATGTTATCAGGATGAACTAATCAGTCAGAAATATATGGGTAATAAGACCGCTACAGTTTCTTACATTCTGTTGAAAGCTGGCTGTCTGGGTGACTCTGGTTGAGAATATTCTTTTGGGAGAAATATTGATGTCAGAGTAAGTGTAGAAGACATTTTATCAATATTTAAGAGGTAAAAAATCGTTGTTGATAGGGTTATTGACCATTTGAAAAGTATATCTTACATTCATTTTATAATTACCTAGAGAGTCCTGGGACTGCAACACTGTACATGGTAGGACGTAATACAGATTGAGTTGGATGTGTTTTTTGCTGTTTAGGAGCTAACCCTTTCAAGTAAAAATCTGGAGTGAAATGGAAGACTGAAACCATTATTGCTAGTTTTGGCTGCATGTATATTGGTTCCGCTTGCTATGTTAGGGCCTTGGTTTTTGTGAGTAGTGTTGATACTACTGAATACTTTACAGCTCCAGCCAAATGTTATCTGTGGTCTTTTGTGTTCCTTCGATTTGCCTCCTCCGCCATGATGATGCATCAAGGTCTGACCTATTAATTGGCCAGACTGTGTTACGAGACCTTCCTGCAGCCTTCTTTACATTAGTTTTAAGGATTAGAGATGTCATTTGTAGGAACACGTGTTGGTTATGATATGATGTGTGTTGTCATGCATTGTCATCAACCTCGAGATTTTGTGCTGTGTTTGGTTGAAGCATCTCGTTCAACATGGCCTGATGGTGATAAGATTCTGGGAAATTTCGTTGCTATAGATAGATAGTTGTATGTATATGTGAATGTAGGCCCTTTCCACTAAATTCTCTTTATCAGCTCAAATGTCAGATTATATCCTATATGCAATATGTGGTGTATCCTTATGATTTTATATGGCAAAGCAGGAGGCATAGTAAGTAACACGTTGAGGCCACCCATACCAGGCTTCTGTGATCACGAATGGCGGAGGCTAATGGAACAGTGTTGGGCACCAAATCCAACTGCTAGGCCATCCTTCACAGAAATTGCTGCCCGTTTGCGAGTCATGTCTGCAGCAGCAGCAGCAAGCCATGGGAAAGCCCATGGTCAGAAAGCATCCAAATGATGCCAATCGTTGATGGTGGAACAGTATTTTTTTTGCACTAATCTGTTCTTGCCACATTTCATCAAAACGAAAAATTCATTTTATTCAAATTTAATTGCATGGTCTTGGAGAAAGGTAGCTTGTATAATGGGAGAATTAGCTGCTCCATATGTCTGGAGTTGGCAGGACCTTGTTGAAACTGTCAAGACAGATCAACATTGACCTCGTACATCATGGGTGAACGACCGATGGTTCTTTCATGGTATATGCTGCTTTTGTGAATTTCTGTCTCTGAAATATGCACACGCTGATTTATAGGTTCCGGTAGTATCTTCCCATGCAATACTTTGCAGACGCTTTGATTGGGTTTCCCGACTTTTTAGTCGCTTTGGTTGGGTTTCCTATCATCAGATTCAGTCACCATGACGAGGACAGCATATTTCCTGTGCATTGTGCATGTGGTTGGTTCCTATTTCCCTTTTTTTGCTGCTGCAGACAGTGTTTAGGAATTTACTCGAGTCCTCTATGCCAGCGCCTTATCAACTTCTGGTAGATTGCAAAGCAACAGCTGAATTACAAAAGGATTCTGTTGTTTTCGTGAGATGTAAAGTTTCTGCTGTCCGAAAATGAAGGACGTATGAGCAGGGAAGACAGAGTGATCAACTCGAGTGATTGATGGAATCTCATTTCTCATGCATAGCAAGTGGTGGCGATGGTCCGTGATATCATAGGAGTAGTTTCTTCCTTTAGTTCAGCAAGTTGCGACAAAATAAATCAAGGAGCGACTAGAGATCCTCACGAGTTAACCAATCCTAGGAGTTAGTTCTTTAAGGATGGACCAAGGAATTGAGACGTTTTATGGTGCACACGACATCTCCCCATTTTCCAACGGCGAATTTATCCTGAAAATGTGAGTTTTTGGGTTCCGAGTTCGATATATGCTTGTAGTCCAAGTCCAATCCATTTGATGAGGTCCAAACGGTGGAAGTTGAAGTGAACAGTTTGGAAGTGGAACGAACGACTGATCTAATTTATGCTTCTCTCAGTCTCCATCCACCCAAAGCCGAAGTAAATCCAATTGAAACGAGAAGGATAAAATAAAATGGCCCAAAAGAACGGACGACCCATAGGCAACATGAAGAGACTCACTACTCCCGCACCAGGCTCGCCTACTCTTCACCAAGACATTTACCCAGAGATACAGCCTTCACTTCCACCTGTCCCCTCACTCACTCCTCACCTATATCACTATCGTTTTGTTTCCTTCCTCTGTTCCTTTATTTTGTGTACGTCCAATGGATGACGCCCATGTGTGCATCTTCAGCAGCCCTCAAAAGTCAAAACACTTGACATTGCCGGACATTTGTCACCTCACCTCACACCACTTTCTAGTGACCTCCCTCTGTCTGTCTCTGTCTGTCTGTCTGTCTGTCTGTCTCTCTCTCTCCCTCTCTCAAACCCATTTTTGGAGCTACTACTTTTGCTATTCAAAAACCAGATTCTCTCTGTCTAGGGTTTCATGCAACTTAAGAGTACAGAAGCTCCAGCTCTGCTAAGGTAACGTTAGCTGGCTACTCATTGTCACTCACCCGTTTCCTGTTCTTGATTTTCGAATGCTTTTTTTTTTTTGAACTTTCTTGCGTCTGCCTCTTCCTATTCCCCTTTCTCCCTTTTGGGTAATGGCAGGTTCAAATGGGTTTTATATTTTCAGATGCGGGTCAATCGCGTGTGTTACGCCATACGCTTCGATAAATGAAGGGACTTGAATGAGTTTTGGGTTTGGGGAGGTTATTGAATCGTCTTCTGTTCAATCTCCTTTGGCCTAGTTGAGTTGCTCTTTGGATTGCGCTTGTTTCCTGCTCTTGCATTTTGTATGCTTTTCCAGCATTTTGCTTAGTTGTTCTACAATTTAAGGAAATCGCGGCTTTTGTCCTAATACATATACCACTGCTTGTGTGTAAGCATACACTAAATGTGCAATATTCTCGCCATCGCATAGCCGAGCCACATAATAGAGTGCACTTAACGTAACATTACATCCCAAATCTACCACGAATTCCTACCATTGTATCCAATCTACTTGAATGTCTACCCAGTCAATTGGTTGAGAACCCGTAATAGGGCAGGTAGCTGTTAATTCGTATGTTCATTGGGTAATGCACACTGAATTTCTCATGAAGCCCGCAGTTTACATCAATACTGGGACAATGATAATTGTCTGCAAAATTGCTCTTTCCTTGCCAAAATCTCTTGGTGCCTTGATATAAAAAAAATAGTAAATATCTTGCATTCCTAAGATCTAGATGGTGATGCATGCCTTGGGGATCAAAGTTATTTAAGTTTCTCTGCTAGTATAACTAGTGTTTAGCACTTCGTACATGCATTGGCTAAAGGATCAGCAACTCCAGTTACCCTGTGACTTTAAAGCAATACTAAAGCAAGAAATTGTGAGAAATATGCGCCACTGAAAAGATTTAGACAGGATGTTCTGATGCGCTTTTTGGTCTCCCTCACAGCTGTTGATGATAGGGCACTCGGAGTAACACATTAGAGATATAAACTAATCTTGTCATGGATCAGACGGAACAAACACAGCAGCAGCAACAGCAGCAGCAGCAAGTAGTTGGGGTTGTGGCTGGCACTAACCAAATGGCATACGTCCCTCCATTTCCAACTGCTCCTGTAGTTGCTCCTGGCACTCCTGCTGTACCCATACCTTCCCCGACTCAGGCACCCAGTACTTTCCCTGGCTCTCCTCATCAGCTTGCATACCAACAAGCCCAACACTTCCATCACCAACAGCATCAGCAGCAGCAGCAACAGCTTCAAATGTTCTGGGCAGATCAGATGCAAGAAATTGAGCAAACTCAGGACTTCAAGAATCACAGCCTTCCCCTTGCCCGAATCAAGAAAATAATGAAAGCGGATGAAGATGTACGAATGATCTCTGCTGAGGCTCCAGTCGTATTTGCAAAAGCTTGTGAGATGTTTATCTTGGAGCTGACTTTGCGTTCTTGGATTCACACAGAAGAAAACAAACGGAGGACACTGCAAAAGAATGATATAGCAGCTGCTATCTCCAGGACAGATGTGTTTGATTTCTTGGTCGACATAATTCCAAGAGATGAGTTAAAGGAGGAAGGGCTAGGAGTTACTAAGGCTACCATTCCTGTGGTTGGCTCTCCAGCTGACATTCCATATTATTATGTCCCACCACAACACCCCATGGGACATCCGAGTACGATCATGGGAAAGCCTGCTGATCAAGCAGCACTTTATGCTGCCCAGCAGCCTCGACCGCCGGTTTCTTTCATGCCCTGGCCACATGCTCAATCTCAGCAAACCCAAGATGATCAGCAAACGAATTCTTGATTTGGGGTCATGCAAATTCTAGTGCAGCTTCTTAGTATTAATGGAGTTCCTTTGCATGTAATTGAGAGGTAGCAATTGTCTCGGATTGTAGAGTATTGAAATTTGATGCGATTGTAACTTGTTTGGGTTTTGTAATGGCATCTACATTAATATCTTTTGCATTAGGTTGTTTTAAGTGCACACTAGTGCTTGCTTCTTCCTTTGACGAGGCCCTAATGAAGGGTTCGAGAAAAGAGTGGATGAGAGAACTTTATTTTGTAAGCATCTCAACGGAACAGGACCGGGCGAGAGTCAGAAACGAACTAGAAAATGGCGATTGTCTACCAGAATCACAAGAAATGAATTGAACATTTGGTATCAGAACATCAGATCTGGTATCATGTAATGAATGTCTCATTTCCTACATAACAATACGAGCAAATTGAATACTTACGTGTATTTTAACGACTGAATACCGGCCTCCATGTCATTAAGTAGATGTCTTTTCTGGGAAGGGCCAGAGTTGCAGGCATTTAGCGACGACTAGCACGGTAATCATATGCTAAGCATCAGGTTCACGACTAGCACCTTGATCCAAAATGACAGATTATCATTCCCAACAACAGATGCTAAGGGTGCGAATGATAAAATTTCTACTTATTTATTTCTCTGTTTCTCTATTCCTTTATTTCTCTGTTTCTCTATTCTTCGGAACAAGTTTGGAACGGAAATCTGTTTGTTAACGCAATTTGATTTTTCTATTTTCAGAACAGATTTCTATTTCAGAAATAGATTTTAAGAAAAAATCGGAACTTAAAGTTTTTAACTTCTTAATTTCTGAAACAGAAATTGAGAAATTAATTTCTGTTCCAGAAATTTTGTTATGCGCACCCTAAGTGCCTAAGATCTAATCCTCTATCAAGCCCCATCACTTCCGATTCACGCATAAGAGAATTAACCATCTAAACTTTCACTCCCAATTTATCTTAACAATGTTCCATGACAGAAACTACCAGAAGATTTGGACTCATTAGACAAACAAGACAACAGTCAAGGTTATACGAAATGAAAGTACTGCTGAAAGGAGGTCATGTACATAGTGCACTAGCCTCTTCTCCAACCAAATTTTTAGTACAATCCAATGTGGTTTCTAGCTAACAAGTAACCAACTCTAGACACTTGTCAGTCCAACGAACAAATTTAGGGGCTTATGCAGCTTCATCTTGAGTGTGCAAAATCCATGTCATCAGTTAAGCAACCCAAAGAACTCGTGGTCAGTTTCACAGAGCAGAGTTGCTCCTTAAGGCTTTGAGTGACCCAAACGACATCTTTACAACTCCCTGTCAGAGTGGCCTTCATCCTCAAGCCTACGATATGCATTTTCACTTATGAAGGTCTATGGCATGCCCATTATATGTTGGCAGTCAAGACTCTCAGGCTTATCACTGAGACTGTGAGCATCAATAGGCCCACCAAGGAACGCAATCGTCAATGTCTTAGGTTGCCCACATGAGTTGACGAGACAGTACTGCAAGTCAATCCACTGCCTAATTTTCATTTCCGAGAAGACATTGCTTCCTCAATTTCCCTGATTGCCATGCTAAGACTGAAGCCACTCTCCAGAGCATTCACAGCAGCTCGATGGGCTTGTTTATGCCATTTGAGCAGATTATAAGACTGCAGAACTGCCCACCTGGCCTGATTTGACATCTAAGTCGTTGTAGACAATGAAGCATTTCAGTGACTGAAAAATTACAATAGGCCTTCATGAAAGCGGGTCTGTTCATTCAAGAAGTACCTGTGCAACTGACAAGGGGGGTTCCAATAGGACACATAGGCTCCTAAACATATTCTCATCATTTTCTCCACCCTCGGCGTCACCATAGATAAGAGCTTCAGCAGCAATACCAGCAAAAAGCACCATGGAATACCTGTCGAAACACATCAATTGCACCATTAAAGTGACAGTTAGTATAAAGCTTTGGAATATTAGGAGTGCAACCAAAGAGAAGCACAACAAGGTACAGCATCATTTTGAGCATCTGCTCAAATCACATTAACTAGCGTTTACTGACACTTAAGATTGTTAGCAATTCATTGATAGTCAAGACTCAAGATGTTAGCTGAAATCTTCTTTGGTCTCGAGATATAAAAAAAATATTGGGATGATGCCAACCTATCAAAGGCAGTGCTGCTTAGCCGCCCCTCAGCAAGTTCTTTGTCCATCTTGTCATCCCAAAACTGCGTCCCTGCCTGTATACATTTTTAGCATAGAATCCTTCTTCTGGGTTATTGATGCTAGTTAAGTTGAAAGAATGCTAGCAATGCAAGCAGGGCGAGCTTAATAAAGCCACAATAACATAGTCATCAAACATCAGCACTAGTAAATTAGCTTATTTCCTTCTGAAATCGTAGACTAGACCGCTCCCAGAATCCAGGGACAGAGAATACCCTTCCAGAGAAATTAATCATCATGACTTATTCCCTCTGATGTCCATCAAGTTCTCATGCATAACTTAAGGAATCGGAAACACAGGTCCACTAAACAAGCATGAATGAGACTAGCAGTACCTGTCCCTGAATGCCCATTTGCATTGCAACGATTGGATCCAATATTACGCCACGTATTGGGCAACCCATCAAGTATGCTGCATTGTAAATATATCATTACGTTAAGCCCATGCATTAAATAGAGATGCTCCGAAATGAAAATGTGAGAAACAAAGAGGTGATCAGCTGCGGGGAAAGTATTTGCATCGTGCTCCAAATAAATAGTGGTGAAGAAATGAAGTGTCTTGGCATGCCTGTAAGGAGATGGCCAGCTTCATGGACAAGGATTCGCCGGCGATATGGAGGCCAATAGCTTGAAATTTGAGCTAAACAAGAACCACCAAGGAACACCGAGTCCGCAAAAGCTAGTCCTAGTATCGCCGCCAGATTAGGTCTAATATCAATCCCTTGGGAGAGAAGAAAGGAAACTCCGCCGAGAAAAGCGACCAAGAGGGCACTCGAGGTTCCATCAAGACCCCACTTCTTCGGGGAAAATCTAGTGACTACACGCACAAAAGGAGGAAACGACTCAGGACATGAATTTTAGCAGGAACCATAATGTAGCATGATCATCAAAGCAAATCGCGGTGTACGCAGGCGGGGCAGATGCAATTTGCAATGGGGAAAATGACCTCAGAAATCGAAACTCAGAAGAAGGAAAGCTCGTGTACCTTCCAACCCAGTGGAAGACTTGAGTACTGCGGGCGTAACGTCCCTCGGTCCCTCCAGAACTGCAAAGAGTCGAGAAGGAAAAAAGGCGAGTGCTTTCATAACGTCAACAACGACAGGAGTCGAACGACAAGACGATCAGCTCGAAATTCGAGGGAGACGCGAGAGAGATTACCGATGCTCCGGAACTTGCCGAAATTGGGCAAGAAACCCCGGTCCTTGAGAAGGGCGTAAGCACTGGTGACGAGCTTCATATCGTCGGCGTTCAGACACGTATCCAGGACCTCCCAATCCCGCTCCTCCGGTTTCCCAGACAGGTACATCCCCACCTCGTCTCCCTCGTAGTCATCCCCAATAACGTCGCCCGCAACAGATTGGGACCTCAAGAACCGGAGGGCGGAAGCAAGGTCCTTGCGCTTCACCGCCTCTTCGTAATCCCGCCATTCTCGGAGAGCTCTTGAGGCAGGAGGCGCTGCCTTCGCACGGTCCGATCGCGAGAGCGGGCGGGGAAAGGGTCGGGGCGAGAGAGAATGCGACGGCGGGATTGTTTTGAGGCGAAGAAGAGAGGAGGAGGAGGCGCAGAGCGCCATCATACGACTCGACCACGGGTTCCGTCTGAACAAATTTTTTAAGGTTTTGCCCCTTTAAATGTCTAAAAACTGACCTTTGCCGTCATCACAACCTGCGATCTTAATGCCCACGTGACAGCGGTTGCGCGGGATCGTTGCTAACTCGTCCAGTACGATGCCAAAGCTGGCTTCATGGGCTGCACTGGTGCGCACCCAACTTGGTTGGGTCTTCTTCGTGTTGGGCCTGAAGACACGAAAGGAAAAGAAGAGAAAAAGGAAAGACCAGATGCTCGGGTGGCGGCAGCGGAAGTGGAGGGGGTGCGTTGCTGGTTTCCGATTGGGAGAGAAAGAACAAATCCACGCATTTGGCATCATCAATTCGTAGGGAGGCGGAGCATCATTGGTTGCTGGGGGTTTATCCTTTCATCTTTGCCGCTCCCTTTTCTTACGTTGCGCGTTGGGGGGGAGTATAAAATGGATGGCAAAAGGGGGAAGTTCGAGGGGCTGTAATTAAATTTGTCTCAATGATGATGTATGTGTCACGGGCTGAAAGATCGACGACCCGAGAGGTTCCCCAAGGTCGACCCCAACTCGCCCGTGGACGTCCCCGCTTGTCACTCGGATTCCCACCGAACCTTCTCTCCAAAGTACAAGAACGGGCGAACCAGGTCATTTAGCTAGATTACGGTATTCCGTTCCCTTTATTTATGTTGGTAGACGGTAGTTGGCACTTATGCGGTAGGTGAGGCGATACGATCTCGTCCGCCGATAGAATCTGAATCATGGATGTAAACCGAGGCCTCAACTATAAAAGGGGTGTCCTCTTCATTTGTAATCATCCACTACTTCCGCAATATAAAGCAAGTCTTCTTTCCGGAGAGCTTCTCTCTCAGATTCTTTCTCTCTCTACGATCCGGGTAAGGCGAGCGAGTGAGCGTTCGACTGTGCAAAGCTTGGCTTAGGTGCTTCGGCGATCCATTCCGATCCTAAAGTGCCCGAGTCGCCGCGCGGTCACGATCCTGATCGATCGGCCCGTGACAAGTGGTATCAGAGCCAAGGAGAGATTCGAATCCAAGAGATTGAAGAGCACCAAGCTGTTCGAAAGAATGTCGAGCCATGATGCAAATTTGTGGTTGGAGAGAATGCGCCCTGGCATAGACACGCGCAAAGCAAAGCAAAGAGGAGAGATCACTCGGTGGATCCGCGGCCACGTTCGATGAGAAGATCGCGAAGGTCCGAGTGCCGTGTTCGAACTCATGGAAGGTCTTGACAACGTGCGAGACCGGATCACGGAGGTCGAAGGCTCAATCCGTGAGGACTTCACGACCGGCATCAACCAAGCCACGGCTCCATTGTTCGACAAGGACGAAATGCTCGAAGCATCGATCGATGGCCTGAACGAGCGCGTCCAAATAATTGAGGAGGTAAGCCCGTAGGGACGAGGTTGAAGCCATGAAGGCGGAAATCCAAGAGCTCAAGACCGAGCTCGCCCTATGCAAGCTAAGCATCACGAACGGTGCGGCTCCTGCTCAAACGGTGACCAAGATCGAGGTCCCAAAGCCAAAGGAGTTCAAAGGCAACCGATCCGCCCAAGAGGTGGATAACTTCGTGTGGAGCATGGAGCAAGATTTTCGGCGCCGTCAACATACAAGACGAGTCGATCAAGGTACGAACCGCTTCCATGTTTCGTCTCGATACGGCAATCTTTGTGGTGGCGCAATAGGTGCGATGAGATTCGACGAGGCGCCGATCCCGTCAACACGTGGGACGACTTCGTGAGGGAATTCCGCGACTATTTCTTCCCGAGTTCGCTCAACAAGAGGCCCGAAGCATGCTCCATCGCCTCGAGCAAAGAGGCACGGTCCGAGAGTACGTGAAGGCATTCACGGAGCTCAAACTCCGCATTCGCAACCTAAGCGAAGAGGAGGCTTTCGGAGCGTTCATGGATGGACTCAAGCCATGGGCACAACTTGAGCCGAAGCGGCGGGATGTGAGTAGTCCGGGCGCGTGCGCCGAGCATGGCCGAGTCACTCGTCGACCTCACCGGGGTTGAGCCGAGGAACTACCGAGCAAGAGATTGGAGGTCGGATCGATCCGACGACGAAGGAAGAAACACTCCCCGAAGCACGCCCGATCAAGGCGGTCGAGCCAAGACGTGGGGAGAAGGGTCTTCCAAACCATCCTTCCAGAGAGGCCGACCACCGTTCGACCACACGAATAAGTTCGATCAACCTCCGCCCTCTCCTTGCTTTCTTTGCAAAGGTCCGCACTGGACCCAAAAGTGCCCGAAGAGGGACCGCATCAACACTCTCCTTGCCATCGAGGAAGAGAAGGAGACACCCAAAGAAGATAAAAGGCAGATCCGGATTGGAGCCGTGAAGATGATCAACTCGGCCCAAGCCCGATCGCCGACCAAAGGAGAAGGAATCGCTCCAAACACCGACATGTTCTTTGTGGAGGTCGAAGTGGGCGGCTCGACGCTTTACGCTTTGGTCGACACCGGCGCATCCAACATGTTCATGTCGACCGAGGTTGCCAAGACCTTGGGACTTCGCATGGAGCCAACCGGGAAGTCGTACAAGCCGATCAATTCGGACGACTTCCATGGCGTAGGATCAACACCCGACATAGACGTCAAGATTGGTGGATGGAAGGGCCGAATGGCGTTCGAGGTAATCCCACTTGACGACTACGATCTCATACTTGGAATGCAGTTTTTCGATAGTGTGGGAGCCATGATCGACATGAGGACCAAGTGTCGATGATCCTCGATCAAAAGAACCCGTCGATGATCCCCATGATAAAAGGGGTGGTCGACACCAAGACCATTGCATCGATCCGTCGCCTCGACAAGAGCTTAAAAGGCTGTCACACGCATCAACAAACCGTCCGAGGTGAAGCCCAAGGCCGAGTTGGATCCTACTCCAACAAATGCCATGCCCATCCAAGCACTCTTCCCCGAGGTTGAGTGTGCGCCGCGTGAACCGTCCAAGCCGAAGACCGAGCCGCGTGCGTCCGACTTCATCATCGAAGGTTGTGGTCCTTCGTCCATGAGCGTCCGAGCAAAGCGAAACAAGAACCACAAAGCCCGTGCCAAAGCCCGTGCTCGTGCAAAGAAAGCCGACCGCCAAGCCGGGAGCGACGAGGACGTCGCTCGATTGAGTGGGGAGAATGTCACGGCCGAAAGATCGACGACCCGAGAGGTTCCCCAAGGTCGACCCCAACTCGCCCGTGGACGTCCTGCTGTCACTCGGATTCCCACCGAACCTTCTCTCCAAAGTACAAGAACGGGCGAACCAGTCATTTAGCTAGATTACGGTATTCCGTTCCCTTTATTTATGTTGGTAGACGGTAGTTGGCACTTATGCCGGTAGGTGAGGCGATACGATCTCGTCCGCCGATAGAATACTGGGATCAATGGATGTAAACCGGGCCCTCAACTATAAAAGGGGGTGTCCTCTTCATTTGAATCATCCACTACTTCCGCAATATAAAGCAGTCTTCTTTCCAGGAGCAGCCTTCTCTCTCAGATTCTTTCTCTCTACGATCCAGGGTAAGGCGGCGAGTGAGCGTTCGGTTTGCGCGAGGCTTGGCTTAGGTGCTTCGGCGATCCATTCCGATCCTAAAGTGCCCGAGTCGCCGCGCGGTCACGATCCTGATCGATCGGCCCGTGACATATGCATCATCGCAATCATCGGTACAGGATATGATTTTAACTTGGTTCTTTTGGTAAGCGTCAGGTGTCACGCGCTGCCCTTGAATCTGTACGTCCGTAGGGGAGTCTCAAAGTCATCGAAAATCTTGGACCTCTCCTCGACGATAAGAGAAATCCAGAAAATCTCCCACTCATTTCCCTTCTTCGATCCCCACGTCCACATCTTTCGACCCTCCTCCTATCCAGCCACATAAAAACTAGACGCCAAGCGACACTCCCCCCCGCCCACTCCTCGTTCAGCATCGATTGTTGTTGGCTCGGTGACGGTTTTCTGGTTTTCTTCCAAACAGCAAAGCAGGTCAAGGAAAGTAAAATGGCGTCGGCGGCTGCACCCACCGCCTTCTCTCTCCTCTCCTCCTCCTCCTCCGCCTCATCATCATCATCCTCCACCTCTGGCTCCGCTCTCCTCCACCTCCGCTCCTCCGGCCTCCGCTCCTCCGGCCTCCGCCGCCTGGGCTTCGCCGCTGCCGACCCGTTCTTGGCCGCTCACGTGGCTTGCAAGCTCCGATCTTTGAGGGGCACGGGGAGCAGAGGGGTCGTGTCCATGGCCAAGAAGAGCGTGGGCGACTTGACCGGCCCTGCCTTGAAGGGGAAGAAGGTGTTCGTGAGGGCCGACCTTAATGTGCCTCTCGATGACAACCAGAACATCACCGATGACACCAGGGTCCGCGCCGCCGTCCCCACCATCAAGTACTTGATCCAAAATGGCGCCAAAGTCATCCTCTCCAGTCACTTGGTAATTGATCGAGCGTTGACCCTCCCCGTCCCTTCTCCACTGTGATTCTCTCCTCCTTCTCTTTTGTGGGTCCTTATTAAATCTGTCTGCATTGAATTGTCCTTCATTTTGCTCCTCACTTTCTCGAAATCTTTACCGGCTGCTCGAATCTTTTTCTTCACTTCTAATTGCAAAGCATGAGTCTGCCTATGTTTGCCATCGTCTGTCGTGTATTCTGACTCGACGAATCTGACTGCTGGAGTCTCCTCACGTTACCATCGTGTTGGTTTCCTCAACACTATATGTTTGCCTTCCTCAATTTGCAGATCTCTCTCTTCCCACCAGGACTGGCATCTACTATGTCATGGACTCTTTCTCTGCCTCCCCCCCAAAAAAAAAAAAAAAAAATTCTTTGAAGAACTCTCATGTGACATAGTCGTGATTAGTCCTAGAATGGATGTTTTTAGACCGCATCTTGATTAGTGGTTGCTTGCTTTTCTTAAACTAGTGACTTGATTCCGGGTGTAAGTTAAAGGGATTCCCGTTTCATATCAGTACAGTGAACGTGAGCCACCAACTGTGATGTTGATTGTATTGGCAGTAGTTGATTTTCCTCCTTGAAATTTCCAGGGCCGACCGAAAGGGGTGACACCAAAGTTCAGTTTGGCACCTCTTGTTCCAAGGCTATCTGAACTCCTTGGCATTCAGGTAAGGACATCTTTGTCATTTACAAAAATGGTTGGACAGCACTGTTGGAAAATTCTGCTAATTGGATAAAGAAGTGAGTGTTTTTTTTGGTATTTATCCTCACTTGAGCAGGTTGTAAAAGCAGATGACTGCATTGGCCCTGAGGTAGAAAAGTTGGTGGCTTCATTGCCTGAGGGCAGTGTTCTTCTTCTTGAGAACGTGAGATTTTACAAAGAGGAAGAAAAGAATGAACCTGAGTTTGCCAAGAAGCTGGCATCATTGGCAGATCTGTATGTAAATGATGCATTTGGAACAGCACACAGGGCTCATGCTTCTACTGAGGGGGTCACTAAGTTCTTGAAGCCCTCTGTTGCTGGCTTCCTTTTGCAGAAGGTTTGACTTTTAGTTTGTTTGCTATTTTGCTTAGAACAGATTTTAAGCAATAGCAGTAATTTGCTGATTTTCACGCACTGACCAAGTTTTTCACAAGAAGTGATATTTTTGGTCCTATTGGACTTGTTATGTGTCTGCGGAAGGTATTGGTTTATCTCTTTCTTCGACTTTTGCATGTGTGGTTTCATTCTTGTAACTCTTTTAAACATTATGCATGGAAAATGCTGGTTCTTAATTTTTGTCACTATGAGGTCGGTTCCTTGAAATAATGCATGCGGAACTAGACTAAATTTGAGTTATGTACATCAAGATCCAGTTTAGCAAGATTTTGTTTTGGTATGTCCTAATGCTTTTGAGTATTCTTAGGCATCTTAATCTTTCCTTTGCTTTATGTTACTTAGTTCTCTCATATGGACCTTCAACTTGCCTTTTCTTTAACCAGGAGCTAGACTATCTTGTTGGGGCTGTGTCTAGCCCCAAGAGACCATTTGCTGCCATTGTGGGTGGCTCAAAAGTCTCATCCAAGATTGGTGTGATTGAATCTCTTCTAGAGAAGTGTGACATCCTTCTTTTGGGGGGTGGCATGATCTTCACCTTCTACAAGGCACAGGGTCTCTCTGTTGGTTCTTCCTTGGTGGAGGAAGATAAGCTGGATCTTGCAACATCGCTCCTTGAAAAGGCCAAAGCAAAGGGAGTTTCTTTAATGTTGCCCACTGACGTGGTTATTGCGGACAAGTTTGCTCCAGATGCAAACAGCAAGGTTAGCTGCTTCGGTTCTTCTCCTAGCCTTCTCACATTTAAAAATGCGTGTCACGATATGTGCAAAATAGTTTCAACACTTCTTTACAGTGCAGATATCACGTGAGTAGGCACTGTGGTCGTAGACTTATGTTATTTTAAACTGCTTCGAACATTGCAGATAGTGCCAGCATCTGCCATTCCTGATGGCTGGATGGGATTGGATATTGGACCAGACTCTATTAAAACATTTAATGATGCTCTGGGAACTACCAAAACTGTCATCTGGAACGGACCCATGGGAGTGTTTGAGTTTGACAAATTTGCTGCTGGAACTGAGGTGAGATGCGCATGGATTTGATTTGTTTGTTCCTCAACTCTGCGCTTATTCATCAGCTTTATGTGGCTGGAAATCATCTGTCCTGGTTTACGGCTCATTATCTGTACATGTGTTCGGTCTAGTTAAGCTTTAGCATGGATTCTCTGGTCCCTTCCTACCAAGGTTGTGCACGTCATTTGTTTTGAATGAGCTGTAGACAAGCAGTTAAGACTTCAAGAGAGCTTCTCATTTGATGAAACCTCGAGTGCTAATTCTTTCATTTCGTGGACATGTTTCGATTTTTTTAGTGGGTTTGGCCTATGGCGAGCATGGTTAACTAGGACCAATGCAAACTTTGATGACCTTGTACTTCTACGTGCAGGCTGTTGCAAAGAAGCTAGCAGAGCTCAGTGCTGCAGGAGTGACAACCATTATTGGAGGAGGGGACTCTGTTGCAGCTGTGGAGAAAGTTGGAGTTGCTGATGTGATGAGCCACATATCTACTGGTGGTGGTGCCAGTTTGGAGTTGTTGGAAGGCAAAGAACTTCCTGGTGTTGTTGCCCTAGACGAAGCCACTCCAGTTCCCGTGTGAGATTAACCTGAGGTTAAATTATTTTTTGGGCGACCTACCTTTATTCAAGTTGGAATAAATTCTTGTAGAAAAAAGCAATTTCTGTAGGAAATGTTTCCTTTTGACGTGAATACAGTCATATGCCCTTCAGGTCTTGAAATTCTCAGCAGTTTGTATGTACCAATGGATGAGAGTCATCTAAATTGGCGAGTATCATGAACTTGTGTCTGTTACATCAGTGAATGAAAGTGCTTGAGCATGTGTCTATATTTTCACCCGGGCACCAGTTCTGCTTTTTCCTGGCAGAGGGGCCTGCCAAGAAGTGGATGCCTGAGTACTGCCAAAAACTGACTCAGGTTGCTCGAACTTCTGGACACGTTCGGAAGAAGGACGGTCCATCTCTCTCTCTCTCTGCCTGAAAATCTCAGTGTCTCTGAGGTTGTTGATGGCCACACTATGGTGGACAGAGGGCACAAAGCAAAAAATAAGAGTTGACCTTATACTATTATATTTTTAAGGCCAGGCCAGCAGTAGACGAAGGCTTGTGGAGAAAAGATCATAAAGGGTGTTGACCCAACTCACGCGTGACTAGTGACAGATAACCCACTCTTGATGAGTAAGAGTAATGCCCTGTTCACGTCACGTCATTTGCTCATTGAACATTGGACTGTCGGACGGAATAGGGGTTGTTGATCAGCTGAAGAACTCACAAAGCAGATGATTCTTGGCGGCTAGGCCAACATTCAAAGTGTCGTTCATGCAATTTTGTTGAGCATAATTCAACCGTTCCCTCACCACAATAGAGATGGTCGGCTGTGGGATTATGGTATGGATTGCATAGTATGCCATATCACCTCTTTCATTGGACCTGCTTGATATCCCGTTAGGTGTAGTATGTGCAAAACCCAGTTGCTTGCAGAACCTGAAAGAAAGAATGGTCTGCTCTCCTACCTCAACAAGTTTGTATGAACTGGTAAGAGTGCAATTAAAGACAATTTGCAGTTCCACTCATGTAAATTCATCAGGTCCAGTGTGAGTGATGCTTGCCTGTATTCTTTTACTACCATTTCGGCGAATCAATTTTAGCTTCACAATTGCATCCACAAGCGCTTGCTGTGAAATAACTCAAATTAATGAAGAATACCCAAGTTGCTAACTCTTTTAACATTGAGAGGTGCATAACAAATACCGTTTGATGAAGATATCTTAAAAAGAGATGCGCCAAACAGAGCTACAAGCAGCTCGAAACTGCCGCGCTCCCAATCCATGATGTATAAGAGCATTTTTTTTTTTTTTTTTTGGGGGGGGAGGGGGTGTTTGAGAAGGCGAGAGAAACCTGACTGATTCCCAGCCGGCAGCCATTCACCAGTATCTACTCATTGGACACCTTAACGATTTCTTGAGAACTCGAGGCCACGTACAAAGTAATGTCATTTCTTGACAAAGGATAGCCATGCGCATGACTCCCACACTGGTTCTACGGAGAAACTTTTAACATAACAAACGCCAGTCATTATTCACATTTATCTCACAAAAAAATTGGACAACATCAAATCTCCCATATCACATCTTCCACTGCTGATGTATGAATTTTCATCAAATGGATTTCCAAGGAAAATAAGTCACTTTTTAAGGAAGTGAGGTCTTTCTTCTCTCTTCCTCTCTTTTTAACCACTTTGTCTTGTGGGGGAGACGGAGACTGTAGCAGGAGACGAGAAAAGGAGAGAGGACTCTGGTTGGCTTTATAAAGGTATTCAATTACAATGACATAGCTCAATCCACAAGAAGATTAAAGATCAACCAATCGCAGAGTCTGCACCACAGCAGCCCATCATCATCGGGCAGGATCGTCCATGTGACTCTTCTGGACAATGTTATTTTCATTCAGGTATTCGACGAATTCATCAATAAGATATGGCCAAGCACCTTCAGCATCGTAATTAGACAGGGTTGGGTCCACAGTCTGCATAACAGAAGGGTGTCTGTCAGTTGCATCCATGGGAAAGTTCCAGACTTTGAAATGCCTGTGCAGATAAAAATGCATTCCTGGCTAGGTAAAAATTCATGGGGTTCACATTATCTATAGGTTGAAAGTTTCCATTTCCACCAAATGTTTATCTCAGATATGTGGAATTCTTGTTCACTGAGACTACACACTCAAAAATCAAAAGCAACTTTAACCCTCTTAGCTCCCCGCCCCAGTATAAATAACAACCAGATTCTCCAGCAAGAAGAGAGGGATGAAAGCAAGGATGTAAACTGGGTGTGAGAAGAGCGAAGATCATCTCCTTATAACTGCTACAAGACTTCTACATCAATTTCACATGAGCTAAAAACACATGACTTAGTCCATCAAAGATATACATATATGGAAGAGGATATACATTCCTAAAAAAATAATGTCATACAGATATCTTACCCTGGCGAACTCCAATAGTTGAGACCATGTGTCCCTGGAGATTGCCTTATTATGACGGGCCTGTATTGAAGTAGAGAAAGACAATACAAAATCCCATTCAACAGCCATTATATGTCAAGACAAGCGCACATTTCTTTAATCATGTTTTTGAAACAGGATGAGATAACTAGTTGCTGCATTCTGACAAAGTTAACTTTGTATGCAGTGTCCCTACTTTTGTTTTCAACCAGAAAAGTCTAGCTACAGTGCAACGGGGGCATAGCATTTAGAGGAACCGAACCAACATAAGTGATGCCATCCATCCCTTCATACTAGGCTGAGACGTCAAGATGAAAAAGAAAATCCTCTATTCACCATCTACCCAGTTCATTTAACTATTAATATTATCTACTCTAACTATTTGTTTCATCTTTTTTTTTTTTTTTTGGTTGTGCCAAACTGCAGAAATCCATTTCAAAAACAAATTCCCTCCTGCAAAAATAGTTCAACTCGCTTCCATGTGCTACATTCATCCCATATATTAGAAGGAAGATGTTACTAAGTGTCTAATCAATCATATTGAGAGGGGAAACAAATACAGAAAGTCTAAAGGCTCCAAACGTGCAACCATCAGAAGTGCATCTGGTCTGAAAGAAGTCCTTCAATTTCCCCAAAACTGCTTCTCATTTTCAGCTCTCCACTTTTTGGACCTGCATTTGATGTCAAATCCTCGTAGTTCTTTCTTGCATTTTGCTTAACGGAGCATAGCAAATTTTTTACCTAAATTGCTTTTCTTCTCACTTAAGTTGAAAAATGACAATCTCCTTTCCTCCATTTTCCCAGAAAAATGTTAAATTACTTGAAAATTGAAAGCCCCACCAAATGTGTTTCTGAGCAATTCTCTTCTTACTATATTTTTCTTTCTTTCTTTTTTCTTCCTTTTATGGGCGTTTGGGAGGGAATATAAATAGGCTCTTTGGACTGAAAATAAATATCAAAAGAAAAAGAAATTTTTTTGAGAATATACCAGAAAAACCAGGATGGCCATACTCAGCCGTGAGGACTAATTATTAATAACTCAAACAGATTGTAATGCTCAATAAGTATACAAAAGAAAACTACCTGTAAAAACTGACACCAGTGATCAACTAATGGCCATTGATTTTCAGCAAAAAGTAATTGCCACATCCCAATTGCTGTATCGAGTGCCAAGGATTTTTGACCCTGAGGTAAGTGGAGATGACATGACCAAAAGAACTGAAGTGAAAATTCTCATGGAAGGTCTACGGAGAAAAAGCAATCAGAGATGGATATGAAAAAGGTATGAAACATATTCCAGGCTCAATGTACAAGATCCAGCATGAACGTATTCTCTACGGATGCAAGTCAAATTCGTTCAGGTGGCTGAAAGTGTAAATAATATCTTATAGAAAACCACATAACAGTAAGTTATTACTATGATACGACATTTATTACTTTCTGTTATTAATCGAACCCTCAGACTTAAATGTCAAAAGCTGATAGAAAATTTTATCCAAGTTTGACTAGAAATTGAAATTGTGCAAAAAGTCAGGTATCTTCCATCGACAAAGTAACTGATCATTCTAGGAGATCACCCTCCCTTACTAGAGAAGATTCTAGGAATCTTAGGCGCTACAACCTGAACCTAGGTTTGCAAAAGTCGAGGTGCTACATGATGTACAATAATCTGTAACTAAGGTAAGGATATCCCGTGACTGCAAAAACTTATCTAAGGACATGCTCTTAAACTGCCGTATTAATCTACAATTGAATCAAGCAAACTGATAAAATATGGCTGTAGCGTATTTTACCACCAACGTCCAAAGCCAACTTAATCAGCAACAATCTTATCCTGAAGCTGATCAAGCACTTTATAGCTCAGAAGTGAAAACTTACAGTCCAATAACACTAATAAGATGCATACCTTTTCTTTTGCCCAACCAAATGCGAAGTTATATATTTCCCGGAACTTTTCTGTTCAGTCCAAACAAAATTAAATAATCAGAGATAAGTCAAAAGAGCTTTGCCAAGCAATTGTCATAATTATTAATCAAACTATGGCAATAATTTCACATAATTGCATACGGTCATCTTTCAACTCAGAGCGCATATATTGTATCCTTTCACGGAATTTCTCCAGGGAATCTATCCTGCCAAGAAAGACCAGCCTTCAGAATAATGCATGAGGCAAACTGTGCCAACACTGGTATCAGGAAAAGCAGAAAAAAGAAAAGGCAAGAAGAACTACCCAAGTGCCTGCAGTCCACTTATGAACTCCTGCTTTGAAAATTCACACATCGTTGCAGCCTTCATGTGCCATGAAAGAACCAGCTGATACAAATCAATCTCATCATTAGAAGAATCTCAACAAAGACCATAATACACATGAGGCAGTCTCTAGAACAGAGAAAATAAAAGTATGGCTTAAACTTGATTGTTAGCTTTATTTATGAACAACCTCTATTAACAAACTTTCTCAGGTTCAGCCATGCTAAAGTACTATGACAGAACCTTCAGTTTCTCCAACCAAAAAACTATATATGTAGAACAGAATGGCTATCGCTTATGTGGAACAGAGACAGCAATTCCTACTTGATACATGAATTCCTATAGTTTTAGTCTTCTGATGTTCAATGGTGAATTTGTAACTAATAAAGACTTCTAGCTAACTAATGGAATGTTGGACTAGTATCTTTAGGAGATTTTACTACCAAAGCCGAAAGATATTAACCAGAAAAATAAGGAAGATAAAAGGGCAGAAAGAGATGAAACATGGAAAATAAAGGACTTTGTCTTCATTGCAGCCTTCAAGCGATTAGGTCAGTCAGCAGTCACAGCAGTGCATTTTTTGTATCGGAAGGTTCAAGTAAACAAGAGAGAGTATCCTCATCCTATGACAGCATACCAAATTATGCACGTTCACTTACCATAACAATATCTTGGGGATCCACCTGCAAAATAAAATACTCGTGTGTCATTTAACTAAAAAACATATACGACAACGAAAAGGTTCCTATGCATCCCAGGAAGACAAAAGATAATGGTAGAAAGAGAAAACTCAAGATGCATTCTGGAAATTCAAGGAAGTGGTGCCATATAATTGAGATCGTAACAGAAAGAATCACGACTGGCCACCTGAAGATCATTGCAAAGAAGGGTAATCCCATCGACAAGTATCATATCAGCATAGGAATCTGCAAATTCAAATACATCTGCTAATAAGATAGCATAAAACCAAACAATATCTACAAGGTGTTATAACTCCAGTGCATAAGCTTTCTTTTCAGCGTTGAAAAACCAAATTTATGACACTGTACAGAACTGGCAACAAATCCAAAAGAAGTACTATTGTCCTGTAACTCCTTTTAATCAGCATAAGAAGAAATTCAGTCAACTGCGATAATCCCGGAATCCAGAAGCAAGCCTTGCCTTTATATCTGTGGTAAAGCTCCTCCAAGTGTCTTGTATCTGTATAAGTTCTTATATGAGGCTGACTGTAAAATACATCAAATGCACCTTCAAGATGCCAATCACTGGCCTTCAAAGCCTGAAGGGCAACTTTTTCACTGCATGGGAAAAAAAGTTGTAACTAAAGAATAGGTTGCAGCCTGGAGGGGGGAAAACAGCTCGATTGCGTATCATTTACACAAATGGCCACACCAGAAAAAAAGAACTGACAAATAATCATACTGAAAAAGACAAGATCTACATAATTCCTGAAAAAGAGTGCCAGCACATTCATCATGGAATGAGTAACACAATTAAATTGAAACCAAGCATGATATCAGGAATCATCCTCTAAAGAATTGTATAGCCAATAAATTTCATTAACTTCCCCAATAAACCAAAAATTATAGAACAAAGAAGGGGAAGAATTTCACATATGCACTTTTATGCTACACTTATCAGTTCAACTTTTAGTTATGCTTGTCATCAACAAACCAAAAGCATTCGTGCGATCTATTGCAGGATAAGATCACAAGCCAACAAAAGAATCCAGAGCCAAAAGGCATAGAATAAGATAAATATCCAGTCCGAAATTAGAGCAAAAAACAGCTTTCTTGAGAACCGTCACAGAAATCTCCTTCCATTCATTTCCAACAACACCAAAATCGCAGTCAAAAGTTGTAATCTATGGCCGCAGGAGACCCATCCTCATGCCCTACTCTTTGACGAGAATATAGTTTCATGTGGAGGATTGAGGGGCCTACCTGGCTCCAGTTATTGCCATGAACTGCTGCACTTTGTCACGGTTGCTCCGCCCCAGTTTGTGCTGCAAAATAGGAAGGAGTGAATTAGGCATGGAATAAGCTAAAGATGGAACATGGGTATCCCACGGAAAGGAGCAGTCTGTCTCTTCGCCATAACTCTACGCGGCTCAACAAAAGCTGGATTCAAGAAAGCCCAAGAAAATTCACAGGAACAGAGATTTGTTTAAAGATTAATTTGGCTAAAGTAGCGTATCAGCCGATAGCTGGACTCTAGCAACCGAACTGGGCATAAATCGCGGCCTAAAGAAGAGAAAATTGAAGTAAGCTTAATAGCTTGACCCGCAGCAGACCTACAATTTCGAAGCAAGAAAAGGGTCGCGTTTCCGATGATCCCACATAAAAAGAAAAGAAAAGAAAAGAAAGAACGACGACCACAGCAGCAGCAGCAACAACCTTTCGAGGAAACAAGATTAACAATAGTTGGGGGTCAACAACAGTTGCGGGGACAAGAAGTACGGACCATCGTGAATCGGTAGCGAATGGAAAACCCCCCCACACCCAAGATGTGTGTAGAGAGAGGGAGAGACGGAGGAAGCTTCGAGATCTTCAGGGTCTACGAGAACTGGAGAGATAAGCAGAAGTAGGGTTTCTCGCCTCTCTCTCTCTCTCTCTCTCTATCTCTGTGGGAAAAGCTCGCTTCTCGTCTCCCTCCCAGTGACCCCCTCGCAGAGGCGGTATCGCTCGGCGGTCAGCAGCACCCACTCCTTACGCACACTGCCTCAAAATTTCTCCTTTTGCCCTTCCCATCACCATGATGCCTGTTTTCCGATGCCCATTTCTTGATGGCTTTTCTTTTTCTTTACATATATATATATATGTATATATTTCTTTTCCTCGTCTAAATTATTTATTCTTCCCGTTTATATAAGCAAAGCAGTGCATTTTATCTCTTTTTTTTTTTTTTTTTTTTTTTTTTGGGATCCTCCCAACAGGAGCAGACCGAGGAGGAGGAGTAGGACGGCGGTAAATTATCAAGTGAAAAAAGCTCATTTTGGTGTCAGATTCAATGATTCATCACCAATCTTGTGCCAGAAGCACCGACTCATGGCGGCTCGATTTACGTCCGGGACAAACATTCCATCGTTGTTACTGTGTAACTTTTAAGCAAAGTGCCACTGTAATTTCTTGGCGTGACTCCGTCGGAATGATGTTCAACACGTCATTCTTCATTCTCGTACTGCGACCCCATGCGCAGATAAATGTCCGTCGTCTCCATCGATAGTCAATCGGATTCCTGTACTGAGGAAAAGGACGCGCATGAGGATGGCTTCATCCCGGTGTTAATGAGGCCTATTCGCAGCGTAATTGCTAATATGAGGATGAGATTGTCTATTCCTTTAAGTCTAATTACATCTGGGTTCAATGAAAAATTTGTCATCCAAAATCTTAAACCTCATGTATGGAATGCTTTTGGGTTCTAAATCTTTTAAGTGATTCATTACATCTTATATATTTACAAAAAGTACAATGAATACTAACATTGGTTTAATTAACTCCTCCATTTTCTATCGAAAAATGCGATTTCATTCGAAATTTATGTTTAAAAGTGTAATTCAAGGATGCCACATAAGCATTTGTTTGAATGTAACGTAGGTCCATTGAAAGGACTTGATTGTGAGAAAATATTAGGTACATTAGTGATGTTATGTCAAACTTGCAATAATTCATTGAATGGATGATATGTGTCATTATTAGATTCACTTTAAAAAATTTTTAAAGTCTGAAAGTAGCTCTCTCTCACACACTCTCTCTCTCTCTCTCTCTCTCTCTCTTCCCTCTCACGCGAGGACGCTCTTTGCTTTGTCTCTCCTCGATCAACTCTCTCTCTTCTCTCTCACACAAGGATGCTCTGCTTTGTCTCTCCTCGATCGACTCTATCTCTCTCTCTCTCTCTCTCTCTCCTACTTCGTCGATCTCCCTCCGGTGAAGGCTCCCCCATTGAGGTCGTCTTTTGCTCCTGTGGTTGCCCCCTTTGGTCCAAGAACAAGCCCAAGTTCCTTGTCATCATCAGCTCTCCCTCAATCCTTGCATCCTCAAGGTCCTTTGCGACTCTGATGCCGTCGCCTCCCTCCATAGGTCATTTGTCCCCCCCATGGCTGCCCCCTAGGTTTAAGAACAAGCCTAAGCCTCCAGTTATTTGCAACCCAGAGCTATCCCTTAGCACCTATATCCTTGAGATCCCTTATGGCTTCGTTGCCATCATGTCTCTCCATAACTCCGAATCTGACAAGGGTTGGGGTGAGGGCGACCCTCACCCTAGTTATGAGGGTTGAGCGCTTGCCGAATCCGGCAAATGCGACCTTTGCTTGTGACCAATTGCTAGCCATGGGTGAGTACTAGCCACATGCCAAAGGGAAAGAAGAGGAAAAAAAAAGGAAGAAATGGTGAAGAAGAAGAGAAATAAAAGGTGCTAAAGAGGGGAGATAGGCAAAGGGAGAGCGAGCACTTTCAAAATTTCTAATGGTGTGCTCCAAGGTTAACACACGCCATCCATTCAATGGTCTATTGCAAGTTTGACGTAACATCACCTGTGTACCTAATATTTTATCATTGATCGCACTTATTGACCTTTATTGATCTTGATTTCCCATTTGACGATAGAGATGATTTCCCAGTTGAAGATTGAGAAGGAAATGTTAGGTTGGAGAGTACAAATGATGAAAAATAAGCTGAGTGACACTAAGTGGAAGTTCAACTCTCCGCACAAAATATTGATGAAAAGAACTAAGTATGTGGTGATGATAACTCTATAAAAATAGAGTTATTTTATCTATATTAGGCAACAAATAATGCAATATCTATGAGAAAATATTTGGATTTTCTTCTGATTATTTGAATTTTCCTTATTTATGCAGAGTAATGAGATATGAAGAAGATAAGGAAAATAATGACAAAAATTAGGAATTCAAATCAAAAAGCAATGCAAGATAGATATCAAATAAAAAATCCTCTGATTTTTTCCCAAATTTTATGCGCAATTGCTTGAATATAAGAATCTTGGATATATCCTATAAATAGGAGAACATTGAAAACTTGAGAGAACAGTTAGGTTTTTATTCGATCGTTTTTCATTATTTTGAGAGTTTTTCAAGTATTTTAAAGAGAAAAAAAAATTGGTGACAAAATTCTTGTTCTTTGATTCAAGATGGTGGGTTTGATTTATATTTATATTTTTTTTCAGCTATGTTCTAATTTTCTTTTGTTAGGGCTACGATGTAGCTTAACCATGATGATGTGAATTTCATAATTTGTATATTTTGCAATTAATTTCATTCATGTGAGTTATATATTATTGTGTATAATGCTTTTTAGTGACTGGCCACCACTTGAATGATCTGATGTGTATGTTTGAGACTGTGAAGTGATAATATGCAATTGCTCATTATAATAAATAACCGTGAATTAAACGTGGATAGAGATATACTGCATTATTTGTGTAGCTTTTGGTGATAAGGTGATCCAAAAAACTCATTGTAAGCTGGGAATATTAATAGTTTTTAATACACTTATGTTTATTTTAATTTACATAAAGATATAATGGATTAATAAACTAAATAGGTTTGCTATACCTAGAGATATGATAGTAAATAGATTAGAAAATTCTTATCATATGTTTAATATCGTTCTTGTATCTATAACAATTTGAAATCCATATATAATTGTTATGGTGAAATCGGATGCTCTAACATATTTATCGATTGATTTACTGCATTTAGTCTCCAAATTTTGTTTTTAATTTATTCTCAATTATATTTTGATTTGTTACATAAATTTTAGAATTAATCTATTTTAGTATTTAATTAGTTTATTAATCATCGATCTCCGTGGGACGATACTCTTTCTTATCATTATATTACTTGTTCAACACGTTCACTTGCGTTTAGAATTTTACGAACAAGTTTTTGGTGCGTTGCCAGGGATCGTTTGTTTAATACTAATTAATATCGATACCAGTTTTGTTTTATTTTTCAGGGTGTACATCGGTTTATGACACATAGCCAACAAGGGAAACTTGCTGAGCTTGATCCAGAAATCGAGCGTACATTCAAAAGGTGACTGAGAGAACAGAGAATCACGTTAAGAAAATGGTAGATAGTGATAATGAAAATCCACGTAGACTCTTAAGAAATTATGCTGCGCCAATAGTTCAAGGCACCACATCAAGTATTAGAAGATCTGCAATTCAAACAAACAACTTTGAGATCAAGCCGTCACTCATTCAGATGCTTCAACAATAAGTGTAATTCAGTGGGCTATCAAGTGATGATCCAAACGCTTACATCGATGCTTTTCTTAAAATCTGTGACACCATTAAATATAATAGAGTTACAAATGATGCTATTAGATTGAGATTATTTCCATTCTCTTAGAGACAAAGCTAAGAGTTAGCTTTCTTCTCTTCTTGCAGGATCAATCACTACATGGAATGATATGATTCAGAAATTTCTTGGTAAGTTCTTTCCACCTACAAAGTCTGCAAAGATGCATAACGATATTACTAATTCTATGCAGATAGATAATGAATCATTATATGAAGCATTGGAAAGATTCAAAGAATTTCTTAGGAATGCCCACATCACGGACTACCCATATGGATGTAGGTACAAACTTTTTATAATGGCTCTAGTACAAATCTTCGTTCTATGATTGATGTAGTTGCAGAGGAACTCTAAATAATAAAACACTAGAAGAAGCCCACAATCTATTAGAGAAGATGGCATCCAATAGTTATTAGTGGCCTACTAAGAGATTACCAATGTGAAAAGCTAGCGGAGTTCATAAAGTGAATGCTTTTGTTACAATTGCTACACAATTTGAAGCACTCAACAAAAAGCCAGATAATATGGGTGTTTCAGCCATGAAAATTCAGAATTTGACATGAGATTTTTGTGGTGGAGGACATGTTAGCACAGAGTTTCAGGTAAATAATACTTTTAAACAATCTAGTGAAAATTATAACTTTGTTGGGAATTTTAATAGGTTATAGAATAATCCCTATTCCAACATGTACAATTCGAGATGACACAATCATCCAAATTTTTCATGAAATAATCAGAATGTGACGAGACCACTAGGATTCAAACAATTAGAAGAGACAAAATCAAATTTGGAAGATATAATCACCAAACTTGCTAACATAACTCATGATTTCATCAAAAGTACGGATATGAGATTTCAAAACTAAGAGACTTTAATCAGAAATCTGGAGATGCAAGTGGGTCAGTTAGCAAGCATGATGTCAGGGAGGAAGTACACTATCAGTGCCAAAAGTTGTGTACGACGCTCACTTTGATGCCAAAAGTTTCTGTCAGATCACTTAAATGCCAAATCGGAGGAAAAACGATCACTTTGGTACCACCGGTAAGAGATTCCGGCCAAAATGATTACGTGGCTTTTATATTTAAAAAAAAACCAAAAAGCCTTTTAAATGATGTCGTTTTCCATCCTCCTTAAGAAGACGACATCGTTTTGTCGTCAGATGTAGATGCCCTCACAAAAACGACGCCGCACAGCTCATTTGGGATTGAAATTAGGGTTTTTTTTTATTCAATCCTCGCCAACCTAGCTTGTTCAGCCACCGTCGCTTGGCCTCCGTTGTAGTTGCTCGACTAGGTGAGCAAGGAGATGCTGAGATTGTTTCTTGGGCAAGAAGCAATGGGAAATAAGAGACGAGGGCAGAGGAGGAGGAGGAAGAAGGGGCGGTCGAAGGTGCAAAGAGAGAGAGAGAGAATTGATGCATACAGATGTGTGGGGACTAGCTCCTGTGAATTCCCTTGGAGGCTCGTGCTACTATGTCACGTTCATTGACAACTCCACTAGAAAGGTATGGATTTATTTTTTGAAGAATATGTCACGCCCCGTACCTTGAGCGCACGCACATCTCTCTATGGTCGACTAAATGACGACATTCCTAGGACGTGTCACCGACCCAAACGAATCATGCACAAGCGAAAGTGAAATAAACAATCCCTAGACAACAACAAACATGAAATAGAAAAGCAGGACAATCAATAACTCAAAATACACTTTTATAAACACACCGGGTTTATATACAGAAGTTTATAAACAAAAGAGACTACCAAGCTAACCCTACCTCGGACCCTATCTACTTGGGGTTTGAATCTATCACGATATCATCAAGTGGGTCAGCTACCCCCTCACCCTCAATGGCGGGTACGTCGAAACCTTGAAGGGAACCTTCCCGTACCCCATTAGGCCCATGACGAAATCACGCATTGAATCGATGAGGTACCAACTGTGGTAGGCTCTATCGACCAAGATAGTGGTCATGATGAGCTCATGGAGCCAGGGACTCCCGGGGACAGGGTCCAAAACGAATCGGACAAGCCTCCATTTAGGGACCTGTAAAAAGTTTAACTACGACGGGGTGAGACAATGTCTTAGCGAGTTTACGCCCTAAACCCCGATTAGGAAGATAATGCATCTAGAGATAGTCTAACCACACATCATAGAAGATTCACCTTGCTTCAGCACCTTCCTACATGTCAGTCAGTACAGTTCATATAACAGATGCATATAGTAAATGCACACATCAATTGGAACGTTTCACTTATATCTCAATCAATCACAGGGGTTCCAATTATAAGGCCAAATCATTATGACACGTCCCATTTCGTGTCACACATTTTTTTCCCATAATCAGGCGTGTTTATCTCAATCATTCATGCGTTCCAATTGATTACAGTTCCACGGGCACGGCCTACTCGACGTTCAGCAGTCTTTCGGCATAGCCGAGTATCGTCTCGCCCCATCGAAAACGGCAAAGTCTACCTTGAGACGACATTCTCGAAGGCGCATCACCCCAACCTCTACTGCGATCGGCATCCGTTGACAGGGGCATTTCATATAGGAGCATCACCCGACATAAACACTCGCGACGGGTTCACATAACTGTCACATGATCATCCAATCTCAGTCAATGATATCGTGCATTGCACTCAAATGCCTTAATTAAAAGGATAAGTGTTCCAGAAGTCCTAAAACTTGTTACGAAAATGTATTTCAGTCCTAAAACTTGCAAAAAGTGCAAATAAGTCCTAAAACTTGTCAAAATAGTTCAATTAAGTCCTAAAACTAACACCGTCAGCATTTTCCATTAAAAATGCGACGTGGCATTTTAAATTATTTGTTATTTTCCAGCTGGTTTTTTAATTTATTTTTTATTCATTTTTTTAAAAATATATACTTAAAAACTAAAATTCAATTTTTTTAAAAATATATATTTAAAAACTAAAATTCAATTTTTAAAAAACTGTTAAAAAAAGAAAAGGGAAGAAGAGGTGGCCGCCCATCGCTGGAGGGGCTGGCGACGGTTGCCGGTCGCCGCCTGACCAGGGTGAGGCCTCGCCGGCCCCAGGTGAGGGCGCTCAGATCTGGGCACGCCGGCCCTCGCTTGGGGGCCGGCGACTGTCGCCAACCTTGGGTGAGGCCTCGGTGGCCGTCGCCTGGGGCCGGCGAGGCTCACCCAGATCTAACCGGGCATAGAGATGCGGAAGTCGCTTGGTCGCGGGTGGAGGTCGCCGACGAGGGGACTCGGAACAGTGGTGACTGGCGGCCCGGCAACTAGCTCGGATTTGCTGGCGTCGAGCACAGGGAAGCACGAGAGCGGGCCACTCACGCGGCCCTCACGCTTCGCAGCAACGCCCAGATCTAGGCGAGCCTTGCCGGCCCTAGCCAAGGGTCACCAAGGCCTTGCCTAGGGCTGGCGACGGTCGTCGGTCCCCAGGCGAGGGCCGACGTGCCCAGATCTGGGCGCCCTTGCCCGCGTCAAGCGAGGGTTGCCGGCCCTTGCCCGCGCCAAGCGAGGGTCACCGGCCCTCGCTTGGGGTTGGCGAGGCCTAGCCCTGGTCGAGCGGTGACTGGCGACCGTCGCTGGCCCCTCCAACGATGGGCGGCCTCCTCTTCTTCCCTTTTCTTTTTTTTTCTTTTTTTTAACAGTTTTTAAAAATTGAATTTTAGTTTTTAAATATAATTTTTTAAAAATTGAATAAAAAATTATTTTAAAAAACTAGCTGGAAAATAAAAAATTATTTAAAATACTACGTTAGCGCCACGTTAGCATTTTCCGTTAATAAAATTGACGGCATCAATTTAGGACTCAAATGAAACATTTTGACAAGTTTTAGGATTTATTAGCACTTTTTGCAAGTTTTAGGACTCAAATGCATTTTCGCGACAAGTTTTAGGACTTCCGCAGCACTTATCCCTAATTAAAATAATGTGCTTGGCTTATTTTCTTTGTATTAAAAACACCCGATAAAATAATCGTATGTGGGTATATGGTCAGATCAAACCATAAAAATTGATATCCCTCCTTTTTAAAATCACACTATTTGATATAATACTTAAAAAACATTTTTGGTGTCAAAATCCGACACCTAGTATTTTCTAATTAAATACCAAAATTTCATAATTTTGAAATAATAACTGAAAATCAACAATCATCACTCAATTGCACAAATTAGCACTCAATTGCATATACCGATTACACAATGACAATCAGCACGGAATTCTAACGATCGGCTATCTCGGTATAATTTTAGAAAAATATTAAATAATTAAATAAATTACAAAAACTAATTAAATAAATGCAAATTAATTACATAAATGACTAATTAAGCTAAATACACTAATCTAACCACCTAATTGGACCTAATTAAATAATGCACTAAACTAAATAAATCATATAATTTAATTAACCCATAACTAAACTAATCTAATAACCTAATTAGCCTAATTGACCAACTAAACCACTAATTAAACTAACTAATCCACATAAACCAATCTTAAGCTAAACTAATCATACTCAAAGCATAATTAATCTTCTAAGCAAGGTTTAGCAAGTAAACTCATAGGATTTGCGAGCCGATGAGTTTATGGCGACGACGACGCAGAGGCGAGTGAAACACGCGCGTACGATGACACCCAACGAGGCTTAGAAGGGCTCGGAAATGGGCCACGAAGCTCACAGCCCAAGCTATGAGTTCGGCTCTGCTTGCTGGCCGAAGGTGTTGGTCGAGCGGCCCAGTTGTCATGGGAAAGGTAAGGCGGAACCAGGCGGAGCTGCAGGGGCCGACGGTGGTGGCTCAGGCGGTTGGAATAGTGGATGGCCACTTGCGGATGCAATGGGAGGCCAGGTGGACGACGAGTAGGTGCATAACGAGAGGCTTGGAAGCGTGGTGTAGCGACTGGCTCGGCGGATGACCAGGATAGTGTGCGGCGATCGACGGGCGTAGAGGCAGCTCGGGCATGCGATGGCAAGGGCTAGCTGGTTCTCTGGTTTGCTGGCTGATTTTCTTCTTCAAATTCAGTAACAATGGAGAAGAAGAAGCTGAGGAAGAAGATGAAGTGGTTGTAGCTGGCTTAAGGGGGGACAATTGGTCTCAAAAGTCTTCAACAAATATCCTTACTCATCATCACAAGGCTTCCAAAGTCCATAGCCCTATACTCAACCAATTTCCCTTCACAAACTTCCCCAACAAGCCACAAAAGGTGCTAAAATGTTGTAGCACCCCCCCCCCGGCTAAGAATTTCAAGCATTCCTCTTCAATTTCAATTCAATTCCATTCCAATTGACCTTAAATTGATGGCCAAAATGCCAAGGAGGAAGTCCACATCAAATTCCATAGTTTTCCTCATCATTTGATCCATCTTGGATGCCAAAAGTGCACTAAAAAATGGCCATCCAAATTTACCAGTCTAATATCGTCCAATTTTGATTTTTCGTCTAAAATCCAAACTTGCTGAAATTTCTTCGAATGATGAGTTGATGTTCCTAAAATAAATCGTGACATGACAGAACTTTCAATTTCTGAAATCGGGTTCAATTTCGTGATTAATTTCAACCGGACGCGATTTTAGCGTGACCTAACTTATCGGGTAGCTTTTAGGAATTTTTAGTACATTGGACCTGTGATCGATTATTTTCGAGCCACGTTGTGTATCTTCGACTCATAGGCGACTTTCGGTTGTCGTGAAAATCTCAAGATTTCAAATACGAGCACAAGGTACAAAAATGACAGAAAAATTGGTTTAGTGCCGTTTGACGAGAATTTTGCAATTAGGTGGAATCACCCATACTTTAATTACATGCCTCTGTCAAACCGACCTATCTCCGGTCTCTAACTGATTTTAACGGTGCTGTATTGACCCTTACATATTAGTATGGTCGAGTAATCGATTTCTGGTCGAGTTCTCAAGTCTGTCGCGTTTAGATTCTTTAACGGCTTCACTTGATGGATTAATTATCTCGTGAGTGATCAGCTCAGAGAAAAAGACTATAGGTGCATCGATGAAAAGCCCATTTCATTTCATCGAAAACATGGTTGAAAATCAGAATGTCACAAAATAAATCTAATGTGTTTGCTACTTTTAAGAGATAAATAGCTAAAATGAAGAAGGAAATTGACCTGAAAATTAAATGTCTAAGGTCCGATAATGGTGGTGAGTATGATAGCAAGGAATTCAAGCAATGTTGTGTAGAGAATGTAATCAAAATAGCAATAACTATTTTCAATAGGCCACAGCAAAACGGAGTTGTTGGAAGGATGAATATAACTTTGAATGAGTGTGCAAAGTATGAGGCTGCATGTAGGATTACCCAAGACATTTTGGATGGATGCAATTAACACGGTAGCGTATTTGATTAATAGAGGACCTTTAGTTTCATTTGATTTTAAGTTACCAGAAGAAGAATGGAGTGGAAAGAAGGTAAATCTCTCACATTTGAAAGTTTGTTGTTGTGTTTTGTATATTCACGTAGATTCTAAAAATAGAGATAAGCTTGATGCAAAAGCTAAAAAATGTTTTTTCGTTGGATATGGTTCTGATTTGGTTATCGATTTTGGGATGAACAAAATAGAAAAATAATAAGAACTGCTGATGTTACATTCAATGAAAATATGTTGTATAAGGACAAATTTGTGCCAGAATCTAGATGAGGTTTTTAAGGGTGTTCTCGTTGAAATTCGTGAAACTATTGCTGTTGATTCTAATAAAAAACCAGAACAAGAATTATGTACACCTAAACCCACTTTGAGAAGATCTAGTAAAACATTTATACATGTACAAAGATATTCTCCATCATTGCATTATTTGCTTTTGACTGACACTTGCGAACTAGAAAATTTTTCAGAAGCAGTATAGGTTAAAGATTCTATTAAGTGGTAGTTAGCAATGCAGGATGAGTTAGATTCTCTCAAGGAAAACAAAACTTGGGTGTTAACTCAATTATTAGATGGGAAGAAGGCAATGCAGAGTGGGTGTATCAGGTCAAAGAAGAACTTGATGGTGGCAAAAGCTACAAAGTAAGGTTAATAGTAAAAGGATTTTAGCAAGAGGAATAAATTGATTACATAGAGATTTTTTCTCCTATTGTGAAATTGACTACTACTAGGATAGTATTGAGTATTGTTGCCTCTGAGAATTTACATCTGGAGCAATTAGATGTTAAGACCGTATTCCTCTATGATAATTTGGAGGATGACATTTACATGATATAACCAAGAGGTTTTCAGGTTCTTAGAAAAGAAAATTATGTTTGCAAATTGAAGAAAGTCTGTATGGCTTGAAACAGGCTTCTAAACGGTGGTACAAGAAATTCGACACTTTTATGTGTGGTAATGGGTTCACTAGAAGTTATATGGATCACTTTTGTTACTTTAAGAAATTTGATGATCGCTATATTATTTTGCTGTTGTATATGGATGATATGCTCATCGCAGGATCTAGCATGAGGGAGATCAACATACTAAAGCAGCAATTGTCAAAAGAATTTGAGATGAAGAACTTGGGTGCATCAAATCGGATTCTTGGGATGAGGATAATGCGAGACAGATCCAAAGGAATTATAAACTTATCTTAAAAAAAAAAAAAATACATTGAAAAAGTGCTAGACAGATTTATAGTCTAGAATGCAAAGCCCATAATTATACCTTTAAGAAGTCACTTCAAGCTTTCAAAAAAGTAGTCACTGCAGACAGATGAAGAGTGAGAGTATATGGCTAAGGTGCCTTATGCATCAGCTATTGGCAGTTTAGTGTAAACTATGGCATGTACTCAACTAGACATATCTCATGTAGTGGGAGTTGTGAGTAGATACATGGCAAATCCATGAATAAAGCATTGAGAAGCCGCAAAGTGGTTATTAAGACACTTGAGAGGCACTTCAAATATGTCATTATGTTTTATGAAAAATAGTGTAACTTTATAAGGCTTTGTTGATGTAGATCTTGGTGGTGACTTGGACAATAAGAGGAGCACCTTGAGTTATGTTTTTACCTTAGGTGGCATTGCAATCAGTTAATGCCTAGACTTTAGATATGTGTGTCTCTCACAATCACTGATGCTGTGCATTGCCTCAATTGGCTTCCATGATAAGTGATGAAGGACGCCACCACACTAGGACAATTTGAGCTACAAAGATAAAGACTATGAAAGATTATTGCTATTTTTTTAAAAGATCAACCTTCATATGGGAGATTGATAGAGTTATGGAGTCTAACAGAGGAAAATAATATTGAAGCACAGAAACAATTTATTTTAGGTAGTTACCAATCTTGTAATAGCATACATGTAATTTCTATATTAATTAGCTCTTGACTCTTGCTATATATAAGACAATATCTTTTATAGTTGTGACGTTGAAGCTTGTAACCCTAGAGCTTGTAACACTGATACTAATAGTGAAAGATTGGCTAGTACGGCACCATAGTTTTTCCCTTTTCCTGATTTTAGGAAGGGTTTTCCACATAAAAATTATTGCTTGTTTTCTTCTCTATTTTTTCTCTTCATATATTTGCGTTCCTAACACTTTGGGGGCAATAACTCTTATCGTTTGAAGAAGATGTTTTAGGATGGAGGTAGTGGTCAAAAGCTTTTGGATGAAATTCATTTTGAGGAGCAAGAGGTTTAGTGTTGTGATTTCTTTAAAACTGCGAGTAAATTCGAAGTACAAAACTGTAGGACTCATCGGGCTCTATTTATATCTTTTTAAATACATAAGTACATTGTATTCGGTTTGAATAGTTTATGCTAGTTCATCCAAAGTGTAGTTTTGTTGTTGAAAAGTGAAAAACGAAAGAGTCTCTACCTAGAAAAGGAAAATTCGTTGAGGCATCGACGGAGGGAGAGATTGCTAGCATTTGTCAAGATTCTTCGGGCAAGATTGTGGATGGTCTCGCCAAATTTGTTCAAGTAAGCTCGGCTTTGCAAGCTGAAACCCTAGGATGTTTGGAAACCCTCGAACGCATCCTCTCACGATCTGAAGATAAGAAAGTGAAGTACATCCTTGAGTTTGACAGTTTTAACTTGATAAGCTTTTTGTCAAGTTCAGCTCAACCTTCGTCGGAAGTTGCTCCTCTTATCACCGAGTGCACAACTCTCTTGGCCCAACTCCCAAAAGCACATTTAGCCCATTGCCATAGAATGGCGAACAAAGTTGCTGATTGGTCGGTAAAGGCCCAAAGATGTAATGCCCTGCCTTGTCATTGGGCTTCTAGGCCTCCTCAAGCTCTCTGGAACCTTGTTTGTTCAGATGCTCCTTTAAGTTGTAATTGGGCTTGTCCCTATAGTAATGGAAAGTTTTATTCCGACCAAAAAAGATAAAAATAAAACAGTGCCACGACAATAGGATGGACTGCTTCCTTCATTGAGCAGAAAAAAATTGAGTTTAAGTGATTCAAAAAATTCATAGAGTAAAACGCCGTGGGTATCAAGATGGTCAAAATCAACAAATCGATGTGGAATAGTTCCTCGATCATAAAAAACTTGATCTTTGGATGAAAACATTTCAAACTTGAAAGAAGAATCGAAATCAAAACTTTCAGTAGGTTCGAATTTCTGAAATACCCGGTCGTCATCATCTTCACGACGCTTGTCTCATGATGTTTCTTTTGTCTCAGTTCTGGGTTCACTTTGTTGGGCTTGGTCAAAGGCTTGCGCATGTGCAATTTGTGTTGGTTGCTGAGCCAAACTCCTCTTTTCAAAATACACCATCACTAGGTGAGAGGATTGGATTAGTAAAGTGTGCTCATAATTACCGTCGAATTGCCGTTGAATCTCTACAAATTCTGTCAAGCACAAACTTGAACAATGGGTGGAGGTTAAATTTATTTTACGTCATGTTTTCAGCAAGTGATTCCAGTTGATACTTAAATTCTGTTCTTCAATACATAATTAGAATCACTCAATTTATTTTATAATTTTTCCCGCAGTTTCCTTAGAAAATATTCTTCATTATTCCAAAAAGAAAGGCCCTCAGTTAAGTTTGTGCTAATGTTCAAGATAACACATCCAAGATAAGTTTTTGAGAATTGGTACACGCGCTTGAATCATGTGAAAGAACGTCATCAACTTGAAAGATGCAATAAATCGAAAAAGAAAGTTAAATGAGAAACTCGGTTCCATTCTAACGAGCTTCACCGTCAAGTATGGGTTAACACTTCTTTACTTTGCAGGATTGCTTTGTCAAGAAGCTCCCTTTGACCTGCTACGGATCCCACCTCTCTAATCCCATTGTCTTGAGGTTCACGTGTCTATCTCGGCTCAATTCCTTACCACACAAGCGATTAGATTCTGTTTCACTGAGGTGTATCTGTTGCTGCCTGAAAACTATTCCTAGTGAATACGGCTGAGGCTGGTTTGATTCAATCTCCACCAATTAGCGTGGTTTAATTAATGAAGGAGCGAATAATGTAAGGCAAGGTGAAGTGCCTCCGCAGAGTCATGAAGTTCATATTACTCCGTTTGTTCATGGAATACACAATCCAGCAGTACCTGAAATTGACATAAAGCGGTGGATGTGTCGTCTATGATCAATTATTATGTTGACTAAAGACATTTGAAGGCACCTACACAAACTGCATTCAGGAGGTTACGACCTGTCTCAGTACATCCCTGCACTCTTACCGGAGAACGTGGAATGCGGACAATGGTAGAAGAGAAAAGGCATGCAAATCAAGGGGGCACATGGAGAAGATATAAGATGTAAGAAGATACACGATCTATCTCGGTACAGCGCAGCACATGACGAAGATATAAGATGTACCTGTATTGGTATCTGTATTGCCCATTTTCTATAGTAAGGGAAGTTGCATGTGCAGAAAGTAAACAGAAGAGATGCACATGGGGATGGGGCAAAAAGTTATCACACCAACACTTTTAAGCACACCAAATCCAAACATTTTTCTTTGTTTTCTTTTTTTTTTTTTTTTGGGTGGGAGAAGGATGCATAATATTTTCTTCCCCCTCAGCCCATTGGGTTAGAAGTACAACTCAAACTCACTCAACAAAAGCCAAATGCTGAAAAGCTCAAAGAGATGGAGATGAAGAGAGTGGTGACTGGTGAGGCTTGTGGCCCTACTCCTCCGTATGCATTTTCCATGCCTTCACACGCCAAATAATGCGGAGCGTGATGGTCAGCCCTCCACATGGAATGCAAAGTCTTTTGGAAAAGAAAAAGGGGGGGAAAGAAACTGACAACCCCACAACACCCCCACATGACATGCCTCCCAAATTGCAGTTGCACTTCCACTAGCACATGCACTTATTCCTTTCTACCTGTCCAGGTCTTATCCATCTCCCATCTCTAATCATAACCACTCCCCTTTTAATTACATCACCATTAATAAAATATCTAACAACTCATCTTCACCTCTCTCTGTCTGACTATAGCTACTCTATACACACCGCCAATCTTAATCAAATTAAAGCCAGTCACCGATAAAGTAAACAAGGAAATTACAAGTTGGTTAAAAATGGGTTCGCTTTCTTGCAGTTTCTGTGGGAGGACGGATCAAGCGGTGGTCTGTTCTGCTAGTTCCGTGCACTGAAGGTGGCGATGGCAAGTGATCAGGTGGTCATTGGTGAGGCCAGCAGCTTGCATGAAGGAGTGAACTACGGTTGGACCGACGGATCTGAATCCCCTCCTTACCATGTCTTTGCTTATGCTCTCTGATTTTGACGTTTTCACTGGAATCTTGTAGCCCCATTTGTATCGTGTAGAAATTGGCTTGTAGTTGACAAATCCCCATATATATTTGTCAAACGATCCAAATTCCCTCTTGATCTGCAGTATTACATTTTCCTCATCGTTGAGATTACGATATGCATATACGTTACTTTAATGTCGTTTACTACGTCAGGTGTTTTTTTTTTTTTGGTGACCTTTCTTACTGAGTTTAATCAATAGCAGGTCATGAATTTATCTAGGTCTGCGCTTGTGGGGGATGGTTTCGGTCTAGTCTAGGTTTATAATCATATCTATATATTTCTTCCCCATAGAGGAATTCTCTTCTGAAGAAAAGCATTGCGATAAATTAAAATTATGCAATTGACGACATAACAGGCGTTTCCACTGATGCCTTTACACATGCACTTGTCGTCTAGTTTCTTAGTGCGTACATTATTGGATTGAACGTTGACAAATAGGTGGTTGGAATGAATTACCTCAAGGATGCGAAGGGAATTATCAACAACACCACGAACTCGGGTTACATCAATACGGTACTTGGAGCTAATCCCCGTGATCTGCTTTTCAGAGAAGGTGGCGACCACCTCTGCTTCGAATCCTGAAAACGCGTTCCTGGATGTCCATGGTAGGAATAAGAAGAAAATTAGTTTTCTCTGTATAGCTGTAAGTTTTAGACATTAAATTTCGTTGCTGAATTGGTTGGAGCTTATGCCATTCTCACCTAAAATCTTGACGTTTCCTCAAGATTGAAGTCCAGTCTGAACCAACCTGAGCTCCACTCAGCACAAGCAGTTCGAACAACACCCTGCAGTGATAGCATCATCCTTGATTCATCAGGATCAGGATTGTAACACGCACACGTGCAGGCAGAGAGAGAAAGGGAGGGACCTGTCATCATGTACTGGCACTCCCCATTCTTCATCGTGATAAGCGATATACTGAGGATCTGCAAGAAAATATGAAACGAAAATAGGATAAATTCCACAGGATTCAGAACTAGGAATGTCAGCAGCAGGATTAAGTAAATGAACACACAGACACAACAGAGCAGACCTGAATTGCTGGTGATGAAGCTGCACCGCCTGTTTTCCTCCATTATCGCCATCGCTGTTGGTGGTGGAGAATCAAGAGGGACAACTCGGGCATCAAACTTAGCTGACTTACATCTCCCATAATGTGCAGTCCGCATCTTGCGCTGGGCGTTTTGGAGGGCCATCTGTTCCCTCCTCACGGCTGCTATGCTTCCGGGGCTCTCCAGGACTAGTGATGATGAATAAGACTCGACCATGACGTTACTCCTACCATTGAAACTTTTTGACTTCTTTCGGTCAAGTAAAGTAGGAGTAGTGCCTCTGCTGCTGCTTCTCAACATCGGGTCATCATCAATCGGACAAGAATTCAAGGGAGGCCGTGATGATCGGTTGGCAGTGGGAAAGGAGCTAGGAGGTGGGAGCGGAAGAGGAGAGGAGTTAGTATGGTTACTGGTGGGTATCGTTAGAGGCACTTTCTTAGTGGTGGGAAGAGAAGCGGGAGTTGGACCAGTAGTACTACGATTGCAGTTGGGTTGGAGGACAGGCCTTCCGTTGATCTTGGCAACAGCAGCCACGGCAAGAGGAGGACTGCCAGCATAGGTTTCTGCTGTGGTCGCCATGGCCGCCTTGAGTTTCGAGGTGTGCATTATTTGCTAATACAAATTTCAATGTGGACAGTAGGGTATTATAGGGTTGTCTACTGCAGAATGACGAGATCGGAGGAAGAAATGTAGAGAGACGAGTGATGGATGAAGAGGAAGGGATGTTGTAATGATGCATGCGTGTATATATATATAAATATAGAGAGAGAGAGAGAGAGAGGGAGAGAGAAGGGGAAAGGGTGGTGGGGTAGAGGAGAAGCTGTAATAGCATGTGCAAAGGTTCGGTGGGAAGGGTCTCCATAGAAGGGCATTGCCTTTTTGCTCGCTCTTCAGACAAAAAAGTATATTATATGACTCATAAGAGTGATATTCCTGTCAATGATCACTTCTGTCGCCCTCCCCTCACGATTCCTCAAACTACGATTGAGGAAAATTATTAGAGGATGATTAGGATCCATAAGAGATCATGATGTCCTCGCTTCTCCGATAGCCCAATGGTCTCTTGACACGCTCAAGAAGCCCGTTTACTTCGGCCGTGGTTGAAGAGTCACTGTGCTGTTCATAGCTTGGAAGTTTGGTATTACATTTCGGTCAAGTTGCAGCATTGGGATAAAATTTTTCGTAAAAGCTGTAGGCGCTGCAGCTATGAAATGTTTACGGAGTAAAGTCATCGTCACAGTGAAAACTGCTTTGGGAAAGCTGTACCGAATGACCTCAAAGTGACGGGCTCGAGATATATTTCCATGTTGCATCAAAGACTACTCATAATTCGACAAAATCTAGCATTCTCAGCAGCATGAATTGGTGAATGCGCGGAGGAGAGAAAAGGTAAGAGGAGGAACGGAGAGACATGACAACTACTCTGAGACAATGAACAAAGGGCATGATGAGAGAGATTTTAGCGATGTACCTGACCCGCACCCGCAGCATTAACCAAATGTTTAATGAGCGTTTGGTATATATTTTGCTCTGAACGTTCTTATTCTCTTTTTCAAGACTTTCAGAGTTCCATAGTTATGGCTAATTAATTGTTAATGCATTTATTAACCGGATAAGAACTACTATGTTCCACACTCTTCTTTACTTGGACTTTTCGTTTTGCCCATAAATTCCTTAGTTATCTAATTAATTGTTAATGCATATATTAACCGTATAAGAACTACTATGTTCCACACTCTTCTTTACTTGGACCTTTCGTTTTGCCTATAAATTCCTTACTTTCACTTCAAGGCATTCAAAATGTTCTTAGCGTGCATTTGGTTCAACTTTCCCAGGAGGCTTGGCGAGATAATTTGGCAAGCTTATGCAAAACCAAAAAACTAAAGAATTAACGAGGATAGTTTTGGAAGGAAAAACATATTTTAATCTTAGTTCCAGCATTTCGCAAATGCCTTTCTCATTCTAATTCAAGAGTGATGCTTTATGCACTATAATTACCCAGATATTAGCTATAATGTCGTATGACTTGGACAATTAATTGAGAACTTGCAAAATTTTCGACCCCAAAGAGTAGTCCTCAAACACGAATTTCCTCACAAGTGGACACTTTTATCGCTCCGTTCAAAAAATGAGCTGGTAGATTTTTGAAATAATATTAGTAACTTGCTGTTAACTTATTAATTACAAACTCTATTTTTCAATTTACAAATTTTCAACTTTGTTATGTTTAACTGATTTTTTATTTGTCATTCTTATCAATACCTAAAATTTACTGACTCTTAATATGATATTACTAATATTTGTCCCATGTATCATGACCGGTGTTGATGTAGACAAATTTTTTTAAACATGTGTTCCCAAATTTTTTTTTTCATCTTTTTTTTTTCCTCTAACCTTAGGCTAGCGAGGTCACTGGTTGATCCTCACTGACCACAGCCAAGGGCTAGCGACCCTTGGTCTAGGTAAGGGCATCATGACTCTTGTTGGCAACGGGAGAGGGCCTTCGCCCTAGACCTAGGCAAGGGCGGTGCCACCCTCACTAGTCAGCGAGTGAGGGCCATGACTCTTGCCCATACCAGATGAAGGTATCGTGGCCCTCATCGGCCAACAGGCAATGGCTGTCGAGACTAGGCTTGGGGGTGTGGGGGCTCTCACTAGAGGGTCAGTGGTTGACCTTGCTAGCTTAGGGTTAGAAAAAAAAGTAAGGAAAAAAGAAAAGAATAAAAAATTCAATTTTTTTTTAAATTGTCTATATTAATGCCGATTGTGGTATATAAGATAGCTAGCAAATTTTCAAAATGTTTACAATTAAATTAAAACATTAAAATGTTTAAGATTAAATTAACCAAATTAAAAAGTATATGACTAAATTGCCACAAGTGCAATACGTTTAGGACATTTTTCGTAATTTCCCCCAGGAAAGTAATATCCGAAAAGAGTTTATTAGATGTTAGAGGTTGCTAATCTAGATAAATCAAAATCGATAACTCAATTCAAAAGTCGGTAAATTTAAAAAAAATGACAAAACATTAGTAAGTAACTTAAATGAGAGTTGACAATTCAAATGTGATCGGCAATTTAGTTTGACAAATTTCAGAAATCACCCTAATTTATGTTGGTAAATTCATGTGAGAGTTAGTAAATATGAAGCCTTGATAGGTTACACAAATAAAAGTTAATGAGTTAATACAAAAATGGTTAATGTGCAAACTAGCAAATAGAAATTGGTAATTCCATAAAAGTGTTGGTAAATTAGCAACAAGTTATTTGGACAAAGAACCTCGCTCATATTCTCATATCAACGATATATTTACACCTATCAACATCTATTGAAATCTAGTTACACCAAGATAAATCCGTATTGTTTGGCAAGGAACGATAGAATTCCGCTTCCTAACATGTGATTATCCATAGGACACGCCCAAAGTTTAAAGATGCAAACTACCAAGCTTCTAGAGGTTAAAAGGACCCGAAATACAGATATTCCCAGGCCTAGCGTGAGCGTCAAGTCGGTTTATTTTGGTGGCCGCGTGAAAAAGGTATCAAAGCGGGAAAAAAGTGGGTGTTGCTGTTACAGTGCCACCCGGGAGGCATTTGTTCCTTCCTTTGCCTTCACGCCCTCCGTAAACGATGTCTCTCAATCATGCCTTCAGACTCTTCTTTTGGGCAAAGTCAGTGCGAAGATATGGGCAACTTCTGTTGCGGCCAGCACCACCGCCATCCTGCCACCACCAGAAGCACAAGCATAAGCAGAAGATCTCTTGGCCATCAGGAAGAGGTGCAAATGAATCCACCCGCCAAGCAAAGATATGCCTTCATTCCAGACCGCTTCTCGTCCCTTGATCAGGTATCCTCTTCCCTGCTGAGATGGCGGAACCCTCATGCCGAATGAGGACTCTATAACGTGACTGTGGTTTGCTCCAAGTATCCCCAGTAGGGTGCAAGAGTTCTCAGTGCGCCGCGCTAAACTATGGATGCTCTGGCACAGGTGACGATGGCCTTAAGAGAAGCTGGGCTGGAGTCCTCCAATCTTATCCTCGGCATAGATTTCACCAAAAGCAATGAGTGGACAGGTTTTATAACATGCGCTGAACCTTGAAATTCGTTAATTTAGTTAGAACTTTGGTTTCCGTCATCTAACATAATCGAATGCTATCAAGGCAAGGTCTCATTCAATAAGCGAAGCTTGCATAGCATCGGAGATGTGCCGAATCCCTATGAGACAGCCATCTCTATCATTGGAAAGACTTTGGCTCCATTAGACGAAGACAACTTAATTCCTTGCTTTGGCTTCGGAGATGGTATGATGGACGCGCGTGGTTTTTTTTTTTTTTTTTTTTTTTTTTTTATATATTGTATATATCTACTATATCATGGTTATTCGCTTACTAAATTCTGTCTGGTGTATCTGTATCTCACCATCTTAATCTCCCTGCCCCCAACTCTCGAAGTCACAACTCATGATCGAGAAGTATTCAGCTTTCACAGTGATCATTCCCCCTGCCACGGATTTGAGGAAGTTTTAGCCTGCTATAGAAAAATAGTTCCGAGTTTGACACTTTCAGGTTAGTGATTTCTGGCATGTTTATAGTTGTCACTTCCCTTTCTCTCTGGATTAGTATCAAATACCTCGTTTTGTGCTTTATTTAATAGGGCCAACATCTTATGGACCGATAGTTGAGGCTGCCGTGGACATTGTGGAGAAAAGTGGTGGCCAGTTCCATATATTAGTTATCATTGCAGATGGCCAGGTTTGAACATGAATTGCCTTTACAATTTTTAAAAAAAAAATTGTCTCTCTCTCTCCACCTTTAGGGTGGTGCAACCACCGTCATTCACGCCCTGCCAAAAGGAGGGAGAGGAAAACTAATAGACAAGCATGAATGAGATACACAAGGGAAAATACATGCTGAGTCGTCAATGGAAATGCAATGCCTGGCATGACTTCCGGCACTTGTCTAGATTTGGATTGATGAATCTAACTATTAAAAAATTTTGGATGTGAGTGTGCGGAAGCATGGTTTTGGTATTACTTATAGTTTTTGGTTAGTGGCTTGTGTAAGTGTATGATATAGTTTGTAGAGGATGGACAATGGACAATATATGATAATTGAAGGATATAGGACACGGGGAAAATAGTTTCATTAGTTGAACAAAATAGTTTGATGGAGGCATAATAGAGATGACTTCTCATGGTGGAGGGTTCACCTCACACACAAGGTAGAGGGTTTACCTCTCACACTCAAATGAATGAACTACAAGCCTATTTATAGGCGTGAGTCACCGCCTTAGTAGATTCTAGTCTTCTCTTGAATGCAAGACTTTTCTAGACTTCTCTTACATGCTGGACTTTTCTTCTTTCTTCTAGAAAATGTTTTCTTCTTTCTTTTAGAAAATTCATCTAGGGAATTCTAGAAGTTTAGCAACTCTAGGAAATTCTAGAAAATGGATCACCATTTCCAACACTCTCCCTTGATCCATTTTCGTGATATTTTGGACATTGTATCATAAAGTCGTAGACATACCTTGAAATCTCTCTTTCTCATTTGTCCCATGCCTTTTGTGTTGTCTTCGTTCCATGATCCCTTGCATTCTCTTGTCGGAACACTTGCACTTGCCTTTGAACATACATGACTTTTCTTCAACGATGTCCCATATGTCTTGGGGCATCAAAATGCTTTTAGTTGTAGTTGTTAGCTCGGGCTTTCGCTTTGGCTCTCGTAGGCACTGGCTCTGGCTTCGGCTTTGGTTCTGGCCTTGGCTCCAGCTCTGGTTCTGTTGGCTCTCGCTCGGGCTCTAGCATTTAATTCTGGCTCTGGCTCAGACTCTGGCTCTGTTGGCTCTTGCTCGGGCTCTAGCCTTTTTAGTTGAGGATGGTGAGAACAAATCCGATATGCCTAGCTCTGATACCATGTTAAAATTTTTTGGATGTGAGCGTGCGGAAGCATGGTTTTGGTATTACTTATAATTTTTGGTTAGTGGCGTGTGCAAGTGTATGATATAGTTTGTAGAGGATAGACATGGGACAATATATGATAATTGAAGGATATAGGACACGGGGAAAATAGTTTCATTAGTTGAACAAAATAGTTTGATGGAGGCACAATAGAGATCTATGACTTCTCATGGTGGAGGGTTCACCTCACACACAAGGTGGAGGGTTTATCTCTCACACTCAAATGAATGAATTACAAGTGAGTCACCGCCTTAGTAGATTCTAGTCTTCTCTTGAATGCTAGACTTTTCTAGGCTTCTCTTATATGCTGGACTTTTCTTCTTTCTTCTAGAAAAGGTTTTTTTTTTTTTTTTTTTTTCTTTTAGAAAATTTATCTAGGGAATTCTAGAAGTTTAGCAACTCTAGGCAATTCTAGAAAATGGATCACCATTTCCAATACTAACAAATTAGGTGATATAGATCACGTGCTACAAAGGTTTAACTAAGTCTTGATGACAGACCACTCAAAGATTTTCATACAAATGAAAAGCAATAACTGAATTAAACACACAGGTCACAAGGAGTGTGGATACAAGGGATCAAGAGCTCAGCCCACAAGAAGAGAGTACCATTAGCTCCATCGTGGAAGCAAGGTAGAACTAGAGCTTTGTTACTTTTTTCTATCAACTCTAGATGAGTGTCAGAGACGCATTATAGAGTAGATCAAATTTTTTCAAGAAGAGCATGTGCTCTATAACCTCGTGAAATGAACCTTTTTCTACGGCCAAAATTCTTCATTTGGCTGTTGCGGAGAATCATGCAAAATTAGTGTACGGTCCTTAAATTCTGGTTATGGTACAGACTTATGCTCCATAGAGAAGTGAATGCAAAATAAGTGTATGTCCTGAGAAAGATATTCTATTCCTAGCTTATACCCACTTTCAATCGTCCTTGTTGGAGTTGGAGATGGGCCTTGGGAAGATATGCGGAAGTTCGACGACAAGATCCCTGCACGTGAATATGATAATTTTCAGGTCACCTCTTTACTCTCGCTCCTACTCGTCCTACTCTCACTCCTATGAATTGGGAGTTTAATATCATATGATTGCCACAGTTTGTTGAGGGATTGAGAGATTTTTAGTTTAGGAGCTGAAAATCATTTGTTGGAATCTCCCAACTGCATGCAAACTGCTCTAGATCAAGGCCAACTGCCCAGGCCAAAAATCTTAGTTAAATCGATTTATAAAGTTTACAGAATATTTCAGGTTCAACACTTCATTAAAGAAAATTTGTGTCTGAACAGTTTGTGAATTTCACTGCCACCATGTCTAAAAGTGGAAGTCCATCGGAGAAAGAAACAGCATTCGCTCTTGCTGCTCTCATGGAGATTCCCTTCCAGTACAAAGCCACCCTCGAGCTTAGAATGCTTGGGTACGTATGTCTGCGTCCCACATCTTTCTCCCCGTTACGAACATTCAGCATCTTTTTAGTCCATTAAATAGCAACACCGTCCAAAAACCTTAGTGTTTATGAATCAGGATGTTGCATTATTTTAACTAAATATAGTGATTAAATTATTGTTTCCTGATCCCACCGTAATCTGTGTGCCCATTCCTTTTATCGGACCAAAAAGTCATGCCAGGGGCAAAGCAAAAAGGGTAGTTCCACGTCCTCCACCAGGGGGAGTTCCGCACAGTGATGGCATACTCAGAATGCCTACCAACCTCTCAGCCACAGCTGATGACCAACAGAACCAGGTAAAGATGACAAAGGTTGCGAGTCCTGTTTTCTCATCTGTAAGTTTTTTTGAGCTGGAAGGTACTGCTGGACTGGAAAAGTGAGAGGCACACTGGTGTAATCTATCAATTCAAATGTTAATCACGGTTAGACACACTTTAAAGTAATCACTGATATTGAAAGCATTCTGCCAAATCTTTCCGATATAATCCACCGGGAGTATTCCATTAAACAAATGCAAGAAGTTAGTCCTGCGATAAACCAAATTCGCATGAAGTTGTCAAAGAAATGAACCCAGGAGTAATTTCCTTTCACAGTTAGCCATGGATTTCTGGCTCTAGTGAATAACTAGGTTGGGTCCAGATTCCACAACATAATTTTTCCCAGCAATGGGACTCGTTGACAATTGTCTTACAGCCTTGCAACATAACAGATGACTTTCCAGTACTGAGAATATTGCTCACTACCTCTTTTATCCATCTTCCTGTTCTCTGTATAGGTATGCCCTGTTTGCCTGACAAATCCCAAGAACATGGCATTTGGTTGCGGTCACATGGTGAAGTTTCTTGAAAGTGTTCTTTGCCGTTGTTAACTACAGCTCTCCTTTCCAGGCTTACTGATACAGTGAACATGATTAACTGCAGACTTGCGGAGAATGCGAAGGAAGATTGTCCAGTTGTCCCATATGTCGCCAGCCAATCACTAGCAGGCTCAGACTGTACACGTGATTACTCCTCCAGGATGAAAAAAACACACTGGCTGCACTTCTATCGAGCCTCAGAAAGATATTTGAGGTTAATGCCGCTGTTCAATGTACGAAGATGGACCCTGAGAATATACTTACATATGTATGATATATACGTACATATGTACGAGTGGCAGGTGCTGGCCCATCCCCCCAAACCCATTGCATGTAAGAGGAAGATCCCTTCGCGTCAGTCCATCTCAATTTAGGGTCTTTTCTCCTCTCATTAACTCGTTATGTGCCAAGATCTCATTAGGAACGGATCATAACAGTCCAAGGACAAGGATTGGAAATAATGGTAAAACCCAAGGGATGATTTATAACATGCCACAAGGCTGACGAAGAAGATCTAATTTGGTGTTCGAACCTTAGGTCTGCACGACACTTCGCACATCATAGTTGATGAATAATGTTCCCCTTTTCCATGTTAGCATCTATGACACTTCAAGGTTCATATTTGAGTAAATTTAGCAAGTGTAGGCAATGAGTTTAAAATGGTTAGCAGATAGTGCACGCAAATAAATTGACAAGTGATGGTACCTATGTTATGATAGAATAACCTAGAGATAAGTACAACATGAGTGTTATAACTTTTGTACAGTACTCACTTAAGTGTGGTTTCGCTCACTTAAGTGCCATATTGGAGTAAAATTGATTATTTGAGTGTCATTTCCGACAAATCATCCTACATGGATTTTTTTTTTTTAATTATTTATCCACGTTAGAGCCGGTGATGCCATATAGGATGATTGGCATCTATATCGGATTTTCCGACCAGGCAAATTGCCGATGTCACTTAAGTAATCGATTTTTCAAATTTATGACACTAAAGTGAGTACTGTACGAAAGTTACGACACTCATAGTATATTTATTCAAAAAATGCTTATATATGTGTCTGTTGAAGGAGTGATTCTTTAAATATTTGTAATCTTAAATCTATTGTACATATGTCAATTTAATTTTAATTTTAATTTTTCAATTTTGGCAATACAATCCTACATATCTACGCGATATTTACATGTAGTATTTCTTGCCAATTGTCGTCACAAATTGCGGCATGAATCAACAAATTGCCAATGTCAACATATTAACTAGGACAACTAGCAATGAGTAGACTTTATATGAGCAACTTTCGGTGGCAATTGGTGAGGAGGATTACATTGGAATATCGCCCAAAAATTTAGGACTACATTGACAAAACTAAAAGGTATGACTGATTAAGTGGAATAATTAGTTGTTGACAAGAAAATTATGACAATTATAATTGTATTATAAGACAATCCAATCAAATTATTGGCAAATACATTTTTTTTCAATTTTAAATGCATCAAAATTTACAAAGAAACAAAAGAAGGAAAAGGTAAGAAAAAATCTCAAAATCTAGGACTTGCAAGTGATATTGGGATCAATTTAAGGTGATAGGAGGCGTCGGAAATCAAAAAATAGATGGAAAAAGTGTGAGCCTTTATGCGTCAGTCCTTTTCACGTAATTGCTCATTTAAATATTAAATCTAACCTACTTATTTCTATTTGAGTTGGTGCGAGTAAAATAAGAAAAGAGTATGATGGGTGTTTGGAGTACAGAACTAAACAGTGGTTGGGAAAAAGGAGAGGTAAATGAGGTAATTTATAACTAATACTACTTAAGTATTAGTACATAATGATTGTTTTGATGATATTTTTATTTTGATCTTTGTTGAAAGTTAAATTTTAAATGTTTTGGATTTTATATGCAATAAACCTCATTCATGAGAAATACCTAGTTATATTATATGATACCAATTTCTATCAATATGTCTTATAAAGAATAAAAAAATGCAAGGCATTTGCTTACATGAGACCCTCATGGTAAAGTTCAAAGGGATAGCTGCATTGATTGGCTCTACCCAACCATTTTACCTATAAATAAAAATGCTTAGGATAAGGAATGCAAGAGTGCCATAACTTGCATACGGCTATCTTTTGAGTGTGATAACACTTGAGTGTCATAACTTTTCTTTTTTCATTTAAGTGTCACATCAAAATAAAATTATATATTTGATTGCCATCTTTGATAAATTGTCTTACATGAATTTTTTTAATTAATTTTCCATTTCAATGTGGAATTTTTTTGAATTTTTTATTATTTGTCCATGTTAATGTCGGTAATGCCACATATGACGACTAGTGTCTATGTTAGATTTTCTAGAAAGGTAAATTGCCAATGGCACTTAAGTTATCGATTTTTTAAATTTGTAACACTTAAATAAACGCCGTACTAAAATTATGACAATTCTAGTGTACTTGTCTAAATAATTTAAGTTCAGAAAACATATTTAAGTGAAATGGCTTTCATGACTAGAAAAAGCCAATATACTTGAAAGGTTCAGAGTCGTTATGTGGGCCGTGTTCTAGCCATCTTTTGCAGAAAATGTGTTTGATAGATTAAGTTGATACAAGAAGGTGCATGCTAGTAAATTGTTTGATTCAAATGAAAAACCATCTAGTTTAGACCGAGAAACTTCTCGTGTGGACTAAAATCATCATTGTCACTATCACCCCATATGATTTTACCGGCTCATGAACAGTGTTGGGTATTATTTACATGAAGTATAATAGTAAAGATCATTCTACTCAACAAATGAGAATGAAGTGCACGAGAACACCTGGAAATTTCGGGAAAAGTGCCAAAAAAGTCCTAAACATTTTGCCTTTATGCTGATTTAGTCTTAAACCTTTTTTTGGTTTCGATTTAGTCCTATACCTTTCTACGTTGTGCCAATTCAGTCATTTCCAGTCAATTTTGGCTGGATTTTGCTAACTGGACGCCGACCGATTGACGCGGCCTGATCGGCGTTGATGTAAATAACTTTTAATAATATTTTAATATTTTTGAATTCTTTTTCTTTTTCTTTTTTCCTTCTCCTCTTCTTCCTCCAGCCAGTCGCCAAACCTCGGTGACCGGCCAAAGGTGACAGCCAGTGAGGTAGATGTTGACCTCGTTGGCCACCTTGCTAGTGGCTGCGAGGCCGCCCTCGAGGCCTGGGCGGCGAGGCTCACCCTCGCCATATTTGGCGAGGGTCAAGCCTCACCCATGGCCGGCAAGGGTGAGCCCCGCTAGCTCAATCGCCATAGATAGCACGCAGTCGGAGTAGGGGCGCTTACGCGAGCGAGAGAATGCGCAAACACCCGCCCGCAGCTTTGTCTTTCACGATTCGAGGCAGAGTAGCTCTCCGACTCTCTCCGTGAGATTGAGCTCCATCGCTGTTGATCGAGAGCAGGGGACTTGGTCATCATCCACTGGTCTCGTGCCGAGCTGGTGGGGCTCGCCCTCACCCGCCATGGGCAAGGCTCAACCCTCGCCAGATCCGGCGAGGGTGAGCCTCGCCGCCCAGAGTGAGGCTGCTCTTGCGGCCACTGGCAAGGTGGTCGGCGAGGTCAACCTTGACCTCGTTGGACGTCGCCTTTGGCTGGTCGCCAAGGTTCGGCGATCGGCTAGAGGAAGAAGAGGAGAAGAAAAAAAACAAACAAGTAAAAAGAAAATAAAGAAAATAAATTCACAAATATTAAAAAATTATTAAAAGTTGTCCACGCCAAGACCGATCGCCATGTCGGTCGGCCGGCATCCAGTTAGCAAAATCTGGCCAAAATTAGTCGGAAATGACTGAATTGGCACAACGTAAAAAGGTTTACGATTAAATTGGCACCAAAAAAAGATTTAGGATTAAATCGGCACAAAGATAAAGTGTTTAGGACTTTTTTGGCACTTTTTCCGTTCCTCTAGTATAATGATAAGGTAACACTGTGAATATTTTGCAAATTTTATAAATCGATTACTTTGCATGCAGTTGATGAGATTTGAAAATTGATTATCAATTTCTAATTGAAAATCCCTAAATCCCTCTACCAATTTTGGCAATCCTATGATTTAAACTCCCAATCATAAAAGTGACTAAGAGTAGGAGTGGGAGCAAGAGTAGAGGGGTAACCTGAAAATTATCAATTTCAGGTGTAGGGATCTTGTCGTCGAACTTTTGCATATCTTCCCAAGGGCCAACTCCAACTCCAACAAGACGATGGAAAGTGGGTCTAAGCTAGGAATAAAATATCTTTGTCAGAACGTCATTTATTTTGCATTCACTTCTCTATCTAGCATAACTTTACCATAAGCAGAATCAAAGAACTGTACACTAATTTTACAAAATTCTTCACTATAGCCCACACAAAGTTTCTCTTCACGAGGTTATAGAGCGCATGCTCCTTTGTAAAATATGATTTACTCTATAACACGTTTTTGATTTATCCGACACTTATCTAGAATCGATAGAAAGTCGTAACTAAACTCTAGTTCCACTCGCCTCCACAATTGAGCCAACAGTTCTCTCTTCTTGTGGGCTGAGATCTTCATCCCATGTATTCACCCCTTGCGTGACTTGCGTGTTTAATTAAGTTATCGCTTTTTATTTGTATGAAAATCTTTGAATGGTCTCAGTTTGTCATTTGTAATATACACAATTGTAAATACAGAGACTTATAAAAGACCTAATCAAACCTTTGTATCCCATGATCTACATTACTTAATTGACATAAAGTTAATTGGGACAATTATAATATAAGTGCTAAAATTTGTCACATTTATTCCTTTTCTCTTGTCGGAATACATTTGTTCATTTCAATAGTGAAACTTTTAGTTTGTTTATGTTAGCTATGAAACTTTAAAAGTCGATGCATTTGAATCTTTTTATTTACTTTGTCAATACATTGATGAAATTTTCTCTAACCAAACAGTCCTTGCCCTACTTTGCAGACAAGGGCCATAGCCCCAGTCGACAGCACCAAGCAAAGGTGCTTCCAACCCTCTCTCTCTCATCCTGTTCTTTATAAATTTTCGGTATTCTGACATGGCGGCAGCTGAGAAGTCACTAGTCCAAGTAGGGATTCTCTGTTGCAAGAAGGAAACGCACACAATACATCATCAACGAAGCACACGGGGTCGCCCCTGCAGCTGTAAGGTGCACCAAGAAGTTCCTCCGTTCCTCCTTCCCCAAACCCAGTTCCTCTCTGCCTCCACGTCTCCTCGACTCCGACCCGCCAGACCCTCCCAATGTTCCCCCGATTCCAATCTCTCCCACTTCAGTTGCCGCCGCAGTGAACCAGCTCAAGCACCACCCCAACCTCATCTTCTCCTCTTCTTTCGTCACCTGGATTCCTGTGACTTTCCTGTCGATCCTCCCACTTAGGCCACTTTCATCTCCGTCCTCTCACCCTTCGCCTTCCGCTCCCGCCTCGATTTCGCTTCTCCTGCCGCATCATCTCCTTCCTTTTGCACGGTGTCCTGCTATTCCTTCATTACTGGATTCTCTTTGCTATGCTAAGCAGGCCCCCTCAACTCCCTCGTCAAGGCCTATGTTCGGCCTCCACTTCAACAGCTTGATCGAGAGCCCCAATCCCGCTGCCGCCATCACTCTGTATGAGCAGTCGAAGTGGCTCGATTTTATTCCCAATGACTACACTTATCCCAAGGCCCTCTTTGCAGGACTCACGAATTGGATGGAGCCGCTCGCTTGTTATTCCACCACATGGTCGAGACTGGGTCACCTCCAATACCTTTGCTTACAATAACTACCTCCGGTTGGGTTATGAGGTTCTCATCGATTGGCGGGCTGCTGGGATCTCCCCGAGTGACTATGCATATACTGGAGTCCGCCTATATGGGAGAGCATGACATTGTCTCCGATGTCCACTGCTGCTGCCTTGATTCATGGTCACTGCAAAAGCTCCAATTTGGCGCATGCTGTCAAAAGGTATCAAGTCCAAGTGTGTCATCATCAGCGCCCTTATCCAGTAAGATGGTACTGCACAAAGCCCAAATCATCATAATGAAGCCATCCTGCAAGTATTAAACTGTAGATGCCAATGCTCAGTTAATAATATGTCATCAATATTAAAAGCAAAATCAGGATTTTTTTTTTATGATAAGCGAATAGGAGGAATCACAAGAGGAATCGATGGCATATCCTCAAGGCCTGAAAATAGGAAGAGAGGGTGTCCCCCCAGCAGAGCAAGAGAATCGAGAAAGGAAGAGCAGAGTACCCTGCCGCAAGGCGATGAGGGCGGGAGCAGGGAGAGGGAGGTGAAGGGGGGAGAGGACGCAGGCGGAGGAGGCAAAAGTGAGGGTCCAGAGGGAAGCCACAGGACGAAAGAAGGAGAAGGCGCGGTCGGGATTGGGGTCGTGCCTAAGGCGGCTGACTTCGGCGGCGACGGAAGCGGGAGAGTCTGGAGGATCGGAGTCGAGGAGACTGGCGGAGGCAGGGTTTGGGGAAGGAGGAGGAGGAGGAACAGGGGAGTTCGCTGCACCTTCCGGGACGAGGACGAGGACGAGGACGAGGACGACCGGCTGCTTCATTGATGGGCACGTGCGTTTCCTGCACCAGAGAAACCCTAGTAGCCGCCAAGCAAGGTCTCCTGTTCCCCTTCTTTTTAGCCTTTTTTTTTTTTTTTTTTTTTAATATTTCAATTTGTAGCCTTAAATTTATTTGAAAATGAGACAATTGTAGCCGAAATTAATTCTCCAGCTTGTCTCGTTCAGAGGTTTATCACTTCATTCGAACTCAATTTCGCCAAATCCTTCCGCTGTTCATTAGTGTAAGTGAATAAAAAAATTAACCTAAGCATCTTTTGATGTGTGTTTCCTAAGACCCTCTTGAAATCTGAATTTCAAATGGGTAATTATTCTTTTTTAGACACATGGCCTCAATTGAATTCCATATCAAAATATTAAAGTGCTTTGTCTGTAAGAAGGGATAATAATCAGTCCATTTGGTTCAAGAAAATATAATCACTATTTTGATGGGATAAATGAAAAGATCCGAATACGTCAACTTTTTTAAGTTTTATAATTAAAATAAACAAACTAAAAGTTTTACAATTGAAATTCATAAATGCGACAGATTGATAAGACTTTTATTATAATTGTCGCCATTAATATTAGAACTAACAGACTCGTGCAGCGTAAACTTAATAGAATCAGAAAAGGAGATGGATGGATATCGAGAAAGAAAAGGGGAAAGTGCGATCCTGGAATATTTACATACCTTAACATTTCAAGTAAATCATATTGAGATTTTTTTATATTACCGTTTGAGTCGGGAGTTAGCCTTTTCGCATCTCCCCTTCCATTCGTGGGGGTATTTAAACTCCCCTTGATATTACTAGGGGAGTCCTCGTCTCTCTCTAAATAAGAAGTTGAAACATCGCCGCTCCCATCGCCCCGCCGCCACGCCAAGCAGGGAAGCCCAGCAGCAGCCAGCGAGCGCGCGAGCGAGAGCGAGAGCGAGAGCGAGACAGAGACCGACCGAGGGTACTAACCTCTCCACGTCTCACGCCGACGCGAACCGGAGCAACGGTCGTGGGGGGAGCGGCCTTGTGTCGACCGCCATTGTGAGCTGAACCAAGGTTTCTTATCATTCTCTCCGTTCCCACCCAGCAGCCGCTTCTTCCTTGCCTTTTGTCTTTCTCTCGTTACAGATTAACATCCCATATCCATGTCTTATCCGCTTTGTTTCTTGCCTTGTGCTTTGGTTTTTTTTTATCACGCCCGACAAACCGCTCGCTCTCCTCGTCTTTTTGACCTCGCTACTTGATACCTTCCTCATTGACAAAACCTCGACTGACGTTTAGCGCACGCCCCCGTGGGCTTTTGCTTTTGCCAGAGACAATGAAGTACGTCCTCGTCACGGGTGGAGTCGTCAGTGGCCTCGGCAAGGGCGTCACTGCCAGTAGCATCGGGGTCCTCCTCAAAGCTTGCGACCTCCGCGTCACTTCTATTAAGATTGGTATCCCCCGCTCTGTCGCCGCCCCCCCTGTCTGCCTTGCCATCTCTTTTACGCTTCTTTGCCTCCTTTGGTTTGATCGTTTCTCCTTGTTCTATGATGCTTTTCAGATCCTTATTTGAACACCGATGCTGGGACTATGTCCCCCTTCGAGCATGGCGAGGTGTTTGTCTTAGATGATGGTGGCGAGGTAACCTTGTACATGTAACTGACCGACATGTCTTATTTGCACACTTGCACTTGCTTATCGAGCATATGCGCGCTCTTTGCTTCTCTGCCCATGTTCTCTAGAATTTTCTCCTGGCAGTGGAGTAAAAGGTTCATCTGAAATTGTTTCTTAGGTGGATTTGGACCTCGGAAATTATGAAAGATTTCTTGACACCACTTTAACTCGGGATAATAACATCACAACTGGCAAAATCTATCAGGTATTCAACTCATCAAATTTCTTGCATTCTGTATATGGATGTCCTTGAGAATCGAGAAATGCACCTTCCTAAATTTAACATATTTTTGGTGTTTTAACAGTCAGTTCTTGACAAGGAGAGAAGAGGTGATTATCTCGGAAAGACGGTCCAGGTCTGTTAGGCAATTTGATATTGTAAAAAGTTAGAGCTTTGCAACTATTACTACTCTTATTCAACTGGACTTAGCATTGTCCGTGGTTTACTTTTACGTTTACTTTAGGTTCTCTGTAGTGCTGAAACCAAATTTTGCTGTTTTCTAGGTGGTTCCACATATTACAGACGCCATTCAAGAGTGGATAGAACGTGCAGCCATGATACCGGTTGACGGTCAAGAAGGTCCGGCAGATGTTTGCGTCATTGAACTCGGTGGAACTATAGGTAAGTAGCTTTAGTAGTGACTATCATTTTCCTGGTTCTGGGCGGACTAAATTCATATCAATGCAGGGGATATCGAATCTATGCCATTTATCGAGGCACTTGGTCAATTCTCTTACCGAGTAGGTAAGGATACACCGTGTTTGATTTAAGTAAATTTGCTCTTGAGAGTTTTCGGCGAAACATTGTTGTTTACCCACCTAAATATTCTTGCAGGAGTTGGCAATTTCTGCTTGATTCATGTCAGCCTTGTTCCTGTACTCAATGTTGTTGGTGAACAGGTATCTTTGTTAGAATCAATTTGTCAATTGACTGATTTCTTAAGATGCTAGATATGGATGTGTTCCTGAATTATGTCCTTGGCATGCTAATCATAGCCTCTGTCATATTGTCCCACAGAAAACAAAGCCTACCCAGCATAGCGTCCGAGGTCTTAGAGGACTGGGTTTGACCCCAAATATTCTAGCTTGTAGAAGTGCAAAGGTTTGCCTCGTCTATCACTTCTGTACTTATTTTAATAATTGTGCTGATAGTAGACTAAAGTTGTCAGGTCATCTGTCACAGGCGCTTGATGAGAATGTTATAGGAAAGCTCTCTCAATTTTGCCATGTGCCGGTACTGCTCTTATATGGTGATAAGCTTTGTTTGCCTTTTTTGACCGATCATTAATCATTTGTCAGCAACTTGATTATAGGTAGAAAACATCATGACTCTATATGATGTCCCAAACATTTGGCACATTCCTTTGCTGCTAAGAGTAAGTAGTTTAAGAACTTTGAAATTCAAACCATACGCCTTCATATTTATTTCATAGCAAAAGGCTCAATAGCGCTTCTTCGTGCCTCTTTTCAACCCCTCATGATAGGACCAAAAGGCACATGAAGCAATTCTGAAGGGACTGGACCTTATGGGGTATGTGGTGTGAATCAGTTCTCCCTCGCCTTTTGTTTTATCAATCAATAAATGAATGCTTGCCCCTTTGTTCTGCTTTCTTGGGCATCACTCAACATGTCGCCATTTCTTTCCAGCTTTGCAAGGAAGCCAGAGTTGGAGGAATGGACTGCTCGGACAAAAGTTTATGACCAGTTGTCTGATCCGGTAGGCCTTGAACTTCTATTTGGTCCGTCTAGGCATATTTATCCATGTGGTATCAGTTGTCATGCTTTTATTTTGTGCATATTACAGGTACGAATTGCTATGGTAGGAAAATACACAGGGCTGTCAGATTCTTATCTCTCTGTCTTGAAGGTGAGTGGCTTACTGAAGAGTCATATTTTTGCAGGCATTTTGTATAATACATCTCTTGGATAATTGTGCAATGCTTGCGCTTTGATTACTTGCTTTAATGCCTTTTCCTTTCTTCGGTTCGTGCTGGTTGGGTTCACATTTTGCCCCTCAAGTCCTATGCAACGACTTTAGTATTGTGAAAATTTTCCCAATGAGTCTCTTTTTGAAAACAATTACAATTTCCTTTGTTTCCATTTCAAAATCTTTTGGGGAAATGAAGTTTCTGGAACATCTTCCTGATTGGCAGTTTGTTCTCTGTCACATTGGGCTGTAAATGTGCGGTCTGTTCATAATGACAGATTAATTTATCAAAAATATGCTCGCAGAATCCATGTGTGCAATGTAATGCTTAGAAGTTGTATTGTAGAAGATTCTTATACTTTGGGTCATATGGCAGGCTCTTTTGCATGCTTCTGTTGCCTGCCAAAGGAAACTTATTGTAGACTGGGTTCCTGCAAGCGACCTGGAGGATATCACTTGGAAAGAGGTGAAGCTGAGCTCATTTCTTATGTGACTTATTATTTTTGTTCTGTTGTATGTTGTGAATAGAAGTTAGATTGTATACAATTAATAGACAATAGTCCTTGACAACTAAGTTTTCCCAGCAGTCTCCCGAGGCATATAAAGATGCATGGAATTCATTGAAGGTACATTTAGTTTTATACTTTAATAGCCTTTTGGCCCAATATGCAGTTTTGATTTCCTCATTTTCTTATACAAGCTAGTTCCATGATTGCAACTGATTATACAACTGAACTGTTTTTTTGCACAGGGTGCTGATGGAGTGCTGGTTCCAGGAGGGTTTGGTGATAGGGGGGTGCAAGGGAAGATTCTCGCAGCAAAGTATGCAAGGGAAAATGATGTCCCATACTTGGGCATTTGCTTGGGGATGCAAATTGCTGTTATAGAGTTTGCAAGATCTGTGTTGGGTTTGCATGATGCAAACAGCACAGAATTTGATCCTGAGACAAAGAATCCTTGTGTCATATTCATGCCAGAGGCATGCAGTACTTCTACAATATTTTACTAAGATGATAATTTTAATTCCTTCTGGCTTAGTAAATTCATTTTTCATTCATTCATGGGCTACATTTATCAGGTTTCAAAGACTCACATGGGAGGGACGATGCGTTTAGGATCAAGGAGGACTTATTTCAGGAACACTGACTGCAAATCTGCGAAGTTGTAAGGAATTTGGAGATTTTTAACTTTGTTTCATGTTTAGGAGTGTTAAATTTGGATAAACAAGTGCTTAAGGCTAAATTGTAACTGATATGGTCGTGTCACACTTACAGGAGATGATGTATCACGAAAATATTTGATGTATTCATATATTTTTTAATCTTTAGGTATGGCAATGCAAGGTTTGTTGATGAGCGACATCGGCACAGATATGAGGTGAATCCATATTAGCATAGAACTGCAGTCCTGAGTAATCTTCTTTTCTTCTGCTTGCTTGGTCATTAACAAGTTTGGTTGATATCACCTAGGTAAATCCTGAGGTTGTACCAGAACTGGAAAAGGCCGGTCTGCGCTTTGTTGGCAGGGATGAAAGTGGGCAGCGAATGGAAGTAAGTATTCATGGTACTTTTATTATGTTTTTGAATACAACTTAATATTATTTACTTCAATTGTAGTTTGTTTGTAATAATTGTGGCAGTACCTGATGATTCGGTGTATTAAGTACTTCTCCTTTCTTGTTTGTTGATTTCATATTTAATTCTGTACATTGATTGCAGATTGTGGAACTTCCTGATCATCCGTATTTCATAGGTGCTCAGTTCCACCCTGAGTTCAAGTCAAGGCCAGGAAAACCTTCTGGTCTCTTTTTAGGTAATGCATTGTTGAATATAAAATGTTTCTCATCCCTATTCATGCACACGTCAATGTATCCATGGTTTTCTACTCATTTGTACATTTGTCGTTCGTTCACTGCAACCACTATCTTAGAGAGAAAGTTCCACTTAATATTGCTGGTGAACTTTCTTGAGCTGATGCAATCGCTGATGAACCTAATTTATGACTTTCTGAGAAGCATCCGTGATTCATCTAGAATAGTGTCACTGCTTGTGAATTTGCTTGGTCTGTTCAGTTGTGTTTCCTGTTTATGGTGTGTCTTTGCCAAGGTAATCTTATTGTGTCGGTTTTATTCTGTTCGAATTGGGAGAATTCATTGGTTCTTTGACCCATGGTGGAAGTTTCTGCATTATCATTTTGAATATTTAAATTTTCTTAGGCACCTAGCTCAGCAATTTTATTTGGCAGTGCCAGTAAGATAGAAATCATTATCCAGTTCACTCTTGTTTGCTATTGACAGCATTTTAGCTTTCTTCTGATTAACCTGCCTTAATGTTTTACTGTTCATTTTCAACTGCAACAGGACTTATAGCAGCTTCATGTGGGCAGTGGGATGGAGTCCTATGCTATGGAAGCAAGGCAATCGCCAACGGCATAAATAATGGACCCTCAGTCATGAAAAGTTGCATAAATGGAAATGCATCCAAGTTTTTGAATGGCTCATGCAATGCCATACCTATGAATGGTAATGGCGTGCACTGTTGATGCATCCCGTGACAGTCGCACCGAGGGAGTATGGTTCTCTGAAATTATTATAGCTTAATCAAAAGTTTTAAAGGGATTCGAGTCCATTTGTAAAGCAAACAAGCATAAATACCACCTTCTTGTATGGTTGAGTGGAGAGGGCGGCGAAGTCATAAATTACCTCTTCATTCGGTGCACTTGGAGTGCTGGAGAACTCCAGCTTGGAATGCGCTTAAGCTGAGGGATCGTGTAATTAAATGGGAATTGGGGCTGGGGACTGCTCAGCATTTTGCTGCCTGCCTGACACATCACACGCAATCATCAAGGGATTGCACCTGACTTGAAAGCAAAAGTTTTGTTGGCTGATTATGAGGGTTACTGAAGTTCAGATAATACCGCCCGCATATGATGTCGAAGCTTCTGACTACACGGAAAATGAAATGTTTGGTACTTTAGGCTATTTTCAAGGGATTTAATCCCTCCTTTGAGAAAACCCTGAGACTACTTTATTCGTTAATGTCCTTTTTTCTTGGTTCCTGACTGGAGAGCTGTAATTCTTTAGAGGAATGTTCCTGAAGATCTACCCTCTCCTTTTCTTAGCTTCATGGATTACCAAATGTTTTCCGGAAGTTCATCTGCTGATGACACGGTGAATTTGGGCGGGATTAATGAACTGGATCTTTTACTTCTTTTATTCCAGGATTGACGGATTTAATTGGTTGGCCTGTCCAGTTATTGTAATTATATGTTTGTAAACATTATCCCATCAAAGTAAAGAGAAGCGAAATTACAGTTGGGTAGAATAAAATGAGGTAGAGAGGGATTTAGTGCCATCATTATGTACACCTACATGTGATTATGTGATTCACGACTCTTGTTCCAATGATAGAAGAGTTTTAAGTTGCAAATGCACGGTACATCGCACTTGCTTGAGTTGGTTAATCATCAAACTAGTGCACTGAACCAGAAAAGCCACTATCGTCACATTCTACGATATTAGATTACACGCTGGTGCACAAATTGATGAATAAGCATTGTAGTGGAAGCTCCTCCAGTAGGCGGTAAAATTTAGTCAAGATGGGTCCCCGGAACCAACCTTAGTATTGCAGGTGCAGGGGCCTAGTTTGACATGAAAGAGGAAGATGCTTGGTTGGCTTTTTTAGCTTATAGAGTTACTGCAATTTGCTTTACTGGTTAATACAAGAAAGTCATCTTAGAGGTTGAATCTGCAACCCTAGCAGATCTTCTCTAATTGTGAGGTAGCAATGCTTCACCTCCCCGCTGTTTTGATGGAAAGGATCAGTTCTCATTGTTGAAAATTGAAAATATCAATACGTCAATCACTGATGAGAGGGGGATGTGAGCACGGATTGACTTGCAAACTACACTCTTACCTCCAAATTAGTTCTAATTTTCGCAATTCTTCACCTTCTGGTCTTTCAATCAAATGAGCTGGGGCTCCAATCTTGAGATAAATAGTTTTTAGTGACCACATTATGGAGGTTTTGTAGAGATTAAGATACACCATCCGATGAATGCATAAAGTTCCATCAAGCTTTGATATCAAATGATATTTGATTCTTTGACATAGCCCCATTCCATTAAAACTTCTGTTTGAATCATCTATTTCAATTTCCACAAGATTCTGATGACACATCATGAGGAGGCGCTCCATCTAATGATTTTCTTTCATAGAAAACTCGAAGACAAGGGAGATACTGTGGAAATCCCCATACATCAAGTGGGATGAACAGTTTCTGCAACAAACTTCAACACTATGACAATCTTAAAAGTGTCGCTAGTTCTGTTTGGACTAGTAGCAACTTACTGTGAGGGTCACCCTTTTCTTTACCGAACATCTGTATGATTACAAAGCTATTCCCTCGATTTCAAGAAAGAGTGAATAACATGCTAAAAAATAAAGCAATTAATTAAAGAACATGACAAAGATCAAACTAGAGCAGCAGATCCATCAGAAACAGACAATTTTGCCAGTGAACAAAAAAATTTCAGCGAACACTCTTCAAAAGTCAACAGGTGAAGCATGATGGACACAGATGAACCATTGACCATCACTTCTCTCAAACACATTAGTCACAAACTGCCCTCCCCAGCTGCTACCTTTGGTTTTAACCAGTTCCACACAAGTTACGTAGCCCAAATCCCCTCTAACATGGACTCTAACTTCTCGCAGCTCAATCTCCAATGGGAACTCATAGTTTCCCCATACATGAATCCAACTATCCATGACCGATTCATAACCAGATATGCCAAGGACACCTGGGTGTACACAACAAACATGATCCCCTTTTGACCAAATAGCTTGCATGGCAGATAAATCTCCATTTTTGAATGACCTGTAAAATTCAGCATTTGCTGCTAGCAGGGATGCTTTGCTATCCTCTTGAATACTACGAAGTGTATCCCTGAGTTTTGCAGCTTTTGCATAGTTTTCCTCCTTAATGGCAACTTGGAGCTCCTGCTCTAAAATTTGCTGATCCAGTGTAATGTTTTCGCTACTAAAGGCACTATCCCCTTGGTTCGCTTGACAAACTGTTGAGAAGAAAGATGAATGTCCTCTAGGAAAGACTGCACCAAATATTGGCAATGTTAGAGCTGGAAATAAGTGTTCAAAATTGAACAACATTGCCTGTAACACGCAATTTGCAATAAGCTACTTGACAATCACTAAATTTTTATAGCCAAGGTGCAAGAAACAACTAAAGAGTACCTCATCAAAGAAAAAAGTACTCCAATATTAGGAACAGGAAACTGCATAGCTAAGGTAACTACTAAGACTTCCTGTGGGGAATTTATTTGGCTTATTATTTGCAGACTTAGAAGACCATGATAATTATGAGGGAGGGGAACTTACTTGGCTTACAAAATTGTAAACTCAGCCGACCATGATAATGACGAGGCTGGTAAGAGGATACTACAATGTCCTCCATCTTACGAGCCCAAGAAGAGGTGTAATATCCTAGGAGGATAGAACATTTTGATGTGCTGCACTTCCTTGTACAGTTAGTACTAATACAAGGAGAAAATGTCAATATGACACTCACCATTTAGCTGAATGACTGCCTGCCTCTGACTTCAGGTATCAGCTGCCAAAGAGAAGACAACTCAACCAGCTAAAGATCTGATTTCACTGCAGTCAAAAGTTTAAAAATAAACTATCATTTTCCAGCATACACAGGAATACTAGCGACCCAGGTTTTGTGCGGTTAGAAAATATTAGATATCGAATGGCAGGAAATAGTGGATGGAAGAGGAAGGCCAAGGGGAAACTTGTCTGTTCACACTGTCATAGGGGAGAGATGAATGTATGTTGCATTTAACATATTTAAGCTAGTTAACATACTTCAATGGCTCAGCGTGACACTAGTTTTGCCAATACCAGAGATATTACAAAACCTCAAGGTGAGCATATAGGAGAAACCTGGAGGATCACTGGTCAAGCGTTCAGAATTAGCATGGATACAGAGAGTTGGAAGTACATGGTGACAGCACAAATAGGAAGATGTATAATTTAAGAAGACCATCCCAAAGCAGATGCTTTCTGGAATTTGATCAAGCAGGTGGCGTGGAATTGTGATGGCGTGGGTTTTCATGGATTCTGATGTTATCAACCGTTACTTAAGAATATTCGATGAAATGTATCAAATGTGCTATTTCATTAGAAAGCCAAAAAAAAAAAAAGCGAGGAGTAATTTGTCGAGGTCCGAGCAGTTCGGTACCGCGATTGGAAAATCATGGTTTCCTTCCCGGCACGGGGTAGTGATCTAACCTCGACCTATAAAAGCGAAAAATTCAAGAGGAATCAACTGGTATCGAGTCAACCATACACGCCAGAGCGCAAACGTCTTAGTAATCCCACCAAGTCATACAAAGTACTTACTGCTTGATGGGGGTGTGGGTGTCTTCAAATTCCAATAAAAAAATGAGAATATGGGTGCGCTGCAATTTGAATAAAAATGGGAAAAACAAGAAGAAGTAATTGCAGGACGACCGAGGAAGAAGAAGAAGTAGAAAGCGGAAGTGAATGTTCGCTGACCAAGAAGCAAAACTAACACTGAGAGGGAGAGAGAGAGAGAGAGAGAGAGAGAGAGAGAGAGAAATTACCTTTGGGCTTTGGCAACGTTCAACTCCACAAGCATCAAACCAAATGCCTTTTAAAATCGCGAGTCGGAATCGCTTCAGGATGACAAGTCAAACTCGCTAAACTCGTTGGAATCGCGAGTTGACTCGCGATCTCATCAAGTTCCTCAAATGCTGGGCCTTTTCTTCTTCTTCTTCTTCGTGGGCTGATCCAGAAAATCCAGCCGACGAAGCCTCTAAACTTTAAAATGGAGCGATGAGTTTCTACTTAGCAAGGGAAACTGAGACTTACCGGTTCAAGAATGAACATATGTTTGGGAAAGCAAGAATTATACAGGGAATTGAAAGTCTTTTATCCATCGCTTCTACGCCTCCAGAAGGCTGGGCCCAAGAACAAGATCTTAGTTCAAAGGGGCTTTTAGCTTTAAAAGTTTAATTAACTCAACTTAGCTTGAAAAAAATTCAAGAGCACCATCAAATCTCTCTCGAGCTCGAGAGATAGACAGCTTGTTGTCCCAGATTTGTACCTTTTTTTCTTTTTCACAGGGATTTCCACGTAATACTCATTCTAATTGTAACGCTCTTTTGATTGGGCATAAAAAAAAGAAGGAATAAAAACTCGATCCTTTTGGAAAGTTAGTTACTTACACCTGGTAATCCATATTGGGCGCATTTGCATTGACTCCATACATCATGTAATTTAGGGTTTGGGATAGGGGCGTCCAAAATCCCGACCCGACTGGAACATGACCCAAACACGAACTAAACATGAAACAAGTTGAATACATGTTTCGGGTCTTAATATTATTCGGGTAATTGTTATGAAACAAGAAAAGAAACATGTTTTGGATTCCTATTATAACTCTCACTCTCAGACTTTTGCCTTACCTCTTTACAAAGCGTGGGAGTCGAAACTCATACTTGAAACTAAATCGTCTCTACTCCAGCCCCCCTAAGAATGTGGTAATTCGAACCCCCCACCTCCCCCTTCCATATTGAAAGGATGACCACTGGAGTTTACTTATAGTTTAACTCATCACTAAATAACTCAATTTTGTAGATCTACCTTACCGTAGCTCGCAATGTCTATCTACACATTACCCACCAAGAATTGTACAATTAAATTGTCCTGACATTGGCATCCTAAAATAGACTCAAGAAGAACTACATACTCAATCATCAACCTAAACTACCCATTTAAAAATTCAAAACACTTAAGCTTTCAAAAATGCAAATATTCAAATGTGATTTCACATATTAATTTTCATTGATTTTTTGAACGGAAATTTTGCTCTACTTTAACGGAAACAAATGGGCCCAAAACGTGGAGCAGCTTAAGTACCAAAATTTGTATTATGCATTTGCTTTGAAATAGCAAACCGTATCCGTAAGTGATAATTCTATGTAATTACGTCTACTCTAGTTTAGTAAAATACTAGTATTTTCACTAACAATACATGTATGTATTAACACCTAAATTTTGGTTGAGATTCTAGCGTGAGTTTTTGTAGTAAAGTATCAGTGCTGAGCTTGTCTGTGAATAAGCTTCGATGGTGGCGTGATCTTAGTGAAACAAGACATCGTGCAAAGAAGAGAACATAGAAAAGGGAGTTTCAGTGACGGAGAAGACTACGTGCAGGGAGGAGAATTAAATAAAAAAATAATATAAAATAGAAAAGAGAAAGTAAAAAAATCAGAAAAAGAAGGGATTAAGGTTTCAGTTCAAAGGAATTTTGACCTGATTTAGACCTGACGGGCACGGGCTTATCTGGTTTTTCTCAGACCGGATTGGGTGAATCAGAGCTTTGGGCTGGGCTTCTTTATTTCTATTTTATTCCTTTGTTCTTGTTTTTTTTTTTTTTTTTGGGGGGGGGCGGTGTATATCGCGGGACTGGGCTCAGCCAGTCCAGCCGTGGACCCAGACGGTCCTGACCCGGGTCGGATGTGGAGATCTGACCGGGTCCATTTTATATTATATTATTTTAATATTTAAAAATATATATATATATATATATTTTAAATTAATTAATTAAATATTCCAAATTTTTTTTTTTGGAATTCCGAAAAAGCTTTAAAAAAATAAATTTTTGGGTAAATTTTTCTTAAAATATGCGAAAACATTTGATCAAAATTTGTATCCCAATTTGAACAAGTCTTTAGGGTTTTACATTAGAGGTTGTTTTGTATTGTTTCTTTTTGTAGACGATACTAGATCATTACTTGAGCTTTTCAATTTGCTTAAGCTTGATTGCGCAATTTTAATATTGATTGTCATTTTCAATTTTAAAATGGTTAGGACGAATCTTAAAATTTTAGATAGGCTGTCTTAACACTTTGATTAGCAAATTGTCAAGTTTAGGCACCGAAAAAGCCCTAATTAAATAGCTAAGGTAATCAAGTCCTTGATCTTAAAATCTCTTATTGCCATGTATCAAGACGACACTCCCTCATCTTTGATTAAGGCTTTTAGCCAACCCTTAATAATAGCTAGTGATGACTCCTTTTGAACATATAGATTATGAAAACCAATGTCACATGATATATGAATTTACGAGAGCCCACGCTTTAAAATAAGTATCTCTAAACCTATCTCCCTTCTTTACGAGGGGTAGGTAGCGATAGTATGTTTGTGATATTTGAAAAAGCTTTTGTGATATTTGAAAAAGCTTATGTCCGTTTCACATTTGTTGAATTTATGAGAAAATTTTCGTTCTTTGTGGATAAAATGACTTATAAACATATGATACACGTGATATATTGTAGGTAGATATAAAATGGATATAAGTTTTTCCCGCTTAGAATACGTTCTGCATCCATTTAATTTAAAATGGATATAAGTTTTTCCTTGTCTTCAATAGTGTCGATCCACCGTGGCTTTCTTTTTAGCGTGAAACTCATGGCAATTTTACGTACCCAGTCAGCCAAATTATTAATCGACGCATGTAACTTTGCGAAGACACGTGGGTATTGCTTTCCCTTTCACCAAGAACAAAACTACAATGATCTTACTTACGTAGGAATCCTTTTTCCATAACACGTGAAACGCGATTTTCCCGTTGCACTCGGGGAGGAATCAATGATCTTCCGAGGCTTTGCAGCTTCTTATGCTCAGTTGGAACGCAACCTATAAATAGCATGCTCGTCTTTCCAAAATAGCAACACACAACCAAACGATCCCTCTACCGAATTCCAAATGGAGTCTCTGCTTCAAGACCTGAATTTCACCCACTTGTATGGAGGGTTCCTAGCCATCCTAATCCTCATCCTATCGATCCATGTATGGTTCAAATCAGGCTCGTCTCGCAAGCTCAAAACGCCCCCAGAAGTTGCAGGCGCATGGCCCGTCATAGGGCATTTGCCCATGCTAGCCAAATCCCAACATCCTCACAGGACCTTTGCGTCCATGGCCGACGAGTATGGACCGATCTTCACCGTCCGGGTGGGGTTGTTCCCGGTCGTGGTGGTTAACAGTTCTGAGGTTGCCAAAGAATGTTGGACCAAGCACGACCTTGCCCTCGCGTCTCGTCCACGACTATTAGCCACTGAAGTTATGGGCTACAACAATGCCTTTTTTGGGTTTTCCCCTTACGGTCAGTATTGGCGCGAAGTGAGGAAAATTGCCAACATGGAGCTGCTCTCTAACCGGAGGATCGAGTCGCTTGTCAACCCCATAGTAGCCTCGGTGACCGATGTCGCCATTAAAGAGTTGCACAAGCTTTGGACTGAGAAGAAGAATGAATCAGGTACTTTCATTTATACAGCGTAAGTTTAAAATTCTTTATTCAATGAAACGATTCAACTACTTATGTAGAGAATTAAACCAAGCCAAGCACTTTCAGTAAACACAGAAGCGTGTTTTCGATTTGAAAAGTCTAACACTATGCCTGTCTCTACCACAGGCCATATCTCAATCGACTTGAAGCAATGGTTCGCAAGCTTGTGTCTGAACATCGTCATTCAAGTCGTAGCCGGTAAGGGCTACTACAGTGGCATTGCCACCGTGGATGAGGAAGAGGAGCAGCGGTGTCACCATGCCTTGAGGGAATTCTTGCATTACCTGGGGGTTTTCACCGTGGCGGATGCCCTTCCTTTCTTGAGACGGTTGGACTTGGGTGGCCATGAGAAGACCATGAGGGGGATCGCCAAGGATTTGGACTCGATCCTAAGTGGTTGGTTAGAGGAGCACAAAAGGAATAGCGAAAGCTCGAGCGAGAAGAGGGGTCATCGAGATTTCATGGACGTCATGCTTTCGACCATTAATGACAAGGAAATGGGAGGTTACGATGCCGATACAATTATCAAAGCTACGTGTTTGGTACGGCCGCTCTTAGTATTACTGCTTTCTACTTCAAATGCGCATTTTGTGTGCATACTGCATGGTTTATGCTTACTTATTTTTGCCCTAGGATAAAGTCTCGCTCTTAATCTAATCATTGTTCGACAACCCGCATGTACTAGTGAACTGTCGTCGCGTATGCTGAACTTTGATCCGTATGCACCGCTCCTGAGGAAAGGCTTCTGTACAAGACGCATATATCGTGAGATTCACCCGACATGATGTTGCTTATTTGATATGTGAACGGGGAATACTATATCTCTTGCAACAAAAGCTATCAATTAAAATATCAGCTAGCAAGTTCTTTTTACTAGAAATCAGTTCATCAAATGCAAACCATGAGGAGATTGAAATCGGTTGACGTATGATATCAACCAACAAGAGCTTTACATTGAAGAATTGACGTACAGCGAAATTGAGTTTGAACTTAGGCGCCATCATAGAAATTTCATAAGATGAGCATCTGACTTCTATTACACCTTATTTGTTGTTCTCAGTGATTAAGACTGCAAGGTAATGTTTAACACATGTCGCACTAACAGACCTATTATATCAACTAGCAAGTTTTCTAACAAACGTACCATTATATGTCGCCGTTTAACAGGAATATAATATTTTTATTTTATTTTATTTTATAGAACAAGTTATGGGCCAAAGGAAATCCGATTTATGAGTAGTAGAGTGACGCTGTCATACGTTTCTAAAGATTATGAGTTTTGCTTATATTCTCGTCTTTATTTTTCTCAAAATTTATGTGAGGATGTAAGGTGATTTGTTTGAATTTAAATTGATTATCATTAGATATCTAATATGTATTTCTTGTTTGAAGGCCATGATATCAGGTGGTACTGATACTACAATGGGCACCCTAACTTGGGCGGTCTCTTTGTTGCTAAACAACCTTCACATTTTGAAGAAGACTCAAGAAGAATTGGACACTCAAATTGGTAAACAAAGATATGTGAATGAATCAGACGTTGCCAACCTAAGTTACGTATATGCTATAGTGAAGGAGACCTTGCGATTACACCCTCCAGGCCCACTTGGCGTGCCGCACGAATCAATCCAAGATTGCGAAATCAATGGGCACTACGTGCCTAAAGGGACGAGGTTCATGTTCAACATATGGAAAATTCAAAACGATCCAAAAACATGGCCTAAACCCATGGAGTTTAAGCCTGAGAGGTTCTTGAGTAGCCACAAAGATGTTGACGTGAAGGACCGTAATTTTGAGTTCTTACCATTTGGAGGTGGTAGAAGAATTTGTCCTGGAATGTCCTTTGGCCTTCAATTTGTGCATTCTATGCTTGCTAGGTTTCTGCATGCATTTGAGATATCAACTCCTGACAATTTGCCGGTGGATATGTCGGAGACTTTCGGAATAACAATTGAGAAGGCGACACCGCTCAAGGTAATGCTCACACCGAGATTACCTGACGAGGTCTACGAATTTGCATGAAGCACCGGAAGATAGAGAACAAGTTGATGGGCAAGTTACTACTAAATAAAGAGACCTTTCATGTCTAGCTTTTATCCAGTCATTATTAGTTGCAGGTTCAGATAATCGATGATTTAGATCCAATGTCTCTCCTAAATAAAAAGAAATTGAGTTGGTGTGGTTCACTATGGTGATAGAAACAAATATTTTTATCTGTCGCTCTGATTATCTATTATTTGTCTTCTTCTTCCAATTATCTCTAATTTGCATGAGTACGAAAGGGGAATCTCCAATATATTTCGACCGTTCTTTACTAGATTTTCGGCCTCGAAACACCAACTTCATTAGGAAAAGTAATCCCGAATAAAAAAACAAACCTATAAGCAGTTCATTGTAGGTAAGAACTAATGTAGCTCAAGAGTTAGTCACACGCATTGATGCATAAGGAAGGCTTCCGGTAAGAACTAATGTAGAACATTCGAAGTTTCATCACATCTAAACTTTGCTATGTGGAAAGGGAAAATACTAATTCAGCTATTGATTTATTGTATAAATGTCGATTTAGTTTTAAAATTTCTAATTTGGCTGATGTAGTCCTAAACTTTTACAGAAATTCTATTGTAGTTTTTCTAGCCAATTGTTGCTAAAAATTGCTGAGTAATCATGGTTGATGTGGCTGGACTCTAAGTCAGCAATTTTCGATGCCAATTGACTAAAAAGTTACATTAGAATTTCTTGCAAAAATTTATAAATACTTGATAAGATTGAAAAGTTGAAATTGAATTGACATTCTTACAATATTTTTATGATTAATTTGACAATTATGCAAGTGTGTTGTGGTGTATTTACCACTCGTAGAATTATATTTACCATGTGGTTCTCCATTGTTTACCATCCCATGTATAAAGTTTTCCTTTTCCTTTCTTTTTCTGCTTCGGAGGAAAGTCAAGCGCACATTAATTAAAAAAAAAAAAAAAAAAAAAAAACGCTGGTCTTCACTTATAAAATGGGATAAGTCTCACTACCAAATAATTCGAAACCACTTGATCACAAGTTCAAATTCTGCGATCGCTCCTCAATCTTAGGAAATTTCGGTTCTCTGTGGCGTAGGTTTGATTTGTGCCCCAGATGTAAGATAAATCCGGCTATGCTATAACTCATATCTGAAGATGGGGTGATGATGGGCTCGTTCAAAATAAAATTAAGTAATGACTATGACTCAAATTGAAGACAAGGTCATCGATATTGATTCCCACCGTTTTCACCGATAAAAGGAAGAGGAGAAAATTATCAAAACAGTTTTAAACCTATTGTAATTTTTTCAATTCGGTCATAAATCTTTTTCTTTTTTGTCAATTAAGTTTTAAACCTTTTTGTAATTTTACCAATTTAGTCTATCTAGTTAAATTTGGCCGATCGACAATGATGTGAACACTAATCATCAGGCCAACGTTGACGTGTCAATTTTTTAGTACATTTTTATTATTTTTTCCTTTCTCTCTCTTCCTCCCTCCCTCTCTCCTTCTTACCCTAGTCAGTCGCAGGTCAACGAGGGCTGGTGAGGCTCGCCCTTGTCATTGGTGGGCGAGGCCTTAGTGTCATAAGACAAGCTTGGCCTCGCCTAGCAATGGCGGGGCCCAGCATCACCGTCACTTGGTGATGCCTTGCTAGACCAAGCAACGGTGATGCTCGATCCCCATGGCTAGGCAAGGCCTTGCTGTCACAGGATGAGCTCGGCCTCACCTAGCCATGGCAAGGCCGAGCATTGCTGTTGCCATGGCTGGTCGAGGCCAACCTCACCGTCATTCTGGCCAAGCTCTCAGTCATAGCGAAGCCGAGCTTGTCTTGCGATGGTAAAGCCTCATCCACCCAGCGTGAGGCCAACCTCGCTGTCACCAGGCGAGGCTTGCCATTGTTAGTAGCCGTCGCTTTTGGTTGGTTGCCAAGGTCTAGCAACCGGTTGTAGAAAGAAAGAAGGAGGAGAGAGAGAAAAAAAGAGAGAATGAAATTAGTGTTGGCTAGTCAAATTTAGCTGGATGGACTGAATTTGCATAATTACAAAAGATTTAGGATGCAATTGTCAAAAAAAAGTTGAGAACTAAATTGGAAGAATTGCAATAAATTTAGGATTGTTTTGATAATTTTTTCAAAGAAGAGATGACGTAGCTGGACCAATACATTATTGCTAAACCTAACTCGTCAGACTGTAGTTCGTGCGTCCTAAATGAGAAGTCCAGCTGACTCGGCAAGCCAATAACCAAATTTAGGGTGGAGATGAAGCTCCCGTCTCTTGTACAACTTAGAAAGTCAGGTTTCACGCCGATCCAAATAGGCAATTCACGCTAATCACGATGTTTCCTCTATCTTACAGCTGCTGACATCTCCTTCAATTATTCTCCTTTTATTGTCTTTTCTTTTGAATGATTTAAGGTATCCGAACATTAGACTTGACTAATAAATGCACGCAAATACCGCATAATGACATGTTCAAGTTCACGTCCGCGCCAACACTATATGATGAAAGAGCCCCTTTTTGTTCAAAATGACATCTCCATCTCTTTGAGTTAGGAACCCCGTTGTCCTTTTTTAAAATTCTTTTTCCCTTTTCTCTTTCGATGGGGTTATGTTAGCTCATTTTCTCAAATTTTAGAGGGCCTTACAGTTCACCTCGCAATGAAATTGTACATCTTATTTAATAGATCAACAGAAACCGACATGTCTGTTACTTTATTAAAATTGATGGCATCTCGATTTGGAGATTTATAATCTAAGTAGCATAGTCTATTAAGGCATCTTACACAAATATAATGCAATTAATAGGATTATTAATTTCCAAATACAATACCCCTCTCGAGATAACCAAAAAAAAAAAAAAATCCTAAATATATTGTCTAGATGCCAATTTACTTTTAAACATTTCAATTTGACCAATTAATCCTAAATCTTTTAACAATATGCCAATAAATTTCTTCTAGCCAATTTTGGCTGGAAACAACTGACTTAGATGCTAGTCATCTTATGTAATACATCCAATGTTGAAGTAGATAATTTTTATAATTTTTATAATTTTTTTATATTTTTATTTAGTTCTTTTTCCTAGTGGTTATCTACAAGCAAGGCAGCCCTTACTAGTGGTCGACTAGAGCTTCCAAGCCCTTGTCCAGTGGTCGGCGATGACTTGGTGGCCCCGTCGGCCATAGTAATAAAGAAAAGAAAAGAATAAAAGTAAAATAAAAAATAAAAGATATTCATAATTTTTTTTAGGGATTTGTAAAAATTAACCATATTAAAGTCAGTTGATATCCATGTTAGTGATTTCCGTAAAATAGGTTTAAATCTAAATGGATCAAATCAAAATGTTCATAATTGAATTGGCATCTATACCATAGATTTAGGAATTTCTTTTTAGTAATTTTTCCCACCCCTTTCACATTGTTTATTAATAAAGGTACATGTATTTTTCATCATGACCCCCCACTTAAGACATGTTGATAATGCAGAGATTCGAATTCGTTCCCTCAGATGGTAAGGTAGTAGAGCTCAACCAATTGCGTTGTCTACTGATGGGTAAGGTACATGTACTGTACACTAAAGAAACGAGAAAATTATCATTTGGGCTTAACTGAATTAAATAAGTCCATTAAAAAAATAATGAACTTCTGTTAGGTAGTGGCCGATGTTAGACAAATCTATTATCCATGGCTGTAATGAATTAACTAAATAAGTTACTTGATTGTAAATGGTAAAATCATCTAAAATAAATGTAAAGGTTGATTTAAATGGCCGAAACTTAAAGCAAACTTTACACTATTTTTTACAAATAAAAAATAACATAGTGGGTTTTTCAACACGAGTTTTTAGCTATAGTGGTGATCCCTTGATTTACATGAGTGGGATTACCACTCAAATGATTTGTTTTGGAGTGCGCTAGCATGACCGTGCACCATTATTTTTATGAGAAACACTATAGTTTGGGCCATCCATTTTATTTTTTATAATGGGCAATCGGACATAAATTTGCTGTGAAAAATTATCTATTATGCATGTAGCACCAGCAGAAATCAACATGTACATCATGAGGCATGCTTTTCATAATCTTCATCACAATAAAAAGTACAAGACTCCCGTACTCGTGACAGTTGTGAGTGGTGCTTGGGGTTATCGAGTGAAGAGTGAGGAAGTAGAGGGGACGGCATGAATGGACCTAGACTTAGAATCAGGGAAGGAGAGTAAATTTCCTACAGGTATGCATCCCACAGTAGGCGAACAACTCCCGTTCAAGCCCTTCAGGGACGGCCTTTTAGCATAAAACCACTCAGCCCTTTAGTTTAAAGTCTAGAGACACTCTATGATGCCAGGATGGAAACGTTTCTAACTTACTCAGGCTGCATTTCTTAGCGGATCCTACTAGGCTAGAGAAGAAGAGGGATTTAGAAAGCCATAGAGATGTTTTTACAAAATACTCACTCTACTTCAAGGGACTCTGCCCAACACAATACACCCTCCTCGCCTTTTATAGACGATAAGAGGTCACAAAGACACTCACAAGGACCAAGCTCATGGGTCCGGATACAAACAAAGGCACCGGAAACTTCCGGGAGGGAATTATTCGTACACTATGAACAGTAACAGTACTGTGAACAGTACTTTTCCTAGCCTAGTGCTACAGTAAAAGTGAACAGTGACTTGCTACAGTGAAATTGTACGGACTCAATGGTCTCATCCGTCATGAGCATTGTAGCTACAGACTGAGTCATCTGAGCTGCATTCTAGAAGATGTTCCTCATATTTCTGTTCAAGAGCTTCAAGATCTTCTGGTGAGAGGATTTGGTTCAGTCGTCGTGATGGGGATGCTTCTACATGAGCCCAATGGGGTGCTTCTTCTTCAGCCTAGTTTGTATTGTCACTTGTAGTGTTGGCAGGAATGTTTGGCTAAGGCCAATTGGATGGCTGTGCATAGAAGGATGCGTCCATGTTTTGGGATAAAGACGAAGGTCCTGGATTATAGGGATCTTGGGAAAGAGGACCTCCAAAGCGTGCATAGGGGTCTTGAGTAGACTGGACAATATCATCTTCACTTGTCACTTCATGATCTTGGGATGATGCAGCTTGTCCATATTGCTTGATTGCTTCCTTAGCTTCTGGTGCTAGGTCATAATGATCCCACGTAGTGGGTACATTATTCCATATCTCTTCGGGAATAGTTTTGTTTTCCTAGCACAAGATTCTTTGGAGTTCTCGGTACTGGTGTGCATAAGATCTAACAGATCTTGGATAAGATTTGTGAATCCGAGCTTTTCGGCTGTCTAAGTACGGTCTATAGGATGTGGTTCCTATTTCCTGTGGAGCGTCGAGGATGTTGTCATTATTTCTGAAAAAATGCCATGGACATCGGAAAAATAGGATGGCATAGACTTCAGGATTTGGGGTCATGGTTCTCAGTTCTTTTTCCAAGAGATGTTTCCAGTGAGTAGGATGTTAAAACCAATTAAGAAAATCTAAGAGATTCTTATCACTTTCTTTTTCAACCTTTCTTCCGAGTAAGAATATCCTGGTGAGGTTGACAATGAATCTTCTGGTTGAAATTTCAATGGCTATTAAGTACTTATTGGTTAAGTACTATAATAACATCTTGAGTTGATCAGGGAAATCATTTTCCTTCTAGATAAGGGGATGAATGAATGGATAATTCAAATTTAACCCAAAAGGATAAAGAATCGAACCTCTATTGAATCTGAATAGATGTGTGTGGCATTGCCACATGAGATTTTCCAAGTTCTCAGTGAGACTATCATTCTGGATCTGTTGAATAATCTCCTAAGGATATTTCCAACTTGGCAAATATTTGATTTTCTCAATCTGATATTTCACACCATGATTGAGCATATGAAAAGCAGGCCTCTTGATGTACATGTTGATTTCAGCTGGTGCTTTTGGCCTTGACAAGAAGTCAGCAAGCACATTCTTCTTTCTGGGAATATGTTTGGTTTCAAAAGAGTATTTTGAAAATCATTCAGCCCATCTAAGTAGTTGAGAATTTGGAATCTGCTTTTGTTTAAACTTGGTCATCTGAGGGAAGGATACCATGTCTAATTCTACTAGAAAGTGATGGCCGATGAGATGGAATTCAAACTTTTTTATTCCATTTTTCACTGCTAGAATTTCTTGGAAAGTGGAATGGTAATGCATTTCAGCTTGAGAAAACTTTCCACTTTTGTGAGCACAAAGGTGTCTCTTACTATTAATTTCTTCAAACAGGATGGCTGCCCAGTATTCATCACTGGCGTCAGTTTGAAGGATTCTTTTTCCTGTTGATGGTATTTGCAGTGGTGGAAGATTTTGCATAATCTCCTTAAGCTCAGCAACTGCTTTAGTTTGAGGTTTTCCCTAAGGTGGGGGATTCTTCTTCAGCATGGATTGCAAAGAAATCAGGAGCTTTGCAATGTTTGGGACAAAATCCCTAAGATAATTGATTATCCCAAGAAATTGCTGAACTTGTTTTGTTGTGAAGTTATTTTCAGGAAACTTCAAAAATTTTGAGCGATATGTGGCCTTGGGTAGTATGTACCTTTGTTGAGGTGCATACCAAAAAATTCAGTTTCTGTCTGGGCAATATTCATTTTCCTTTGGGAAAGCATAATACCATGCTTTTTCACAATTTCTACGAACTGCTCAAGAAGTTGGTAGTGTGACTGCTCATCAGGATTGTAGAGCAAAATGTCATCAATATATACAGCTGTACTTGACAAGATTGGTTGGAAAATACATGGCCTTTTGGAAAAGGGATGGTGCTACCTTTAAGCCAAAAGGAAGAACTTTCCACTGAAAGTGCTGGTTAGGGATACAGAAACATGTTTTGGATCTGTCTTCGGTATGGATGCCCAATTGCCAAAATTCGGCTTTGAAGTCGAATTTGGAATAAATGTGGGCCTTAGTTAACCCAGGAAAGAGAGAATCTCTGGAGGGTAAAGGGAATTTATCATCTTGGAGAAAAAGATTAAGGGGTTGATAGTTGATTACCAGTCTCATTTTTCCCCTGTTTTGCTCGACACGCTTATTGACATAAAAGGCTTCATAAGCCCATTGAGAATTGGAGATTTCAATAAGGCCTTGCTACAATAATTCTGAGCATTCCCTTTGAGCTAAAGCCAAGTGTTTTGACTTCATTCCCATATGACTCGCCTTTATTGGATTGATGTCTTCATTTTTTTTTTTAATGGAAGGCGAACAAAAAACTCTGGATTTTCCCACAAAGGATGAGAACATTTTTGGGAAATTCAGAATGGGATTCTGAACAAGATTCCAATAATTTTTGCATGATTGGATCTAATAAACTCATTTAAATAGAAAAGAGTCTCTGAATATTAACGAACTTAGAGAATTGGTCTTTATACCTAAGACCTTTTCCATGAATGATTTTAAGCTGAGAGATTTGAGTCATGATGTCCCAACCAATTATTAAGTCTTTGTTGGGAAGACTGGATCCAAAGATCTTTGTGTATATTGAACACTGGGGGAAGAACTGGACAGTTATGGGGGTGGTTCTGACATTCGTGGAGAAAGTATCTCCTAAGGTAGAATTAAAATATCGGATATAAGGAGTCCAGAATTCTTCAGGAAGACTTTGGTGTCCAGCATTGAACAACTTGCTCCAGTATCAATGAGAGCAATGACAGTAATTGGTTTAGCAAACTTTGAGGTGAGGATTTTTACAGGAAAATGGGGACAATGAGTTTGGCTCGAAAATATGTCAAAGCTTGGTTCTGGAGATGTAGATAATATATGAAAAATATCTTCAGACTTAGAATCTGATTCAGTTTCACTAGAAGTGGGGTAACATGAAATGACACAAAGAGTTTGTTCTTCTGGTTCTTCATCAATAGAGAATAGCGATTCAATATCATCATTTTCAAGAGAAATACCTGTTTCATTCTCAATTTGATGTATCAAATGATGCTGACCTTTTCTAGCTTGGGGGCAATTTTTGGCAAAGTGCCCTTTCTGGTTGCAGATGAAGCAGCGATTTGATTTTTTGTGGCCTGTGCGATCTTTCCTTTTGCGAAGGTATCGCCATTTCTTCTTTCTTCGGAAGTGCTTGTGGCCATGTTTGGATTTCTTTAACCAGTACTTCTTGAAATTGTTAGGGAAATCCCTTATGATGTTTTAAAGATGACAAAATAAATCAAAGGCTACTAACATGTTTGATGGTTGAGTAATAGACCATGCAGATGTTAGAACATGTAGAGGATATTATCAAAGTCAGAAGACGGCCAGAAGTCTGAACGTAACATATGTCCAGAGTATATTTTGAAGATTTCCAAACTTCTGTGTCAAAGTCTGAAGATTGCCAGACTTAAGACTCAAAGTCTGAAGACTACTAGACTTTAGTGTCAAAGTCTGTTCTACATCAGAAGTCTGTTAACTCTGACAAATTCTAGACTGAACGTGAATGAAGACCAGAAGACAGACTCTATGTCAAGCCGAACCGGCAGTACGAGACCTTAAAGCTAAATCGTTCGATGCGAGAATATGTTCAGACTCAGATTGCAAAGTCTATCGCACTCAGACTTAGATTGTAAAGTCTAAAGACTCTCAAACTTTACATCCAGAATTCGATGAATCGTAACTCAAGCCCAATCATACAACGGCTAGTGATCTGGTTTGGATTCCACATCAAGATTGATTTGATTGACTCAATCTATTTGATTGACGATTGGATCTTGAAGACAAGATCTTTTTATACGAAGAAGCTTTACTTATGGAAACCAAGATTCCGTTTGTATGGGCGATCGGAATCAATTTGTGATTTTACCTTTGTCACTCAACGGCTACCAAATCTTCTAGATACAGAGCTATCCAATGGGTATATTGGAAGACGATTCTCCGGGATACTGTCCAACGGGTAGTTTGGAAGTGGAGGAGTATTTAAGGAGATCATGGACCGATGAGCAAGTAAGAGACGGAGCGTAGAATTTATAATTCCAAAGTCGAGCGACTTTCGATCATATACTTGTCTCTTGAGAGCTTAAACGTTTGTGATCATGAGAGAAATACCAAAAGAGTGACTTAGTGAGATAGTGTGATCTACTACTAAGTGTTTGCACTCAAAGTTGTAATCTCTTGATGATTGCATAGTGGAATCCAGCCAAGAAGGCTGTTAGCGTGGGAGAGTGGACGTAGGCTTGGATTAAGCCGAACCACTATAATTTCTGTGTTCTTATTCTCTTCCCTAACTCCTTTGTTTGAAATTTATTTTATTCCGCATATACTTGCCAAGATTTATTTTATACACCTATTCTCCCCCTCTAGGTGTTCATACTAGCTACATCAGAAATGTTTCTTCTTTCGTGAAGACTTCCCACAAGTACCATCACAGTCTTTCTTGGAACATTTGATTTTTAACTTTTGGCGAGAGCAAGCTATCTCGAGTTCTCTATCATCTGTGATGTAGGTACGGACCATCTGGCGCTTCAGGCACAATTCTTCAAGGCATAGATGGATTTCTTGCTGTATTTCTCCCAAGGGAATGTCTGGTACTCTCCTCTATCTTGCAAAAAAGGATCTTTCAACTATCTGAGATAGTTCTTTAGGGATAGAAGTCAGGAAGACATGTTTCAAATTTGGATCAGCTCCAATCTGATAAAAGAGCTGAAGCATTTCTCGATAATGCTTATCAAGATATCTCTTTTGGAGGGAGCAGCATTTTCTTTCAAAAAATTCTCTTCTTTTCATTTCTATGAGATCAGTGGGTTTTCCAACAAAGAAATGATATAAGAAAGTGATGGCATGGCTAAAATTAGGTGACATTAGAAAATGAATTTGGTCTTGTTCCGAAACTGATTTCCACTAAAGCTTGAGGCTTCCTGTGAACCTCGTGACAAAATTGTAGCGGACATCATTCATATCATGGTTGGTAATGGATTGAGTATTCAACCAAGTATAAAACTCTTCGAGTCTTTCTGGCCATTTGTGGCAGGGGATGCCATCTATGGTGAAAAACTGTTTTGAAGCCATGGACACATGATGTGCTGGATTGTTCTAAACAATCTTTGGCTCGGAGTAATTTGATTCCATATGCTGATCTGGAGGATCAGCCATGAATATTGATGAATTTACTGGTGCCACAAGAAGGGATTCAACATCAGGAATTGAAAAGGATGAGGATAAGGAAAAGGATAATGATTCTGATTCAGTATCAGAAGTGGTAGGAATAGTTTGTTCAACTGGGAGCTGATTTTGATCATTTGAAATGGCAGGATCAGGCTGTTTCTGAGTACCCAAATCCTTTAGAAAAGATTCTAGCGGATTGGATAACATCATCTGATCTTGCCTTTCTTTTATAACGATTGAACTTGATTCTAGAGGCATTTTCTCTTTTCCTTCATCCTTCTGCAGGTTTTTGAGATGATTTCGGAATTCTGTCATATCTGGTTCTTTTTTGAAAGAATCTTCTGGAATGGTAGCAAAAATGGACGGCTGGGGTTTTGGAGACAAATACCCAGTTCTGACAAGAGGTGCCAGTGGATCGAAAGGTCTAAACCTTCCTTCTTCAAGGAGTTGGATCTGTCTCTTGAGCTTTTCTATCTCCGGCTTAGGGCTCTCAAGATGATGATATCTTAGATGTTCTCTTGATTCCAAGGTATTTAGCCTCTTTTGGAATTCATAAATCACTTTCTTGGTGGTCTCATCATACTTTCGAAGATCTTGTTGTACATTTCCAATCTTGGAATCAATTGCTTTGAAGGCATTATTTTGTGCTAACAGAGTCTCCGATTGCCAATTCAAAACGGCTTCAGCAGCAGGAGTTCTTCTCTGTCTTCCATGTTCATCCACATCAGTGAGGGCGACTATCTTAGGAGTATGACGGTATCTGCCTTATGGATCAATGAATTCTTCTGGAGCAGGAAACAAGAGTTTTGAAGTTTCTTTGACAAGATGGGGAAAGTCTGTATCATGGAACATGGCAATGGAAGAAGTTGGTGGTGTTTCAGCTGGAACCTCAAGTGGGTAAGAATGCTTCTTAGCCCATTTTAATATTGGCTTGTAAAACGGGGTGAGAGCCTATTTTTTCTGAGGAGGAGATGTTGGAGGTAATTTCGGTGGATCAGGTGAAACTTGGGATGCAGTACTGAACTTTGGTGGTGGAGGTGGTGCATAGGAAACCATAAATTGGTATTTATCACACTCACCAAGAGTATCAACGGAGGGATCTCCGTTTAAGTACCTTTGGCGTATGGGATCTTTTGGTTTTTTCCGTCGAGGTGGAGGTCTTGCAAGAGGATCTACCTCGTCAGGGGAATTTGTACAATATGAACATTGGCAAAAAGGATCCCAAAAACAATGACCATAATTGTCTTTGTAGTAATGAACAGGATGTCCATCACTGTTGAAGTGTCGAACAAGTTTTTTTGGATCTGACTCAGAAATTGATTCAGGAACACATGGTGTAATCATGAAGAGTGTTTGGAAGATAGAAGGACTTTCTTTCTTTTCCTTGCCAAATTTGATGGAAACAGTTCCATATTTTTTCTGGACGAATTTAGAGTCCGTAGACTGGAAAGGCTTGTTATGCTGGTGTAACTTTTCATAGTTGGTAATCCAAGTCTCTGGAATGAGTTTGGCCAACGTATCTTTTGGGATCTGTCTGGGAACATGGATGCATGATGCCTAGTCATTCTGCATGGAGATGAACAAAGCATCTTCATTACCATTGTTGAAATTCAGATCAAGAGCATGATTTTGCACTCGATAAACCATCTGGTAATGAAGTGTTGCAGCTACAGAGTCAGCAATTTGAGGTGCTCTAGTGAGCTGAACTTGAACTTTTAGGAAAGAGAGTAGCTAAGGGTCTGAAAGAGCGATGTTGAAGTTTGGATACAAAGTCACAAAGACTGTTCCATCATTCAAAGTAGTTTGGACAATACCAATGCAAGCATGCTAGTATTGCAAAAACCTGGTATCCAACAAAGCAATTTTTACCACAATTGGCAAGCCTTTACGACCATAAAAGGTAAGAGCAAGACAAACAGCGCCGTAATGGACATGAGAATATCCTTGCTGAACCCATTGTCTAGGAAATTCCGGAGGAATCTGGAGAGTAACAAAGTACTCTTTTTCAGTAGCAGGTATAGGGTGCTGGTCGAATTTGGAGGACTGGACGTACTCCTTTACTTGCTTTGGAGTCTGATGAATCAGTTGTCGAATGAAGCGGATGGGTGAAAATGACGAGTTGGGTTTGGCAAAAGTGGAGTAAGGGTTCATGAGAGGAAGTTGAGTTTCAGAAATCTTGGTTTCATCACTAAGAGAGACTTCATAGAGATAATCTATCTTGGAAGCATCGGAGACACGGAATTCTAGAGGGGTGGAGGATGAGGAAGATGGAGCAAGAGAAACAGGTGCTTCGAGAATTTCTGGTTCTGTAGACATGATTGAAAGAGTAGCGTCAGGATGGTTGGTGTTAGGAGTTATAGGATAGAATGATTATATTACTTAGAAGCTCTGAATGCGGAGTTGGCCTCTCGTGCACAAACTGGTTGGGAGCTGATACCTTTCTCCTAATGAGGCCATAGTAGACTAAAACCAGTTATTGAGACTAAAGAGATCTGCTATCTCACTCGATGGACATGATGCTCGAGCGAAGCTGGGCGTGGTACGATTTCGTACAAAAAAATTATTCACCGTATTGTTAACTGGAACAACTATAGAAGGTTGGCCTGACGAATTGCCGCACAGGTTAATCTGCAGCCAAGGAAACTACCAACTCATGACACATGTGCGTAGTATTTGAAGAAAGAGCCTTGTTAGCATGATCTATAACGGTGAAATGCCAGTCACAAAATCAAAGGAGGGCCTAATTTCGATTTCTATATCGTCTTTTCCATTTTCAACATTTGCGGCTGAGGTTTCATTGTCCCTTTTCTAATCAAACGCCACAGTTATGCAAGCATTTTCTTATTAAGATGGGCTCCATGCGGTTCCTTCTTGACTTGCATGAGAGGGTTATTAATGTGTAGTTAATACGTGAGACAAAACAAGCCTACGTGCACAATTTCCATGATAGGCCAAAAGAGAGAGCAGCTTGTGAGTCGTTCATTATTATAAACATTTGCAATTACTATAAGTGATCAATTATTTTAAAAAAACGACCTAACTATAGATACTTGGAATGGAATAAATATTGAGGGCAGTTGTGCTTTCACTGTCATCTGGAACAAAAGTCTAATTGCCGCAACTTATTTCAGAATTGTTTTTTCCATAACACGTGCAGTGTGCTTTTCCCGTAGCTCTCAAGAACAGTTCAATGACCCTCCGAGGCTGAGGCAACTTCTTAAGCTCAATTGAACATAATCTGTGAATTAACTGTACTTCATAGAAATATTTAATGATCCTACGAGGGGAATGTGTATAAGTGTACGCTCTTCCTTTAAACACACTACACACCACTCAATGATGAACGTATTGCAAATGGACTCTCTGCTTCAAGACCTGAACTTCACTCACTTCTATGGAATGATCCTAGCCATACTCATCCTATCAATCCATGTATGGCTCAAATCAGGCTCATCTCGCAAGCTCAGAACACCACCAGAAGTTGCAGGTGCATGGCCCATCATGGGGCATTTGCCCATACTAGCAAAATCCCATCTTCCTTACAGGACCTTTGAGTCCAAACACCAATCTTCACCATCAGGCTCGGGTTGTTCCAGCCGTAGTGGTTAGCAGTTCCCAGATAGCCAAGGAATGTTTCACCAAGCACGACCTCGTCCTCGCTTCTCGTCCACAGCAATTAGCCACTGAAGTAATGGGCTACAACTATGCCTTTTTTAAGTTCACTCGTTATGGTCCATATTGGTATGAGATGAGGAAATCGCCACCTTGGAGCTGCTCTCCAACCGGAGGATCGAGTCGTTGCTCAACCCGGTACTGGCCTCGGCCACGGATATCGCCATTAAAGAGTTGCACATGCTTTGGACCGTGAAGAAGAATGATTCAGGTACTTCCACGTGTATTGCGCAAGTTTGAAATGCTTTATTTTCCCTTTTATACGGTGGTGTAATCCATTATATCGTAGTTATCGGCTGAACTTGGAATAGAAAATATTTTATAAAAAAAATTCAACTACTAGTGTATAGACACAAGACAAGCCAAGTGATTTCAGTAAAGTGATTATGTTCTACGGTAAACACAGAAATGTGATTTCGCTTAGTCAGCACCATGCTTGTCTTTACGGGAAAATTTTCCAAAAATTCATAAATTTATTGCATTTTTGCCAATTTAATTTTAAACCTTTTAATTTTATCAATTAAATCCTAAACATTTTCATATTTTGCCATTGAGTCCATCGACTAATATTGACTTGAAATCGCCGACATGGACGTTGATCGTCCTATGTGGCATGGCTTCCGTTGACGTAGACAATTTTAACAATTTTTTTTCAAATTATTATTATTATTTTTAAATTTTCCATTTTCTCTTCTTTTCTTTTATTTATTTTCCCTTTTTCCCTCCACCGGCCATTGTCGGGCCTCATTGATGGCTAGTGCAAGTTGCTAGCCTCAGGCGAGGGATGTCTAGGCGAGCACAACCCTTGCCAGCCTAGGCCCAGGCATCCCTCACTTGTGGCAAGCAAGGGCGGCCCTTGCTTGAGGCTGATGACCTCTGCTGGCCATTGACGAGGCTCGGCGATTGTGGCACCCCGAAGCTCCCAAGGTCGCCACATCTTACTAAAGAAGTACCTTAGATCCTAGGCATGTTTTTTTTAAAATGGTCCTAGCACATCTTATTTTGCGGAAGCATAATCAAGTCTTACTAATTCTCCCTCCAACAACCATGATACAATTGCACACCACTAACCATAAGAAAAGATAAAGTCATGACACTTTTATTTACATACTTTTATGATGGATTTTTCTCAGGTCGGTACATCAAAAGAAAGGCTAAGACTTCTCACTACACTCGGCCATAACCCCCAAAAGAGACAACTCGACCCTCTATGACAATCGTGCAAATCCCTCAATCAACTAGCGTCGGCTATTGTCCAAAAAGTTGCAGCTCCTACTTCTCACGCACGGGCCCTCACACCCATCCCGGTGCATCAGGCGGTGGCAGTGGCAACATCCCCCTAAACACTCCGTCTCGGCGGATATGAACTGACAGAAACTCCTGAATGATAGGGCCCTCAGCTAGGCTTACGTCGTACATAACCAGCACTCACACTCACATAAATGTCAGTCCAGGGACAGTGATGCAGTCGATCTCCGTACACTCTACCTCTACATCTAATGGGAGGCCATAGAAGGTGCCCCGCGTGACTGTAGGGAGCGGCATCTTTCTAATCTGAAATGTTGGTCCCCGAAGGGGTGAGTACAGCCACTCAGCAGGTGAAAGATCCAACTAACCACTCAATGCATCACACAATACAATCATAACATAGTACATGCCATTCATGCATCCAAGCATAACTTACCTTGCAGCCATGCATATGTCATCATACCATATGTACCTACATCCTCATGTACTCATCACTATTATGACACACACATATCATCATACCATAGGTGATCATCATCATGTCACACACATATCATCATGCCATAGGTGGTCATCATCATATCATACACATATCATCATGCCATGGGTGATCATCATCATGTCACGCATATCATCATGTCATAGGTGCTCGTCATCATGTCACGCATATCATCATGTCATAGGTGCTCGTCATCATGTCACGCATATCATCATGTCATAGGTGCTCGTCATCATGTCACCCATATCATCATGCCATAGGTGATCGTCATCATGTCACCCATATCATCATGCCATAGGTGATCGTCATCATATCACACATATCATCATCATATCATATATGCATGATTCAATTTCCACTTTTATCTTTCAATTTGATCACCACATCTCTCTTTCCCGGTATCAGTAATTGCATCCCACACTTTATTACTCGCACCCCAACCTGGCATCGCGAGAAAAACCTCCGGCACACACCACTGGGCATCCGGCACCTCCACATTCCGGGCATCTAGCATCCCAACTGGCATCACGAGGCATCCCCCCGGGCACAAACCTCCGGGGCTTTCGGCACCCAACCATTCCGAGCATCTCGAAACTCCCGAGGACATCCGGCCATGTATCTCAATACAATCCGGGCATCTGGCACCCCCCATCCCGAGCATCCTGACACTCTTAGGGCATTATTATCCGCCTCCAATAGTTTCCTTATTTATCATAATTCATGTTCACCAATTTATGTCTTAAAATCAGCATGGCACATGATGTAATGGCAAACAAGATTACTTTCATCATTTTAATTCTTATATGCATTTCCAATCATCATCATACATGCAGCAAGATACAACCACTAATGACAATACAATCCATGGGGTCCATACAACTTAGAATAATCCATATATCATGCCTTTTTGAAATTTACGAAATTCCAGTTTGCACAATTTTGGAAAACATTTAAATTAAATATCCATATGATCTTCAAAAATTACAAAATCAGAGCATGTAATAGACAAGACATAAATGTAACAATTTCGTGAAGAACACATGCCCAAAAGTGCTGCACACAAAAAGATATAGATCGCTCATTACAACATGCAAAATTCGGACAAAGTCAGATTGCGCAGTTTTTGAAATATTTCGATTAAAATACCCAAATGACTTCCAAAAATTATGAAATTTTACCGGGTTATATTCAAGACCATAAGGTATATTTTTCATGAAGAAATATAGGCCAGATTCTCTATATATAATTAACTATAGACGGTCGAAGTTCCTGTTTCTAGTACCGAACAGTCCAGTTTAGCTATCTCCGAAATATCGAGGTTTCGCCTACTTATCTTTCTTCGTTTCCTCTGAAGTTTTGATATGTTTTGCCTCAAGAGGTCCCCTACAACTTTCATTAAGGTATCTAAGTGAGATTCTCAAAGAATAGTCACCATATAGGTCTAAGTAGTCTCGGGTGTCCAGTACCGTATTTCCAGATTTACCGTCTTCAAAAGAAAATCGTTTCACTAGGCTACACTTGCTAATTTTACCTCAAATTTGATTATGTTAATCTTTAGGATGTTCTCTACAACTTTCATGAAGAAGTCGAAGTGAGATTCTCGGTAAAAAGTAGCATGCAACACACAAAATCACCAAGAGGTCGACAAAGCAGTTCCAGATCTAGTGTCTTCGTAGGAGAAGGGTTTCACCCCTTGAAAATCATCATTTTTGTCTCAAATTTTAGTATGTTATACTATGAGATGTTTTATACAACTTTTATGAAGGAATCGAAGTCAAAATCCAACTCGAAACACGCATGCAAGCCTCTACAAAATTCTGGGTCAGGCGGTATACACGGAAACAGCAAGCTATTTCAAAGACAAAACACATTAGCTTCGGTTTCTCACTCCTAAACACCCAAGATTCAACACCATTCCAAACACACATATAAGACACACATGCAAGAGCAGAAAATGGATCCCAACTTGCCTCCAAAATCAAGCAAACGAGGCACACGGTCAGCGACGGACGGATGGACGGCGAGCAGGTGAGCGGCTCCTTCTCCCTCTCTCGGTTTCTCCTCTCTCTCTCGCAACTCTCTCTCTCTCTCTCTCTCTCTCTTAGCTTGGGCAACAGCCCCTCAACTGGCCACTCTCCCTCTTTTGTTTCCCCTAAACCTCATCATTAGCAATGATTAGAAGCCTCCCCCAATGGCCAATGCATGGGGTCTTCTTTTTGCCACTTGGCAAAACATGCAAGATGGGCTTGGGAGTGGGCTTGGAGGAATTTGGGCCGACCTCTCCCCCTTGTGGCCGACGACAGCTCCTCCTTGGGCTTCAATGGGCCGGCCATTTGGCCCATCAAAGGTCCATGCTATTGGGCCTAAGACCCAAGCCTAATTAAACCCCAATTTTACTTTTAATAATTCACTTTTAATTCTTTCTTTTATAGATTCCATATTTTCAATTTCATATGGCCATAATCTTGTAATGTTTAATCTATAGGGATTAAATCTATGAGGTGCATAGCCAAGAATAAATTCTTCTTATTAATTTATCCTATAATACTAATTTTAAGAACTCATGAACACAAGTATATAACACTTAGTCTTAAGAGAAAACTAATGGCTAAAGCATAAACCATAGGTAATTTCATTACCTAATCATGGACTTCATTATGTCTTAGAGGTCGTCTTGAATTTTTGGGATGCCACAGTGATGGCCGACAAAGGAAAAAAGGGAAAAAAAAAAGAAGAAAAAGAAAGGAAAGGAATGAGAGAAAAGGAAATATAGAAAAGAAGAAAAGAAGGAAAAGAGAAGAAAAGTAAAAAAGAACAAAATTAATAACAAATTTGAAAAAACATTAAAACATTATAATAAAGTTTATCTCATTGTCGGCGGTGCCACGTAAGATGGTAAACATCAACATTAGCAATCTCTAATCGGATGGACTCAATTAGTAAAGTGTGAAATGGTTCATAATTCACTCGACAAAATTAAAAGATTTAAAATTAAATTAGTAAAAATACAATAGTCTTAAGATTTTTTGGATGATCTTTCCCGTGTTTACCACTGGCCGTATCTTAGTTGACTTGAAGCAATGGTTTGCGAGGTTGTCCAAGAACACTGTCCTTAAAGTTATAGTTGGCAAGGGCTACTACAGCAGCATTGCTACGGTTGATGAGGAACAGAAGCGACAGCGCCGCCATGCCTTGAGGGAACTCGTGCAAAACCTAGTGCTTTTTCCGGTGGCGGACGCTCTTCCCTTTTTGGGATGGTTAGACTTGGGTGGCCAGGAGAAGTCTATGAAGAATACCGCCAAAGAATGGGACACGATCCTAAGTGGCTGGCTAGAGGAGCACAAAAGGAACAACATAAACCCGAGTGAGAAGAGGGGCGATCGAGATTTTATGGACGTCATGCTTTCGACCCTTGAGGGCATGGACATCGGAGGTTTCGACTCTGATACAATCATCAAAGCTACATGCATGGTACGCTTGTTTTCCCCCGCTTGGACCCACTGCTTTGTACTCCAAAGCGGAGTGCGTGTGCATAATTCGTGCCTGCTTATTTTGCATTAGGAGAAAGTCTCGCTCTTAGCCTAATCGGTGTCCGTCGACCCGCATGTGCTTGTGAACAGTCGTCGTAAATGCTGAACTTTGATTTGTATGGACCACTTTTAGGAAAAGTCCTCTGAACATGACGTACATATCACAAGACTTTTGTGTCATGGTGTCGAGAGAGAAGGAGAGAAGGGAGGGACGGATATATTATTAAGGGAGTACAGTTGCACTGTCAAATCCGTTGGGTCCTGCCTGTTTAAATGGTTCACCGATCTCAAATATAGGGTGCGTTTGGGAAGATTTTTGAAATTTTTTTTTAGAAAAATGCAAATATCTTTGAGTTAAAGGTGTTTTTCAAAATGCAACCGTGTTTAGTAAATTGTACTTCGAAAGCTCTTTGTGAAGCACTTTGAGCAAAATGGTGTTTGGGGAATTATATTTATAAAGCATCCTTGTGATAAAAAAAATTATCAAAAGAAAAATTAAAAAAAATTGACCAGCAAGGGTAGCGGCCGCCGGTGACCTCCGGCGACCTCGGATCTGGGGCGGCAAGGCCCGGCGACCCTGGATCTGGGTCGTGGTGGCATCGCGCAACCTCCCGCAACCTCCGGCAACCCCAAATTCGGGGGCGGCGACGTCGCCTCGACCTCCGGCGACCTAGATCCAGGGCGTCAAGGTTGCAAGAGGACCTCGCCGCCTCGGATTTGGGTCGCAACGAGGTTGCGCGACCTTGTCGCCCTCGGATCTGGGGCGGTGAGGTCGCGGGAGGTCGCGCAACGCCGCCGTGACCTAGATCCGGGGCAGCGAGGTCGCACGACCCAGTTCGGGGGCGGCGAGGTCTTCTCGCGACCTTGCCGCCCTAGATTTGGGTCCCGGCCACCCAAACCTCGCCGCGACCCACCCCCTGGCGTCGGTCGCGCCACCCCCGACGACGGTCGTCCAGCCAACGGTTGCCGGCAATTGCCTGCCCTTCGCCGGCGACCGGTCCTAGAAGAAGAAGAAGCTCGTGGAAGAAGACGATGAATAGTGAGGTTGAAACCGAACAAATGAAAAATCAATGAGGATAATTTGGGAAGAAAATTTTTTTTTAGTCCCTCAAGCTTAGCATTTTCGGTAAGCCACCTGCCTTGGGCTTTCAGCCTCGTGAAGCTAGCATTTGGGGAATGCCAACCCAAAAATGAATGCCAAACAGGTTGGCACTTGCCCAAGGATCTTTAGGTCTCCAAAGGGCTTTGGGAAGTGGTTCCCAAACGGAGCCAGAGTGCATTAAGCGGTACAACTGTAAATTTTTCCTGAAGGAGATGGAGATCAACTGACGTGTCGGCGTTAAGTGAAAGAGTTTTACATTGAAAAATTAATGCCACGTGAAATGATTGATATGAATTTAGTTGAATTATAACTTTTAAGATAAATTTTTAAGACAAAGAACGGTCCTACTAAATAGATTATTGAATTTGAACTTAAGTTCCATATGAGGAATTTTATAAGATGAATATCGAATTTCTACTATACCTTGTTTGTATTAGTATAACAATCAAGATTGCAAGGTTGTTTGTAACACACATTGCAGTAATGGATCTTTTCTATGGGCTGGCAAGTTTTCTGATGTATCTACAATTATGTGTTGTTGTTTTACTTGATTAATATTTTTGGACTTCTATTTTATAAAACAATATCGGTGTCTCTTTTGAAACTGTCCATGGTCTCGGCCAAAGGAAATAAGAATTGTAAAGGAAAATGACATAAGTAATTTATGAATTTTGACTCAATATGCAATGTGATTCATGTACTTTCATTTGTTCAATGTGGTATTTAACAAATTGTTCAACATGATCCCTCAATTTTTGGTATATGTTTAATTTAGTTCCTGAATTATATGAAAATATTTATTATCATTGAATCTGAATTAACGGAAGAACAATATTGAATACTTTCATATAATTCAGTGACTAAATTGAACATGTATAAAAAATTCATAGACTACATTGAACAAGTTAGAATTAGGCTTAATTCACGGACCATTTGTGTTATTATCCCGATTTATAACATGTATTTTAAATGATTTGTTGTTTATTTCCTTGTCTTTGTTTATTTTAGAAATTCTCTTGGCACATTAGGTGACTTGTTTCAATTTTAATAGTTGTCATATAGACTAAATACTTAGTAGGATATAATTTCCTTTTGGTTTATCTATTTCCTATTTTTATAATTATAGTTTCTTCATTTAGACATAAATATTCACTATGTTTCCTCATAATGTAGCTTATCCCTTAGATTAGTGACATATTTATGAGAGAATTTTCTTTGAATTTACGCCTTCGATTTGAATTATCCGTGTTCATCATCTTATCTACTGCACCACAGAGTTGCCAAAAAACGAGTTGACAAGAACTTTTGTTTTGACATTTTTGCTGTTTGCCCTATTTTGTCCATATATCACTCCTAGAACTAATATGTATATCTTCTTTGAAGGCTCTTGTGGCGGGTGCCATTGATACTACAATAACCACCATAACATGGGCAATGTCTTTGTTGTTAAACAATCCTCATGCTCTAAAGAAGACTCAAGAAGCACTAGATGCTCAAATTGGGAGTGCCAGACACCTAAAGTGTCAAAACTTGACATGGAAAGACATTTAAGTCCCAAAAGTTAGGAAAGTGACATTTAAGTGCCGAAATCAGAACAAATTGGATCACTTAAATGTCAACGATGAGAAAATCCGGCCAAAATATTGATGTGGCGATTTTCTGGCAAGGTAAGTGCAAAACGACGTTGTTTTGCACACTGACATGGCTAGAAAAATGTAAAAACGACATCATTTTGTTTCGATGTAGTAAATAATTAATTTATAAATTGATTAAATTAAATTTAAAACTAAATTTATTTAAAACCTTTATTTTTCTTTAAGAAAAAAAGAGGAGAGAGGAGACATGCGTCACCTTCCCACCATCACGGGAAGGGTTGACGACGGTGGGGGTAGCGTCGACTAGGGTTGCCGAGCCCTGGTTAGGGGCCGGTGACCCCGGACGACCCTTCCCCCACCTTCGTCGGCCCTTCCCGTAACGATGGGGAGGCGGTGGTGAGGGCCCAACCCTCGGCCGCCTTCTTCCTCCCTCCCCCTCATTTTTATTTATTTATTTATTTTTATAATTTAATTAAATTGATTTTTATATTAAAATTTGAATCGGTGCAAAAACGACGTTGTTTTTGCGTTTTTTTGTTAAGTCAGCTTTCCGGCGAGCCACATAGGTGAGAAAAATAATAAAAAATTACTATGTGAGATTTCTGGTGGGGTTCGCCGCAAATGGCACTTAAGTGTCCTACTTTTTTTTAAAAAAAATGACACTTAAGTGTCACTTTCTTAACTTTTGGCATTTAAGTATCTCTTTGTATCAAGTTTTAGTACTTGGGGTGTACTTCTTCCCTCAAATTGGTAAAAAAAGACATGTGAAAGAGTCGGACATTTCCAACCTAACTTATCTACATGCCATAGTAAAGGAGACCCTCTGACTATACTTGCCAGTCCCATTGGCCGTACCACACATATCGACTGACGAAGAACTTATTGAATCCATTGTTTGGGCTCATAATAAATTAAAAGTTGCTCCTGCGGCCGAGTGGTCAAAAGCGACAGACTGTAAATCTGTTGAAGTTTTTCTACGTAGGTTCGAATCCTGCCTCTCCCACTTGTTTGTTGTAGACTTCAGAGAAGAGAAAGGAGGCATTCGTCAGCGTAGGAAGGCCAACCGAGCAAAGCTCTTTCTCAATAGTTCACTGAATTTTTTTTTAGTTATTGCATCATCAATGGGTTCCATGTGCCCAAAGGCACAAGGGTGATCTTCAACTTATGGAAAATCCAAACCAGTCTAAGAGCATGGCAGGAACCCATGGAGTTCAGGCCTGAGAGGTTCTTGAATAGTCATAAGAAAATTGACGTGAAGGACCCTAATTTTGAGTACTTTCCATTTGGAGGTGGTAGAAGAATTTGTCCTTTGGCCTTCAATTAGTACATTCTATGCTCGCTAGGTTTCTGCATGCATTCAAGGTGTCAACTCCCGATAATTTACCGGTGGATATGTTAGAGGGTACGGGACTAACAATTGCCAAGGCAACGCCGATAGAAATTATGCTCGCACCGAGATTGCCTAACGAGGTCTATAAATTTACATGAAACATCGGAAGAATGAGGAGCATATCGATGGGCAAGTTACCACTAAATAAATAAGCTCTCCTTGTCTAGCTTTTATCCGGTCATTAATAGTTGCACATTCAGACAATCAATGGTTTTGATCCCGTTATTTTTTCGTGAATATAGAGGAAAAGGATTGGTGCTTCACTATGGCGAGAGAGATTTATTAATATTAAGTGTTATTTCAAGCCTTTTGTTTGGACTAATTTTTCAAGCGCACGTTCCTTGAACGAGGATAATAATATGCCACAAATATCCATTACTACAACTGATTATAGCATAATGTAAAATCCTAAGGGACATAGCTAATGTGCCAATTTAGTTCTAAATATTTCGTAGACAAAGATGTCAGCTATCCTGTGTGGCGTGAGGAACGCTGATGTAGACATTTTTTAATAATATATTAACAATTTTTTGTTTTATTTCGTATTCTCTTTTTTGTTTTCTTTTTTAATTTTAGGCAATCCTCACCTACCACTAGGTAGGGCTAGCAAGCCCTTGCCAAATCTGGGTGAGATGCGGCTGGCAAGGGCTTGGATGCGAATTGTGACCTTAGCTAGTCAAAATTAAAGATAAAAAGAAAAAGAATATAAATATTTTTAAATGATAAAAATTATTTATGTTAGCGCCGACTATGCCATGTAAGATGATTGGTAGCCATGTTCCAATTTTCTGGCCAAAATTGATCGGAATTACTTAATTAGCAAATTTTAAAAATGTTTCTAACTAAATGAGCATAAATGAAAGGTTTATGACCAATCCCGAATATCACTCTCTCCATTCTTGAAAAATATTCAAAACAAGACACACTCACTCCCGGCTAGAAAAGGAGAGGAGTGCGTCTCCTTTTATCGTTCATAAGGGGTCCCCCGAGTTTGCTAGATAAGAACCTACCGTTTGCATGCACCTTGATCATGTTGTACCTCCGTTGTGGTCCGATATCGTGTCCTCCAAGCATAAAACCAATTGCCATGACTGAATATGCACGTGCTTCCTACACATCTGAGCTCTTATTCCCTGTTATCAATCGTTTTTCATGGCAAGTTTGTTCTTTGGTCTGACGGTATGATTAGCCTTTCTGTCGTGCCCAATCGTTCACTACCTAATTCTCAAGTTGCACACTTTTTTTCTCCCAAGTCTGAACTAAAGCACGTCACTGTCTAATAATGTTCTACGCAAGAGTTAGATTAGTTTGTTGGCCACCTCATATGACTATTGAGAATTATTATCACGAGTATCCATACCAACAACAGGCGTGTGGTCATGCCCAGTTCATTTGACACTTCCCAGGCCAATCCCTATGGGTCGCGGAAGCGTCGGAATGATTGACGTTTGATTCAAGGCCATCGCGAGCCCGAGAATGCGCAAAATGGTTCGCCGTCTAGCATGCAAATCGTGTTTGGGCAGCAGCTCCGTAGCTTCAGCTCGGCCTCTAGCGTCGTTCAATGCGTCTCGGGTCGGCTTTCGATGGCCCTTACGGCCCGCATACTTATCGGGGTGATTCGAAGTGGATATGAGTTGATTCCGTGTTTGAAGGGAGCCCAAGGCAAGCTGCCGAGACCATTTGTGGGCTGGACAGCGATTACAGAGCCCCTAGTCCCGCCTTGTGGCGTGCCCCAAATGTCTGCCCCGTCGTTTCCTTGTAATTGCGCCCATGTTCTCGTGTCATCTCGCATGTCCACATCACGTTCTACTCCGATTGAGTTCTAATTTCCTGCACTGCACTGCATTGCATTTGTTTTCATTCTCCTCTGGGGTGCAAAAACTCCGGTAAGCTAAAGTCCATGATGCAAGTTTCTTTGTCATTCGTCCGTGGTATTGTTTTGAGCAAAATCTAGAGTTATATTACAATGTCATTTATGATGTATTTAGTTCAGCATTTGCAAAATCCTTTGGAGTCTCCAAAATCCATCCGGCAAATGCAAATGTCATTTGGCAAATTTGTTGGGTTACTTTAGTGGGATGTAATTGTATCTAGATCTATAGCCTAGGTAGGTTTAGAGATATTTTGGAATGCTACATTTCCGAAACTTTCTTTCAACTTTACCTTCACTCGATTTCATAATTTCAGAAATGTCTTTGAAAATCCTCACTTTGCTTTAGCCACCAACGAGCAACCAGCAAGTAGCCAACATGCCATCAACAGGTTGGGTGACCTTAAAGCAAGGCTGGCAGATGGCTGATTTGGCTCACTGATGATGGCTGAGTTCTATCAGCAAATGATTTTGGGTTTTTTATAATTAAAAAAAATTAGTAAATAATGTCTTATGTAAATGACTATTCGAGAGTAGATTGAATAACAACGTTAATCTCCATCGTACGGTTCGTGATGGGACGCCTACACGCCCACCTCCTTAGCTGGCACCTGTGCCAGTGGTGCCGTCGGAACTCAATCGCAGATACTGCCCCTCCACTAGTATTAGATAAGGGAAAAGACGACGAGCGTGGCCAAGACAATGCTCAAGATAGCGGCAAATATGGGCTTGTTGTGGTTTTCTCCGGACCGTGATATGGCAGGGGATAAGCCATAGTGAAGTTTTGGCAAAGATGCCTAGCCAACATAACCATGTCTGCAATCCAAATAATATGGGACTTAAAAGTTATGAGTTGTAAATGTCATTCGATATTGCTAAGTGTCATGCAATGGCTTTTGAGGAGTTTATTATGGTCCTAAGGCTTATCCTAACTGTACTAAAAAGGAAAAGAACAACTAATGTGTCGAAAGTGAGAGCTAAACACCTAAGCATTTAACGGCTCAAAGTAAAAGTGTGGAAATAAAAACCCGATTTGTTGGGGAAAGAGTAAACGTGGCTACGTTTTAAGCCCCATAAAGCTAAATTCATGTCAAGTTTAATTCCTTACCTAAAAGATTAATCTACTAAAACTAAATTCATATAAGAAGATGACTCGCTAAAACCCCTAACTAAATGTGGGTCATGCAACTGGCATTAAGCTAAATTAAATAACAACATATAAAAAAAAGCTAATAACCTAAACAAGGCCTATTTCTACAATAGTTTCTAAAATTTTTTAATATTTGAATAAAAAATTCGACTTTTTCAAAAAAATATTTTTAATTCCGAAAATGGGGGCCCGGGCTGGGCCCTTAAGCCCAATCTGAATAATTTCAGATGTGGTTTCGCTGGCCTGAGCCATGGAGCCAATTCGAGCCATCTATACTCGGCCCATTTAAAGCCAAAGCCAGATGAAGGCCACTCAGCCAAGATCGAACTAAACCGAAAACTGGTCCAAATCCACTTCAGTCCAAACTCACATAAACCAATCAAGCCCAAACCCATTAAACTCACCTAAGCCCATGAAAACGGAGACAAGCCTATGGAGGCAATTCGTGCAAATAGTTCCCGATTCCATTATACAATGAGATGCGAGCGATTTTCGCGGCCGAGATGCAAAGAATGCTGGAGGCCGAAACAGGAGGAGGCGGCGGTGGAGGAAGCACCTCGAAGAGCAAGAAAGCATCTTCTTCCCAGCTGTCTTCTGATGAGGACGGCGATGATGAGGACGGTGAAGGCGAGAAGGGAAAGAAAAAGAAGAAGGCTAAGGGCAACACTGGCACGAGCAACAGCAGTAGCGGAAGCAGCAACCAAGTGAGGAAGATATTGGAGTAGCTTATGAAGCAACAGGACACGGATGGAGGCGTAGTGGGGGGAGGCAGACGAGGCGCAAATTTGATTGGATAAAAGGGGCGATTCGGCATCTAATTTCATAAAAGCACGTTTTTACACAAACGAGTATTCCGCTCCGTTTGAGCCGGAACTCATGGTGGGACCCGCAGCTGCAACGTGGCCCCACCAAACAGCCAAGGCAGAGAGAACGGTGAAGGAGATGGAGTGGATGGGACAAGGGGGGCTCTCGAAAATGAATGCGTTTGGTTCGGTTTCGGTAATGATCTTTTAGATTTTTTGACATGTAAGTATTATTTGGTAAAGTGTATTTTAAAAATACATTAAAAAGAAACTTTAATATAAATGTCATTTGGTAAAATTATACTTTGTAAATAATTTTTGTTAATTTTTTCATTATAAAAAACCTCAAATTATTTACCGATGGAACTCAACTATCACCGGTGAGCCAAATTAGCCATTAGTGAGCCTTGCCTAAGGTCACCCAACCTTAGACCATTCATCGATGGTATGTCAGCGGCACAGCATGCTGGCTGTTCATCAGTGACTAGAGGTGTTAAAATGGGTCACAAACCCATTTATGACCCATTTAAATCTTAAATGGGTCATAAATGGGTCACTTGTTTATAACAAGAGATAGTTAAATGGGTTTCACGATTAAAGGTTTAAGATAGGTGGGTCTTAAGTGGGTTTTTAAATGGGTTAAGTTGAAAACTCATCTTTAACAAAAACATTATAATTTCTCCATTTTCTCTTCAACTTTATAAAAATCGAAATTATAATTTTTTTATTTTTATTTTCTTTTTTTTTCTTCCTTTTTTTTTTCTTTCTTCTTTTTTTTTTTTCTTTTTTTTTTATTTCTCCTTCCTCCTTCCGGCCGCCAAGCACGGCGACGGCCGGCGACCGGCCGGGCGAGCCTCGAGCTCGCCGGATCCGGGCGAGGCGGAGGCCTCGCCGACGCCCGGCGAGGCTCTAGCCTCGTCGATCCGGCAAGACTCGAGCCCGCCGGCATCGGCAAGGCTCGAGCCTCGCCGATCCGGCGAGCCTCGAGCTCGCCGGCGTCGGGCGAGGCTTGAGCCTCGCCGGTTCCGGCGAGGGGCGAGCTCGAGCTCGCCCGACACCGGCGAGCCTCGAGCTCGCCGAATCGGGCGAGGCGGAGGCCTCGCCGGCGTCGAGCAAGGCTCGAGCCTCGCCGATCCGGCGAGACTCGAGCTCCGGCGTCGGGCGAGCCTCGAGCCTCGCCGATCCGGGCGAGCCTCGAGCTCACCGGCGTTGGCGAGCTCGAGCTCGAGGCTCGCCCGTGGCCGGTCGCCGGCCGTCGTCGTGGCCGGCGGCCGGCCAAAAAAAAGAAGAAGAAGGAGAAGAAAAAAAAAAAAAAAAAGAGAAAAAGAAAAAGAAAATTATATTTTAAAAATAAAATAAAAATAATTAAAATTTTAATTTTTTAAAAAAATAATTAAATTTCGATTTTTTAAATAATCATTTTAAAATTTATAAAAATTGTCCATTAAATTTATATTGTATAAAACTATTTTAGCAATACAATTTTTAAAAAAATAATATATATATATAAAAGCTTGGAAGTATTTTAATAATATAATCTTTAAAAAAAAACATAGGAATAAGTTTTTCTAAATTTGTTAAATATGAAAATATTTTATTAATATGAGTTGGGTCGGGTCGGGTATGGGTTGGGTATGGGTCGGGTCGGGTTTGGGTCGAAAAATTTACATTAAACATAAATGGGTCATAAATGGGTTAATGGGTCAATTTGGGTCGGACCATTAATGACCCAACCCAAACCCGACCCGACCCACCCGTTTAACGGCTCTATCAGTGACTGAGACTAAGTTAGGATTTTCAAAGATATTTTTAAGAATTATGAAGTTGAGTGAGGGCAAAGTTGGAAGAAAAAAATTTATTTGCATTTTGGAAATGTAGGATTCCAAAATATCTCTAAACCTAGCTTAGGCTAAAACATTTAAAGAGCTTTGGAGATGCAATTGCATCTCTCCAATGAAAAACCAAAGATTTTGTTAAACAATATTTATATTTGTCGAATCAGTTATGTGGCCCCAAAGAGTTTTGCAAATGTTGAACCAAATGAACCCTTAGTATGAGAAGTGCAAATGCCACTTTACATTACTCATTTGTGGATCGAATGAAAAATTCATTGGCGACATGCTTTCATAATCTGTGGGACACGATAAAAGGGTCATTATTTTGCTAGAATTCAGAATGTAACTTTTCCATTGTTGTATTTAAAGAGAGCTTAGATGTGAAGGACATACATCCATAAAAAATTGTTGGGACTTGAGAGCACACAGTAAAAGTCCAATATATCCACCTCGGGAGATTGTAAGAGGGAGTATAACTCCGAGCCCGTTAATATATCTAGTTGGAATCATATTTACTTAAAAGTTTAAGTTCATAAGTTATAGACCAACTAGAATATATTAACTACTTAATATTGTATCAATTCTCCAATGTGAAATTTCTCTAATACAACTCACTCACACATGCATCTTAACAATCTCCTTCTCACATGTGAGCTTAGTGTTAGGTCTACCCCTCTTAAATTAGGTATCTTTTTGGCCCAACTTCATCCTCATGGGCTTGCGGTACTATATCACAATGTCCACTTGCCTGGAATGTGCAATTATTGGCTTTCATATCATTTATTAGGATTGCCTAGCAAAAATTTGATACTTTCATTTGAGGAGATTGCCAAGAGAGAGCTCAAGTCCGAGCCCATTAACATATCCAATTGGATCCACATTTACTAAAAAACTTAAGCTAATGAGTTATAGGCCGACTAAGATATATTTACTACGCCACACCATACCGATTCACCAATGTGGGATTTCTCTAATACATTTTACTCGCACGTGCATCCTAACAGAAATGTCCTTATTTACATTGTTTCTCAAAGTGTTATACTATAATATATAATAAAATTATATAAAAAAAATCGGTCTTGTATTAATTAAGTTTCCCTTTGTACGCATTTGAGTATATTTAGCTCGAGAGTTTGCCATGTTTTTCTCTATTAAAGTTACTGTTTTTTTATCATCTACCTTTGTACACGTATAGTTAGTAAATTAAGTAACTAATGGTAAACTTACCATTTTTAACTTAACCAAATTACAATGTTATAGTGATTTTTCTTACAAAACGTACACATTTCATCGTGAATTTTGATATCTTTAGATCTACGATTACGCTAGGTCTATCTAAGTCTTTTTCAAGTTGAGTGAACTTGCAATGTTTCCATATTTTAGTGTTCAGTCTTGCAAATCGAAGGATAACTTATCAAAATTGTCTTCTTTCGTTTTTCCCTCTTAGCAATTAAGTTCCGCGATGATTCTAGGCGGCTCTCACTTGGGTTTACGAAATTGCAAAAATTGCTAATTTAATGTATCTGTCTCTTTACTACGTTTATATTTCTCTTGTTGACCTAGACTTTTGAAGAATCTTTTACAGCAGCCGAGAAATTGTTCAGGTTTTATGCTTATTCATCTCGTTGTGTCCTCAGAAAAGAATGATAGAAATATAATTTTAAATGAGTACTAGATACAACTTTGTTTTGTCCACGTTTATTGATTTTGATATTCCAAGTAGCCATCTTTTATTTAAGAATGGTATCAGAGAGCATGTGCATATTTACATTGTTTTGTCGAGCCGTGAACACCTATATTCTCCTCACCTACTCTTAACTTTGGCTGCATCGATCAAGTGCATTCACAAGTCAGACTTGGTTATTTTATTGTTCTCCTTTACTTTACTTTAATGTTTTTTTTAAAGGAAATATTTAGAGAAGCTAACCATTTGCGCTTTGTCTTGTCTGTTACTTACATATGATACATATACGAAAGATTCCAGCCCCTAAGCTTGGTAAATATACATAGTCGTGTTCCACATCAATGCTTTAGGTTTTCCATATAAGTCGCTTAACTCTTTTTTGCTTTCACCGAAACTTTTTCTGTTGAACGATCTCACATCAGGTGTGGTGCCGGCAAATTCCCATGATGCTGAACCACTTGCAGAATCAAGAAATACGATCTACATTCATTGAATCTGATAAGGCAAAGAAAACAGTGGTGAGATTCAAGTAATATTCAATAGTGTCAAGTCATAGTGGCTTTCTTTCATTGGGAAACCTATGAAAAATTTACCCTACCCAGTCAGCCACATTGTATAATGGCTGCATAAGACTTCGCAATCGCTATAAGTCATTGATTATTTAAATAAAGATGTAAGTATAGATACTTGGATGAAATATTAAGTGCGGTTGTGCATTCATTGTCATATAAAATAACTGGAAAATAATTTGTATTTAATTGTACTTGATACTCGAAAATCGTAGGAGGGGAGATATATAAGTTACATGCTCTTCCTTCAAAAACACTAACACAAAACTCGATGAACCTATTGCAAATGGAGTCTCTGCTTCAAAACCTGAACTTCACCCACTTGTATGGAGTGATCCTAATCCTCGTCTTTCTATCAACATATGCACGGTTCAAATCAAGCTCATCTCGCAAGCTCAAAACACCACCAGAAGTTGCAGGTGCATGGCCCATCATAGGGCATTTGCCCATACTAGCAAAATCCCATCTTCCTCACAAGACACTGGCGTCCATGGCCGACAAGTATGGACCGGTCTTCACCATCAGGCTTGGGTTGTTCCCAGCCATAGTGGTTAGTAGTTCCGAGATAGCCAAAGAATGTTACACAAAACATGACCTTGCCCTTGCATCTCGTCCGAAGCTATTAGCCACTGAAGTTTTGGGCTACAACTATGCCTTTTTTGTGTTGGCTCCTTACGGGCCGTATTGGCGTGAAGTGAGGAAAATCACCACCTTGGAGTTGCTCTCTAACCGAAGGATTGAGTCATTGCTCAAACCTGTAGTGGCGTCGGCGACGGATATTGCCATTAAAGATTTGCACAAGCTTTGGACTGAGAAGAAGAATGAATCAGGTACTTTCATGTATATAGCGTAAGCTTAAAATGCTTTATTATCCGTTTTATATGATCGTGTAATCCATTATAGCATAGTGATCAGCTCAAATTAGAGGATAAAGTATATTATGAAACTACTGGCGTAGAGAAACAAGTCAAGCCAAGCATTTTCAGTGCAGGGACTATGTGCTACAGAAAATATATGAAATGTGCTTTTGATTTAAAAAGTCTTGATACTATGCCCGTCTCTACCACAGGCCATATCTTAGTTGACTTGAAGCAGTGGTTTGCAAGGTTGACTATGAACATTCTCCTTAAAGTTGTAGCTGGTAAGGGCTATTACAGTGGCGTTGCCGCGGCTGATGAGGAAGAGGAGAGGCGGTGCCACCATGCCCTGAGGGAATTCTTCCAATTCCTGGGGACGTTCACCGTGGCAGATGCTCTTCCATTCTTGAGATGGTTGGACTTGGGTGGCCAAGAGAAGTCCATGAAGAGGACCGCCAAAGAGTTGGACACAATCATAAGCGGTTGGCTAGAGGAGCACAAAAGGATTAACAAAAATTTGAGTGAGAAGAGGGGTGATCGAGATTTTATGGACGTCATGCTATCGACCCTTAATGGCATGGACATCGGAGGTTTCGACTCTGATACAATTGTCAAAGCTACATGCTTGGTACGCCTAGTTTTCCCACTTTTGGAATTACAGCTTTCTACTTCAAATGCTGTGCGCCCGCACATAATTCATGCTTGCAAAAAGTCTCCCTCTTAACCTAATCAATGTTCGTCAACCCGCCTGTACTGGCGAATGGTCATTGAATATGCTGAACTTCAATCTGTATGCACCACTCTTAGGAAAAGTCTTCTGTCCATGACGTATATATCATGAGACTCAAGAGACGTAGTGTTGCTTATTAAATTAAGTGAACCGATTAGTTACTTAGGATTACTATATCACTTAAGCAAACAAAATATATAAATTAAATAGACGGCACGGACATTTCACAAGAAATTAGTAGAGTAAATTTGCTCCATCAAAACAGATAAACTTCCTCGATTCAGTGGTTCATCTAATGCTAACATAGTGTATTTCCTTGTATTATTGCATCTCCTTTTAATTAATGACATAATTATGAGAGAACTTTCTCTAAAGTTGCGCCTTTGGGAGTATTGTCCCGTCGTGCGTGTTGCTGATTGATCTATATATAATTTATCATTGGTTGTGGCTACGCCACGAAATGGACGATGAAAGAGTTAATGTGCACTTTTGTTTTGACAGTTCTGTGATTTGGTCTATTTAGTCTTCATATCTCACTCTTACAGATCATATGTATTTCTTCTTGAAGGCTGTTCTATCGGGCGCTACTGATAGTACAACGATCACCCTAACATGGGCAATCTCTTTGTTGCTAAACAACCGTCATGTTCTAAAGAAGGCTCAAGAAGAACTATACACTCAAATTGGTAAACAAAGACATGTGAACGAATTAGACTTTACCAACTTGACTTATCTATATGGCATAGTAAAGGAGACCCTCCGATTACATCCACCAGTTCCGCTTGCCGTGCCACACGTATCAACTCAAGATTGCATCATCAACGGGTATTATGTCCCCAAAGACACGAGGTTGATCCTGAACTTGTGGAAAATTCAAACTGATTCAAGAGCGTGGCCTGAACCACTGAAGTTTAGGCCTGAGAGATTCTTGAATAGTCATGAGGATTTGGATGTGAAGGACCCTAATTTTGAGTACATGCCATTTGGAGGTGGTAGAAGAATTTGTCCTGGGATGTCCTTTGGCCTTCAATCAGTGCATTTGGTGCTTGCTAAGTTGCTGCATGCATTCGAAGTATCAACTCCTGGCAATTCGTCGGTGGATATGTCAGAGAGTTTTGGAATTACGGTTGGCAAGGAGACGCCGCTCGAAGTAATGCTTTTACCAAGATTGCCTACAGAAGTCTATGAATTTACATGAAACGCCAGAAAAATGAGAAATAAGTCGACGGCCAAGTTACCACTATATAAATAGGCTGTCCAAGTGTTGCTTTTATCGGGTCGTTATTAGTTTCTGCATTCAAACAATCGATGACTCCTATTCAGTATGTCTTTTGTGAATAAATAGAAACTATGTTGGTGCTCTAAATGTGTTGCTAATTTAGCTGCGCTGATCAGAATGGAGTGTTGGATGTATAGGAATTTGCTGGGCAATAATAAACTGTGCCGCTAGATATAAAGTGTTTTGCCAAGCCGTTCCTATGTGTTAATTTTTAATATCACATATCCCAGTTCTTTTTGAATGACTGTTGACACCTAAAATTCTGATTAGGTTATTAATTAGGCTTTAATTTCTTTAATTTTTCCTTTTTTAGATAAAAAATCAATAAAAACAAAAGAAAACAAAAAATTGGCAGCCAGGCCCAGCCCCCACCTTTTCTCTCCCTTTCGCGGGCCCAAGCCCAGCCTCCTTCTCCTCCAGCCCAGCCCCTCTCTCTTCTCCTCTTCTTCTTCCTTCTTCCCCCTTCTTCCCCCTACGCCTCTGCAACTCACGCAACCTATGGCCGAGGAGGGTAGGCCGACGTCGGCCGGAGATGACAGATCTCAGGCGCCATTAATGGCCGCCTTCAATGCCGAGCACGCTTTGTTGGAGGAGCGAGGATGGGGCCGGTTCGGCCGTGGGCGTTCGTTCGGCGTGCGAAGACCGGCGGCCGAATCCCCGTCGACCGGCCGACCCCTCGCCTAGAAATAGCGAGGCACCATCTCCGTCGAAGGACACGGCGAACTCGAAGATCTTCCCTTGAGAGACTTCAGGGAGAATCAACGAGCGAGCACGCGAGAAATCGGGTCGCAAAGCTCGATCGACCTCCCACCGAGAGACTTCGGGGGAGGCCGGCGACAAGCGAGCCCGAAGGGGAGAGATCCGAGCGTGTGGAGGTCGAGTAAGAGAGAAATCGGAGAGGAGGGCCAGATCCGGAGAAGCTGAGGTCGTAGAAAGTCGAAGCCGGAGAGAGGAGGTTCCGGAGGACCAGATCTGAGAAGCCGAGACCCCCCGCCGAGCCGCGTCGCGATCGATCCGCCGACGCCACGCCAGATCTAGGAGCTACGGGACCGACGTCGCTACCTCCTGTCACCGCCACCATTCGCCACCTCGTCATAGACAGGTAACGATAACCATCACCACCGCCGGCCGTGTCGCCGCCGTCGCATCTTCCCCTTTTCGAACGGTGCTGCCACCCACCGAAACCCCCATCACGAGACCCATTGCCGGTCGTCCTCGCTGTCCTCATGAGCGGATCGTCGTCGCCGTCGCCGTCGCCGCCATCATCGCCGTCTAGTCCGTCGTCACCGCCGTCGCCACCGCCTGCCTGGTGATGCCTCGGTCCCTCTCACCAGCGCCGCGAGCAAACGAAGGAGAGAGGAGGCCGAGAACCGGGTCAGTTCGCGGGTCCTTTCGACCCGGTTCCTCCGTTTCCGGGTAGGGTTTCCCGGGTCGAACTTGCACTCGTCGGGCCGGTTTCGAACTCGGGCCGGGCATCCTTTTTATAGGCCCAATTCCGTGTGTGTGTGAAATTTGAGTTTTTAAGAAAAAAAAAGCAAATCGCCGCCGGGTCGGACCCGACCCACGGATCCGACCCGGGTTGGCTTTTTATTATTTTATGTAATATTTTAATTAAAAAATAAAATTCAAAAATAATTTATTTTCAAAAAAAATATTAAAAAATGTTTTAATTTCCAGAAAATCGAAAAATATTTTAAAAATGTTGAAAATGTTTTATTTTCTAAAAAAATCGAGAAAAATCAAAAAATAATTTATTTTCCAAAAATATTAAAAATATTTAAAAAATATTTTATTTTCCGAAAAATCAAAAAATCAAAAAAATTTCATATTTTCCAAAAAATGCCAAAAATCCAAAAAAGTCAAAATTTCATGAAAAAAAAAATCAGAAAAAGCCAAAAAGACTTGTATTTTTCCAAAAATACCAAAAAGGGTCCAAAAAAATCTCTTTCATGTCAAAAAAAAAAAAAAGAGAAAAAAGACTCAAAAATGTTTTCCTCCAAAAATACATGGAAAACCCTCGAACATCCAAAATGTGTGGAAAATCCCTCGAACATCCAAAAACCTTAGGGTTTAAACAAGATTAAGTACCGAAAGGGCATTAGTGATTAACTAGTGTAATCAAGTCCCCGATCCTAATTTCTCCGGTTGCGCAGAATGAGTATTTCTCCCGATACTTCACTGGGTTTCTAATCAACCCACCCCAAATTGATTAGTGGCGACTCCATCTTAAAAAAAAAAAATTGATTTACGGGTTAAAAACTCAGATTATTAAAGTCGTGAATTGGTGGACTTGGGAGAGTCCAGGGCTTAACCAATTTCAGCCGAGCCATTAGCCTCCTTAGGCGCTCGTACCCGACTGCGGGCGCCAAAAAAAAAAGAGGTCGCGACAATGACTTTGCTGTACATCGACCAATCTAGATTAATTCTATTTTTTGTTCTGGACACTTTATATATTTTGCAGAATTTATGATATAACTCGTGTTATCCGAACGATTTGTGACCTCCCAAGTATCAAATGTTGACACACGAAATCTTAAGTGATCATAATTTTCTCAAACTTTAATGATATCTTTTAGTAACAAACGTGGAAGGAAAACTCACGAGTAGAAATTAGAATTAGCCGATAGCGTATAGGCAAACAAGGTCGAGTACTCTAGTTTGTTAGTCCGGAGCAAATGCAAGAATACAAAATTTTTGCTATATCACTTGCTCCACATTTAGGGCTTGTATCTAAAGAAAACATTGGGCAAAATTTAAAGTATTATTTAAGTTAAAAAATTACGAAAAATAATGTATGAATTTACATGTTTTGCATTTTGCGAAATTTTTAGTATTTCTAGCTTCTAAAAGTTAAAATGCATGAACCCAAACATTTTAATTAAGGATTTAAGTATATAATAATCCAGACAGACTATACTTTCTTGCGTGCATAATTCCTATTTATTCAAAAGAGACATACTGGATCAAAGTCACGATGATAAGATATTAGCTAGATCTGGAGAGCCCATAGAAAATTATTTCGTTACACTTATAAATGTTCTTCCCAAAATTTGCCTAAAAGGGATCATCTGCGATATTTTAATTTTCGTCCTCAGTGGAAAAGTGTCTGTTGAAGTCAACAATTTTCTCCGTTTCTCACTTGCTATTTTTTTTTTTGGTAAGGATTTCTCACTTGCTATTCTAGGCTACCAATTTATGCTTTTCGTGCTTTTTTAATCTCTAACGTGAAAAACCAATTTTCTCAAGAGAAAATTGTCTAAAATTTTTTAAACCTATTATGCTTTTCCTAATTCAGTTCTATTTTTTTTTTTTTAAATTCCATTTTTTCCTCTCTTTTTTTCAACTAAGATTGGCAAGGGTTGCTAGACCCTCATCAGCCACTGGGTGAGGGTCACCTAGCCCTCTTTGGTTGCTAGTAAGAGCTGCTAGAACCTCGCCAGCTGCGGGTGAGGATTTTGCAGCCCTTGCCTGCGGTCACAGTGACCTTTGGGCAAGGGTTGTGGGCAAGGTAGCTTTGCTCTGGTTTGTGCGAGGCCAACCTTGTTGGCCCCAATAAAAATATTATTAAAAATTTACCCACATTAGCACCGGTCGTGCTATGTAGGATAACTAATGTTCTCGTTAGTGAATTTCAATCAAAATTGACCGAATGGATTCAATTGACAAAATTTATGATTCAATTAATAAAATTGAAAGGTTTATAATTGAATTGGCAAAAAGTACATTAAATTTAGGACCTTCTGGATAATTTTCCTATTTCCTCGCAGAAGTTACAGTGCTCACTATAAAGCAAAGGATTTCGATCTTCTTTCAATTTAGATAGATCTAACCATCATTAACTTTCTTTAGTCCATGTTACTTACTTCTTTTGATTGGACAGATTTCGCATGGTCTAGGTCATTGTTTTATCTTTGATGTGATCATAGTAATCGCATAAGCAACGTTCGCAAGTAAAGAAAGAAGTTGATTTAGAACTAACTTCCAATAATAGTTAATCTGGATTGACTTGAAAGATGGACAAGTACTCGAAAGTCTATGAAATATATAAAAGAGATGTTGTTAACATGATTTGCCTAAAAGGATTCATCTGCGTTGTTGTCATTTTTGTCTTTAGTGGAGGCGTCGTTTTCACAATTTGTTTGTGTTACTTACTTCTTTTGATTGGACAGATCTCGCATGGTCTAGGTCATTGTTTTATCTTTGATATGATCATAGTAACCGTATAAGGCTATAAGCAACGTTCGCAAGTAAAGAAACAAGTTGATTTAGAAATGACCTAACTTCCAAGAATAGTTAATCTCGATTGATTTAAAAGATGGACAAGTACTCGAAAGTCTATGAAATATATAAAATAGATGTTAACATAATTTGCCTCAAATGATTCATGTACATTGTTCTCATTTTTGTCCTCAGTGGAGGTGTCGTTTTCACAATTTGTCTGCATTACTTACTTCTTTTGATTGGACAAATCTCGCATAGTCTAGGTCATTGTTTTATCTTTGATATGATCATAGTAATCGTAAGTAAAGAAACAAATTGATTTAGAAATGACCTAACTTCCAAGAATAGTTAATCTGGATTGATTTGAAAGATGGACAAGTACTTGAAAGTCTATGAAATATATAAAAGAGATGTTGTTAACATAATTTGCCTAAAGTCATCTGCGCTGTTCTCATTTTTGTCGTCAGTGGAGGTGTCGTTTTCACAATTTGTTTGCTATTCTAGGTATCGGTTTATGTTTTTCCTAATCTTTTAATTTTAAACTTGAAAAACCAAATTTCTGATTGTTTGTTGAGTCCTAATCATTGTATTTTCTATTTAGAGTTGCAGTTGACAGACAAACGTGTGTACACACATAAAATGTAAATTAAAAGACACTCTAAAGTACTTACATTATCAAGCTTGATGGGTTCAATAATTAAATGCAACTAGGGGAGATGAACCGATAATTAACCAATAATTTTTGGTGAAGGAGAGGGCAATGACTTGACATTGAACCGCGCGTGAAAAAACACATAAAAGATAAATCAAAACACATGATTGCATGTACTCCAATAATACACATTTGATCAAACTTGACGGGGCTGATAGGTTCAATAATTATAATTGAAGTAGGAATACTTGTAAGTAATTTGTGGTGAAGGAGAGGAAGATGAATTGAGAATGATGCGTGTTCACACGTACAAGATAAATTAAAAGCCACTACCGCACCCACGGAAATAATACTTATATTATCGAACTTGAAGGGACCGATCAATCCAGTAATTACAATGCAAATAGAGACACTAACAAATAATTTTTGGTGAACAAACACATAAAAGATAAATTAAAAGACATATTACGTCTACTCAAATTATACATATACTGTAAATTAAAAGAATCATTGCACGTGTAAACTTATTATTTGTACTCGAATAATACGTATAATATAAATTAAAAGATGTCATTACGCAATCAGATTATATTTACATTATTGAACTTGATGGAGCCAATCGATTCATAAATTACAATACAAATATTGACATTAACCAATGTAACTTCTTGTGAGGGAGGGAGAGAGGGAGAGAGGAGCATGTTGATAGTAATTAATTAGCAGTAACCTGTTGCAGCAAAACAGATTTTCTTGAATGTGTTCTCCGAAAAATTTGGTGGCCAAATCTAAATGGAATAATGCTTATTCTAATTGATTTCTTAAGTGAAATCAAATGATGTAAGAAATTTTGATTGGCTGCGGAACATCCCCCATTTAAATGTCTACTTATATAGTTCATCTCATCACTTAATAAATCAATTATTGTTGTGGAATATGGAGAGTCCAGCGAATCGGCTAAAATTAGTTAGAAAGAAGGAAAGGGGATTAGACACCAGATTTATATGGTTCGGTCTGAATATCAGAATCTATGTTTATGAGGAGAGTAGCGCGGAATTCCACTATAAAAACCAAACAATACAATGAAGATTATAATTATTTGAGCACTCAAACACTTTCTCAGGATTTCTCAGCCCCAAATTATAATCAATAACTCACGTAGTTCTGAACCCCTCACAATTCTTAATGAAATCTCACTTAAGAAATTAAACAAATTCTACTAATAAGTATTTAATTGGCTAAATTATTGAGTGTAATTATAACGAGCAAAACCCTAATGAGAAGAACTCTTGGCACACTCCTCTCTATGCAGTCTCATAGCTCTCTCTTTCTCTCAGCCACCAGGGTCTTGGCGCTCTCTCGGTCACCAAAGGGACTTGGCATGCCCTTTTCCTTCCCTCCTTCTCTGCCTTTTATAAAGAACATAATTTGCCAGAAGATAAATCAAACTGCAACTTCGGCGGCTCCCCAGTTAGCTCTCCTAGTCGTCCATTTAATAGAAGGGACGAAAGTAAAAAAATGAGCCGCTGGACGTCCATGCTCCATGCCATCAAGGGAAATGATTGTCTTTAACTTCCCCTTTTCTTCTTTCTTCGTTAAATTAACAAAAGACAAAAGAAGTCCACAAATAATGACCCAATAAAAGGGGAAGAGACATTAGGCGGCCACAATCTTCTATGGGTATGTGCATGCATTAATAAGGAGGAAAAAAAAAAGACATTGAGACATGTACATAAATCAACGTGCAGAAAATTAGTCCATCTTTATTTAATGTGCCCCCTCCTTTTATTGATCAAATACATTGAGCTAATTTTTGTTTGAGCTCAAATTCAAGATAATTTTTCAACAATTTTGATGTGCAATGTGCATGGCATTAATTACTTTTTATCAGTTAGGAAGTTTCCAATTTTTGTTTTATCATTTTGCTTGTGTAATTTTATTTATTTTTTTACCAATGTCTAACTTTCTTCTGAAATTATATCAATTTGTCTTGTAGTAATTTCAGCTACCATGTTATTTTAATTTTTTTAATCTCAATCATGCGTAACGTCTACATAAATAATCAATAATTAGGATTTTTGTACTTTAGCAAATTCTTATTGAGATGGCCTGACCTATGTGAAAGTGCTAGTATTAACACCTAGAGGGGGGTGAATAGGTGTTTAAAATAAACTTTGGCAAATATATGCGGAATAAAATAAACTTTAAACAAAACAAAGGAGTTAGGGAAGAGAATAAGAACATAAGATTTATAGTGGTTCGGCTTAATCCAAGTCTACGTTCACTCTCCCACGCTAACAGCCTTCTTGGCTAGATTCCACTATGCAATCAATAAGAGATTACAACTTGAGTGCAAACACTTAGTAGATCACACTATCTCATTAAGTCACTCCTTTGGTATTTCTCTCACGATGTTTAAGCTCTCCAAAGACAAGTGTATGAACAAAGATCGCTCGGACTTTAGAATTATAAATTCTACGCTCCGTCTCTTACTTGCTCATCGGTTCATGATCTCCTTAAATACTCCTCCACTTCCAAACTACCCATTGGACAGTATCCCAGAGAATCGTCTTCCAATATACCCATTGGACAGCTTTGTATCTAGAAGATTTAGTAGCCGTTGAGTGACAAAGGTAGAATCCCAAATTGATTCCGATCGCCCATACAAACGGAATCTTGGTTTCCATAAGTAAAGCTTCTTCCTATAAAAAGTTCTTGTCTTCAAGATCCAATCGTCAATCAATTAGATTGAGTCAATCAAATCAATCTTGATGTGGAATCCAAACCAGATCACTAGTCGTTGTATCTTCGGGGCTTGAGTTACGATTCATCGAATCTGGATGTAAAGTCTGAGAGCAATAGACTTTACAATCTGAGTCTGAGTGCGATAGACTTTGCAATCTGAGTTTAAACATATTCTGCTTCAGCATAGAGTCTGTCTTCTGGTTCTTCCAAAAATAGACTTTGATAATATCTTTTACACGTTCTATTATCTGCATAGTCTATTACTCAACTATCAAACATATTAGTAGTCTTTGATTTATTTTGTCATCTTCAAAACATCATAAGGGATTTCTCTAACAATCTCCCACTTTTTGATGATGACAAAACAATCTCTGAATATGCAGATTTGTAAACATGCTTTTAAAAATATTAATTTAAATCAAAGGATATCAGAAGATAGCAAATAGATTGAGCATAATAATAAATAGAAAAATAATCGTAGCTCAATATTGTGCAATAAATAATATCAACCAATCAACACATATGCATATTCATACATTCTCCCCCTTTTTGTCATAATCAAAAAATGATAATAATGTATATAGTATCACGTGGAGAATATAAAACGATAACAAATGTGTCTTGCATAATTTCCAAAAATCAGCTTTTATTGAATATTAAAGATATGCAATATAGCTCACTTCGATGATATTAGCAAATATCCAATAAAAATCACGGATGCATCATGAAATTTACGTACCCTTTTTGTCATAATAAAATGATAATACCAATAAAAGATTTGTTAATGACAAAAGGTAATAAAATATGCACTAACCGGATTTTTTAGAACAAATTCTGACACATTTACCTTTCCTTTCATTCATAACAATATCACGATCAATTCAAAAAGATTTTTCTATAATTGATCAAAGCTCCCCCTCAATTTGTTGCCTTTTTGAGATGATCACGATTCTTTTCATTCTCTTTTGGATTCGATTTCTCCTCCTGTGATCATGACAATATTTGCGAATAGAAATAATTGTTGCTTGTGCACGTTGAACAGAATATTTTTCCAGTATTTCCTTTGTAGCAACAACATCCGCAACGATCACTTGCATTTTGAAATTCGAGACAAAATTTTATTTTCTTCAATCAAGCTCGTCTTGAATTCAACCTGCATCAACTTAACAAACTTTTTGCACAAATAAGATGTAATAATATCTACGTAATATATAATGCCATTTCTTCAAATAAATAAATTGAATACCATATGTAAAATTAAAATTCAAAACTGCTCAACCTTCCATACGACACATAAGGGATTTCCTCAACAATTTGCAAAATTTTTGCATGAGGAATAGAATCTTTGAACTTCCAAAAGATAGTATATAATCTCCATGATTTTCTGATTGAGTTTTCCAAAATCCATATGGAAGATTCTTTTGTGACCTGTAAATTCTTGTATAACAGATAATAATCTTTGCAAAAATGTCACGTAATATTTTCCTTTGATTTGCGGATCAAACTTGCTAGATATAATATATCTTCTAAGAATATAACAAGAATATCCATGAATATGCAGTAATATCTTTCGAGATCAAAAAGATTTCCTTGAGCATAAATTTCAGATATGCATTTTGCAAAAGGAAAATAGATATTTTTATCACGTGCCAAAATTGCAATACATTATATTTATAACAAAAGATATTTGCAATATAATAAACAATCATCCAAAATGCACGTAGAGATTTGTAAGGCGGGATGATAAAAATATTCTCTTACCCATGTATATGTTTCAAATATATCATTGATAAAAAAAAAATCATTACCAATTTTCGCATGAGATGCATTTCTGATTGCATCATGATTTTCATAGATTTGCGATCATTCATCCATTAAAGAATTTCCTGCAATCAACTCATTTCCTTTTTGATATCCATCAATTTGGATCATTTCATGACGTTAGAGCAAAATATATAATCTCCAAATATTCTTTCTTAATTCATCATAATAGAGTACTCAAAGAAAGAATATTATGCATAATGATATTTTGAAAAATAAATTCTCATTTGGTCATAGTACGATAAAAACGGAGAGAATAAAATTCCTTGAGTATCTAAAAATATCTTGCATCATAATTTAATATCATGTAATACATATTTTTATTTGGCAAAATATGATAACATCTGAGAGTATAAAATCAAACCAAATAAATTCATTTGACTTTAAGCATGATATCAAAAATGATCACACGTATCAAATTAAATCTCGTCACAAAAACAAATCATGCGATTCTTTCTTCAATAAAGCAAAATATGATCGTTATAAAATCTCAATCAACCAAGGATATATCGAATATCAAGCATAATGAAAAATTGAGAATAAAAATATATATATTTCTTACCAAACTCTCTTTCTTCTTTCTTCTTTATATCCTGCAAAAATAACTCATCTTTTCTTTAGTACCCATTTTTTCTTGGGTCCATGAGAGTTAGTAGAATATGCTGCTTTTATCCAATCTTTCTTAACCGATCTCCAGACTTTAGGACAATATTTCTCAAAGTGTTCCAAATCTCCACAATTTGAACACTTGAGGGCATTTAGACCAACAGGTTTTACAAACACTTTTTGAAAATGATTTTTGTAAAATGCCTTTGAAGGTTTTTTGTAAAATGCATTTGAAAGTTCTAGTCTAAGTCTCTCTTTTTACTTTAGGAAAATCAATTAAAGAATTATTTTCCTTATTGAAACCAAGTCCCGACTTATTATAGTAAGGAACTTGTATAGAAATGATATGCTCTAATGTTTTTGATTCATTTGAAAATCTTGTCGAAACATTTGAAAATTCTTTTTTTAAAGAATCATTTTCTTTGACAAGTAAATCTCGACTTTCTTTTATTTGTAGAAGATCTTTTTGCAAAATTTCAAAATTTCTGTTTGAGAAAGATCTTGTTGCCTAAGCCGAGAATTTTCCTTTTTAAGTTCGAAGATCCTTTTAAGAGAAGATTTGAGATTTGAATAAAGCTCATTTATATACTTTGAAACTTTGAGAGGAATTTTTGAATGACTTACCTCGATTTCCTCATCGGATTCTGAGTCTGTGTCTAGGTCAGACTCTGATTCTAAGTCTGTGTCTGAGTCAGACTCAGATTCTGGATGTGCCATCAAGCATATATTTACTTGCTCATCATCTTCTTTTATTGTTCTTTTTTGGCAATTCTGCTTGTATTTTCTTCTTCCACTGAATTTGCTTCCTTTTCTACTCAACTTTTTGAGTTTCTCAATCATAAAAGCAAATTCTTCATCGTCCATGTCATTTTATGAGTCTGTTTTATAAAAAACAGCATTAGATATTAAAGTAATGGATTTCTTACCTTCGGGATCTTCATCATTGAGTTGTTCCACTTCATAGGATTGAAGAGTGCCGATCAATTCATCAACGGAGAGTGGCATAATCCTTTGAGTCTCTCGGATTGAGGTCTTGACATGGTTCCAATCTTTTGAGAGACCTCGCAAGAGTTTGTTGACCTTCATTGAGGAAGAAATTGGATGACCTTGATATGCCAAACCATTTACAATTTCTGTAAAACGATTGAACATATCTCCAATCGACTCTCCTTACTTCATCTTGAAGGATTCATATTTGCCGAGCAGGAAGTTTACTTTTGTCTCTTTTACACGATCGGTCCCTTCATATGTAACATGAAGTCTATCCCAAACTTCTTTTGCTGTTTCACATGAAGATATTCTATTATATTCAGCAGGAGATAATGCGCAATATAAAGAATAAATAGCTTTTGCATCAAGCGCTTCTCTTTTGGACATCTCCGTCCGAGACATTGGAGCGGGGGGTTTGGATTCTTTGTCTTTGCCATTCTTATTTGATGTAGATGTAGCAATAGGATTGATTCCTTTTTCCACAACATCCCATTGCAAGGGATCTCTAGATCTTAGGAATGCTTTCATTTTGTTCTTCCACATGTTGTATTCATTTCCATCAAAATATGGTGGCCTTGTGTTACTTTGTCCCTCCATAAGTCCTGGTGCCAAGATACTAGCCATAAAAGATCTTTAGCTCAAAAGTAAAAACACTTTTATAAACTGAACACTTGGCTCTGATACCAATTGAGAGTACTAGTATTAACACCTAGAGGGGGGTGAATAGGTGTTTAAAATAAACCTTAGCAAATATATGCGGAATAAAATAAACTTCAAACAAAACAAATGAGTTAGGGAAGAGAATAAGAACACAAGATTTATAATGGTTCGGCTTAATCCAAGCCTACGTCCACTCTCCCACGCTAACAGCCTTCTTGGCTGGATTTCACTATGCAATCAACAAGAGATTACAACTTGAGTGCAAACACTTAGTAGATCACACTATCTTATTAAGTCACTCCTTTGGTATTTCTCTCACGATGTTTAAGCTCTCCAAAGACAAGTGTATGAACAAAAATCGCTCGGGCTTTGGAATTATAAATTCTACGCTTCGTCTCTTACTTGCTCATCGGTCCATGATCTCCTTAAATACTCCTCCACTTCCAAACTACCCGTTGGACATTATCCCAGAGAATCGTCTTCCAATATACCCATTGGACAGCTTTGTATCTAGAAGATTTGGTAGCCGTTGAGTGACGAAGGTAGAATCCCAAATTGATTCCGATCGCCCATACAAACAGAATCTTGGTTTCCATAAGTAAAGCTTCTTCCTATAGAAAGTTCTTGTCTTCAAGATCCAATCGTCAATCAATTAGATTGAGTCAATCAAATCAATCTTGATGTGGAATCCAAACTAGATCACTAGCCGTTGTATCTTCGGGGCTTGAGTTACGATTTATCGAATCTGGATGTAAAGTCTGAAAGCAATAGACTTTACAATCTGAGTTTGAGTGCGATAGATTTTGCAATCTGAGTCTGAACATATTCTCGCTTCAAAGATAGAGTCCGTCTTGGTTCGGTTCGGCTTCAAAGATAGAGTCGTCTTCCTGGTTCTTCCAAGAATAGACTTTGATAATATCTTTTACACGTTATATTATCTGCATAGTCTATTACTCAACTATCAAACATGTTAGTAGCCTTTGATTTATTTTTTCATCTTCAAAACATCATAATGGATTTCCCTAACACTATGTTGAACGATGGGAAAGATGTGATGTTAAAACGTGGGAAGTGTTATCCACGCTCCATACCATCAAGGGAAATGATTGTCTTTAACTTTCGCTTTTTCTTCATTCTCCATCAAATTAGCAACAGACAAAAGGAGCCCGAAAATACTGACCATAAAAACGGGAAGAGACATTCGGCAACCACAATCTTCTACGGGCATGTGCATGCATCAACGAGAAAGAAGTAAAATAGGGATGGAGACGTGTGCATAAATTTATGCAGAAAATTTGTCCATCTTCATTTAATGTGCCCTCCTTCTATTTCTTTTCAATTTCGTGTGATCGAGCATATTGAGCTAAGTCTCGTCTTGCTCAAATTCAAGATACATTTTCCACAGTTTTGATGTGCAATGTGCGTGACATTGATTACCTTTTATCAATTAGGAAGTTTTCAATTTTTGTTTTGTCATTTTACTTGTGTAATTTCTTTTTTCTTTTTCTTTACTAATGTCTAACTTTCTTCAGAAAATATACCAATTGGTCGTGCAATAATTTCGGCAACTGTGCTATTTTAATTTTTTTTAATCTCAATCGTGTGTAAAGTCTACATTAATAATCAATAATTAGGATTTTTATACTTTAGCAAATTCTTATTGAGATGGCCTGACTTATGTTGAACGATGGGAAAGATGTGATGTTAGTAGTCGGAAGTGATATCCACGCTCCATACCATCAATAGAAATGATTGTCTTTTTTTTTTTTTTTTTTTTTTGTCGGTTCTATTCTACTCCTACTCTAACACTCACTCTCAGACTTTTGCCCTAACTCCTTGTAGGGCGTGGGAGTCGAAACCCACTCTTGAAATGAAATCGTTCCCACCTCAATCCCCCCTAAGAAGGTGGGGAAATCCCCACCTCCCACTTCCAAGTTGGAAGGGTAGCCACTGGGGCGAACCCCCAGTGGTTGGAAATGATTGTCTTTAAACTTTCGCTTTTTCTTCTTTCTTCATCAAATTAACAACAGACAAAAGGAACCCGCAAATACTGACCATAAAAACGGGAAGAGACATTCGGCAACCACAATCTTCTACGGGCATGTGCATGCATCAACGAGAAAGAAGTAAAATAGGGATGGAGACGTGTGCAGAAAATTTGTCCATCTTCATTTAATGTGCCCTCCTTCTATTTCTTTTCAATTTCGTGTGATCGAGCATATTGAGCTAAGTCTTCATCAAATTAACAACATACAAAAGGAGCCCGCAAATACTGACCATAAACACGGGAAGAGACATTCGGCAACCACAATCTTCTACGGGCATGTGCATGCATCAACGAGAAAGAAGTAAAATAGGGATGGGGACGTGTGCATAAATTTATGCAGAAAATTTGTCCATCTTCATTTAATGTGCCCCTCCTTCTATTTCTTTTCAATTTCGTGTGATCGAGCATATTGAGCTAAGTCTCGTCTCGCTCAAATTCAATATATATTTTCCACAGTTTTGATGTGCAACGTGCGTGACATTGATTACCTTTTATCAATTAGGAAGTTTTCAATTTTTTGTTGTCATTTTACTTGTGTAATTTCTTTTTTTTTCTTTACTAATGTCTAACTTTCTTCTGAAAATATACCAATTGGTCGTGCAATAATTTCGGCGACAATGCTATTTTAATTTTTTTTAATCTCAATTGTGTGTAAAGTCCACATAAATAATCAATAATTAGGATTTTTATACTTTAGCAAATTCTTATTGAGATGGCCTGACTTATGTTGAACGATGGGAAAGATGTGATGTTAGTAGTCGGACGTGACATCCACGCTCCATACCATCAAGGGAAATGATTGTCTTTAATTTTAACTTTTTCTTCTTTCTTCATCAAATTAACAACAGACAAAGGAGCCCGCAAATACTGAGCATAAAAACGGAATAGACATTCGGCGCCCACAATCTTCTACGGGCATGTGCATGCATCAACGAGAAAGAAGTAAAATAGGGATGGAGACGTGTGCATAAATTTATGTGCAGAAAATTTGTGCATCTTCATTTAACGTGCCCCTCCTTTTATTTCTTTTCAATTTCACGTGATCCAGTGTTTGTCACCGCACATTGAGTCGAATTTTGTCTGGGCGAGACATTCATGTAATGCGCGTGGCATCGATTAACTTTCATCAGTTAATTTTTATGTTGTTAATTTACTTATGTAATTTCTTTTTTCTTTCTTAACTAACGTTTGACTTTCTTCTGAAAATATATCAATTTATTTTGCAGTTATTTTAACCACCGTGCAATTTTAATTTTTTTAATCTCAATCACATTGACGTCCACATAAACAATCAATAATTAGGATTTTTATACTTTGACAATTTCTTGTTTAAATGGCTTGACCCATGTTAAACGATGGGAAATATGTGATGTTAGTATGTCTTAAGCATGAAAGTGACATCCATTGGAGATCCTCCTAATATTAACCGATACATCCAATCCGATATAAATATTAGGGACAATGATCTCTTGAATGCTTGATGAATTTCTATTTATTCTTTTTGCCAGCAAACATCAGATAAATTGTTTCTTATAGTGTATATACCTTAACCTAGGCCAGTTTTGAGGCTATTTGGGAGGACCGTCATGATTTGGCAAGATTAGTAAATGAACTATGAGGTTCGGCAATATTGACATTCTAAAACAGAATGTTTAATTAGTGTTGTATTAGTTAAGTTTTTCCTAAATAAATTTAGCCGGAGAGATTTCCATGTTTTTCTTTATTGAGGGGACTTTTTTTTTCCCCTGAATGAACTACTTTCGTACCTTTACAATTAATAGATGAGTTCTACTAAATGCAAATAAGTAACTTATCGTCAACTTACTATTTTGTACTTCGCCAAATTACAGTAGTGATTTTTCTTGCAAAATGTACATATGCACTATATTGGGATGTATTTAGATTTACCATCACACCACATCTGTCTGTACTTTTTCAAGTTAAATGAACTTGCAATTATTGCCTGTTTTGGTGCTCTGTCTTGGAAGACAAATAGTAATGGCTTTTCAGCACTGTCTTCTTTCGTTTTTCCCTCCTAGAAAATACGTCCTACCTTCAGTTATTTTTTAAATGGATATAAATGTGTTCTATCTTTTTTAATAGTGGCTTTCTTGCCGCTACCATACTCTATCGATTAATTAAATAAAGACCTAAGTATAGATACATGGAGGAAATATTAAGGGTGTGCTTTCGCTCTTAGAGCAAAAGTCCAGTTACTCCATCTTATGTAGGAATCGTTTTCTCATAACACGTGGGATGTACTTTTCTCGTAGCACTCAGGAAATAATCAATTATCTCTCGAGGCTTTGCAACTTCTTTAGGCTCAATCGGAACATGATCACAAAATTTATCTTGAGTGAAATTATTTGTATCTTGATGCATATAACTCACGGCATTTACAGGTTTTTTTGGTCATGTGACTATGGCAGGTAAAGTTGTGAAAGAGAGGTGACAAGGGCATGGTGATTGATGATTCTTATGACAAAAAAAAAAAAAAAAAAAAAAAAAGACTTCTGCATTGACTTGCCAAAGACTCCGCTTGTTAAGATATTAAGCAGCCATTTTTTAATTAAGAATGGTACGAGCCGCATATGCCTTTTCACATTATTTTATTAGGAGGTGAATTATTATATTTTCGTCGCCTACTCGAAGTTTGGCTGCATTGATCAAGTGCATTGATCCGTCAAATTTAAATTTTTTTTTTTCTCTCTAACTTATATTTTTATTTTTGAAAAATAAGATATTTTTAGTGGCAAATCATATACGCTTTGTCATGATATATATAGAATATTCGATGATCCTATGAGGGAAAGGCGTATACTAAGTCATCCTCGTCCTTGAAAACATACACGGATCCACAGCTCAATGCTGAACCTATTGCAAATGGAGTCTCTGCTTCAAGACCCGAACTTCACCATCTTGTATGGAATGATCCTTGCCATCCTCATCCTATCAACCCATGTCTGGCTCAAATCAAGCTCATCTCGCAAGCTTAAAACACCGCCAGAGGTTGCAGGTGCATGGCCACTCATAGGGCATATGCCCGTACTAGCAAAATCCCATCTTCCCCACAAGACCCTTGCATCCATGGCTGACGAGTACGGACCGATCTTCACCATCAGGCTTGGGTTGTCCCCTGCCGTAGTGGTTAGCAGCTCCGAGATAGCCAAAGAATGTTTCACCAAGCATGACCTTGCCCTCGCGTCTCGCCCACAGCTATTAGCCTCTGAAGTTATGGGCTACAACCATGCCTTTCTTGCGTTGGCTTCTTATGGTCCGTATTGGCGCGAGGTGAGGAAAATTGCCACCTTGGAGCTGCTCTCCAATCGGAGGATTGAGTCGTTGCTTAACCCTGTGGTGGCTGCGGTAACAGATAGCGCCATCAAAGAGTTGCACAAGCTTTGGACTGAGAACAAGAATGATTCAGGTACTTTCACGTGTATGGCATAAATTTGAATTGCTTTATTTGCCCTTTCATATGGTGGTGTAATCCATGACATCAAAGTTATTGGCTCAACTTGGAGGGGATATCATTTAACTACTGGTGTAGAGAAACAAGCCAAGCCGAGCGTTTTCAGTAAAGTGATTTTGTGCTACCACAGCCATAATACGATTTAAAAGGTCTAACACTATGCCCGTCTCTACGACAGGCCATATTCGTGTTGACTTGAAGCAATGGTTTGCAAGGCTGTCTATGAACGTTGTCCTCAAAGTTGTAGCCGGCAAGGGCGACAACAGCGGCATTGCCACGGTGGATGAGGAAGAGAATTGGGGTGTCATCATGCCTTGAGGGAATTCCTGCAATTCTTAGGGTTGTTTCCGGTGGCGGATGCTCTTCCTTTCTTGAGATGGTTGGACTTGGGTGGCCATGAGAAGTCCATGAAGAGGACCGCCAAAGAATTGGACACAATCCTAAGTGGTTGGTTAGAGGAGCATAAAGGGAATAGCAAAAATTTGAGTGACAATAGGGGTGATCGAGATTTCATAGATGTCATGCTTTCGACCCTTAACGGCATGGAAATCGGAGGCTTCGATGCTGATACAGTTATCAAAGCTACATGCCTGGTATGCCTTGTTTTCACTCTCTTGGAATTTACTGCTTTCTATTTCAAATGCGTAGTGTGTGCGCATCAGGACAAAACCTCACTCTTAACCTACTCTTGCATCCTACTGAATAAATTATCGAGATTGATACATAAAATGGATATCAAACTTCTATTTTACCTTGTTTGTGTTACCACAGTGATCAAGATTGCAATGTGATTTTGAACACACATCGCCCTAGTTTTCTAATAAATCTACATTTTATATATGTTGTTGTCTTACTTGAACAATGTTTTAAGACTTCTATTCTATAAAATAATATCCGAGTCTCTTCTAAACAGTACAAGTTATAGGCCAAAGGAAATCTGATTTAAGACTAGTAGAGTGACGCGAGTGTATATTTTTCAAAGATTATAATTTTTTTATTTGTTTCCTTGTCTTAGTTCACTTTAGAAATTATGTTAGCACATTAAGTGATTTGTTTCAATTTTTAGTGGTTATCAGTTAGATATTTAACATTTAGTAGGATAAAATTAATTTTGAGTTTATCTATTTCCCTTCTTAATATTGTAATTAGCATATGTTCTTTTTAGGTATAACTATGCATTTTGTTTCCTTATAATGTAGCTTGTTCTTCTGAGTAGTGACATAATATGAAAGAATTTTCTTTGAATTTGCGCCTTTGAGAGTGTTGTGCCCTTGTGCTTGTTCGGATTGATTCATCCATGTTTATCATTTGTTTCTACCGTGCCATAGAGTTGACGACAAACGAGTTGATATGGAGTTTTGTTTTGACAGTTTTTGATTTACTCTATTTAGTCTTCATATATGGCTCCTACAAATAACATGTGTTTCTTTTTTGAAGGCGATTATAGCGGGTGGTACTGACACTACAATAACCACCCTAACATGGGCAGTCTCTTTGTTGCTAAACAACCTTCATGTTCTAAGGAAAACTCGAGAAGAACTAGATGCTCAAATCGGTAAACAAAGGCATGTGAAAGAGTCAGACATTACAAATCTAACTTACCTACACGCTATAGTGAAGGAGACACTTCGATTACATCCCGCAGCCCCGCTCTCCGTGCCACATTTATCAACTGAAGATTGCATCATCACTGGGTACTATGTGCCCAAAGGCACACGGTTGATCTTGAACTTATGGAAAATTCAAACCGATCCAAAAGCATGGCCCGAACCAATGAAATTTAGGCCTGAGAGGTTCTTGAGTAGTCATAAGGATATTGATGTGAAGAACCCTAAATTTGACTACATGCCATTTGGAAGTGGTAGAAGAATCTGTCCCGGAATGTCTTTTGGCCTTCAATCGGTGCATTCAATACTCTCTAGGTTCCTGCATGCATTTGAGATATCAACTCCCGATAGCTTGCCTGTGGATATGTCGGAGGGTTTCGGAATAACAGTTGACAAGCTGACGCCGCTCGAAGTATTGCTCGCACCAAGATTGCCTGACGAGGTCTACAAATTTACATGAAGCACTAGAAGAATGAGAAACAAGTCAACGGGCAAGTTATTACTAAATAAATAGGTTCTCCATGTCTAGCTTTTATCTAGTCAATTAATAGTTTTATATTCAGACAACCGACGATTTCAATTCAGCATGTCTCTCGTAATAAATAGGGAATAGGTTGGTGCTTCACTATGGCAAGAGAAACTTATAATGATGTCCAGCGCGTTGATCAAGATGTAGACTTGGATATATGGCATTTGCTTTGAGATGTCCGGTATATCATTTGTAGTGGTTGTCTTATTTCATGTCAGCTTAAAATACTCCTCGATACTTAATATGTTCATTGACGGAGCCCGGATTCAAATTGAGGTGGGGGGAGAGAGAGGTGAAATCCAATGATTATAATGTATTCATTTGCGGAGTTGCAAATTTCTCACGAATGTGAATTCTTGGTAAACATAAAATAAAGATATTTTATTGATCGCCATACTCTAGGAACGTCTATTTAGATGTCGTGGACTAACCATAAAATCATGTTGGATAAGCGGAACGTGTTACTTATCAGCGCTTAGGTTGAGCAGTAACAATAGGAGAAGACTAATCGCTCATTTTTAAAATGATGAGTCTTCTCCTCTTACTTGGTTATCCAAAAGACACAAATATTTAATTAATTTTGGTTCGGACTAATCGCTCATTTTTAAAATGATGAGTCTTCTCCTCTAACTTGGTTATCCTAAAGACACAAATATTTATTAATTTTGGTTCGTGCATTCGCAATGATTCCGTGAGCACGTCAAGGCGACCTCAAGGTATGTTGTCTGAGGTGGGATTTCACTTTAGCGCCTTAAAAAGTCGTACTTTGGAGAGCTCATTAGGATAATATGAAGCAATTTCCTTGTTTTAATGTTCTGTCTTGCAAAACAAATTATAATAGCTTGTGGGTATTATTTCTTCTTTTCTAATTCGAAAGGTTTAGAATTGAATTGCTCTCCATATAATAGATTTTAGGATTTTTTGGACCGGATAACATGATATTGGCTAATATTAGGAGTGATATGTCCGAATTAATGTGTTATGTGGATTTACATATCCGAATTAATGTGTGTTATGTGGACTTACGATGGGATTGAGATAAAAATAAATAAATTAAAATGACATATGGCCAAGATGCAGTGGTCAGCCAATTCATGAGAGAGAGGCAACAACTGCAACTGTGGCTGTCACTGGTGCCAATGGCACCATCACTACCATACAAACATTGGAGTATTATACAATTGTCCTACTCCTATTTTCTAGATAAATCATCCAATCTTATATAGACTACCCCCTCTAAAGTGCACCTCCAAGTGCTAGATGAAGTAATTTATCTTGCCTTCACCGTGTTATGCAGACTATCAGACACATCATAAAATAAATGGCTTTCGGGTTCCAGTAACAGTAGACAAATTATTATCGAAAACCCGTGTTAGGAAAAGTCATCATATAGCATGAAATAGCTTACCAAGTGTTGATGGTTTGTTTCACAAACAAACCATGAAGTGACTTATTTTCATAGAAAAAAGTGTTGAGTGTGTGAGCTAATATATAAGTGTGGAAGTTTTATAATATTGCAATTGAAATAGATTGAGTTATGGACTAGACTCTACAATACTCACAATAATTAGCAACACCAAACAATTAAAAAAAGGGGTATTATAAAAAAGGGATAGCAGACGCACTCGATTGCACGTCTTGAAAATTGTAAAACTTAATTACACTTTCATGACATGATTTAAGACTTGATTGCACTTTTCTGACAAGTTTTATAATATGATTGCACTTTTATAAGTTCTAAGATTCAATTGTTATTTTCATAACCAGTTTGAAGATTCCTAGTATATTTATCTCTAAATTAAAAGACATTACTGCACACATTCAAAAAAATACATATGTTATCAAACTTGATTGGGCCAATTAGTTCAATTTTTACAATGCAAGTAAGCAATTAATAATTTTTGGTGAAGTGTCTGCAAACACAAAAAAGATAAATTAAAAGACATTATTGTACACACTCAAATAATACGTATATTATCAAACTTGATGGGGTCGATCTGTTTAGTTTTTACAATGTAGGTAGGGATACTAATAAATGATTTTCGGTGAAGAATAGGGAGATGAGTCACACTCAAATAATACTTATAGTATCAAACTTGATGGAGTCGATCCGTTCAGTTTTTATAATGTAGGTAGGGATACTAATATATTATTGTTGGTGAAGGGCAGGGAGATGAGTCGATCATGACGTGTATCTGTAAACACATAAAAGACAAATTGAAGACATTACTACACACACTCAAATAATACTTATATTACCAAACTTGATGGGATCGATCCGTTCATTAATTACGATGCAAGTAGGGATACTAGTAAATAATTTTTGGCTGAGAAGAGGGCGATGAGCTGACAATGATGTATGCACTTGTGTAAATGCATTAAAGATAAATTAAAGGGCATTATTTCTTGTATTCATATACTACGTATAATATAAATTCAAAGAATTATTGCATACGCTCTGATTATTCTTACATTAAATTGGGGTCCAAATCTACATGAAATAATGGTTGTTTTGTTTGAATTCTAAAGTAAAATCAATGATGTAATAAATTCTTATTGGCTACAGACATTTCTTCTATAAACATTTACTTATAGTTTTTTATTTTTTTTGTTAGTTCTACTCTATTTCTATTCTAATTCTCATTCTCAGACTTTTGCCTTACCTCTTTATAGGGCGTGAAAGTCGAAACTCACACTTGAAATTAAATTGTCTCAACTCCAACCCCCCTAAGAAGGTGATGATTCGAACCCTCCACCTTCCCATTTCATATTGGAAGGGTGACCACTGGAGTTTACTTATAGTTTAACTCATCACTAAATAACTCAATTTTGTAGATCTACCTTACCGTAGCTTGCAATGTCTATCTACACATTACCCACCAAGAATTGTACAAGTAAATTGTCCTGACATTGGCATCCTAAAATAGACTCAAGAAGAACTACATACTCAATCATCAACCTAACCTACCCATTTAAAAATTCAAAACACTTAAGCTTTCACAAAATGCAAATATTCAAATATGATTTCACATATTAATTTTCATAGATTTTTTTAACGGAATTTTTGCTTTACTTTAATAGAAACAAATGGGCCCAAAACGTGGAGCAGATTAAGTACCAAAAATTGTATTATGCATTTGCTTTGAAATAGCAAACTGTACCCGTAAGTGATAATTCTATGTAATTATGTCTGCTCTAGTTTGGTAAAATATTAGTATTTTCACTAATAATACACATATGTGTTAACACCTAAATTTTGGTTGAGATTCTAGAATGAGTTTTTGTGGTAAAGTATCAATGTTGAGCTTATCCGTGAATAAGCTTCGATGATGGCGTGGTCTCAGTGAAACAAGACGCTAGGTAGCACAGACACGTTCAAAGTGCCTCCGTGTCGTGTCAGACACCCCAACACGTGTCCGACACGCTCGCACACGCTCGCACACGTTCAGACACGCGGTCAACACGTGTTGGAGTTTCTAACACGTGGTCAACTCTTTCCGATACGCACGTCGGAGCGTGTCCAGAGGGCAGATCTGTAGGTGCGAAGGAAGAAGGTGATGGAGGGTGGAGGCAAGGGTGAGGGAGCCGAGGCGACGCTGTGAGCGACGGCTAGGGAGGGCTGCGACCGCCGATTGCAACGTCGGAGAAGACTGCGACTGCCGACTACGCCGAGAAGCCTTCTCGATCGTCTTGGTTGGCTGCGACCGCCGACTGCAACGCCAAGATGAAAAATCGCAACACCGCGATGAGGGCTGGACATGAGGCTACGACGGCAAAGGGAAGAACGGAGGCGAGGCAGTGGCGAGAGAGGTGGAGACCGAGCAAAGGGAGAAGAAAAATAAGGTGAGTGCTAGGGTTTTTGCCTTTGGGCTGTTTTTAGGGAGAAGAGAAAGGAGAGAGACAAGGCATCTATGGCTTATGGGGAAAGAAAGCCTCGTGCAGGGGAAGTGACAGGTGCAAGGGTGTGTGGGGGTAGGGGGAAGAAAACATGTGCTAAAATAAATGGGTGGGACCCATTTAATCCTAAAAAGAAATATTCAACATTAAATAACTTAACCACTGAGGGTTCGCCCCAGTGGCTACCCTTCCAACATGGAAGGGGGAGGTGATGGGTTCAAATCCCCACCTTCTCAGGGAGGAATGGGGATAGGGACGCGTAAGTTTCGAGAGTGGGTTGCGACTCCCACGCCCGCAAGAGGCGGGCACAAGTCTGCGAGTGAGTGTAAAGTAGAAAGAGTAGAAAGAGACGAAAAAAAAAAAACATTAAATAACTTTATTAATATATGATAAGACTAAAAAATAAATAAATAGACAGGTTAAAAAGTTATTTCAAAAAATAAAAGCACTAGATATTAAATAATGATAAATTTTGATCATCATAGAAAAATATAAATTTATTTTGACTATAATCTTTCATTAGTTATTTATTTCATTGATAACTTTTGTTAAAGTAAAAAAATGTCTTTCCAATTGTTTATGAATAAATTTATTAATGTTATTAGTATATATTTATTATAGGCTCTTTTTTTTATTTTTTATTTATTTATGAATTTGAATAAATTAATTTAAATATAATAATTAATCATGTATATATAAAAATATTTATTTAATATTTAACGTGTCGGAACGTGTCGGAGTTCCTACTTTTTGAGAAATTGCGTGTCGCGTCGTATCGTGTCGTGTCGTGTGTTGGTGCTACCTAGACAAGACGTTGTGCAAAGAAGAGAACTTAGAAAGGGGAGTTTCAGTGACGGAGAAGACCACGTGCAGGGAGGAGAATTAAATAAAAATAATAATAGAAAATAGAAAAGAGAAAGTTAAAAAAATCAGAAAAAGAAGGGATTAAGGTTTCAGTTAAAGAAAGGGCGAAGCTTGCGATGGCCAGAAAAATTTTTACCAAAAAAAAAAAAAAAGTTTCAGTTAAAGGAATTTTTACCTGATTTAGACCTGACGGGCACGGGCTTATCTGGTTTTTCTCAGACCGGATTGGGTGAATCAGAGCTTTGGGCTGGGCTTCTTTATTTCTATTTTATTCCTTTGTTCTTTTTTTTTTTTTTGGGGGTATATCGCGGGACTGGGCTCAGCCAGTCCAGCCGTGGACCCAGACGGTCCTGACCCGAGTCTGATGTGGAGATCTGACCTGGGTCCGTTTTATATTATATTATTTTAATTTAAAAAAATTACGGAATTTCAAAAAAGATTTAAAAAAATTAGTTTTTGGGTAAATTTTTTCTTAAAATATGCGAAAACATTTGATCAAAATTTGTATCCAAATTTGAACAAGTCTTTAGGATTTTACATTAGAGGTTATTCTGTATTGTTTCTTTTTGCAGACAATGCTAGGTTGTTACTTGAGCTTGTTGACATCTAAATTTCGCCATTTTACTTAAAAATTAATAGCATTAAAAGTTAGGAATTAGTCGCAAAAAAAAAAAAAAAAAAAAACAACAAAACAACAAAAAAAAAAAAGAGGAAAAGAAAAGGAAAAAAAAAAAAAAAGAGAACTCGAGGGGGGCCGGGTTGGGCCAAATCCGGTCTCGGCCCAACCGGCCTCTCCCTTTTTTTCTCCCACGCGCGCGCAGCCCGGCCCAGTTCCTTTCTCCTTCGGCCCGGCTCGTGCCCAGTCTTCCTCTCCTGCCTGTCTCGCACGAAGACCTGCAGAACAGAACAGAGAGAAGAGCAGCGACAGAGAGAGAGAGCAGGAGGATCGGGGGAGCAGCTCCGGCGCGATCCGTGGGTCGGGGAGCGGGCTGGTCGACAGGCTGGCAAGGCAGGATCCAGGCACGCCTGCCGTTGGCCTTGAAAAGCTTGGAGGACGAAAAACAAAAGGGGGAGAACAGCAACGCAGAGGGAGACCGGAGCGAGATCGGAGAGCTCGAGAGAACGGAGGGGGAGCCAGAGGGAGCGAGTGAGACCGAGAGAGCGTTTCTGCATTTCTTGAGATCCGCCTGTTGCGCATCATCCAAACCGGGTAAGCCTTCCGAACTGTAGGTGCCCCGTTTTAGGAGGTGTCGGACCGAAGCTCGCGACCGACCAGTTCGCGCGAGCTTCGGTCCCGCTGGTCCTTCGTTGATTTTGTTGTGCGTTCTGGTATGTTTTGATAGGAACTTAAGGGCTGTGTTTGAGTCTCGATCGCGTCGGAAATCTCTCGTTCGAGTCGCGCACGCCAATTGTTTGCAGGGATGCTTGAATGAAGTCCGAGTATTTCAGTTGGTCTTGATCGAGCCTCATCGTCCTTGAGTTCATACCCATGTTAAATTTGATGTGATCTATCTCTGAGTTGGTCTGAAATGTTGTTTGTGCGTCGATGATCGTTGCTTGGTCCGAACAATAGCCCCGGGCGAGCTTGGGTCCTCCCTTTAGCTGGTGCATTCTATGCGTTTGATGAAATGTCAAGATGAGATTTAGAAATGGTTTTTCTGCGAGGTTCGTTGCTGTGATATTGTCTTTGTTCGAGTTTGAGTCCCTTCCATCGTGTTGTTTGCTCATGCCGGTGTTAGTACTTGAATTGACGGAGTTTTGGTCATACGAAAATTTAGAGTTCAAAAATCTAATCTTTAGCCAGAAGCATTCCGGCAACAGTGATGATCTCCGGCCAACTAGTGGCCGGCGGAAGTTCGGCAGTGGAAGGATCGCCGGTTGTTCCGAGCTGCGTCATTGTTTGGCTGAGTTTCGATGAGGCCATGTTTTACGGAAGAGAAGACTTCGGGCGTGCAGAGGGCAAGCACGAAGGAGAAGAAGACCAAAGGGGAGAAAAAATTAAAAGAAAAAAACAAAAGAAAAAGAAAAGTATAGAAAAAGTAAAAAGTAAAACAAAATATGGAAAAAAAAAAAAAAAAAAAAAGCAAAAATTTGCTTCGGGAAGGAGGGATGCAGAGAAAAGGCGCAGTGGAAAAGACAAGATAGAGAAAATGACAAAATGGTGGAGAATAAAAGAAATTACGAAAATGATTAAAAAAATAATTTTTAAAAAGGTTTTCCTTTTTTAATCAAATTGGGTCGAGTTCAGGTCGTCGTCCGGTCAACAGGCCGGACTGGGTTTACCTGGTCGGGACCTCTTTTCCCGAATATAATATTAAATATTAAATATAAAAAATTCCAAAAATTCAAAAAAATTAAAAAAATTCGAAAAATAATAAAAATTCAAAAAAAAAAAATGTCAGAAAATTCAGAATTTCTTTTTGAAAAATTTTAAAAACAAACTATCCGAGCTATTTTCTTAAAGAACGAGAGTTTCTTAACTCTAAAGTGTGCGAACAAATTGATTAAGCCCGTAGGGCTCTTCCTTAGGGTTTCAAATGTCTTCAAAGACAATTACTCTTATTTACATGCTTTTGCTATTTTGATCACTTTAGTCCAATTGAGATTGGCATTTAGCTTTTCCTTAATGTTAAATATTTGCTCTCCCATGCAATTTATTTAAATGCTTTCCTTGGTTGCTAACTGTTATTTTAATAATTGCGTACTCGCATGATTACCTTGCATGTTAGTAGATAAGTGTAAAATAAATCTAAACTGCTTGACAAAATCTTTTCTTCTAAAATGAATATAGGTATCGAAAGGGCACTAATTGATCAATTAGTGTAATCAAGTCCCTGAACTTATATTCTCTAGTTGCGTAAGAAGTGATGTATACTCTCATGCCTCACTTGGTTTCTAGCCGACCCTAATAGGTTAGTGGCTTGGGAGAGGTATGGACTTGGGAGAGCTCACACCTAATCATGGGCCATAGGCCCATCCTTTAAGCAATACCCTTAAACCTACTCCCTTCTCCCAAGGGTAGGTCGCGATAGAGCTTTTCAATTTGCTTAAGCTTGATTGCGCAATTTTAATATATTAATTGTTATTTTCAATTTTAAAATGTTTAGGATGAATCTTAAAATTTTGGATAGGCTGTCTTAACACTTTGATTAGCAAATTGTCAAGTTTAGGCATCGAAAAGGCCCTAATTAAATAGTTAAGGTAATCAAGTCCTTGATCCTAAAATCTCTTATTGCCATATATCAAGACGACACTCCCTCATCTTTGATTAAGGTTTCTAGCCAACCCTTAACAATAGCTAGTGGTGACTCCTTTTGAACATATAGATTAGGAAAACCAATGTCACATGAGATATGGATTTGGGAGAGCCCACGCTTTAAAATAAGTATCTCTAAACCTATCTCCCTCCCTTATGAAGGGTAGGTAGCAATAGTATGTTTGTGATATTTGATAAAGCTTATGTCTGTTTCATGTTTGTTGAATTTATGAGAAAATTTCTTTGTGGATAAAATGACTTATAAACATATGATACATGTGATATATTGTAGGTAAATATAAATACTTGTATTTCTAACTTATTTCACATTTTGCATTAAGTAATCTGTTATGTAACATGTTAATTACCACATAAGCACATAAGCGTGCGCACACACACACATAGATCTATATGAAACTTGATTATATAAATAATACCATATTTACCTAAACAAAAACAATACTTTTTGATTGCCCATCGGATCACACGAGGTAATTGCAAAATTAAAGGGAAAAATTGTCCAAAAAATCTTAAAACCTTTTTTTACGATGGCCAATTCAATTTAAAACCATTTATTTGTATCAATTTAATTATAAAACTTTTGATAATTGTCAATTTAGTTATAAATTTTTCAATTGTATCAATTTAAGCCTAAATCTTTTGATGATTTATTAATTTAGTTATAAACTTTTTTTTGGCTAATTTTGACTAAAAATTACTAATGCAACGGTCTAGTCAACTAGACATATGCCATCCTACATGGCATGACCAATGCTTACATGGATAATTTTTGCAATTTTTTTGATTTTTCCCTTATCTTCCTTTTCTTTTCTTATTTTTCTTTTTATTTTTCCCAAAGCCAACCATCATCAGACCTTGTTGATGGACAGCTAAGTTCGCTAGCCTCAGGCAAGGGCCACCCTTGCCAGATCTGTTGAGGGCAACTCTCACCCTTGCCGATTCGCTCGCTCGCCCAAGCCAGCCATCACCGAGGCCTGAAAATGGTTGGCGGAGTGAAAAAAAAAGGGAAAGTGAAAAGAAAAGGAGAAGTCAAGAAAAAAATTCAGAATTAAAAAAAAATACAAAAATTATCAATGTGAGTGCTACCTAAATGGTTAGCACTAAGCCGTTTCGTTAGCAATTTTTGAAACAAAGGCCAAAAAGACTAAATTGACAAATCGTTAAAATGTTTAGGCTTCATTTGTTCAATAGAAAATATGAATTTTCTGAAAAATGTTTTATGGGAAGTCATTCTCTATAAAAATGATGATATTTTCCGGTGTTTAGCTGAGACCTGAAAAATATTTGGTAAGAAAAATCTAGGTAATTTTTTCTTCTCTATTCACTAATTAGTTTGTCCGGGATGGAAAGAGCTGTACCAATTTGGTGTAAAATCAAATCCCACGAAGAAGACAACCCTGCTTAATTTTCATCAACAGCGGCACCAAAACAAACCCATGATAATAAATAAATATAAGGACATACACAGATCCATATGTATGTGTGTGTGTGTGTGTGTTAAATTGGGAAACAATTTGTTCACCGACTCCAACATGGAAATGATTTTCCATTTAATCTTTCTCTGGGACGAGAAGTGTTGCACCGAGTGAGCGTAAAATCTAATCCCACGAAGAAGACAACTTTCCTAATTCCACCACTAGTGGCACCAAATGAAACCCAAGATCAATATTTTAATCTAGGAAACGCTTTGCTCACGGGCTCCAACATGGAAATCAATTTCCATGTCTTTTTGCCGACTCAATCAAACAATTCCGGCAAGATGCAGTGGTCAGCCAATTCATGAGAGAGAGAGAGAGAGAGAGAGAGAGAGAGAGAGAGAGAGAGAGAGAGAGAGAGAGAGAGAGGCGACAATTGCAACTGTGGCTGTCACTGGTGCCAATGGCACTGTCACTACTATACAAACATTGGAGTAATTCTACAATTGTCCTAGTCCTATTTTCTAGATAAATCATCCAATCTTATCTAGACTACCCCTTCTAAAGTGCACCTCCAAGTGCTAGATAAAGTAATTTATCTTGTCTTCACCGTGTTATGCAGGCTATCATATATATTCTCTACTGACAACGGATGGCTTTAATTTTGAACATCATAATCGATAATCTCAATCATTTTGTGCACAACCTTGAAATATGCACTTTCTTACACTCTCATCGAGTTCGCCATCATCATTTAAGCATGACATAGCAACTGAATAATTTTAGAATAGAAAAATTAGCTATATTATCTAACCATACTTTTTTCTTATATTTTGAGTGATGACTCATGTGCCTTCACCCAAGCCCTCAATAGCCATAGTGAGGGCATTGTGGCCCTCGCTTTGGCCAGTGAGGGCCACGAGCCTCGTCTAGTGGTCAACGAGGGCTACGATGCCCTTGCCCAAAGCCAAAAAGAGTCACTACCCTTCACTCCAAGGAACAAGAGAAAAAAAGTAAAGAAAAGGAAAACTGTAAAAAAAAAAAAAAAAAAAAAAATCAAAATATTAAAAAAATAATACTGAAAAATGTCTATATCGGTATTAATCGTGTCACATAGGACGGTTGACATCCATGTTAGTAATTTGTTATCAAAATTGATCAGATGGAGTGGACTAGCAAAATGTAAAAATGTTTAAAGCACAATTAGCATAATTAAAAATGTTTATGACTGAATTGATAAAAGTGTAATAAATTTATATGATTTTTTTTTTTTTGTAATCTTCCCAAATTTTTTCCTTTTTTCAAATTCGGGCGAGCCATAGTGTCTTTCTTTCATCGTGTAAATTGTGCCATTTTCCGTACTCAGTCGGCCACTTTCTTGCGGACGTGCTTCGAGTGTCAGCAAGAACAAAAGTCCAATTTCTCCGACTTACGTAGGAATCATTTTCTTATAACATGAGGGATGTGCTTTTCTCGGAGCAATTGGGAAGTAAACAATAATCCTTCGAGGCTCTGTAACTTTCTTCAGCTCAATTGGAACATTACTTTATATTGATTGTACTTTAATGGAAGTAATTAATAATCCAAGAAGAGAAGGTGTATGTCATATGCTCTTCCTTCAAAAATACTAACACCCATCTCGATGAAGCTATTGCAAATGGAATCTCTGCTTCAAGACCTGAACGTCACCCACTTGTATGGAATTATCCTATCCATATATGGTTTAAATCAACCCCATCCCGCAAGCTCAAAACACCCACCCGAAGTTGCCGGTGCATGGCCCGTCGGAGGGATTTTGCCCACACTAGCGAAATCCCATCTTCCTCACGAATTCTTGGCATCCATGGCTGACGAGTATGGACCGGTCTTCACCATTAGGTTCAGGTTGATCTTGTATATAGTGGTTATTAGTTTCGAGATAACTAAAGCTACACTAAACATGACTTCTCTTGTGATTCAATTCGAGTGTTGGTACTTATTTTACAAAAAGAGTCGGATGCAATAAATCTACTAATTAATTGAAGAACTATATGTTTACAATTGTTCACACAAGTATTTCTCAACTCTAGATTACACCCGAAACCTCAGTACTTAGCCTCATGTAATTGCTCGATACACTGAGAATTACCTTGCGGCTTCCAAATACTCCCGCCTTCAGTAAGACAAGCGATCTCAATTGGATGGACTGCAAAAATTATCGTGTAGAATCCATGGAGAAGAAGCGGCGAATATTCGAACGATTTGTCGTCTTCTTTTGTGCGGCTATAGACCACAAATCAATTTTCTATGGGATGAAAGGTGCTGCACTATTTGAGCGTAAACTCAAATCCCGCAAAGAAGACAACTCTGCCTAATTATATGAACGATGGCACCAAGACAAATCCACACGATAAACAAGGGCTGCACCAATAACGTGAAAAATCAAATCCCACCAAGAAGGCAACTCTGCCTAATTACATCAACAACCGCACCAAAACAAACCCCATGGAAAACATATCCGTACATATTAAACTAGGAAGCTTTTTGTTCATCCACTCCAACATGGAAATCAATTTCCAAGTCTTTTTGGCCGACTCAATCATCTAGTTCTAGTAAGAAGTTGTTGTCGTTTCAAATGTTCGGTCGACTGAATGTACCAAAAGAATTTCCCACTGACTTCATTCAATGGCTCAAAACTAACAGTTCTAAAAGCTTAATTTGTTATATTAAGCGCTTGAAAGATTTCATTGAGGAGATAAATAGGGACATAGAAAGATTCAAACTCAAGATCTTCTACTTTGATATTATGCGGGATTTTAGAGAATTACTGCCAACTTTTCTAAAAATTCGACCTATTAGATTAAGGCGTAATCTAATATTTAAATATTTTATCATGTATTCTACCATGCTCAATGAAGATACCAATAATGCGTTCCCAGCTTCCGATCATTCACGTGGTTAGGCTGGAACACCTCTTTTCTCACATCCTAGTGGGGCAGGTGTATAAATGGGAAGCTCTTCCTTCAGAATTTCACACAACTTTATGATGACTCCTTCATTGCAAATGGAATTTCTGCGTCAAGACCTGAACTTCACCCTCGTGTATGCTTGCCATCCTCATCCTATCAATTCATGTAAGGTACAAATCAAGGTCATCTCGCAAGCTCAAAACACCACCAGAAGTTGCAGGTGCATGGCCCGTTGTAGGGCATTTGCCCATACTAGCAAAATCCCATCTTCCTCACAAGACCCTCGGGTCCATGGCTGACAAGTATGGACCAATCTTCACTGTCAGGCTCGGGTTGTTCCCAGCTGTAGTGGTTAGCAGTTCCGAGATAGCCAAAGAATGTTGCACTAAGCATGACCATGCCCTCGCATCTCGTCCGCAGCTAATAGCCACTGAGGTCATGGGCTACAACTCTGCCTCTTTTGGGTTGGCTCCTTATGGTCCGTATTGGCGCGACATGAGGAAAATCGTTACCTTGGAGATGCTCTCTACCCGAAGGATTGAATCGTTGCTCAACCCTATAGTGGCCTCGGCCACAGATATTGCCATTAAAGAGTTGCACAAGCTTTGGAGAGAGAAGAAGAATGATTCAGGTACTTTCATGTATATAATGGAGGTGTAAGATGCTTTATTTTCCAGTTTACATGGTAGTGTATTCCATTTTAGCATAGTTATAGGCTCAAATTGGAGGATAAAAATATTTTATGAAACAATTGCACTACTGCTGTAGAGAAACAAACCAAGCCAAGCATTTTTAGTAAACTGAATATTTGCTACAGTAAACAGAGAAATGTGTTCTCGATTTAGAAAGCTTAACAATATGCTCGTTTATACCCCAGGTCGTATCTTAGTTGACTTGAACCAGTGGTTTGAAAGGTTGTCTATGAGCATTGTCCTTACAGTTGTAGCCGGTAAGGGCTACTACAGCGGCAATGCCACGGTGGATGAGGAAGAGGAGCAGCGATGCCAGCATGCCTTCAGAAAATTCGGGCAATTAATTGGGACGTTTACGGTGGCGGATGCTCTTCCTTTCTTGAGATGGTTGGACTTGGGTGGCCATGAGAAGACCATGAAGAGGATTGCCAAAGAATCGGACACGATCTTAAGTGGTTGGTTAGAGGAGCACAAAAAGAATAGCAAAAGTTCGAGTGAGAATAGGAGCGATCGAGATTTTATAGACGTCATGCTTTCGACCCTTAAAGGCATGGAAGTCGGAGATTTCGATGCTGATACAGTTATCAAAGGGACACTCTTGGTAAGTCTTGTTTTCCAACTCGTGGAATTTACTGCTTTCTACTTCAAATGCGTAGTGTGTGCGCATAATTCATGCTTGCTTATTTGCAAGCACAGGGTATTTAGCAGTACAACCAGCAATTTATCGTCAAGGAGACGGAGATTGGCTGGCATGTAAGTGTTAAGTGAAAAGAGTTTCACATTAAATAATTAACGTGGTGTGAAAGAATTAATAAATATTTAGGTGGTCCAAAACTTATTAATATAAGTCTTTGAATAAAGACGGATCAAACTAATTATACCATAGCTTGAATTTAAGCTCTATTTTAGTACTTTTATAAGATGAGTATCTGACTTCGATTGTACCTTCTTGTATTACTACAGTGACTAAGATTGCAAAATGATGTTTAACACACGTTGCACTGACGTACCTTTTATACCGGTTAGCAAGTTTTCTAGTGAATGTACGATCTATATGTCGTCGTTTTACTTAAAAAATATTTCTGGACTTCTATTTTATAAAACAAAATTCGAGTCTCTTCTAAAACTCTACAAGCGATGGGCCGAAAGAAATTTGATTGTTTAACCATTAAATAATTAACGTGGTGTGCGTCCAAAATATTTTTAAATATCATAATCTTTTTTGAGTATATTTCTTGTATTACTACAGTTGTCTTTCTGACGTACCTTTTATACCGGTTAGCAAGTTTTTATTTTAGTTTTACTTAAAAAATAGATTTTTAAAACAAAAAGTCTCTTCTAAAACTCTACAAGCGATGGGCCGAAAGAAATTTGATTGTTTGTATATTTTTAAATATCATAATCTTTATATATTTCCTTGTCTTTCTTTATTTTAGAGATTAAGTTCGGATATGAAGTGATTTCTTTCAACTTTTAGTCATAATAATTTAGATATTTAATATTTAGCATGATAGAATATTTTATAGTTTATCTTTTTGCTATTTTATAATTAGAGTTTCTTTACCTTTTTTTGTTTTTGTTTTTTCAAATATAACTATGCATTTTCGGTCTTGATAGTTTTGTGATTTGGTCTATGTTGTCTTCATATTTCACTCCTATAAATAACATGCGTTTCTTCTTTGAAGGCGATTATGGCGGGTGGTACTGTTACTACATCGGGCACCCTAACTTGGGCGGTTTCTTTGTTGCTAAACAACTTTCATGTTCTAAAGAAGACTCAAGAAGAACTTGATGCTCAAATTGGCAAACAACGACATGTCAAAGAATTAGACATTGCCAACCTAACTTATCTACATGCCATAGTGAAGGAGACCCTTCGATTATACCCGGCATTCCCGCTTGCTGTGCTACACGTATCAACTGAAGATTGCATTATCGATGGGTACTTGGTTCCCAAAGGCACGAGGTTGATCTTGAACATTTGGAAAATTCAAACCAATCCAAAATTATGGCTTGAGCCAATGAAGTTTTGCCCTGAGAGGTTCTTGAGTAGTCATAAAAAGGCTGATGTGACGGGCCCTAATTTTGACTTCATGCCCTTTGGAGGTGGTAGGAGAATTTGTCCTGGAATATCCTTTGCCCTTCAAATGGTGCATTCTGTGCTTGCTAGGCTTCTGCATGCATTCGAGATATCAACTCTGAACAATTCGCCGGTGGATATGTCGGAGATTAATGGACTAACAGTTGGCAAAGCAACACCGCTTGAAGTAATGCTCGCACTGAGATTTCCCAATGAGTTCTACGGATTTGCATGAAGAATCAGAAGAATGAGAAAAAAGCCGATGGGCACTTAACACTTAATAAATTGGCTCTTCATGTCGATCTCTTATCCAGTCTTTATTAGTTGCACATTCAGACAATGGATAATGTCGATCCATTATGTCTTTCGTGATAAATAGGAAGTTTTCACTACTGTAGCTGCCAACTAATAGCTTCCCTGATCAGGATGAAGTACTGCATTCCGTGGAATTTGCTTTGAAATAATAAACTGTGCCGCTACATATTAAGTGTTTCGTCAAGCCGAAAGTATGTACTAATTTTTTAAGCTCCCATGTCCCTGAACGGGCATTACAAAAGATGCCATGAATGTTAACATTTCATATTACAGAGTCATACAAAGCTGAAACAAATAAAGCTGAAACAAATATAATCTTTCTTTACGTCTCCATTTCAACACTCAATAATAAGAACAACATAGCAAAATGTAATTGAAAAAAATGAAATAGAACTTCAGGACACTGCCAATGATCCAAACGAATGCTCTGTAATTCTTTGCAGTTCTTAAGAAACAATTAAATTAAAACATATGCTTGCCTAGCCCCACAATCATGAAAATTAAATTCGTCTATGTTTCTCAAAGGGAAAAGACACAAATGATCCTTAAATTTTGACTTAATATGCAATGTAGTTCATGAACTTTTAATTTGTTTAATATGATCCTTAGACTTTTGTATTTGTTCTATTTAGTCTATAAATTATATGAAACTGTAAAATCTTTTCCCTGAATTTGAAGTCATGAGCTACAATTATTCCATAACAAGCAGCATGTGCTTTTCTCGTAGCGCTTCGTATTTCAACAAGAAGAGAAAACCAATATGATGCTCAAAGGGAACATAATCATGAAGCTGCTTTCATTTCGTTCGCAAGCTAGTACGAGGAATCACTTTTTTTTTTCCTGATGTTTGCCTTCATTTCACTATTAACAATCATCTAGTATTTTTTGCCTCAAAAAGAAAAGAAAAAAATCAACGGGCATTCTAGAGATCATTGTCAATGGATTTGTACCAGATAACACGATATTGACTCATATTAGGAGTGATATCTCCGAATGAATGTGTTATCTAGACTTAGGATGTGAATGAGATAAAAATAAAACAAAATGACATGTGTCATGACCTTTCTAGATGCGATATCCTGATTTTTCAGGTTCTGATTTCGATTGAATAAGTTGGGCCTTTTATCGAGGCGTCTATAGTGTTTTTCTTTGAGATGGCCACTCATGAGATAACTAGCCTATCAGGTGAAGCCGTTAAGGAATTTTAACGCAATAGACTTGAGAATTCGACCATGAATCGATTGTTCGACTATGCTAGTCTGCAAGGGTCGTTACAGCACAATTAAAAATCGATTAGAGACCGAAGATATGTCGATTCGACTAAGATGTGTGATCAAGTGTGGGTGATTCCATCTAATTGCTAAATTTTCATCAATCGGCACTATACCGATTTTTTTTTTTTATCGTTTTGGGTATCATGTGCCCGTATTTGAAACCTTGAAATTTTCACGACCACCGAGGGTCGCCAATCAGCCGAAGAGGTATATTGTGGCTCCAAGAAAATCGACCATAGGTCAATTGCACCAAAAATTCCTAAAAGTTACTCAATAGGTTAGATCACGCTAAAAACGCGTCTGATTGAAATTAACTGCGAATTTGAATTCGATTTTAGTAATTGAAAGTTCTGTCATGTCATGAATCATTTTAGGAATGTCGACTCATCTTTTGAGGAATTTTCGGCGAGTTCGGGATTTTTATAGAAAATTAATTCGGATGATTCGAAAAACAAACGGAAATTCGGATTTGCCAAATTGAAGGGATTTTTGGCCTCCTGTGTGAGCTACTTAGTGAAAGGAAATTGTGTGCACTTTTTTTTTTTTTTCAACAAAATTGGACATCAATCGAAGAGATTTGTTATTGGATTCAGGGAAAAAGAAAATAGAATTCGAAATTGAAGGAAATGACTATTTTGCTACTCAAGATTTGTTATTTTAGGAGAATTATGGTGCAAGGAAGCAAGTGAGGACCAAGCATTTTACATGGAAATTTGTGGGACCAAGATTGGATAAAAATAAGATGTTTTATTTTTATTTCCCCCCCTCCTCTTTTGGTCTCTCATTTCCTCACGTCTCTCACATTTTTCTCTGTCTCACATGCCTCTCTTTCTCGCACGTCTCCCTCAGCTTACCCCCCTTTTCCCCTTGACTTCTACGGGCCCAGCCCCTCCATGTCCCTCTCTCTCTGTCTTTTTTTTTTTTTTTTTTTTTCTGCATGTTTTCCCCCTGGCAAACATTCCTCCTCTCTCCTTTGCACTCGTCCAGCTGCTTCCCAAGTGTGTGGCTCCTACTTCTTCTTTATTTTTCAATTTCCTCCGCATGTCTCTGCCCCACAGATGCCCCCCCCACATCGAACCCCAGCTCCACCGTCTCATCTTCTGCCAGTGAATTCCCCATGCCAGCGTTACCTTCGCCGAGTTCTTGCTTGTTGACTGCCGCAGCCCATCCCTTTTTCCCCTCTCTCATGCGGCCACGAAGACTCTAGCGAGTTTCGCTTCTCCAGTAGCTTCTTCATGCGTCGGCTAGCCCACCGAGTTCACATCAGCCCACTACCTTCACGTCCTCAACTCAGCCTAGTCTTTGGCCGTTCCAGTCACGGCCCCTACCACCCGCGGCCGCCGAGACTAGCCTAAGCCGCGCCTTTTCAGTTCTCGAACTAGCATCGGACAGAACCGAGTAGCCCAGCTGTGGGCTTTGTGGCTGATTTCGGCTCGATCTGGGCTCCCGTTGGCGTTGTCGTTTTGGAGTTTTTGGCTCGTCTCCTCTTCACCATCGTTGTGGTCCAATCGAATTGTTAATCAAGTGAGTTTAACTTAGTAATCATCGCTTAGTAAGTTAATGACGTTTAAGGGTTGATTAGTTTAAGTTAAGTATGGATTATGTGGATAGTTATAATAGATTAACAATTTAATTAACCGTTATTGCATGTTAGGTGGTTAGACTATTGTAATTAGAGTCTAGACAAGCTCTAGTATTTATCTAGAGTGGTTCGGAAATTTTCCGGACCTATCTCGTCTTTTAATTAGGTTTTACGGGCCTAAGTGAGCATTATTGACATTTATTAATTATTTTTCGTAATTATTGAATTATTTATTTATTTTCTAGAATTAAACCGGAATAGTCGATGACCGGAATTTTATGCTGATCACAATAGTGTGATCTGTTTATTTAATTGACTATTATTTTGTGCAATTGGGTGTTGTTTACAATTTTGGGTATTTATCCCAAAATTTATTAATTTCAGTATTTAATTAGAGAATAACAGAGCGTTGGTTTACAGCGTAAAGAATGGTTTTATCGACTATATAAATGGTGGGAGTGTTGAAAGTAAAGATATTAAATTTTTGGCTGAGGTCGACCGTGTACCCACTCATGATTATTTTTATCGGCTATTTTTAACACGGGGAAAATAGGCCAATGTATTATGTTAATTGAGGAATTCAATTGTGAAGTACAATGTCATTGGCCGTGGGTGAATAATTGTGTGATGGTTTATAGTCGTAATAAGATGACGATTGAATGATAAAGTGATGTATGTTGTGTGTGTTGATATGAGTTGGGTTAAGAAAACTGCCAAAGTATGGCTGTGCTTATTGGGCCATAATTAACCGCTGAAGTATGGTTGTGCCCATTAGGCCATAATTAACCGCCAAAGTATGGCTGTGCCCATTGGGCCATAATGAACCGTCAAAGTATGGCCGTGCCCATTAGGCTGTAATTTACCGCCAAACTTGGAACAGGCTGTGCCTATTGGACCGTAATTCATCGCTGAACATTTAGTAGGCCGTGCCCGTTGGGCCGTAATTAATAGTTGGAGTGAGTAATTGAAATGACCGTGTGATGGTCTTGATGACATGGAATCGACTAGGTCGATTGATCGATGATTCGATCCGATTTAATGATTTGAATTGATTTGTTGATGTGATTCGATGAATTTGTGAATTGTGCTGACTTGCAAGAAGGAATGGAGGCAAAGGTAAGTCCTTTAACTCGTAGTTGTGCTTAGGCAGCCCTTAGGGCATATTTCCTTCCTAATTGGGTCTTAGGGGGTGAGCTTGTTGAGATGTCATCTTACCCCGTTGTGGGATAATATTTTCAAGTCCATAGGGTGAAGAATCTCGGAGCTTGAGGTGGAAGGGTTGGGAGCATGGATGGCTCAGAATTTTTTTTTCGAAGATAGACTTCCTATACTTAGACCCTAGAGTTGACCTCTGTTTGTAAACCAGATTGTGATTTTTAATAATGCGTTGATTTGAAAATTGTGGCCCTACTTTTCTATTCCATGTATGTTTCTATCAGGGGATTAGTTTATATACTTTCGCATGCGCATTAAAATGAATAGGTTGGCGATGCGTCCTAGGAACGTCACAATTTAATCGACCACCGAGGGATGGGCACGCGCTTGGAGGATTGGGGTGTGACATTCCCATTTAATGGTATCAGAGCAGGTCAATAGTTGGAGTGATAAGGTGTGATAAGTTTATGGGATAGTTATTAGGATTAGCCTTTATTTCACGCTGATGCATATTTGTGTTAGCTGATTGGTAGCTTGTCTGTGTGGGTCACTCAAATTTTAATATGATATTGGAATTAGAAAATAGGTTTCTATAAAGATCCTGTAACACGAGTGATCTGGAGTAGAGAACTCCTAGTAAGAGGGCGGTAGCCTCTGTGACTTGGAGTAGAACGTCGACAATGGTCGATACCCGAGGTGGTTGTGGTAGAGCGTTGGCTCAAGCCAACGCGAGTGTAAGAGTACCGCTGTAGGTCGATACTAGTGTAGCAGCATCAAGCGATCCTAGGTTCGACGGGATCGTTCAGGCGCTAATGAACCTTGGGAATTATTGGGTCAGTAAGCTCAGGACCGAGCTGCCGTTATTGCCATTGTTACTACCACCGTTAGTGCCATCACCGCTGTTGTTGCTGCACCTGTTGAGGTCTGGCTTGGAGTGTGATTGTGGAGCAAGCCGTTGCATTCGAGTCGAGGTTCAGACCCAGTAGCAATGGAAATCGGTTTGGAAAGGAGCTAATGACTGAAGAAAGGTATTCTATTTCGCCCAACAGGAAGGGTGAGGTAGACAAGTCAGCACTGAATCAGAATAGAGTATGTCATTCCCGTGGGAGACGATAGGGATCGGCCTTGTGTCTTTCCTAAGACAAGAATTTGTTCGAGGGATAGATCAGAGGGACTACGCCACAGAACGCATAGTAGGGGTATTTGGAATAGGCCCCAGGTGCAAGTAAGGGAGCATGTTGTTACTCGATAGGAGATATAAAACTCACCAGATGTGTGCCGAGTCTGTAGAAGGAAGCATGAATCAACCCAGTATCCCAGTATAACGGGAGTGTGCTATAGATGTGGCTAGCACGGCCATCAGGTGAGGGACTATCAACAAGAGTCCAAGGGAGCATAGACACCGATACCGTAGATAGGACGTCACTAGGATGGTGAAAGGAACATGAATGGAAACGACCTTGCACTTATTAGAGGAAGAATGTTTTTGGGTGATTTTATCAGAGTAGTGCAGCAGAGTTTTGGATTAAGTTGGTGGAATTTCAGTTTGTTATAATAAAGTCGTAGAAAGGGGAATTACTGACTAGAATTGTACTTGACTGGTGTGCTGATGTATAACTTTAACGTTAGGTGTGAAAAGAGTTGGCTTAAGGAGCATCTTGTGGTAATGAATTGTTGTCGTAGAGTATTCTAGCTTAATCCATTAGCATGTGGAAGTGTTGAGTTTATTGGGAGTCGAGAAGGATCCTTGATTTCCTTAATCTCGTCGCTTGAGGCAACCGGTTTGTTAGACGAGGGTTGCCAATGTTACTTGGAAATTTTCATAGATAAGACAATTGAGGAACTGAAGATTGAGGACATCTCAGTAGTCCAAGAAATTCTAGATGTGTTTCCGCAGGAATTATCAGGCTTATCGTCAGAGAAAGAGATAGAATTCGCGATCGGGTTAGCACCCGGGACGGAGCCATTCTCTAAGGCTTCTTACCAGGTGTTGTTGTTTGAATTGAAAGAACTGAAGGTGCAGATGCAGGAATTGTTGAATAAGGAATTCATATGTCCTAATGCGTCACTTTGAGGAGCACCTGTTTCGTTTGTGAGAAAGAATGATGGTTCATTACAATTATGAGTCGACTATCGTCAACTCAATCAGGTGATGATCAAGAACAAGTGTTCATTACTGAAGATTGACGAATTGTGTGACCAGTTACAAAGAGTGTCGATACTTTCAAAGATCGACTTAAGGACAAGGTATTATCAGTTGAGGATTTGAGAGGAATACATACTGAAGTCAGCATCTCATACCCGATACGACCATTATGAGAGTATTGTAATGCCTATTGGTCTAACGAACGCTGCAGCTGCTGTCATGGATTTGACAAACTGAGTGTTCAAGGAATATCTAAATTAGTTCATGATCGCGTCTATTGATGATATTGTGTTATACTCGAGGAGTATTGAGGAGCACGAGAGACATCTGAGAATGGTACTTCAGACCTAAGAATGCATGGATAATGTGCTAAGTTAAGCGAATGCGAGTTTTATGTTGACTCGTGTTGTGTTCCTAAGCCATGTGATTTCAAGTGAAGGAATCTCCATGGACTTGACCAATATCGAAGCAGTTATCAATGGACCAAGACCGACAACAGTATCAAAGATCAGAAGCCGTTTGGGTTGGACAGGTTACTACAGAAGGTTCGTGGTAGGATTTTTAGCATTGGCGTCGCCATTGACTTGACTTCTGAAGAAGGAAGAGAAGTTCATGTGGACAGACAAGTGCGATGATAGTTTCCAAGAGTTTAAGCAGAAGTTGACTACTGCACTTGTGCTGATCATTCCATATGGTTCTGGAGGATACAAGATCTATAGTGATGTGTCGTTTAGAGGATTGGGTTGCATGCTGATGCAACATGATAGAGTTGTTGTGTACACCTCTCGTCAGTTGAGATCTCATGAGCTGAATTACCCGACACATGACTTAGAACTTGTAGCAATAATTTTTGCTCTAAAGATTTGGAGACATTATTTGTGTGGAGAGAGATTCCAATTCTTCATTGACCGTCAAAAGTCTCAAGCATTTATTCTTTTAGAATGAGTTGAATATGAGACAACATTGTGAATTAGAACTTCGGAAGGATTGTGATTGTAATAACTTATATTACTCTAGAAGGACGAATTAATTCATAAATGCGCTGAGTTAGGAGTCTTCAATTGCGCATATGCAGGTTAAAGAATGGACCTTACTTGAAAAAGTTCGAGATTCAGCTTTCAAATTTGAGGTAGGCCACCATTCGAATCTTAAGGCCACCATCAAAATTGAACCAAAAGTCCAGTTTAGGATCAAGACGTTTCAGTTGACAGACCTAAAGGTTTAGGAAGGGAAATGTTGACTTTCAGATTTCTGAATATGGAACGCTGAAGTATCGTGGGTGATGCTAGGTATTAGACGGTACAGAGCTTAAGGAGGAGACCTTGTCAAGAATTCACTGTAGTAATTGTAGTATTCGACCAAACAGTACAAAGTAGGTCAGAATTAGCGTTAGCTCGATTGGTAGACCGATATAAAGATAGATATCACTTGACAGGTTATAAGTGTCAGATGTGCTAGTAAGTGGAAGTTCAGTAATGCAAGCCGGGAGGACTTCTACAATCACTCGAGAGTCCTAAGTGCGAATGGAAGTATATCACGATGGAACGTTGTAACAGGCTTATCAAGGAGTCAGAGGAGTAATGATTCCATTTGAGGTTGTGGTCGACAAACTAACAAAGTCGGCTCACTTCTTGGTAGTACGAAAGGATGTGGACTTAGACAGATATACGAAGTTATATGTGCGTCAGATAGTTCTCTACATGGAGTGCTAGTGACGAATTTATATCAGATCTAGACCCGAGGTTCCTAGTTTCAGCAGAGCTTTTAGATGGTTTCTCTTTAAGCATTGCATAGTAGAGTGTACAAAATTTCAGTTGTGGGAAGGAAGTTAGATGAAGAAAGATCATAGACTCGGAGTCAGTTCAGTAGTCGATGATTGTAGTTGCCATGATCAGAGACAGATTAAAGCAGCTCAGAGTCGCTAGAAAAGTTGTATTGTTAAGCGTCGAAGGCCGAAATTCCAAGTTGGTGATTGCATCTTTCTGTAGGTGTCACCAATGAGGGATGATCCACGCTTCGGCAAGAAGGGAAAGCTGGGACTGAGGTACATAGGTCCTTTTTTAGATTCTAGAGAGAATCGGGATCCTAGCGTATCATCTTGCATTGTCACTAAGGTTGGTAAGTCAGAGAGCTCACTACATAGCAAAGGAGTTAGATCTTCTTTTAAATTAGTTTTTTTTTTTTTTGGTTGAAAAATAGTTGTCATTGCTAATATGTTGTAGAGTTGACTAAATTCGAAATCATTACATAATAAGATCCATAGTGGGTGCGGGGATATAAAATCCAATCGTGAGGAAGGCAGTTGTCCTGATGAGGTTTTGCTATCAAGTCGGCGGGCTTGTTGGCTTCTTTAAGCACGTAGGATGTTGTAACTTCCTCAAGTTGGGCCAGGAGCACTTTGCAATCCTCTAATATTGGTTCCCGTCCATGGGCTTGGTGCTAAGCCCATCACACCCTCCACCACAATTTGGTTGTCAGATTGTGCTTCCACTTTGCCTTTGGAGTTCAGCATATTTTAAATTAGATTGATCAAATCATCATTAACTTACTTTAGTCTACGTTACTTATTTATTTTTGGACAGTTCTCTCATGGTTTAGGTCATTTTTAGTCTCCCATAGGGTAATAATAATCATATAAGCGGCATCATCCACAAGTAAAGAAACAAAATGACATACAAATGACCTAACTTCCAAGAATAGTTAATTTGCATGGAGTTGTCAGATGGACAAGTAGGTCATTTTTAGTCTCCCATAGGGTAATAATAATCATATAAGCGGCATCATCCACAAGTAAAGAAACAAAATGACATACAAATGACCTAACTTCCAGGAATAGTTAATTTGCATGGAGTTCTCAGATGGACAAGTGCTGGAAAGTCTTTAAATATAGGACAAGTGCACTAGAAGTCATAAAAATTTATTATGAAAGTGCAATTGAGTTCTAAAATTTATAAAAAGTACAATAAACTTCTAAAATTTATCCAATTAATGTAATCACATCATTCTATTATTTTAGTTTAACTTGACCGACAATAAATGTTGACGTTGTCTTTTTTTTTTAATAAATATTTTCTCTCTTAAGTGGTGATATGTGGTTAAATCATAAAACATAAGGAAAAAAATGACATCATTTGGGTGCAAATATGATTTTTAGTACAAAATTTACAATTTAGCTTATTTTTATTAAAAATCGGATTTGCACCAAAACGGGGTTGTTTTAGCCACGTCATTGCTACGCAAGATAAAGAAAATAACAAAGGAGCCATGCTAGCATTTTTGTTTTCATTCTCAATGGAGGAGACATTTGTTGAGTCGTGTCACGACCTTCTCGAAGGTGAATTACCGAAAAAAAAACTAATGGATTACTAAGTTTGAAGACTTAGTACAGACCCTCTCAAGTCTTATCATTCGCAACTTGATACTAAAAGATTAATCCATTTAAACATGCAATTTTACTTAATTTGGAACCACCACTAATCAATTATGATTGATTAGAAACCCAAGTAAATGATAGGAGAATACTTTACTTTTACAAACTAGAAATCCAGTAGGTCCAAGGACATATTTACGCTAGATTAATCTAATACTCTTTTGATACATTTTCATTTTAATTTCAAAAATATTTTGCAAGCAGTCTTAATTAATTTTAACCTAAGTCACTGATATGCAAAGAGTGGTTATGCGGTTATACAATTAATAAAATTACATTCAATAAACCCAAGTGACAAAAAATGCATGCCCTAAACATGATTTCTAAATGACATAAGACCTAATTTTTATATTTTAAAATGTTAATTATATGCAATCTTAATCTAAATTTAATAAGCATGATTTCTACTTTAATGACATGTGAGATGCAATTCATATGATATAACTTAGAGGATTTATTGGTACCTAAATTTAGTCATTTCATTAAAGGCTTTACCACATAGAAAATTATAGATTAACTTTTAACCTCTAAATAAAAATTAATTTTCACTAAATTGCATCATATATAGACATTAGGAGCATTAGCATCACTAGCATTAATTAATTTTTTTAATTCTGAATTTTTAAAAATTTTAAATTAAAAAAAATTGTTATTAAAAATTAGTTAATTAAAAGAAAATGGTGGAGTAAATAATTTTCATGTATCACGTATATATTAGAGATATTTGCGTTGCTAGCATTAATTATTAAAATTTCCAAAAGGAAAATCCAAAAAAATGGAAAATAGGGGGAAAAAAAGCGGACCACGGGCCAGGGCAAGATTGGCCCAGCCCTTTTCGTCCTCTCCCCTTGTTATTCCTTTCCGCTTGGACCCGGGCCCAGCTTCCTTCTTTTTCCCAAGCCCGGCCTTCTCCTTCTCTCTCTGGCTCCTTTCCTTTTGTCCAACGTTGGCTGAAGAGAGAAATGAGACAGGGAGGACGGCACGAAAAAGCAGAAGACAGGCAGAGCGTCCACCGGGAGTTGGTGGTCGAGGCCAGGCCGGCGGCAGCAGCTGGCAAGGCAGGAGGCATGTGCGCCGTAGCTTAGAAGCGAGGGGAGCAAACTATTCTAGGGGGAGGGGGGGTTTTTCGTTCGGGGGGAAAGAGAGAACCACGGAGGAGATTCGAGGTCCGGAGAGAGAGAGAGAGAGGAGATCCGAAAGAAAGGTTGAGAGAACGATTGAGAGTGAGAGTGGAGCGAGAAGTCAAGATTTGAGAGGGGGTAGAGAGCAAGAGAGAAGCTCGGCCGCGCCCGAGACCCCGCTTCCCGGCGCCCGTTCTTCCGGTAACACTGTTTTTTGAGTTCAACCCCTTTTGATCCGAGGATCCGGTCTCGACGACACAAGGTGGTCGGCCACGGGTCAATCCGTCCCGGGCCCATCTGCTGTCTGTCGTTGCCGAGCCGGGTAAGGCCCCATTCCCCGAGTGCATAGGCGCGCTCCGTGTTTTTCCATTTTCAGGCCGCCAGACCGAGGCTCGCGGTTTTTCGGTTCGATCGAGTTCCGACCCCGGCGGTGCTGTGTTTTGTTGCCTCTGGACCCTGCTTGGTTGTCTATTTCTATCTCGGTCGCCTTTTGATGTCCCGATCGAGTTATCATTTGCCTTCCAGTCGATGCCCAGGTGTTCGATGAAATGTCTCTGAGATAGAAAGTTATGTCCTTCTTGCTGAAACCGTAGATCTTTTGTTCACATTTTGTTGGTTTTTATAGGTCATTGTTGCGATTCCTTGCTTCTGTTCTTCGTTATGGTTACTTTCGTGCGCGTGGTGTGTTTTGCGTTCATTGTTGGTTTTTATAGGTCATTGTCGCGATTCCTCACTTCTGTTCTTCGTTATGGTTACTTTCGTGCGCGTGGTGTGTTTTGCGTTCACGGTAAGCAACCGTGACTTTTGTAGGGGGCGGTTGGCAACCGTGACTTTTGTAGAGGGTAAGAATGGATGGTGGACAAATGAGAAGCATTTAGTTCTGCATCTTCAGTAAGAAAGATGGAGGTTTAGTTTTAATCTTGGTAGCTGTTAACACATAAATTTTGGCAAACTGATTATTTATTTATTGCATAGAAAATTAAGGATTAATTTTTAACCCATAAACAAATACATTAATTAAATTGTATAATATGTAATTTTAGGAGCATTTATTTTATTATTACATTTGCATTGGACTGATGGTGGATAGTTTGAGCTTAATTGATTTAATTGAAGTAAGCTTGCGAGAGATAAAAATTGGCCAAAAGCCCATTGATCAAATAGCATGGCCGTAAATTCGATGGACATGGAGATATTTTCTCCACGGTGTGATGAGATAAATGAAGCAAGAGGGATTGGGCACATGGACGATTAAAGCTTGGATGCAAGCGTGCAGACAAAATGAATAAAAGAAGAGCCACAAAAGATCTTAACATTATTCATAGATAGGAAAGAATTATGGGCAGATCACTAGAATATATACTCAGAGTCAAAGAAGGGAATTAATTGTGCTCATGGAGGAATATATCTTTGACCGTGTGATATGCAAATATATTAAAAAAATGAAAGAAATGTGGTCTTTTTCTCGAGGAGACCGCCTCCTTTACGTATAAAAGGACCTGCGGCACAATTCCATAGAGGGCCACACAACACATTGAATGCACACGGCCTGAGAGAGAGGGAGAGAAAGCGAGGGGAGGGGGGATCCGATACCGAAGTTGTTTGCGCTCTTTCGGTCCCAATCCTCGGATGGCTCTATCATCGCTTCCTGAGATTCACTAGCCATCACTGTTGCTGCAATACTTCCACGTTGTTCCTGCAATCACTAGTGTCCAATAACTTCTAGCCATGTGTCCCAGCAAATTCAGCAAACTCGTTCCTTTCAGCCAACAAGTTTCCGACGTGCATTAGCCACGCTGAGGCCGTTGCCTCACGTCGCAGCTGATCATCCTTACTGGTTCTCGGCCCACCCACGCGTCGTCATCGACTGAAAGTCTTGCCGCCACACATCGCTTTCGATCACATTACATCTTTCCCCGCAGGAGCTGCTGCGCACACCTGATCTGGTCCTGACGAGACAAGCGCCCGAGTCACCTGTGGCGAGCCCAACGCAAGCCCGAGCTGCTCCTTATAAAGTAACCGAGCGGTGATCAGCAACTCCAGCTCGAGCAACTCCAAGTGGCGTTCGAATTCTCCGAGGACTACCGGGCTTCCACCTGTGCATGTGATTCCATGTGCTTGACCAACATCTTGCACACGACAGAGGGAACCAATAACTGAGATTTATATTCCACTATGTTTTGACTTTATTCCCCAGGATCTATTTATGTTGGTCACATGTAGAATGTGCTCAAATATGCGTTCAGAACGGATCGAAGCTTTTCGGTGAAACCTGCCACCATCTTGGCTGGCCGAGCACCCAATGAGCCCTCGAGCATCATCCACAAGCCGTGACCCCATCTGATTCCAATCCGGATTATGCTTGTTCGAATTAGGCAACAATCTTTATCCAATTCAATTACAATATTTCATTCCTTAATTCGGATTGATTGTATATTAAGCATATCCAATTAGGGCTTATTGATAAAGTGGATTTAATTACTAATTTGACCCATAAAGATATTGGATCATTTTTTAAATTATTACAACTTATTATTGGATAATTGCATTGTTAGATTGCAATAATCTTTGATTGGAGGCGTGAGATGACTTTTTTTTTTTTTTTTTTTTTTTTTTATGTTTACTTCTGAATAAGTGCCCTATTATGATTACAATATTTATTAATTTAAGATGCGAGATGACTGATTATTTTTTCAAATATCGTAATCTTTTATTTGAATCTCAATGAATATGTTGAATGATTTTTTGCCATGTTTGGAATTTTGTTTAGATTGAAATGCTAGCTTTAATGAATCAAAAATACAAAAATGATTGCATGGCATATCATATCATTTAGATTGCATGATAGGACTAGGTATATATTTTTCCCATTTTGAATTAAATGTGTGTTTAGATAATATCTAGGCTAGATACCAATGTTAAATAGAATTGCATGTTGAGATAAGTATCCAAGCTAAGATAGGATTTAGGTGAGTCCATTTCCTAACTTAGAATAGATTATATTTGAGTAGATTTTTATTTTTAGCAATTTTTAATTACGAATTTTAATAATAAAAAGATAGAAAGTATGATGTGCATGTCATATAGAATTAAGTTCACAAAACGCATGTCATTTAGTGATTGTTGCTAGGTCCATCTAATTAAAAATTGTCAATCATTAGAATTATGCCATTTGGTTAAATTGCATTGCACGTAGATTAGATTTCATTTAACGAGAGAATTAAAAAAAGATTGATTGACTGCGTATTAATTAGAAATCATATCTAAAACTGTTAATGTAAATTTTGAACTAATATTGTTGCAGATGCTTTCGTTACCACGAGGTAAGTGATGTGACATCAAGCCATATCAAGGAGGAGGTGCTAAGGACCTATTGTCCATTCCGACTAGTTCGATCACTCGAGCGTGAGCCAAGCAATTCAGGCAAGCTATTGGTGTCATGGTTCATAATTTTTGGCGTGGAGATGACCTTTGATCAAATCTTAAAAAATCTCGGAAATCTTGGCATGATATTTGGCATAAAGATGACTTTGAATCAAATCTTGAAGAATTTTGGAAATCTTGGCACAATTTGACTATCTGGTCACCAAATATTTGACCAAGTCAATAAAATTATCTTCTGGTTTATGAATATTCTAGAATAGGAAGCATTATATTTTCTAAATTGTAACCAAACTAAATTAGTGTTTTGGGGGCTTGTTTGGCCAAACTCTAGGGTTGGTTTTAGGATTTGTGTGGTGGCTAAAAGGCCTATATTAAGGGCTAGCTGAATTTCTTTCGATATGACATATTTTATTTTGAGGGAATAAAAATTGAGAGGTTCTCTTCTATTATTCTTTTGAGGATTTGACCTTATTAAGGTTCTCTTGTGGTGATCGATTCGACTTATCGAGCGAGATAGCGAATTCTTTCACTTGTGTCGTCTGTAACGTTGGTTGGTTGACACGAGTTTGTCAACAGGTTACGTTCATATCGAGGTTCTCAATAACATGTTTGATTGGAGGTTGAGGTTCGCAATTCGCACCATTTGGACCTTCGTAGAATGATCTTTCCACAGTAAGTCCCATAATTTATTGTTCTCTTGGATGTTAAATTGGAGGTTTGTATACTCGCATGGCTACCTCACATGTTAGGAAAGTAAATTAAAATTAATTCAAACTGTATACAAAACATTTTTTCAAAATAAAAGAGAGAATGTACCAAAAGGACATTAGAGAAATTTAGTATAATCATCTCCTCGAACTTACTCTCTGCTTTGTATGAGTAAGATAAATCTCTCATTACTTTACTTGGTTTTTAATTGACCCACCAAAGAATAGATTAGTGACGTCTCCTAATTGAAAAATTATTTACATATTAAAAAACTTGAACCATATATTACGAATTGGTATAGACTTGGGAGAGCTTGATCTAAATTTAGACTTAGTAATACATTAGCTAAACCTTAGGTGATGCAGCCGAGATTAGGTCACGACAGTAGCTTTTGTTTAGGAAAGTGAACATGTTGATCTACTGGGCTCTAGGCATGACCAAAGTGTAAACGTTCATGAGAAGTGTCACGCCCCAAACCCGGGTACGAGCACATCCCTTGGCAGTCGATTAAAAATGCGGCATCCTAGGACACGTCGCCGACCCATGCGAAATAAATAAACACACAGTCAACCATCAGGGATAGTAAAAACACACCGTTCTTTTTCACAAACTATGCTTTATATATATACCAAGTTAGCCCCTACGAGTTCATATATACAAGTTTGCCTTAAAAAGGAACTCCTAGGAAACCTACACCCTGGACCCCTCCAACTCGAGCTTTGGATCCACCACGACACCATCCGGGATGTTGATATCCATGGGGTGACCTACTTCCCCATCCTCCGTTTCGACGAGCGGTCCATCAAAACCTTGCAAGGGGCCCTCCCGAGCATCGTTGGGCTCATTGATAAACCAAGCCTTAAAGCGATGATGCACCACATTAAAGAAACCCTCATTGACCCAAACGGTAGTCACTACTAACTAGCGAGTTCGGTTGGTCCCGGGATTAGGGAAGAAGGTAGACTATACCTCCATATCCCACGAAACCCCAAATTGGACTGGACGGATCTCTATACTAAGGACCTGAAAAATGTTAACCACAATGGGGTGAAATAAATTTCAACGAGTCAACAACCTAAGCCTCGATTAGAACACAAATTCACCTAGGACGTAGCCTAAACAGGCACCGCATATAAACTCACCTCGCCTCAGCACACCCCTGCAGGTTAGCACATCACATATGCCGTTATAAATACAACGAGTGTAATCAACAACCAGAACACATAATTCTCACCCTCCAAACATTCACACGAATTCCGATTATAAGGTAAAACCGTTTTGACACATCCTATACTATGTCTAACAATTTTGTCCCATAATCAAGTGCAAAGCATCACAACCATTCAGGCGTGTTTTGATTATTACAACCCCTTGGCCATGGCCAACTCAAAAGTTAGCAGTCATCCGACGTAATCGGGCATCGTCCCGCCCCATCGGGCATGGCAACGTCTAGGACCCCTGCCTAGACTGCATTCCATAAAGGAGCATCGGTCCGACCTCAACCATGACTCGGCTTCTAGACTTCCGTCAAGCATCCGATAAAATCAGGCATCATTCTACGTAAGCGCATCAAGATGGGTTCCATTAAGTGACCACACACGCACATATTTAGCCAAGAACACCATACTTTGCATTCAAAAGCCTTGTTTTCAAATAATGAACTTGGCCAATTTTTATTCTCATTAAAAATCCCAGTAAAATAATCGTGCGTGGTCACGTATTCGAAATTGAACTGTCAAACTTGGTGCACTCCCATTTAAAAACTCCACGATTTTATATGGTACATAAAAGTTGGCGTCAAAACTCAACACTTCGCATTTTTCTATTTAAATGCCCATAAAACCAGGTTTTGTATTAAAAATCCATAACTACCATCAAGCAATTAATTGCACATTATAGAACATAGAAACCATCAAAATCACGCATAAGTTCTCAGCATATCAAAAATCAACCAAACCTCAAAATATACATTTTCCAGCAAGCAAGACACCAAGAACAACCACAAGACCACAACTGGCCCTCACCAGCAGAAACCGAGTCCACTCGCATGTCTCAAAGATTAATTCCAGAAACGTAACCAAACGAGTTCAGAAAATTCTCAAATTTAAATATGTTATAAAAGACACATAAATTAACACTTTTTATGAAGACACCTTGACCTAGATCTTTCTAGAATAGGAGTAATAAATCGCTCAAATCGTTACCAAAACTGTGTCCGCGTCAAAAAATTATGTTTTCCTAAACCAGCTTGATTTGAGATCCAAAATTTGACTATGTTAAACTTCAAGACGATACAGGTAGGAAAAGCGGTATTCTTAAAAAAATTGTGATGAAAAAATTTTGTAAAGAAACTCTTTCAAAAATCGAACCGTAAGAGTTAATAAAAATCCTTTAAATACCAAAAGGTCACGGGTTCCAACATAAAACAAGATTCTACTTTGCATGCAACGAAGTTGAAATCTTGCTCTTTTAAATCTAGAAAATTTTGAGTAAAATACATGTCATAAATAAAGATGTTTAGAACATTTTTCAAGAAGGAAGTAACCTCAAAATCATAGCACATTTTAATTCATGAAAATAACAAACAGCGAGTGTCCAATATACAGATCTGAAGAGAAATCTAGACTCAACTCCTTTGAGCATGTCTCTTGCAAGCTTAGTAACCATAAACCTTCAAGAAACTCAAATGTAAGACTTCCCACACATGCAGCACTCAAAATCACGCATAATTGCATCCAAGAAAACAAGCGTAAAATTCTACGTAATGCTTAATCCATCACTAATTACGCTAATTGCGATTAATTAAAATAAATAACGATTAACTAAGTTAATCCAATTTAACTAACCTAACCATGGTTGACTAACCTAACAAGGCTTAGTTAACACTAATCTAGAATTAACTAAACTAATCCCCATTAACACTAATCTAACCACCACTAAGCATAATTAACTAAACTAATCCCCATTATCACTCAAGGCGGAGCTTGGCTCGACTTGGGGCTGCTAGGCTAGTCTCGGTAGCTGCCGACGGTGGGATGGTGGGTTGGTGCAGTGGCAGTGGTTGCTCGGTGGGATGAGCGGTTGCTGGACATGAGGGCTGGCGTGGAGACGTAAGGTGGGGGGTGGAGTTGGGCGGCTGGACAACAGTGAGTGGGGTTGGACTGAAGAAGATGGCGCTGGATGCTCAGTGGGTGGGGAATGCTAGTGTGGTGGTGGCTGGACATTAGAGATATGGTGATGAAGCAGCAGCAAGGGAAAAGGAGTTGCTGGCGGTGGTGGGTTGCTGGACGGATGGTGGTGTTAGCAGTTAGAGTTGGTGACTGGATGATGGTGGATGGGGGCGTGCGGCAGCAAGGTGGGAAAAAAGAGAGAACCAGAACATGTGGAGAGAAAATGAAGGTTGGCGGGTTGACAGTGGTGGTGGACGAGCGGGTGAGGAGTTACGGGTAGTGTGGCTAGCGTTGGCGGTAAAGGAGCTGTTGGAGTGGGATGAAGATGGTTGCGGAGGAAGCTGCTGGATGGTGTGGCAGCAACAGGATGAACTGAAGATGAGAAGCTGGATAGCGAAGAGGGAGTTGCTGGTGTTGGTGGAGTTGGCGATGAAGGGTGATGGTGTGATGGAAGATGGAGCAGCAGGCGATGATGATGAAGTCGCTGGTGCAGGACCAAGAAGAAGGGAACGCCAAACTAGGTGGAGGGGAAAGAAACTTGAGGGAAGAAATTGAGGGGAAGGAGCAGAAGAAAGGTGGTCGGTAGCAAGGGGGGAAAGGAAATGAGCGTGAGAGAGGGGAAGGGAGAGAGAAAAGAGAGGGAGAAAGAAAGTCAAGGGAAAATATCAATTTCATCGTCACAAAGCCCCCAAAGTCTTCATGCCAAAAGTCCTAAGCTCATCCCTTGGCTACCAATCACAATTTTGAGCTCTAATTTCCCAAATTAAAGCTTTTTGGGGTAGAAAAATGCAATTTTTCATCCCCATCCGAATTTCAATTCAATTTCCTTTTTTGTTCGAAAATTGTTTTTTCGCATAATTCCGGACTCGACGAAATTCGCCAAAAGATGAGACGACGTCCAATAAATGAATCGTGACATGCTCGAACGTCCGATTCTCGAAACCGAATTAAATTTCGTGGTTAAAATCAATCGAACGCGACTTTAGTACGACTTAACCTATCAAATGGCTTTTAAAGGTTTTAACGTGTTTGACCCGTGGTCAATAATTTTCGATCTACATTTGTACATCTCCAAATTGTAGACGACTCTCGGTTGGCATAATATTGCGAGGGTTCAATCATGTATCCCGAATATAATATCAATAGAAAATCGGGTTATTGCCGTTCGACGTGAATATTGCAATCATGCAGAACCACCCGCAATTCGACTACGTACTTCCATCGAATTGACTTGCATCCATTCGCTAAACGATTTATAATGGTGTCGTATTAACCCTTGTCGATTATTGTGGTTGAGTATTCGATTTCTAATTGAATTCTCTAGTCTGTCACATTTATATCCCTTAATGGCCTCATCTAATAGATTAGTTAACTTATGAGTGGCCAGCTCTGAGTAAAATAACCAAAAGCGCGTCAATGAAATAACCATTTCATATTATTCGAGACAGGGCCAAATTTCGGGATGTTACAAGAAGTGTGGAGAGAAGCAGGGGAGCAGCAAGGATGACCCATGTCGGTGAAGGGAGGGGACGAACAAGAAAAAGGAAAGAAATAAAAAAGAAAAGGAAAAATGAAAAGAAAAAATGGAATAATAAATTAATAGAAGCATGGGTAAGAAGTTTTGTGAATATGGACTAAGCGTGTGGGCTAGTTTTGATTTTGGCCTTATTAGATCACTTGAAAAAAAAATAGGACATTTGGGCTTGCTTTGTTAAAATAGCATATTCGGGCCAGATCCTTTGACTCAAGCTGAGGCTTCTTTTTCTTTTTTCTTTTTTCAGTTTAAAAAAAATTCAAAAAATCAGAAATCTTTGGAAAAAGCTAAAAAAAAGTAGAAAATCTTTATAAATTAGATTTTGACTAGTTTCATTAGATTTTTCATGTTAATTTTGGTTTAGAACTAGTTTAGTATATTAAAAAAAAAAGTGAAAATCTTTTGATGAAAAATCGTGCTCAAAATTGAACAAACTCTTAGGGCTTTGCAATAGAGTTTCATTATTTCCTTTTTTTTTTAGATGAGTTATCAATAGATTGTATGTTTTCAATATTCTTGTTGTCTTACATTTGGTTTAGTACATAATGATATCTTTCTTATTTATTAACGTTAAATGGTCACTTTGCCTTGCAATTTATTTAATGCTTTCCTTAACTGCTAATTGCTATGTTAATGATAAAGCATTTGCATGGTTACATCACATATTAGTGGATAGGTATAATGTCAATTCAAACTGTATGACAAAAATATCTCTAAAACAAACAAGATTAAGTACCAAAAGGGTACTAACTAATTAATTAGTGTACTCAAGTCTCCAACCCTCAATTCTCTAATTGCATAGGAAGTGAGGCACAATCTCATGCCACACTTGGTTTCTAGCTTACCCTAATAATATAGTGGCGACTCCCTTTTAGAAAATTCTCACGACATTAATTTGAAAATCTAATGTCACGCGAGGTGTGAGCTTGGGAGGGCCGATGTCTAAATCATGGGCTGTTAAGCCCGTCTTTCAGGCAATATCTTTAAACCTATAATTCCTCCCTTTGTGTGGAGGGGTAGGTCACGACAAGACTAAATTTGCACCTAAGTAATTTCTCATATAACTTTGTGGCCTAAGGAAGTCAATTACAAATATGCATTTTCTTGGACCACTTTTTTCCTGCCCATCAAGCGAAGGGGCACTTGATCTAGATTGTGAATGTATGTTGCTCATATGTGAATGGTGATTACGGAAGTGATACCACCATGGTCACCCTGATGTGGGCAATCTCGTTGTTGCTCAACAACTCATGTCCTGAAGAAAGCTCAGCAAGAGCTTGACGCTCAGATCGGCAAGCAGAAGCATGTGAAAGAAGCGCACATTGGCAGCCTAACCTATCTCCAAGCCATTGTGAAAGAGACCTTTCAATTACACCTGGCGAGCCCACTCTCGCCGCACTGCCTGTTCACCGAGGATTGCACTGTTAGGGGTTATCATGTGCCCTCATGTGCCCAAGGGCACGAGGTTGATCTTAAACATCTAGAAGATCCAAACAAACCCTAGGACATGACCCTTGAAGTTTAGACCCAAGAGGTTCTTGAGCAGGCACAAGGAAGTTGATGTATAGGACTCCAACTTTGCACTCCTGCCATTTGGAGGCAGCAAGCAAATTTGTCTAAGAATATCTTTCAAACTCAAAATAGTGCATTTTCTTCTAGCTAGGTTCTTACATGCATTCAAGATATCAACTGCAAATGATTCACCGGTGAATATGTTTGAGATCTTCAAACTAATGAATAAAAGATGACCCCACTTGAACTTATGCTTAGGTTGAGATTAACTAGGGAGCTCTATCAATTGAGGTAATGGATAGTTTATTGATGAAAGGAAAGCTCTGTAAAATGTACAACAAACTGAATGTGTATGCTCTCTCCATACATGGCTCTAGAAAGACATAGCTACATATCTAGACTTCTATTATTGAAGTTGCTAACCCTGGAACACCACTTGCGTGGAAAGGCTTACGAGTTTGTGACAGCATTGTGAAGTCAAATGTCATTACTATCGTTTACCACTTGCTTGCATACTGTGTGACCGGTCATGTATGGATTCATTCATAATTTCCTTGCCCAAATGCCAATCCTACGGGTTTAATTGTCATCAATGAGATCTGACCATTCAATCTCTTATAGCAATAACATCAGCATCGTCCATTGGATGATTGCCATATATCTCTTCCTCCTCCGTTCTACTTGGCCCTACTTATCTCACTATCTCCGTCATTGATAGCACTTAGCCATCTCCAAACTATACTTGATGATCTCAAAATCATTAAATAACTGGAACCGGTCGTTGCCAGTGTCTCGTGGCAACTCCTGCACCAGATCTGGGTAAGAGTTGCTGGTCTTTCGCAATCGCCCAATCCCGCCTCTCAGCGACCTCATCGTCGATTCTTTTTACCCATACTCGCTGGACTCGAACCGTTGCCTATTTGTTATACCTAGATCTGGCCAACATTGGTACTAAGCTTTATCTCCTGATTTCTTTCAGTTCACCTAATTTAACATGTGTTTCTAACATCAATTAACAAACCATATTGAGTTCGGGACGTATTAGGCTTCTAGTTCAAACTACATGGTATACTTGAATAGCTGAAAAACTGTAAAAGAATGATAAAGGATAAATGTAATTGGGACTTACATCAAATGAACGTGAACAATACCTTTCTTCATGGTGATATCGATGAAAAAATGTACATGAAACTTCCACCAAGATTACGTAAATAGAGGAAGTCTCAAGTATGTCGTTTCTGCAAATCTTTCTATGAACTTAGATAGGCTTCTTGACAATGATATGCGGAGTTCACTGTGGCACTCGCAAATGCTGGTTTTGCGCATTCCAAGTATGATTATGCATTGTCCACATGGACCAAAGGTAATTCATCAATCTACTTGTTGATTTATGTCGTTGATATACTTATCATGGGAAATGATGATGTCACAATTCGAAAGCTCAAGAGATATTTTTGTATGACCTTTCATATTAAGGATTTTGGAACTCCCAAATATTTTCTTGGTATTGAAATAGCTCGATTCAACTAGGGCATTTGTCTCAATCAGGGAAAATTCGTTCTGAAAATCATATCAAATGCAGGATTATCGGGATGCAAACCGACTACTATACCTATTGAGTAGAATGTCAAATTGACAACATATGACTATGATGCAAGCTCTTCTTCTCCAAATGAGGATCCATTGTTCAAGGATTCATTAGGATATCAGCTTTTCGTTGGAAAATTAATTTATCTCACCGCGACCAGGCTTGATATGTGTTATGCAATATAGATACTTAGTCAGTTTATGCACAACCCAAAGCAATCACATGTGAACGCAACGCTGAAGGTTGTGAAGTATTTGAAAGGATGTCCAGGACTTAGAATTTTGTTATCCCGCGACTACAAAATGAAGATGACAACAGCCTATTGTATCACAGATCATGCTACTTGTGAAATGACAACAAGATCCATTACCAGTTTTCGCATCAAATTGGGAAAGTCTTTGATTTCATGGAAGACGAAGAAATAATCAACAGTTTCATTGTCATCATCTAAATCAGAATATCGAGTCATGGTAAAAATTGTTTGCGAAATAGTTTGGATATGGGGAGTACTTTCAAATCTAGGTGTTCAAATCAACGGCACAAGTGAATTATTTTGTGATAATGATGCTACGCTTAAAGTGGTGGCAAATCTGGTCTTTCATGAAAGAACAAAGCATATCAAGGTTGATTGCTATTTTGCTTAATAGAAAGTTTGAGTAGGGATTGTCGCTACTCGAGGAATTAGAATTGTGGAATAGCTTGCAGATATTTTCACTAAGTCCTTGTGCTAGAGATTACACAGATATCTATTGAGCAAGCTTGGCGTCTTCAACATTTATAAGCCTCCAGCTTGAGAGGGAGTGTTGGAGAAAGAATCAGATTAATTCCCAATCTAGATTTTAATCTTGCGATTGATTCAGCAAATTGTAGATATGGTTAATTTTAGGAAAGATAATATTGTGTAATTTTTTTCTGATTCATTTATTGTACTACAAGTACAGCCATATACTTGTACATTGAATACGACGAGAAATACATAACAAGATTTCTCTTCGTCCCTTTACGTTTCTTGTCAGATTCAGGTACATCAGTTTGGGGATGATCCATTTTTAATTCCAACGTAGCTCAGATTCAAGAAAAGTCGAAAAGCGGTTCTATGCAAGTGTGGGACAAGTCTTTTCGCAAACAATTTTTACTGAAACGTCTCATGCGTCGCGTTCGTAATCTAAGGAGGCTGTGTGGCAGTGATCGTCAGCTTGACAAGGGCCAGAAGATTTTTATGTTCTTTCTTGGGAAGCTTACGAAAAACAGCTTAAGCCTAATCGTATAACCCCGTGTTTGCTCTTTGTCTAACACGGGCCATATCTTCGTAGACTTGAAGCAATGGTTTGCGAAGCTGACTCTTAATGTGATCCTTAACATCGTAGCCAGTACAGGCCACTACAGTGGCACTGTTGCGAAGGATGAGGAAGAGGAGGAGCGGCAGTGCCACGACGCGGTGAGGCAGTTCTTCCGTTTGATGGGGACGTTTACAGTGGGGGATGCTCTTCCCTCCTTGCGGTGGGTTGACCTGGGCGGGCATGAGAAAGCCATGAAGAGGACTGTGAAAGAATTGGACGCGATCCTAAGTAACTGGTTAGAGGAACTCAAAAGAAAGAAGAAGGTCGACTCGGACAAGTCTCAGGGCGAACAAGATTCCATGGATGTCATGATTTCGACTCTTAAAGGCATGGATATCACAGGTTACGATGCTGATACAATCGCCAAAGCCACATGCTTGGTAATGCTTCGTTTGTCCCCGCCCCTTTTCGATGAATTTGTGGTTTCTTCTTAAATGGTGCAAAACTACATACATGCATCTTTCGCATTAGGAAATTAGCTGCACTCTTCCTTGATCTTAATCATCTTTTTCCCAGCCTATGTAATATAATAGATAAACTATTTGAAAATAGAATTCAAACGCACTACGCCAATGTATCTTTCTATACGTCGTAGATGTCACATCGCAATTAAATACGGAGTCACTTTTCCAAGGCACTTTAATATTGAAAGGGAAGACTATTAGTTAAGTGGATACATATCACATTACAGATGTCTTTACAATAAATGCATTGACTAATAGGGCTCAACGGTACGGTAAGGTGTATATATCTTCAGCTTTCTAAAATGAAAAATTATTAAATGATTTATAAATAATATGAATATATATCATCTCGATTATTAATTATAAGAGACTCATTATGAAGTCTACATGATAATGATTTAGATTTGATTTATATAGTCTACAGGCCATGCAATTTTGTTTTCAAACGAGATTTATGTAAATATTAGTCTTTGATCGATGACTGATTGAGGATAGCATTCATGTCTGCCACAATTTTGGTGTAACTTCTTATAATAAATTGTGAAGTTTCACATTTTAAAAAAAAAAAATGTATTTCACAACCCCTACCGTGGAACTAAACTTTGCCAGACAACTTTTTATCCTACCTCTTAATCCATGCTCCATGCATCTTCCATTGCACAGATATTTGCAAAGGGATGCGATTGTAGACTTTCATGTAACTTAGCCTTCCATGTCTCACTTCTGGTGAGACATGCTAATGTTTTTAATTTCCTTTTTGGAAGGCAATGATAGCCGGAGGTAGCGATACAACCATGGCCACCCTAACATGATCGATCTCTCTATTGTTGAACAACCTCCTACCCTAAAAAGAGTTCAAGAAGAATTTAATAATCACATTGGCAAGCAAAGAGATTTGATTAAATCGGACATCACCGACTTGGCCTTCCTCCAAGCTATTGTAAAGGAGATGCTCCGCCTATACCCATCATCCCCCCTCTTTGGACGCCAATCTGCTGAGGATTGCGTCATTGGTGAGTACCATGTGCGCAAAGGCCATGTGCGCAAAGGCACGAGGATGATGTTCAACCTATGGAAAATTCAAACCGATCCTAGACTGTGGCCTGAGCCTTTGAAGTTTTAGACAGAGAGGTTTTTGAGTGGCCACAGGGATCTTGACGCGAAGGACCAGAATTTTGAGCTCTTAACATTCGGAGGTGGCAGAAGAATTTGTGCTGGAATGTCCTTTGCACTCCAGTCACTGCATTTTATCTTTGCGAGGTTCTTGTAAGGATTCGAAGTATCTACTCCCAGCTCATCGGTGGACATGTCCGAGGATTTTGGAGCAACCATCAAAAAGGCAAGGCCACTTGAAGTTATTCTCGCACCGAGATTACCTTGCGAGTTGTACGAATCAGTCTAGAGCGTCAAACGATGAAGAGGCTCTTAGAAGAAGCTAGTTGTAAGTACCAGCCGAACGAACGTGCATGGGCTTTTCGTATTTAGTTAAGAAAGTCATCCGCATTTAGACATTGAGGACAATGGTGACCTTGATTTTATATGCTTTTCTTCTGTTAATGAAATAGCAAAAGTTCTTCATGTAGGTCTTAGGGTTTATCTCATTACTGTGTTAAGTGCTAAAAATTAGGATATGCATCATCAACGTCATCTCACTTATACGGTGGTGCTCAATAACTAGTGGTTGATGTGATAACCAAGTCAAAAACAGTGGTTTGGAATCCAAATTGGATCGAATGTTTTGACTGGCTATTGGTGTCTGGTTTAGTTTAGTTCATATATACAAATTTATAACTAGGAGTTCGACCAAAGGTTGGCATTAAGAAAATTAAGTACTAGGGTGGCAAGTCAGGGTTTCAATCTCCGGACCCCGTAGGAACACCTTTAAACCCTCGCTGGATTGTTGACATAAATGTACCATCCAAGGGTTGAATTAATAAAAAATCGGAGGTAACTCATTTCTTAACCAGCACCGGGTTAAAGCGGATCTTCACATTGTAAGCTTAAAGGGTGATGAGTTGTGTGGATTTAGCCCAAAACAAAATGGAAACAACTTTTAGGTGATTAAAAAAATTGGAATGAACTAATTTATTTAACCTAGACTAGCAATCTAGTCAAAGGTGTTGAGAAAGCTCCATGAGTATTTTGAAAGCGGGAATTAATATGAGCATTTGAGTGTATAGACGTAATGTTCTCTCTATATACAAATTCATACGCAAATGGTGTTTTACATTAGGATGTTTGTGCTAATGGAGAGCTTTGTTTGTCTATAAATGAAGAAAGGGATATTGAGTGCAAAATGCTAGAGTTGGAAAGACATTTGTATTTCGGTAAATAAGCGAGGGACATGCGATTGTTGGGGTGCCTGGATAGACCAAATAGAAGAACACCTTGGATAATATGAGTAATGTGCTCGGGAGGACCTCAATGCAGAAAGCAAACCGTTTGGCAATTGGGGATATTGCAAATCTAGATGAACCTCATTATAGAGGAAGTTCATGCTATAGATTGAGTGAACAATTCTTCCTATAATGAAACAATGAACCAGCTCTATATCAATTTGATTAAATTAAAATTTGTGCATCGCAGCCAATTTCATTACTCGAAATCTATAAATAAACGTTGTGGAGAAGTTGGAGAGGATTTGCCATTTGGGCTAAGTAAAGGAAGTATCGACTGGGTTCGCAAAGGCAGTTTAGGCTGCGCATGATAAAATTTCTATTTCTTGATTTCTCTGTTTTCTCTGTTAAAAGGAACGGGTTTGGAGCAATCCGTTTGGTAACGCATTTTGATTTCTCTATTTTGAAACAGATTTCTATTCAGGAAATAGATTTGAAGAAGAAATCGAAGCTAAAATTTTTAGCTTCTCGGTTTTCGAAATAGAAATTGAGAAATCAATTTCGGCGAGAAATCAATTTACATTTAGAAATTTTGTCATGCGCACCCTTAGTTTATTTGGGGCAAGATTCCAAGAACAGCATTTGCAATGGGTTCTTTAACCTATCTGAAGTCTCCAACTTGCTAAGGAAGTTTGGAGGACTATAAATATACGTGAGAATAAGAATTGAAGGTGACCATCGGAGTAAAACCGCTCTTAAAATGATTCGTAAGCGAGCAAGTATGATGGCTCGAGCTTGCCTCAACAACTGAGCCAGAACTAACGGAATTTTATGTAAGTAATCTTGCATCCAAAGAAATCGGTTTGAATTTTTTTTTTTTGTTGACCCTGGAATCACAGTACAGCCGGCAGTCGGCGGCATAAATCGGAGGGCACTAGCGCGGGGGCCCACCACCCACGGCACTCCACTTTAGTCGCGCAATGGAGGCGCGGAGTTCCGAACCCCTCCTCTCTCATATGAGAAGAACTGTGGGGTGAGTAGAAATCGGTTTGATTTTGGTGCCTGAGATATGAATTTTTTTAGTGACCGATACTAAACCTGACGAAAGTGCACAATGAGATTTAAGTCTACATTGAAAATATGGCTTTTATTGATGCAAAAATATTGGCTTCTAGAAACATTCATAAAATGGAAAAAGATAACAAAGAAATTCATTGATAAATAGAGAGGAACTAACAAATCTAGAATCGGATAGAGATTAATACTCTAAAAAACCTCTAAACTGATACACATGTGACTAATTTATTTCAAACTAATTTTGGATCACTTAAAACCCCAAACTAGTATATCTTTGACAAATTTACTCTAAATTAGTATATTTGTGACAAATTTACTTTCTATTAATTTTCGTTAAATTTTACTATCAAATTACTAAATTTGATGACACATGGCAATTGACTGGTATATAAATTTGAGATTTTACTCTCTATTTGTCACAGTTATACAATTTTTGTGATTTTTTTGTGATATTAATCCAATTTAATGGAATGTATATTTATCACTAAAATACCAATTTGGGATTTTTGGCACTCAAATAAATTAATTTAGAGTAAATTTGCCATAAATGTACTCATTTGGATTTTTTGTGGTCATTTGAGAGTAAATTTGTCATAAGTGTATCCATTTGGGTTTTTGTGGTTATTTGAGATAAATTTGTCACAAATATATTAATTTGAAATTTTCCATGATCAAATAATTAATGTAAAGTAAATTTGTCATATATGTACATGTTTGAAGTTTTTTAGGTATTAAAAAAAAACAAAAAACAAATCTAGAAGTCTTTTCATAGTTACTTGTGCAATGCTCGAGATGCACCCATCAAAAGTCATGCGGCGTGGGCCCCACCTGAACCCCACCCATCCTCTCGCCGGCAACTTCTTCCGTGAGACAAGAGCCGGATGGTAAAGTTGCCCGAAACTTCAATTCTCATCCGAGGGATTCATTCGTTTGGACGGGCAAAAATATATGACCACCTGTGGGCCCATCGGTGGAATTCTAATGAAAAATAAATGGATTACAGTCTTTAATTTATTATAATAATAACACTATTTTAAATTATAAAATATAAAATAATAAATAATTAAAAGATATTGTGGTATTCATTCTTTCAAGAATTTATGACTCGCAATAAATTATTATTTTCTTAATAGCCTAAAGATAGTTATACTAATAAAGTCCGTAGAACTCATGGTTGAACTTTCGACCGTAAATTGAAAAAAGGAAAAAAAAAGAAACAATGCATCCCTACTGTCCTTTCGCCAATTCCTCCGGCCAATTCCTCTACCTACCCTTTGACTTTTTCTCTTTGAGGTTGTCCAAATCAGTAAGTAATGCACAAACAGATGAATCTTATTTGTGAATCACAAATAATGAGTTCCGTATCTTATTTTTAAATTCAGATTCAGTATAGATGATAATGACAAAATATAAGATTCCTTTATTTGTGAATTAGTAAGCAATGCACAAATAAAGGAATCTTATATTTTGTCATTATCATTTATACTGAATCTGAATCTAAGAATGGGATATGGAACTCATTAAAGATATGTTATGTATGTGTGAGTATGTACAAAGTTAAAAACATGCATAAATATGTCATACTGACATCAACAAACACGTTGAGATGCTCAATTAAACATGTCTCGCATTATATTAATAGAGTATTCAAGATTTCTTAAGTATCCTACTTATATCCTTTGAATGTGGTCCATGGACACCAAGTAATTGTACGAGACACATGGGGTTCAGTATCTTTAGAGATCATTTCAAGAAAATGCACAAAGATGGTAATTCAAATTTAATACTTCAAATTAAAAAAACAAATACGCTTATCACTTGAAAAATAATATTACTCCAAACGATAATATGATTACAGTCGATAGGGACATGCATTGATTTGCATATAAAATCTTTCATCATAGATTTCCACTATGCAACAAAGAGAGGCACACGAACAATGTACCCAGCCACGAATTTTCATTGTGTGTTCTGTCTTTTGCAATAGGTTTGGAGCTTGAAACTCTCAAGTGCATCACAACCTTTTTCCTTGGTGCTTCTTCATGTTACACGCAGCAAAAATGGACTCTCTGCTTCAAGACCTACCCCGCTTGTCCGGAATAATCCCAGCCATCCTCGTCCTATCAATCTTTGTATTATTCAAATCGATTTCATCAAGCAAGCTCAAAACACCACCAGAACCCTTGGGAGCATGGCCCATCATAGGTCACTTACCCATTCTAGCGAAATCCAAGCTTCACCACAAGACCTTGGCATCCCTGGCTGACCAGTGTGGACCCATCTTCAACGTCCGGTGTGGGACGTTCCAGGCCCTAGTGGTGAGCGGTTCTGAGATAGCCAAGGAGTGTTTCACCAAGAACGACATCGCAGTGTCCACTCGACCACGATACTTGGCCCAGGAGATCCTGGGCTACTCCTATGCCATGTTCGCGTTCGCGCCTTATGGCTCATACTGGCGCCAGGTGAGGAAGATGGCCACCTTGGAGCTGCTCTCGAACCGGAGGGTAAAATCGTTTCTCAACCCTATCCAGGCCTCGGAAGCGTACGTGGCCATTCAAGAGCTGCACAAGCTTTGGATTGAGAGTAAGGACGATTCAGGTATTCTTTTGATGTTGATGGTCATTCTATATGTTGTTCTGGCGGTTCTTGATGATAAGCCTTTCTCTGGTTGTATTAATTATTTACCTTTTTCGGCGAACACTGGTCGTTTTCAGAGTACAAGGTCACGAAAATGATCAAATTTACAACTTTTGGTTGCAGTACTCTCTCTAGATTAAGAGTGAGTCAAGACTTGCACTTTTATTGCATCCATACCCACTGACAAAGAAAATATGATGCTTGTCCTATCTTAGTCAAAGAGGTTTTGTTGGAAAGGGACAACCTCAATTAAGTGCTGAGTTTTGGGAGGCATTCAACGAAGCCCATGTCCTACTAATTTGTTGGATTCGTGGATGGTTTGGGAAAGACTCCTGTGTGTTTGACATACAAAATACAAATTCGATTCTTTTATCACTCAATGCAACTACAAACAATGCCATAATTAGGTCACCCTTCTCGGTCTCGATTAGCATATTTCTTGGTTTATAGATCTGAGGGTATTTGTTCGATCACGTAGCCATGGGCTTTTCTGCCTTTAAGTACAAAAAGAACCTGGATAATTTCCAAATAATTCTTAAACTTATTGTGCGAATGTCAATTCAATTGTAAACATTTCAGTGTGATCAATTTAGTCCTAAACTTTTTAACTATTTGTCAATATAGCTCTTCCGGTTAATTTTGACTATAAATGAATAACGTGGATACCGGTCATTTTACGTGGCACGATTGGTCAATTTTTTTTAAAAATTTTATTAATCATATATTTATTTATGTCCTTTTTTCTTCTTTTTTTTTTTTTTCCCATTATGACCCATGAGGGTCTTCTGGGCTTGTCAGCCACTAGGTGAGGGTCGCAAAGCCCTCAGTGGCTGCAAGCGAGGCTGCCTTACCTAGATTTGAGCGAGATCTTTGTGACCCTTGCCCATAGTCAATGAACCTTAACAACTCTTGCTAGCCACAATGAAAACAAAGAAAAAGAAAGAAAAGCAAAAAGAAGAGAAATAAATAAATAAGAACTAATATAAAAGTCAGAAGTGATATTTAAAAATTGTTTATGTTAGAACTAGCTGTGCCACATAAGACAATTTGTGTTCATCTTAGTGATTTTCACTCAAAATTGACTAAAATGACTATATTGATAAATCGGCAAAAACTTTAGAACTAAATTAGCAAAATTGAAAGGTTTATGATTAAATTGATATACACATAATAGACTTAAGACTTTTTTTGTGATATTTTCGAAGAAACTAGATAGAATGACACATGACATCAATGAAGTATTGTTCAAGATTGAATCTGTTTCGTCAATTCTTTTAGTTCATGAGAGTATTCAAAACTTCAATTCAGCATAACATCTACTTCATTCTAATTTATTAGGCCATGTCATCATCGACTTGAGGCCGTGGTTTGCAAAGTTGACTCTGAATGTGATCCTGAGAATCGTGGCCGGAAAGCGCTACAGTACAGCGGACGAGGAAGAGAAGCAACGGTGCCAAAAGGCGTTACGGGAGTTCTTCCACCTCTTTGGGGCGTTTTTACCGTCAGACGCTTTTCCTTTCCTGAGGTGGCTCGACTTAGGTGGACGTGAGAAGGCCATGAAGAGGACTGCAGAAGAACTAGACGAAATTATGGGTGGTTGGTTGGAGGATCACAAGAGGGATAATAAGAATTTGGGTGAGACCAATGGAAGTGGAGATTTCATGGACGTCATGCTTTCGGTCCTTAACGATGATGAAATTGGAGGTTATGATGCTGATACGATTACAAAAGCTACATGCTTGGTAAGTTTTTGTTCGCTTCCCGTTGGAGCAATCTTTTCTTCTTCTGTAATGCTAGTTGCCCACATATCAAGTTGTCAGGGGCCATTGTCTATAGGTTTAGTTGATTTCAACCGGGTGAAAATGGTCCAGTCAGTTCAACTCTAGAGTTGGAACCATATAAATCTAACAGGGAGGGACGCATTTTAGAAAACCTAAAATTGAGAACCACACCGATTTACCATAGAATGAAGTTTAGAACTGAACCAGCTTTAGCGGGTTCTAAGTAGAAGTGCAAGCTAGTCTAGTCCTATGATTTTTGTTATTTCCAGTACATCAAAAAATAAGTAACCAATTTTCTTTTTTCAAGTAAAGACTTTTCTCCCTTTTGTGTTATGATATGGAAAATACGCACATTGAACAATTACATTGAAATAATTAAGTTTGATAATCAAAAAGTACTTACATTGGAAATCAAGTTAGAGAACCTAATCTACACAATAAAATAAAGCTTGAGCACTCAATTTGGAAAGCTGCTCAAATTAGAGGGGCTAAAGTTGGACAAAAGTTTATTCGTGTATAATATTGTGGGCTTATTTTAATTTTTTATATTAATGCCAGCGTCCCATTTCAACATCGTGCGATCACGGGCAGAAGAAGTGGGACTAAATATGGACTCAATTACAACTTATGCATCTTCTTTTTGGTTATTGGACCACATTTTTCTGGCCCATATGAAGTGGAAGGGCGCATGAATTTAAATTGCGAACGATGTTGTGGTTAACCTTCATAACTTAGCTCTAACGTGGAAAACATGTTTGTTGTATATAAAGGCGATGATCGCAGGCGGCAGTGATACCTCGATGGTTACCCTGACGTGGGCAATCTCACTGTTGCTCAACAACCTTCACAGCCTGAAGAAAGCTCAAAAAGAGCTAGACGCTCAGATCGGCAAGCAGAGGCATGTGAAAGAAGGGGACATCGCCAACCTAACTTATCTTCAAGCCATAGTGAAGGAGACCCTCCGGTTACATCCGGCGGCCCCACTCTCAGGGCCACGCCAATTCACTGAGGATTGCACTGTCGGCGAGTACCACGTGCCCAAAGGCACATGGTTGATCTTGAACATCTGGAAAATCCAAACCGACCCCAGGACATGGCCTGATCCATTGGAGTTTAGGCCCGAGAGGTTCTTGAGCAGCCACAAAGATGTTGATGTGAAGGACTCCAACTTTGCACTCCTCCCATTTGGAGGCGGCAGGCGAATATGCCCCGGAATATCTTTCGGACTCGAGATGGTGCACTTTCTTCTAGCTAAGTTCTTACATGCATTCGAGATATCAACCATGGACAACTCACCAGTGGATATGTCTGAGATCTTTGGACCGACTATACTAAAAGCGACCCCGTTGGAGGTTATGCTCAAGCCAAGATTAACTCAGGAGCTCTACTAGTTGAGGTAACGTAGAGTTCATATATCAAAAATAAAAAACTCTTTGGCATGTACCTATAAGTAAATGTGCATGCGCTCTCTCCACGCGAAAAAGACATAATTACATACCTAGACTCTACAGGGTGAAGTTGCCAGCCTTGGAACATCACTTGCATGAAAGGGCTTACGAGTTCGTGATTGCATCAGAATGTCAAATGTCATTTACTATCATTTACCACTTGCATGCGTACTGTGTAACCGGTCATGTATGGAATTGTTCATGCTTTCGTTGCCCAAATGCCAATCCTACAGGTTTAGTCGTCATCAATAAGATCTGGCCATTCGATCTCATATAGCCATAAACATCATTGTCATTCATTGGATGATTAGAATGTATCTCTTTCCCCTCTGTCCAGCACTTATTTCGAATTTTAGACTCAAAGAATCTCATGAACATGCATAAATCACCGCATCTACATACATTAGGTGAGGATTCACTCATGATAAGACCTGCATATCACTCGCGAAAAGTAACCACTCAGCCTCTTTCTTTGAGGACTGATTTTTCAACTGTTTGGAATAAGCAATAATAGAAGGCAGGAATATTTCAATTTATATCTACGCATGCGCGCACTGACATGTGGAAGAGAACCCCCGCGGTTGGTTGGGGATGTGGCCGTAGATAGCAGGGAGAAAGACTGCGATAAGATGCAAACCTTTCATTGATTTACCACATTTCATATGATCTGTCTATATAATATCATCACATCACTTACATTAACCTTTGGCCCATGTAACAAAGGCAAAATACAAGCTATATAAACTAATAATTCTCTTTTGAGAAAATATTAAAAAGCATCTCGACTTTTCATCCTCATATCAATTAACAATTCCAATTTTGGGTACTTATGATTTGTGTCTTCTGACAAATTCCACCCCATCAAACACATCCATACCCCAAACCCTCTCCCTCTCCTTCCCTCCCTCCCTCCCTCTCTCTCCTCCATGGTTGGGCTCGACGACAGGTTGTGCTTGACCCAGATCTACTCAAGCTCAATGCCAGGCTAATTCTCTTACATCGACCTCTACGCCTTGGTGGAGATAGGACCGAATATGGGGCATCAAGCTCGACCACATCTGATGTCAAGCCGTTTGTTGACGTCGAGGCAGAGAAGTGTGCGCGTATGTGTAAGTCGTGGCAGATAGGGATGAAATCGAACCAAGCTTGTGCTCGGCTCAATGGCCGTTCCAAATTGATTAGTATAGTTTTGGGTCGAGTTCAAGTTCAAACTACTCGAATATCTAGTTGAATCAAGCTTGAGCATATTAATACTCAACTAGATTAGCTCATAAGCCTAATTGATTTTTCATTATCTTTTTCTGAACTCTACTTAAGGTAGATATAACATACTCATAATTACATGACATTCGAGCTTATTAAACTGAAACTTGAACTCTACTTAAGGTAATCATAATCGAGCTTGAGCGTATCAATTTTCTAAACAAGTCAAGAAAACTGATACTCTAGCAAGCTTGAGTCAAGTTTTAAGCAGTATATAGACGAGTCGAGTCAAGGTCGATCGTCACAGGTCAACCACTCGACCCATCTTGATTACACGCCTACCAAGGAGAACTGGGGATGGAAGGAGAAACAAGTGCAGCTGAGGGTGGTCGTAAGTGACAAGGCGGTGGCTTGGCTCGCGATGCCGGGGGAAGCACCGAGGAGGATGGGCTGAGCTTGGGTTTGGTTTGGGTTTTTGTTAGGCGGGTTTGGTGATGGGCGGGCTTGAGGGGACGAATGGTTAATGTTGGAAAGAAAATGACATATTCATAAAGAACACAAAAAACCCCCGTGCAACTTTATTTGGGACCCCAAAAGTCGGTAAGGTTTTGAAAAACTTTTTCACGGTGTTTGATGAGTGTGCACAAAAACGAGGATGGTTTATGAAATATTCTTTTTTTTTCTTTTTTTTTTCTTTGGTTCTTAAGCTAATGAATTCAATCTAGAACACCAGAATAATTATATTGAATTTTTTTAAAAAAAATTTAGGACTTTATTTTAAAAAATTGAAAGATTTAGAACTTAAGTGGCATATGTACAATAGGTTTAAAAATGTTTAGCTAATTGTCCCTAAAGGTGGCCATGCCATTAAAAAAATAGATTTTTAAAACGATCTTACTTCTTCTACTTCTACTTGCTCTCCGATGATTGAGTAAGAACTTGAGTGATTGTTTAAGCAATCTTGTATTAAAGTAAATTAGTTTGATTTTAGTGTATGAGATATGGGTCCCCATTTGAACGATTATTTATCACTAATTTCTTGTCATTGATGATAATCTCTTGCCCCTTTGCTCTACTTGCCCTACTTACCTCATTATCTTGATCCTCGATAGCATTTATAGTGCATTTGGTTGGATTTTTGGGGAAAATATTTGGGAAAATATAAAGAACTTTAAGTTAAAGTAATCTTTTAAAATGCAAATTGTGTTTGATATATTATAACCTAAAAGTCAATTGTGAACTATCTTCGAGCAAAATAATATTTGCGAGAATTATATTTATAAATGACCTTTGTTATTAAAAAAATAAAATAACTGACGAGCAAAGGGCAAGTGGCTACCAGCAACCAATTTGGATCTCTGATAGTCGTTTGAGGTTGCAAGACCTCAGGCTACCCTCGGAGACCACCAACGAGGACCACCTGATAAAGGTCGCACGACCTAGGTGAGACCCTTGCCTTAGGTCACACGGCCTTGGCTAGGGCTGCTGGGGTAGGACGAACCTCGATGAGGGTCACGCGACCCAAGTGAGACCCTTGCCAAAGGTTGCGCAACCCTTGGCAACCTTGGCAAAGGCTGCTGGGGTCAAGCGATCACCGACAAGGGTCATGCAACCATGTGCCTAGGTTGTTCAACCCCGAGCGAGGTCATGATGACCCAGATTCGCAACCCCTCACGGTGGTCACTACGGCCCAAATGGCGCAAAGGTCACAAGACCAATGCGAGACTCTTGCCTAAGGTTACATAGCCTTGGCAAAGGCCGTGGGGGTTGCCCAACAACCGGCAAGGGTCGTGCAACCTTGTGCTTGGGTTGCTTGACCCCAATCGAGGTCACAGCAACCAAATCCGTGGTCCCTCACTAAGGTTGCCGCCACCCAGATGGCACAACAATCTTACGACCCCCAGGTGATAGTTGCCTAGGTCGTGGCAACTATGCTGGCCTCTATCTAGCTGTCGCTAGTTGCTTGCAACCTCGCATGCAACACAGCAACCGACCTCAACAAAGAAAAATATGAACAATCAAATGACAAGGGCAAAATTGAAAAAAAAAAAACAAAAAGTGAGTGAGGATAGTTTTGGAAGAAATTTTTTTAGTAACCCTAAGCTACTTGCATGCTGAGAAAGCTAAAAATCCAAGGTACTCTTAGATCTATCTTGGGCTTTCAGCCTTCAGAAGGCTAACGTTTCCTTAACGGGGATTCCAATTTTTTTCCCAAAGACTCAATATTTGACTCGAGGGGCTTTGGGTGTCCAAGGTCCCTTGCAAAGGCCACTCCCAAATGCATCCTTAGCCATCTTCGCACTGTACTTGATGATTTTGAAATCATTGAATAGCTAGAATCGGTCATTGCAAGTGTCCCATGGCGACTCCTACTGTAGATTTGGGTAAGAGTTGCTGCTCCTTCACAATCGCCCAATCCTACCACTAGGCGACCTCATCGTCCGTTCATTTTACCCGTACGTCTTATCGTTGCTGGACTCGAACCATTGCCAATTTGTTATACCTAGATTTGGCGAAAACCGGTACTAGGCTTTTACCGAAACCATCTTTCAGTTGCCTACCTCCCGATTTATCTCCACCAATCCCATTTCATCTTCACCCAAATTTGGAGAGCACCACTGACCCTCGCTAGTGGTGGTCCTCTCCGGACTTGGGCAAGGGTCGCAGCCCTCCACGACCATCATTGAGACCCTAGCAACCTTTGTCGACCCTTTTTGTCAATGGTGGGATAGTGTTGCTGACCCACAAGTGAGGGCCCATATCATACCCTTGTTTTTCTTTTTTTGTTCTTTTATCAATTTTAAGGTTAGATTATTTTATTTTATTTTTTAATTTCATTGTACTGAAAAATGGACCAAAACATAGGAGTATCCACATCAACGACTCCTTTCTTCAAAAATTATATTTAAAAAAAAATGCCACACTGGCATTACGTTCTAATAAATAAATAACTCATGTCATTATTTTTTGATGACCAAATTATAAAGAGTTTACAGAAGAACATGATTACATCAATTTAACAAGTCTGAGTACTTGATTTTTTAAAAATTTTAAGATTGAATCGCATTTCCACATCGAGATTTAGGACTTTTGATGCACTTATCTCAAAAATGTTTCATTTGTCATGTTAGCCACTCTATCAAACAATAGACAAGGTGGAACCAACAAAGGATCCCCGAAAAAAAAAAAAAAGAAAGAAAAAGAGCGCTTCCTTGATAGTTTTGTCGATGATGCTTTCCCCTTGAGTTTTGTTAGCATAACAGTATTTAGATTGTTATGAAAATAATAGTTTATTGTAAGCCACAAGAAGTGGATCCTACAACAATATATAATTATTTGTTATTTGGTTTTTTGTGATTCAAAATAGACTATTATTTTTATGGGGAATTACCCAAAAAGCCATAAACTTATATTCAATCTTAACATTTTTATTTTGGCTAATTCAGTCTTAAATCTTATTCAGTTCACTCGACCAATTTTGGCTTATTGGTGCTAACATGGATGCGGACCGACACTTTTTAAATATTTTAAATTTTTCTTTTCTTTTTCCTTTTCTTCCTTCTTTTCCTTTTTCTTCCCCACGATGACCAGCAAGGCTCTCACAAGGGTCATGGCCCTCACCTAGCCTCACCTAGATCTTGGTGAGGCCTGGAGGCTGTGGGCAAAGATAGCCTTGCCTGCAGTTGGCAAGGCTACCATCTTTCATAGCCCCTAAGGCCATTGTGAGGTTGGCCTCCTTGGCCACCCCCAGGCCTCACCTAGATTTGGGCAAGGCTAAGATCCTCATTGGCCACTGTCGAGAAGAAAAAAGAAAAGGATGAAGAAAAGAAAAAAAGAAAAAATTATAAAAAAAAATATGAAAAAATAAAATATTATTAAAAATTATTCACGTTATTGTCAACTAAATGGTCAAAGTCGGTCAACATCCATGTCAACATTGGCTAGACAAAATTGGCCAGATTGACTGAATTAATGCGATTACAATCGGTTTATGATTATATTGGCCAAAAAACAGTTTATGACTGAATTGTTATAATCGTAATAAGTTTAGGACTTTTTTAGTAATTTTTTCTTATTCTCACAATAGATCAAAGATAGTCGCTCAATCATTTATCTTTCGTTTTTGCATGAGAGTTTGATTATTTGCACAGTTAAATATATTCATTTTGAAATTTAAAATAATCGATTCAAAATGACCAAGAAGAATATGAATTAGTAGTTGGTCTTTGAGTTCACGTAACTCAACGTGGGTTTCAAACATCAATTAACAATCCGTATTGAGCTCGAGACGTGTTAGGCTTCTAGTTCAAACTACATGGTATATCTGAATTATTGAAAAGCTGTAAAAGAATGGAAAACGATGGCGAGAAGATAAGAGATCAAAGATGGATCTGCGCACCGCCGTGGCGGGCCATTGTTGAGATTTTATGAGGATATCCGTGTCATCACAAAGTAAAGTAGCCTCAGAGTTCTTTATAATTTCCAAAGGATTTCTTGCTTGTCCTTCCATGTTTGCAATGGAAATGCCAATGAAGTTCGCCAATAGGGTAGAGTTAGCTGTTGGGCGTCGAGGAGAAATTGGGAAACCTATACTCCCATTCGTTCTTATCTTCTCGATTGAAAGGTCTATTGTGATTTGACGTCCATGAAATGTATGCTCTCGTTGTTGAGTCTAATGAAAAGTCTGGAGTAGTTTTCCTTGCGCGCAAAAAAAAGTCGTAAGAGAAAAGAGAATAAAATTAGAATATAAATCGAATTTCAAATTCATGGGTTATACTTTTACAAGTAGGAATAAATTTGTCGACTCTATCAGTGAGCAGTTCATGCCCAAATGTACTTTCTACTTGGAAGCTTGAACTTCACCAATTTGGTCGGGATCCTTGTGATTCTTGCTCTATCGTTCCTTGTGTTATGGAGATCAAGATCATCATCATCAAGCAAGCTCAAAACGGCACCCGAAGCTGCAGGTGCATGGCCTGGAATTGGCCACTTGCCCGTTCTAGCGAAATCCAAGCTACCCCATAAGACCTTAGCGGCCATGGCCGATGAGTTCGGACCCATCTTCACCCTCAGGCTCGGGTCATTCCCGACCATGGTGGTGAGCAGCTCCGAGATAGCCAAAGAATGCTTCACCAAACACGACCTCGCCCTCTCCTCTCGTTGGCCGTCCCTGTCCTCTGAAATACTGGGTTATGACGGTGCCTTATTCGGGCTCGCTCCCCGCAGTCCGTACTGGCGCGAGGTGAGGAAAATCGCCACCTTGGAGCTGCTCTCTAACCGGAGGATCAAGTCGTTGCTCAACCCGGTACTGGCCTCTGCGACGGATCTCGCCATTAAAGAGTTGCACGGGCTCTGGAGTGAGAAGAAGGATGATTCAGGTACATCAGTTTGGCGATGATCCATTTTAATCCCAACTTAGCTCAAATTGAAGAAAAGTTGAAAAGCGGTTCTATGTGAGCGCCATTGAAGGCACTCAAGTGGACCAAATAAGTGTGGGATAAGTCGTTTCGCGAACGATTATTACTGAAACGTCATATGCGTTGCGTTCGTAATCTAAGGAGGCCGTGGGGCAGCGCTTGCTCTCTCGACAAGCACCAAAAGATTTTTATGTTCTTTATTGGGAAGCTTAAGAAAACAAGGGTAAGCCTTATCGTATAACGTCGTGCTTGCTTTTTGTCAAACACAGGCCATATCTCGGTAGACTTGAAGCAATGGTTTGCGAAGCTGACTCTGAATGTGATCCTTAACATCATAGCGGGTACAGGCCATTACAGCGGCACTGCCATGATGGATGAGGAAGAGGAGCGGCGGCGCTGCCACGATGCGGTGAGGGAGTTCTTCCGTTTGATGGGGACCTTTACAGTGGCGGATGCCCTTCCTTTCTTGCGGTGGCTTGACCTGGGCGGGCACGAGAAGGCCATGAAGAGGACTATGAAAGAATTGGACACGATCCTCAGTAACTGGTTAGAGGAACACAAAAGGAAGAAGAAGGTCGACTAGGACAAGTCTCAGGGCGATCAAGATTTCATGGATGTCATGCTTTCGACTCTTAACGGCATGGATATCGCAGGTTCTGATGCTGATACAATTGCTAAAGCCACATGCTTGGTAATGCTTCATTTGTCCCCTTCCCCTTTCGATGAATCTGTAGTTCCTTCTTAAATGCTGATCATGGCCCCAAACTACATACATGCGCGTCTTTCGCATTAGAAAAATAGCTGCGCTCTTCCTTGATCTTAATCATCTTTTTTCCGAGTCTGTGTAATATAATAGATAAAGTACATGAAAATAGAACTCAAACACATCATGTCAATGTATCTTTCTATGCGTCATAGATGTCAAATCACAGTTGAAAATAGTGTCACTTTTCCAATCAAGGCACTTCAGTAATGAAAGGGAGGACCATTAGCCAAGTGGATGCATATCACATCAGAAATATCTTCGCAACAAATGCATTGACTAATAGAACTCGATAATATATGATAAGGTGTATATATCTTGAGCTTTCTAAAATAAAAAATTATTGCATGATTTATAAATAATATGAACTAATATCATCTTGATTATTAATTGTATGAGACTCATTATGAAATCTACATGATAATGATTTAGATAGATTTGATTTATACAATCTATAGGCGATACATTTTTTTTTCTTTTTAAATGAGATTTATGTAAGTATTAGTCTTTTAGTGGAAACTGACTGAGGATAGCATTCATGTCTACAATAATTTTGATGTAACTTCTTATTATAAATTGTGAAGTTTCACATGGAACAACTGTATTTCATTGCTCCTACCGTCGAACTAAACTTTACCAGACAACTTTTTATTTATCCTACCTCTCAATCTATGCTCCATGCATCCTCCATCGCACAGATATATGCAAAGGGAATGCGAATATAGACTTTTATGTAAATTGGCCTTCCATGTCTCACTTCTGATAAGACATATGCTAATGTTTTTATTTTCCTTTTTGGAAGGCAATGATAGCTGGAGGTAGCGATACGACCATGGCCACCCTAACATGGGCAATCTCTTTGTTGTTGAACAACCTCCCCATCCTAAAAAGAGTCCAAGAAGAACTTGATAATCACATTGGCAAGCAAAGGCATATGATCGAATCGGACATCGCCAACCTAGCCTTCCTCCAAGCTATAGTAAAGGAGACCCTCCGCCTATACCCAGCATCGCCCCTCTTTGGACGCCAATCTACTGAGGACTGCGTCATTGATGAGTACCATGTGCGCAAAGGCACAAGGATGATGTTCAACTTGTGGAAAATTCAAACCGATCCTAGACTGTGGCCTGACCCTTTGAAGTTTCAGCCAGGGAGGTTTTTGAGTAGCCATAAGGATCTCGACGCAGAGGACCATAATTTTGAGCTCTTCCCATTTGGAGGCGGTAGAAGAATTTGTGTTGGAATGTCCTTTGCACTACAATCACTGCATTTTATCTTGGCTAGATTCTTGCATGCATTCGAAGTATCTACTCGTGGCAATTCCTTAGTGGACATGTCCGAGGATTTTGGAGCAATCTTCAAAAAGGCAAGACCACTTGAAGTTATGCTCACGCCGAGATTACCTCGTGAGTTGTACGAATCCGTCTACAGTGCCAAACGATGAAGAGGCTCTTGGAAGAAGCTATTTGTAAGTACCAACTGAATGAAAGTGCATGGGTTTTCCGTATTTAGCTAAGAAAGTCATCCGCATCCAGACATTGAGGACAACGGTGACTTTGATCTTATATGCTTTTCTTACATTAATGAAATAGTGGAAGTTCTTCATGTAAGTCTTAGGGTTTGTCTCATTATTGTGTTAACTTTTAAAAATTGGGATATGCATTATCAATGCCATCTCATTTAAATTCTCAAAACCAATGATTTGGAATCCAAATTGGACCGATTGGTTCGGCTGACTAGTGGTGTCTGGTTCCGTCTGGTTCATATATACAAATACATAACTAGAGGCTCCACCGAAAATTGGCATTAAGAAAATTGAGTACTAGGGGTGACAAGCTAGGGTTTCAATCTCCAGACCTCATAGGAAAAACTTTGAATCCTAGTCCGCTTGTTGACATGTATGTACCATCTAGGGGTTGAATTGGTAAAAATACTCGGAGGTAATTCAATTCTAAACTAGCACCAGGTTAGAGCAGATCTTCACATTATAAGCTTACCCCTTCACATTATAAGCTTATACTCAAGGGGTGATGAGTTGTGTGGACTTAGCCCAAAACCTAACAAAAACAACTTTAAGAAGATTCCCAACTAAGCAATGAACTAATTTGTTTAAACCTAAACTAACAACCTAATCAAAGGTGTTGAGAATGCTCCAAGAGTATTTTGAGGGCAAAATATTTTGCGTGCATTGATATGAGTATGTGAGTGTGTAGACACGATGTCTTCTTAATATTCCAGTTGATACACAAATGATGTTTACATTAGGATGTTTGTACCGATGGAGAGGTTTGTTTGTCTGTAAATGACAAAAGGAATGCTGAGTGGAAAGTGCTAGAGTTGGAAAGACATTTTGATTCAGGTAAATAAGCAAGGGACATGTAGTGGTCTTGGATAATTTGAGTATTTTAATGTGCTTGGGACTTGGGAGGATGTTAGTGCAGAAAGTGAACCAATTGATAATTGGTCAAATTGCAAGTCTGGATGGGCCTCGTTATAGAGGAAGTTCATGCTACAGATGGAGTGAATGATACTTCTTGTACTTGAAAACGAACAACCAACTCTGAATCAATTTGATTCAAATTCAAATTTGTGCATAGGAACATCCACAAAGAAATGTTAATGAGAAGATAGAAGGATTTGCTGTTTTGGCTTTAGTAAAAGAAGTATCGAGCGAGTTTGCAAAAGCAATTTGGTCTATTCTAGATAAGGTTATGAACCAAGAACAACATTTGCAATACTTACTTTGACCTATCTAAAGTCTCCAACTTGCTAAAGAAGCTTCGAGGGTCGTATCTGTATGTCAAAGTGAGAGTTGAAGATGACCATGAAGATAAAATCGCTCTTAAATTATTCTTCTTGTGCTTATTCTCTTAACAATAAGCGAGTAATTATTATGGCTCAAATCTTGCCTCAACAATTGAGCCAAAATTGACAGAAATTCATATAAGCAATGTTGTGTGCAAAAAAATCAATTTGATTTTGGTGTTTGAGATACGAATCTCTCAGGAAATTATCGTATATCACTAATTTATCGCCTTAGACACTAAACTGGACAATAGTGCACGGTGAGATTTAAGTCTACACTGAAAACGCGGCATTTATTGATTCGGAATTATTGACGCGTAAAATCATTTGATAAAACGAAAAAAGACATAGAAATTGACAAATAAATAAAGAGGAACTGACAAACCCAGAAGTCTTTTTATCGGTACTTGTGGAATGCTCTAAATGAGCCCATTAAAAGTCACGCAACGTGCGCCCTAACTGGACCCCACCTATCCTCTCGCCGTCAACGTCTTCTGCTTTGACAAAACAGAAATAGCCCAAAACGTCATTTCTCGTCTGACCAATTCGTTTGTTCTCTTGTTTGGACCGTCGGAAGTTCAGGACCACGTGGGCGCACCGGTGGAATTCTATTCTCAAACGATAGTTCTCCCGGGGCCAAATCTTGGAAAATCTACTTCGGCTTATTGAAGTTGGATCAGTAGGGCCGCCCAAGGCTGAATTTTCAACCATGAACCGAAAAAAAGAAAAAGAAAAAGAAAAAGAAACATATGCATCTTTATGGTGCTTTATCCAATTCCTTTGCCTTCCTTTAACTTTATCCCTTTAAGGTGGTATAAATCGGTAAGCAATGCACAAATAAACGAATCTAATATTATTGTCAAACACATAATATCTGTAACTCATTAAAGATATGCTCGAACATATACGCATAGATATGCACGTAGATATGTTCAAATATTCAAGTTGGATTAGTAGGGCCACCCAAGGCTGAATTTTCAACCATGAATCGGAAAAAACAAAAAGAATAACAAAAAGAAACATATGCATCTCTATCGTGCTTTAGCCAATTCCTCTGCCTCCCTTTAACTTTATCTCTTTGAGGTGGTATAAACCGGTAAGCAATGCACAAATAAACGAATCTAATATTATTGCCAAACATATCATATCTGTAACTCATTAAAGATATGTTCAAACATACACACATAGATATATATATATATATATATATGTAACAAGTTGAAATATATATATAAAGGTTAATCGCCCGAAAACCCCAAACCTGCAGACACCCGCGACAAATTTTCAAAACTATTTTTTTGACTATGAAAAACCCAAAACTGGTATACATATGACAAATTTACCCCGACTGACTATTAAAAACCATAAATCGGTACATTTATAATAAATTTACCATAAACTAATTTATTCAACTGCAAAAAATCCTAAATTGATAAATTTGCAACAAATATACCCTCCGCTAAATTAGATTAATACCACAAAAAAGTCAAAAAAATTGTAAACTATGACAAACGACGTGTAAAATCCCAAATCGGTATACCAGTCAATTGTCACGTGTCATTTAACTTAATAATTTGACAATAAAATTTAATGAAAACTGACATAGGGTAAATTTGTCAAAGGTATATCAGTTTGGGGTTTTTGGTGGCCAAAAAAATAGTTTGGGGTAAATTTGTCACAGGTGTACTAGTTTGGGGTTTTTCAGGGTATTAACCCTATATATAAATATGTCGCGTTAACATTCACGACATGTTGAAATGTTGAATTGAACTTGTATCATATTATATCAATAGGACATTTGAAATTTCTTAAATACCCTACGTATCTCGTACAAATGTGACAATCCGGTGCTTCATAATAATTATACAAAACATATAGGGTTCCATATTCTCAAGGACTATCCCAAGAAAATGCATGAATATGATAATTCAGACTTAAAACATCAAGTTGAGAAGGCAAATACGCTTATCACTTGAACAATCATATTATCCCAAATAATAACATAATTAAAGTCGATAGGGACACTCATAGATTTGTATATAATATCCACCGTCATAGATTTCCCCTGCGCAACAAAGAGAGGAGCACCAAACAATATACTCAGCCACGAATACTCGGTGCTTTTTTTGGTCTTTTGCAATATGTCCGGAGCGTGAAACCCTCAAATGCATCACAACCTTTCTCCTTGGTGCTTCTGCACGTTACACGCAGCAAAAATGGACTCTCTGCTTCAAGACCTACCCCTCTTGTCCGGTATAATCCTAGCCATCCTCGTCCTATCAATCTTTGTAGTATTCAAATCGGCATCATCAAGCAAACTCAAAACACCACCAGAAGCCGCAGGGGCATGGCCCATCATAGGCCACCTGCCCATTCTAGCGAAATCCGAGCTTCCCTACAAGACCTTAGCATCCATGGCCGACCAGTACGGACCCATCTTCACCATCCAGCTCGGGATGTTCCGGTCCGTAGTGGTGAGCGGTTCCGAGATGGCCAAGGAGTGTTTCACCAAGAACGACATCGCGCTGTCCACCCGGCCACAGCAATTGGCCCAGAAGATCCTGGGCTACTCCTTTGCCATGTTCCCATTTGCACCTTACGGCCGGTACTGGCGCGAGATGAGGAAGATGGCCACCTTGGAGCTGCTCTCGAACCGGAGGGTCAGCTCATTGGTCAACCCTATTCAGGCCTCGGAAGCGGACGTGGCCATTCAAGAGCTGCACGAGCTTTGGATTGAGAGCAAGGATGACTCAGGTATTCTTCTTATGCTAATGGTCATTCAATATGTCGTTCTGGTACTTCTTGATGATCAACCTTTCCATGGTTGTATTAATTATTTTTCTTTTTTCGGTGAACACCTGTCATTTTCATAGTATAAGGTCATGAAAATGATCAGTTTTAGAATTATCGGTTGCAGTACTCTCTCTAGATTGAGAGCGATTCAAGCTTTGCGCTTTTACGGCGACCATACCGGCGGACAAAGAAAATATGATGCTTGTCCTATCTTAGTCAAAGAGGTTTTTTCGGAAAGGGACAACCTAAATGAAGTGTTGAGTTTTGTGAGGCATTCAACGAAGCCCATGTCCTACTAATTTGTCACATTCGTGATCGGCTTAGGAATGACTCCTGTGTGTTTGACACACGAAATATAGAATCGATTCTTCTATCACTCAATGCAACTACAAACGATGCCATACTTAGGTCATCCTTTTTGGGTCTTGATTCGCATATTTCTTGGTTCATAGATCATGAGATTATGAGGGTATGTGCTCAATCACCTAGCCATGGGCTATTCTGCCATTAAAAAAAAAAAAAAAAAAAAAAAAACTAGATAATTACCAAAAAATTCATAAATTTATTTTATCAATCTCAATTCAATTTTAAACATTATAATTTGGTCAATTTAGTCCTTTTTTTTTTTTTTTTACAGTTTCTCAAAGTGATCACTCTGGCTAATATTGACAAAAAATCGGTAATGTAGATATCGGTAATCTTATGTGACATGATTGGTCTTGACATAAATAAATTTTTTATTTTTTTATTTTTATGAATTAATTAATTATTTATGTCCTTTTTTTCTTTTCTTTTTTTCCGATGTGACCCACGAGGGTCTTCAGGACTTGTCAGCTACTAGGCGAGGGTCACAAAGCCCTCGCTGGCTACGGGCGAGGTCGCCTTACCCAAGTTTGAGCGAGGCCTTTGCAGCCCTTCGCCATGGCCATCGGGCTCCATGACCCTCGCTAGCCACAACGAAAACTAAGGAAAAATAAAAGAAAAAAGAAAGAAAAACAAAGAGAAATAAATAATTAAAAAAAACTAATATAAAATTCATAAAAAAATTAAAAAATTGTTCACATTAGAATCGGCCATGCTACATAGGACAGCCGGCATCCACGTCGGCAATTTTTACCTAAAATTGGCCAAAATGACTATATTAACAAATTGTTAAAATGTTTAAAATTAAATTGACAATACTGAAAAGTTTATGACTGAAATGACATATAGGTTTAAGATTTTTTTGGAAATTTTGCAAAAGAAACTAGATAGAATGACACGGGATATCCATGAAGTATTATCCAAGATTGAGTATCCATTTCATCAATTCTTGTAGTTCATGAGAGTAATCGAAACTTCAATTTAGCATAACATCCAGTTCATTCTGATTTTATTAGGGCATATCATGGTGGACTTGAAGCAATGGTTCGCGAAGTTGACTCTGAACGTCATCCTGAGAATCGTGGCCGGAAAACGCTACCGTGCAGAGGACGAGGAAGAGAAGCAGCGGTGCCAAAAGGCATTACGAGCGTTGTTCCGCTTCTTTGGGTTGTTTTTAGCGGCAGACGCTCTTCCTTTCCTGAGGTGGCTCGACTTAGGTGGACATGAGAAGGCCATGAAGAGGACTGCAGAAGAACTAGACGAAATTATAGGTGGTTGGTTGGAGGAACACAAGAGGGATAATAAGGATTTGAGTGAGACCAGTGGGAGTAGAGATTTCATGGACGTCATGCTTTCGGTCCTTAACGATGATGAAGTTGGAGGTTATGATGCTGATACGATTATAAAAGCTACATGCTTGGTAAGTTTTCGTTCGCTCCCCATTAGAGCAGTCTTTTCTTCTTCATATATGCTAGTTGCCCGCATATATCAAGTAGTCAGGGGCGATTGTCTATAGGTTTAGTTGATTTCAGCTAGGGTGAGAATGCTCCGGGCAGTCCAAATTCTAGAGTTAAAACTATATAAATCTAATAGGGAGGGACACGTTTTAGAAAACCTAAAACTGAGAACCATACCAATTTACCATAGAACGAAGCTTGGAACTGAACCGACCTTGGCTGGTTCTAAGTAGAACTGTGAGCCAGTATAGTCCTATTAATTTTGTTATTTCCAGTATATCAAAAAATAAATAATCAATTTTCTTTTTTTAAGTAAAGACTTTCTTCCTTTCTTGTTATGATACAAAAAATACGCAGATTGAACAATCACATTAAAACAATTAAGCTTGATAATTAAAATTGCTTAGAATGGAAATCAAGTAAGTTAGAGAGCCTAATTTGCGCGCACACACAAAACTTGAGCACTCAATTTGGAAATGGGACTAAATTTGGACTCAATTACAAATTGTGCATCTACTTTTTCGTTATTGAACCACATTTTTCTTGCCCGTGAAGTGGAAGGGCACATGATATTATACTGCGAATGGTGTTGTGGTTAATCTCCGTAACTCACTTCTAACGAGGAAAATATGTTTGTCGTGTATTAAGGCGATGATTGCAGGCGGCAGTGATACCACGATGGTTACCCTGACATGGGCAATCTCGCTGTTGCTCAACAACCTTCATAGCTTGAAGAAAGTTCAAGAAGAGCTCGAGGCTCAGATCGGCAAGCAGAGGCATGTGAAAGAAGCGGACATCGCTAGCCTAACCTATCTTCAAGCCATAGTGAAGGAGACCCTCCGGTTACACCCGGCGGCCCCACTATCGGCACCGCGCCTATTCACTGAGGATTGCACTGTCGGCGAGTACCGCGTGCCCAAGGGCACAAGGTTGATCTTGAACATATGGAAAATCCAAACTGACCCCGAGACTTGGCCTGATCCAATGGAGTTCAGACCCGAGAGGTTCCTGAGCAGCCACAAGGACGTCGATGTGAAGGACTCCAACTTTGCACTTCTACCATTTGGAGGCGGCAGGCGGATCTGTCCTGGAACATCTTTCGCACTGGAGATGGTGCACTTTCTTCTAGCTAGGTTCCTACAAGCATTCGACATATCGACTGTAGACAATTCGCCGGTAGATATGTCTGAGATCTTCGGAATGACAAATTTAAAGGCAACCCCACTTGAAGTTATCCTCAGGCCGAGATTGGGTCCAGAGTTCTATCAGCTGAGGTAATGGAGAGTATATTTGTGAAAGGAAAGCATTGTAAAAATGTACAATTAAGTGAATGTGGATGCTCTCTCTCCATGTATGTTTCTTAAAAGACATAATGACGTATCTGTATTTTCCATATTGAAGTTGCTGCCGGAACTTCACTTGCATGAAAAGGCTTACGAGCTTGTAAATGCATTGCGATGTTAAATGTCATCATTATTATTTACCACTTGCATGCATACTTGGTGTGACCGATCATGTGTGGACTCATTCATGCTTTCCTTGCCCAAATGCCAATCCTATAGGTTTAGTGGTCATCGGTAGGATCCGACCGTTCAGTCTCATATAGCCATAAACACCATTATCATCCATTGGATGATTGCAATGCATCTCTTTCCCCTCTACCCTGGTCGACCCTACTTACCTCACTACGTACTACCCCCTCTCTCTCTCTCTCTCTCTCTCTCTCTCTCTCTCTCTCTCTCTCTCTCTCCGTAATTCTATTACATCTGGGCCTCATCAAGCTCAATAAGCCGTCTGTTGACATCGAGGTAGAGAAGTGTGTGTGTGAGAAGTCGTGGTAGATAGGGACGAAATCGAATCAAGCTACTCATGAGTAGCTTGAGCTCGGCTCAATGACTGCCTTGGATTGATTCGTCTATTTTCTAGTTGAGTTACTAAGTATCTTGTCCAGTTAAGCTTGAATCCGTTAGTACTCAGCTAGATTAGCTCGTTAGCTAATCAAGTTTTCATTCCGAAAACAACACTTATAAAAATAGATATAATATACTCAAAATTATATGACATTCGAGCTTATTAAACATGAATTAGAGCTTTATTTATAAGTTAATTATAATCGAGCCAAGTATAGCCGAGTCGAACTTGAGCATATCAATTTCCCAAATGAGTCAAGTTCATGCAAGAAAAGCAATACTCAAGCAAGCTAGAGTCAAGTTTCAAGCACTCAATGGACAAGTCAAGTCAAGGTCAAGCTTCACAAGTTAACTCAACCCACTTGATTACACCCCTAGCGAAGAGAACTGAGTATGGAAGGAGAAATAAGTGTGGCCAAGGGTGGTTGTCAATGACGAGGCAGTGGCTTGGCTCGAGATGCCGGGTAGAGATAGTGGCTGCCGTGGGAAGCGCCGAGGAGGATGGGCTGAGTTGGTTTTGGTTTGCGTTGTTGTTTGGCGGGTTTGGTGATGGCCCAGTTTGGGACGACGGATGTTTAGGTTGGAAAGAAAAAGACATTCATGAAGGAAAAAAAAAAAACCCAATGCAACTTTAAAGGGGACCCCAAAAGTCGGTATGGTTTTGGTAGGTTTTGAAGAACCTCTGACGGTGTTTGATGTCCGTGCACGAAAACGAGGATGGTTTATGAAATAATGATGGTCTATGAAATATTCATTTTTTTTCTTTTTTTCTTCGGTTACTTAAGCTAATGAATTCGATCTAGGAATACCAGTCAATGAACCAAAATTAAAGTGGAATGATCGGCTCGACTGGCCATCAGTGTCTTCTTCAGTCCAGTTACATATATATACACCTAGGAGTTTGTTTGTGAAATTACATAGTAAGTCATGGATACTATCTTCGGACCTGGTAAAAACAACTTGAATCTTAGTCACAATTGGGTCTGGTTGACATATATGTATTAGGGGTTGCAAAATATGTTAAGGACCTATATTTTGGCTCACATTTAATGGGCTGGATAAAAAATGAATTAGTTGAAGCTTTAGTATAAGATTAAAATGGATTTATTATAATAGAGCTCAACTAGAAAATAAGTTTTAAATGGGACCCATTAATAACTCAACTTAGATCCACAAGATTACAAATTAAAAAAAAAACAAAAAAACAAAAACAAAAGAGTGAGATTTCTGCTTTCCACAATGCCCTAGCTACAGATCTCCATCACCAAAACCTTGTTCTCGGTTGATGCCGTCACCTCCAGTCTTTTCTCGCTCGGCCACAGCGCATACTACCATCGTTGAGCCTGAGCTTATGAGGAAGAGAACGTGTGCCATACGAATAACAAAAAATGACTTTTAAAATGATTCTTACTTCTTGTGCTTATTCTTAAGAGGATGAATAAGTGTGATGGTTTGAATATCGTTCTCCGATGATTAAGCAAGAACTTGAAAGATTGTTTAAGCAATCTTGTATTAAAATCGATTAGTTTAATTTTGGTGTCTAGTGTATCGGTCCTCCTATGAGCGATCATAATCACTAATCTCTTGTCATTGATGATATTTGACTAGACAAAAATCGCCCAATGAGATGTAAGCCTACAATCAAATTGTGTGATATTCATTGACTCAGAAATGTACATAGAATCAAGGGATAAGGTACTTAGGCTCCGTCGAATCATACCAAATTGTTGCATTGAATAGAAAAAGATAAACAAAGAAATTGACAAGTACATCATGGAAACTCAGCAAAATCACCGAGACTTATCAGAACTTACATTGGAGAAGAGCACAAGTATTATTCTATCAAGAATTCTTAAGTAAAGCATTTTCTCCACTGCATTAGAAACTCGGGGGTCGCTCCCAGCACAAAGTCTCTATGACCTCACTTAAGGATAATGTGAAAAGTGTTACATTTTCTTGTCTTCATAAAATTGTAACTCTTTACACAATTACTAATGTATCCGTATGGAAACAAGCTATTCCCGAAACACTTGGAAGCCAAACTATAGTGGGTTGGCTGACACTTGATTAGGGCTTACGCCCATGTGACTTTTTAAGCGTCCCTTGACCATGGCTAGTAAGTTAGCTCCCCAATCATTCCTCGATCTCAGAAAACATCGATTCGACTGCGACGTAAGCTCGGCTTATGCTGGCGTTGTAGGGAGCTTAGGAAGGACTCCGGCTTCACTCCGATGCACATAACGTGATGCTGCCATAAGCACAAGACCTGTGGATTTTTTCACACGTCTTCACTAGGGATTTTTCGTTGCTTCTTGCTTGTCGCCAGTCTCCATGCATTACCTATCAATTAAAGAAAAGTTCTAAAGCGTGACGTGTGAAAAATCCACAAAGTCTTTGAATTGGCGCAGGTGGAACGTCCCAATCCCTATAATCCCATTTGGGCGGTTCTGAAATTTCCAACGGTCCAAATAAAATATTCCAAAGATGATACGGACCCACCCGATGATGTTTGAAAATCTGCGTCTTGGGTCGTTTTCCTCATCACTTTCTCGCACTCGGTATCACTTTAAGTTTTCGCTTTGAGAGCTTTCTTGTACTTCTCAGTTCTTCCCTTCTTTTTTTTCAACAAAGGACAGTTGGGTTTGATGTGCCAATTTTTCTTGCATTTGAAGCATATTACTTTTTTGCTGGTTTCATTTTCTTCAGTTGATCTCTTTTGGAAATTTTGCGTACTCTGTTTATTTCAGTTGAATCTTCTTCCTTTTCTATTCAACTTCCTGAACTTCTTAATCATGAGTGCCAGTTCTTCATCGTCTATGTCATCTTCAAGATCCATGTTATCATAATCATCGTTAGATTTTAAAGCAATTGACTTTTAACCTTTGAAATCTTCTTCCTCATTAATCTGCTCCACTTTATATGATTAAAGTGTTCCAACTAGTTCATCTACTGAAAGAGGCATGATCCTCTAATTGATGTCTTCATGTGATTCTAGTCTTTAGAGAGTCCACACAGCAGTTTATTGACCTTCATTGGTCCTAAGATTGGTTGTCCTTGATATGCTAGGCCATTTACAATATCTATGAAGCGACTAAACATGTCAGTGATGGATTCTTCAGGCTTCATCTTGAAGGCTTCATACTCTTCGATTAGGATATTGATTTTCAGTTCTTTTATTTGATCAGTTCCTTCGTAGTTAACATGCAACCTGTCCCAAACTTCTTTCGCTGTTTTACAATAAGAAATCTGGTTATACTCAGTAGGAGATAAAGCACAGTATAAGGAGTAGATAACTTTAATATCAAGAGCTTGTCTCTTGGTTATTTTTGCTTGAGTCAATTCGCCAGCATCTACAACTTCCTTTCCTCTTTCTATATCTTTGGGATTAATTCCTTTTTCTACCACATCCCATTGCAGGGGATCTTTCGATATCAGGAATGCCTTCATCTTATTTTTCCACACATTGTACTTCTTCCCATCAAAGTAAGGAGGTTTAGTATTGCTTTAGCCTTCAACCAATCTTGGAGCCAAAATACTAGCCATACATTTTTAGCTTTAGAAGTAAAAACACTTCAATAAAATAAGCACATAGGCTCTGATATCAATTGTTAGTGCTAGTATGAACACCTAGAGGGGGGTGAATAGGTGTGAAGACAATTTTTCGCAAGAAACAGTAGAATTATTTTGCTACTAAAACAGAGTTTGATGAATAGTAGGTTTTGAGCAAGTTTAGACTTTAGCAATTAAATAGAACTACGAACAAAATAAATGAGTTCAGGGAAGAGAATAAGAACACAATGTTTATAGTGGTTCGACTTAGATCAAGCCTATATTAACTTTCTATGCTGACAGCCCACTGGCTGGGTTCCACTAAAAAACAAAAGAGATTTTACAGTCTTGCAGTCTCGACTTTACAGTGAAGAACCTCTACTAGTCTCTCACAAAGTCTCATTATGAGTTTCTCTTTTTTGTATATAACTTTGAACTTAGTGAATGAAATAGCAAGGACTAGGAAACTTCAGACTTTGAAATTTTTCTTTCATGCACTTTATTAAACAACTAGAGAGTCCGCCTTAAATATTCCTTCATGCCTTCACGATAGTTGGCACTTTCCTAAGGAGTTCTTCAAATCTATCCATTGGACAGAATCAATCAAGGAGATCTCGAGTCGTTTAAAGATTGTGATGAAAACCTGTCAATCATGTTCACCCATACAATCAGAATCTTAGTTTTCATAAGTAGAACGTTCCAAGTTTACTTGCCTTCTAAAAGATTTGGAATTGATTCCAATAAAGATAATCAATTATGTAGGTACCATATCCAACCAGAAAGCCTTCCATAAACCATACGAATCGAATCCTTAAAGATAATTACGCATCTGGATAAGTCTTCAATCTTCAGTTTGGAAACTGTTAATGTGGATAGACTTTGAACCTAAAGTATGATGGTCTTCAGACTTAGACACTAAAGTTTGGAAGTTTTCAGACTAGACTTTGGAAAGGTTTTGTCAACTTCAAAACAGTTAAGGAGTTCTCTCCAACACCAATTTCAGGAATTGCGGCTTCATCTGCAATCTCAACATCTGTTACCTTCAAGGTCTCTGGAGTCTCCACTTGAAGCTCCACCTCATTAATGACACCATGATTTGTCTTCTCTGCTGGTTGTGTCTTAGAACTCCTCTGTTGAAGTATTGTAGTCTCATCGAAGATCACGTCTCTGTTGATTAGAAAACTTGGTGATCTGGGATCAGTGCATCACAGTTGGTAGCTTTTCACTCCATGTGCATAACCCAGAAATATTCACTTCTTCGTCCTCGGCTCAAGCTTACCATCACTCGCATGAGCATACATAGGACATCCGAATATATGTAATCCGGAGTAATCAACAGGTTTCCCCGACCATACTTCCTCAGGAGTCTTCCACTCGATAGCATATGATGGAGATCGATTAACCAAGTAACATGTCATGTTTATTGTTTCGGCCCAAAATTTCTTGTCAAGTTTTGCATGCAAAAGCATGCATCGAGCTCGCTCAAGCAAAGTTCAGTTCTTCCGTTCTGCCATGCCATTCTGTTATGGTGTCTTAGGTACTATGCGGTGTCTCACAATACTTTTTTTCTTATAAAACTCAGTAAAATCTTTACCATAGAACTGCATGCCATTATCAATTTTCAAGCACTTGATTTGTTTATCTAACTACTTCTCAATCAATGCCTTAAATTTCTTAAACCGATCAAACACATCATATTTGTGCTTCATAAAGTATACCCATATCTTCCTCGAACAATCGTCAATAAATGTCAGCATATATCGGGCACCTTCTTTCAAAGGAACTGAAGACGGGCCCCGGACATCTGAATGAATATATTCAACTGATCATTTGGTTGAATGAGTAGCTATAGTAAACTTAACTCAGTGCTGCTTCCTAAAGATACAATGCTCACATAAGTCCAGCTTCCTTGTCTTGTAACCCTTCAACAACCCTCTTTCACTCAACATCATCATACTTGCCTCACTCATGTGCCCTAAACGCATATGTCATAATTAAGTCAAGTTAGAGTCTGACTTACTTGATGAAACTGCAGCGGTTCCGGTCACGATCTCTCCTAGTAGATGATAGAGAGTATTTACTTTATTCCCCTTCATCACTGTCATGGCACCTTAAGAGATCTTCAGTACTTCACCTTCAGCAGTGTACCTACACCCGATGTCATCGAGTGTCTCCAGAGAAATAAGGTTCTTCTTAAGCTTCGGTACATGCCTCACATCTGTCAATGTGCGCACCACCCCATCGTGCATCCAAATCCGAAATGTCCATACCCCCACAACCTTACAGATTGCATTATTCCCTAAAAGAACTCTACCACCATATGTAGTATGGTAAGTAGTAAACTAGTTCTTCTGAGGCGTTATATGATAAGAACACTCCAAATCTAGCACCCATTTGTCTCCTGACAAATTAGCCATCACACATAAAATAGCTTATGCATCACTATTGCTCCCTTTGGCAACATTTGCCACACTATTACTCTCTTCGGCAACGTTTGCCACACTGCTTGTGGCATTCTGCCTATCAGCTTTATTCATCCGCTTTGGACAATCTCTTATGATGTGCCCCTCCTCGTGACACTCAAAGCACTTCACGTGTCCTTTGGACTTTCTATGGCGTGATTTTGATCTGCTTTACATATGCTGCTACTAGACCATCGATGTTGTTCTCTACCTCGAATTATCAGTGCTTGCGCTACTCCTTGCGCCAGACCATCATCTCGCAACTTTCTCTGCCACTCCTTAGAGAATAAGGTGGACTTTATCTCTTCTGAGATAATTGTAGTACGCCCTTGCAAGAGTGAATAAGTAAAATGCTCTCATGACTTTGGTAAAGAGGCTAACAACATCATGCCATGTTCTTGATCATCAAGTATCTTACCGACGTTCTTTAAATCCATCAAGAGTTTATTAAATTCATCTAGGTAGGTTCTTATAGATGTACTTTCAGTATATCTAAATTGAAACATCTTCTTCAACATGTACAAGCGATTGTTCAAACATTTCTTCACATAGAGTGCTTGAAGTTTTGCCCATAATGTTGCGGCATCCTTCTCTTCAGCAACCTCTCTTAAAACCTCATCCAACAAATTTAACAAGATTGTGCTCTTTGCTCTTTCCATTAGCTCTACCATTTCTAAGGCTTTCATTATAATTGGCAACTCATCTTCACCATCCACTGCCTTGGCTAAACCTTGGGTTGTTGATAATGCCCACATCTCGATGCTCCATAACACAAAGTTGTTGCTCCTGTTAAACTTCTCAATTTTAGATTTCATTTCAAACATAATTGTAATAACATAATTTCCAAATAATAATTAGACAAGCAAAAGCTTCAAATCACAATCAAGAAATCTGATCCCAAGCTTTGATACCAATTGTTGGAATATAATACGCGGAAATGATAGAATCTTGCAATTTACGTCAACGCGAAATCGCTAGAGAAATAAACAAGAAATAATAATGACACCAGAAATTTATGTGGTTCGGTCCGAGTATCGATACGTACATCCACAAGGAGAGTCAGCTGCAAATAATCCACTATAATCAGAGAATCAAAGTTTACAATCGCTCATACGCTCGAGTGTTTCCCATACCTAGATTTAACCCCAAAACAAAGTGTTATAAATAAACAATTCACTTGGATATAAACTCACGATACAAAATTATCACGCATTCAAGCTCAAAACAAAAATGCTCTACGTACGCCTGGTTTGCATACATACGAATTTGCGTTCTTTTTTCTTGATTGCATGGGTGGCTCCTCTTTAGCTTGACGTCGTGCGGCTCCTCCTTTTTTCTCATAGAGTTTTGGCTGCTACATGCACACTCGAAAGGAAACTTGTATTCAGTTCTTATATATGTGCCCAGAGTCAAACTTTTACTGTGGGCCCCACCATTTGATTCCTTCTTCGGTGACGTATGGGATGCTGCAGGTAAGCTGAAGAACCCCTCCTTTTTTTTCTTCCTTTTTCCTTTAATACATATAAAGTGTGCCCAAAGTCAAGACTTTGACTTTGGGCCCCACGTGGATGACCTAATTCACCTCTTGCACGTAAAGAAGAAACTTTGCTCCTTTTATTTTATTTTATCCTCCTTTATGTAGCTATAAGGAATCCAAGTAGATAAAGGCTTCTTCATCCAATTTGAAATCTACTTGGGAAATTTTTATCAACAAATTCAATTTAACAAATTGTTATCCGAATTCAAACTCGATACATTAATTTAACACAATTAAACATGTATTGTTTTATGTCAATAGGGTATTTGTGATTTCTTAAGTATCCTACGTATCTTCTATAAATCCCGTACTTCATGGACACGAAATAATAATATGAGATATACAAGGTTCTGTATTCTTGGAGACCATTTCAAGAAAATGCACATATATGACAATTAAGAAAGCAAATATGCTTATCACTTGAACAATCATATTACCCCAAATAATAATATAATTAAAGCCGATAAGGACACTCATAGATTTGTATATAATATCCACCATCATAGATTTCCCCTACGCAACAGAGAGAGGAGCACCGGACATTTTACGCAGTCACAAATATTCATTGCTTATTTATTTGGTCTTTTGCAATAGATTTGGAGCGTGAAACCCTCAAGTGCATCACAACCTTTCTCTTTGGTGCTTCTGCACGTTATACGCAGCGAAAATGGACTCTTTGCTTCAAGACCTCCCCCGCTTGTACGGAATAATCCTAGCCATCCTCATCCTATCAATCTTTGTAGTATTCAAATCGACATCATCAAGCAAACTCAAAGCACCGCCAGAAGCCGCAGGGGCATGGCCTGTCATAGGTCACCTTCCCATTCTAGTGAAATCTAAGCTTCCCCACAAGACCTTAGCATCCATGGCTGACCAATACGGACCCATCTTCACCATCTGGCTCGGGATCTTCCAGGCCCTAGTGGTGAGTGGTTCTGAGATAGCCAAGGAGTGTTTCACCAAGAATGACATCGCGCTGTCCACTCGGCCACAACAATTGGCCCGAAAGATCTGACGGGAGAACAGTAACAATTCGAACAATATCGAATTAACACAGTGGAATAAAATAATCTCTCATCTTGTGTAAATCTAATAGGAATTGATATAGTAGAGTAAAATAAATACCAAGCAAACAAACACAAGACGATTTTTTACGTGGAAAACCTCCTCGATGTGAGATAAAAAACCACGGGACCGAAGTCCACCTAAAAATCTTCACTATCAACAAAATTGTTTTTCTCTAGCAAATACTAGAGGTACATAGCAGCAAACACCTCAAGAACATAATTCTTGGCAATACACATGAATTTCACAAGAGATCAATGATAAATTTGATAAAAAATGCAGGTTTTGATCAATCCACAAAAAACCTGATGTAGGGAGCTTCAAACAAAAATCAAACTGTTCAGATTTGATAAAATTGCGTCACGAATATGCTGACAAAATTTCATCTCAATCGGACCACGAATCGACCTCCGATGCCAGCTTGATGTAAATTATATATTGCCACAAATCCCAGATTTTCTGCTTGCTATTTTTCTCTTGTTACTATTTCCTTTTTTTGCGGTTACATTTTTATATAGATAGTGAGAAACCCTATTTCCTCATATAACTTATTATATGGGTTCAAGCCCTTTTTGGGCTTGTAACTCATTGGGTCTCTTCCACATAAGAGTGAACCTAGCTAACAAATCTCCCCCTCATAACAATGTCGAGAGATTCACCATCCCTAATATCAATCGGCAATATTCAAGCTTCTCTCTTGGTAGAGTCTTCGTCATCATGTCAGAGCCATTATGATCTGTATGAATTTTCTCAAGTTCCAACAACTTTTCATCTAGAACATCTCTTATCCAATGATATCTAACATCAATATATTTCAATCTAGAATGAAAAGATGAATTCTTACCAAGATGAATTGTGCTTTGATTATCACAAAATAGCACATAGCTCTTTTGCTTGAACCCAAGTTCTTCTAAGAACTTCTTCATCCATAACATCTGTTTACTAGCTTCAGTCGCTACAATAAATTCAGTTTCGGTTGTAGAAAGTGTAACACACTTCTGCAATTTTGACTTCCATGACATAGCTCCACTCGCAATAGAAATCAAATAATCAGAAGTAGATTTACGAGTATCAATATTTCCTGCCAAGTCGGAATCTGTGTATCCAACTAACTCAAGTTTCCCAGTCCTGAAACTGAGTTTCAACTTTGAAGTTCCCTGAAGATACCTCATAATCCACTTCACTGCATTCTAGTGCTCTTTGCCTGGATTTGACAAATAGCGACTAACAACGCCAATTGTGTGCGCCAAGTCTGGGCGTGTACATACCATTGCATACATTAAGCTTCCTACAGCTGGGGCATATGGAACACTTTCCATATCTTTCTTTTCTTTATCAGTCGTAGGATTTTGCTTCATATTTAACTTAAAGTGGGCAGCAAGAGAAGTACTAATTACTTTAGCATTGTCCATGTAAAATTTTTGAAGGATATTCTCGATATATTTCTCTTGCAACAAACATAACTTCTTAGCATCTCTGTCTCGGGTAATTCTAATGCCAAGAATCTGCTTCGCCGAGCCCAAGTCTTTCATGGCAAAAGACTTGCTCAACTATTTCTTCAATAACTCAATTCTTGAAGCATTCATGGTGGAAGGTCGTCGGTCTCTAATGGATCTCTGGAAGGGAACATCTAATTGAGCCTCTGTTTCAGGAATATTATTATATGTTTCAACATGTTTAGGAATATGTGCATTATTTGGAACATTGACTTCCTGCTGCTCTTCATCAACCTGTGTAGGAATATTTGTAAGAGGAACTGGATCCAAATCAACCAAATTATCACTAACCTATGGTGTTGAAATCATCTTCGATTTCTCAATATCCTCTATTGTTTGATCTTCCATAAACACGTTTCTGCTTCTTACAATTTTCTTTTCAAGTGGATCATAAAATTTGTAGCCAAGTATATCCTATCCATAACCAATAAATATGCACTGTCGTGTTTTCACATCAAGTTTAGACCTCTCATCTTTGGGAATATGCACAAATACTTTGCACCCAAAGACACGCAAATAATCATAAGAAACTTCTTTGCCTGTCCAAACTCTATCAGGAACATCAAACTCTAAAGGAACGCGTGGAGTAAGATTTAATACATGCACAAATGTACTTAAAGCCTCACCCCAAAAGGATCTAGGTAGCTTTGATTGTGAAAGTAAGCATCTTACCCTTTCAACAAATGTTATGTTCATTCTCTTAGCTAAGACATTTAACTGAGGCGTCTTGGGAGGTGTCTTTTGATGTCGAATACCTTGTTGTTTGCAGTATTCATCAAAAGGTCCAATATACTCTCTCCTGTTATCATTTCTGATGCATTTCAATTTCTTTCCAGTCTGTCTCTCAATTGAAGCCTGAAATTGCTTAAAAACATCTAACACTTGATCTTTAGTTTTCAAGGTATAAATCCAAATTTTCCTTAAAAAATCATCTATGAAGGTAACAAAATAAAGAGAGCCACCAAGTGATTTTGTTTTCATAGGACCGCAAATATCAAAATGCACTAATTCTAGTATACCTGACTTTCTTGAAGGAGGGGAGCTTTTAAATGCAACTCTGTTATGTTTTCCCGCTAAATGGTGAGCACACTTCTTTAGTGCTGAACTTTTCAATCCTAAAAGGAGCTTCTTCTTGACCAATATTGACAAACCCTTCTCACTGATGTGACTGAACCTCTTATGCCATAATTTCGCTGCATCTTCGCTATCTACTACATTAATTTTGTCTGTGGATAACTTTGCTGCATAATGTGCAACGAATAATATTTTTCACCTTTAGCCACAACAAGAGAACCTTTGGTGAGCTTTCATTGACCATTACTGAAAGTGCTGCAATACCCCTCATTATCTAACTTGCCTGTAGAAATCAAATTCAAGTGGATATCAAGTATATATTTAACATTATTCAATACTAACCTTGTGCCATTGCTGGTTTCTAGGCACACATTACTGATGCCTACAGCTTGAGCTAGTCCATTGTTTCCCATATTCACAAATCCGAAGTCACCTGACCTGTATGATGTAAAGAAATCCCTACGAGATGTGGCATGAACGGATGCATCACTATCAATTACCCAACTGGTCTCATGAGATACAAAATTTACTACATCACCATAAAAAATAGTGAGAAAGTCTTCTTTAAGTGCAGCAACACAATTGTCATCACTGTCATTATCACTTTTCTTCTTTTTACCTTTATCATTTTATTTCTCTATTTTTAACTAGCAACAAAACCTCTGAATATGTCCCTTCTGATGATAATAATGGCACTCAACATTAGCAAATTTATTATACTTACCTCTACTTTTATCTCGACTTTTATCTCTATTTCTCGGACCTCAAGACTCACTTCTCCCCTTTTTCTCGACAACCAAGGCATTAGAATGTGAAGAGGATGATCCTTGTGTCTTTTTTCTCGTTTCTTTATTCAAAATACTACTCTTGGCCAAATCCATGGTAATCGTACAATCTGGGGCAGAATTAGACAAGGATGTTCGGAACGTCTCCCATGAGTTCGGCAAAGTACCAAGCAACCATAGTGCTTGTATCTCATCATCAAACTTGATTCCCATCGTAGCTGTGACATCCCGATTTTCCAATCCTATTTTCAATAAATTGAGACGGGCATTTCGTTGGCACGCATATAGTTCTTTTCCTTGAGTCGGCCACTCATGTGGAAACTAATCTATCAGGTGAAGCCGTTAAAAGTTTCCAATGCATCAGACTCGAGAATTTGACCAGAAAGCGACCTTTCGACCGAGCTAATCTGCAAGGGTCATTACGGCACGATTAAAATCGATTAGAGATCGGAGATAGGTCGACTCGACAGAGGCATGTGATCAGGTGTGGGTGATTCCACAAGATCGCACAATTCTTGTCGATCGGCACTGGACCGACTTTTCTATCGATTGGGTACCCTGTGTTCGTATTTGAAACCTTGAGATTACCCCGACAACCGAAAGTCGCCAATGTTTCAAAGATGTACATTGTGGCTTGAGATGATCAACCACGAGGTCAAATGCGTGAAAATTTCTAAAGGCTACCCGGTAGGTTGGGCGCGCTAGTATCGTGCCAAAGTGAAATTAACCGTGGAATTGAGATCGAATTCGGAAATTGGAAGTCCGGGTGTGTCACAAATCATTTTAGGATCATTGACTTATCTTTGGAAGATTTTTCATGCAATCAGAGTTCTTTGGCAAATTAAATCCGAGAATGGCTATTTTAGCTCGAGAAATTAGTCGACCCGCATTTGGTCTTGCTTTTGGGACATAAGTTGGTTCTACGGACAAGTGAAGATGTGAATTGAAGTGTGGTGACATTGGATTAATTTTATGGACTTCAATTTGGACTCAATTGGAAGTGGATTGATTATAATTGAAGAATTTCATGCACAAGAATTGGACCGGCGGAAAAATAAAATGGACCCATTGGAAGATGTTGTGGAAGATTGAGTGAGTGGAGTGTGACATCATGGATGATGTCATGGTGGGCCAATTTGTGGGATTAAAGAAAAGGGAAAAGAAAAGAAAAGGGCCCCCATTCTCTCTCCTCCTTCTCTCTCCTCCCTCTCTTCTTCCTCTCCCTTCCGTGCGGTTCCTCCATCTCCATGGTTGAAGACCAGAAAAAATGCAGAGAAGAAGGAGCAGCCATGGTCGGCCACCCGCTCGCACGCCGTCGTCGCCGCTGCCGCCGTGCGTCCGTCCCGCGCCGCCCGCGCGTGCTTGCCGGCCCGCGTCCGCACGCTGCTCCGCCCAGCCGCCTCCGCCTACCCCTGTTCGCGTGCTCCACGAGCTGCCGGAGCTCGTCCCCGCCGCGTGAGCCGCCGTCCGTCGCCGCCTCGCCCGCCGAGCTGCAGCCGCCGCTTCTCCGCCGGTTCCGCGCCCGAATCGCCGCCGATCAGCTCCTTCTCGGCCCCAAACAGAAGCCGGAAAAAAATGGGTATTGCAGCCGCTCGTGGCCCGTTTTGGCCGCCTTCCCGAGCCCGGATGCTCGGCCCGCTTTGAGGAAAGTTGTTCTCCTCGGCGTCCCCGTCATTTTGGTCCGCTTGGCTCGCTAATCCGGTGAGTTTAACTCACTAAATCTTGATTAGAGGGTTAATGATGCCCTAAGTGTGCTTAGTCTAAGTTAAGTGAGATTAGGTTGGTAGATTAGTTTATTTAAATATGGATTAGATTAAGTTGTTTAATTAAAGTTAAACATGTTTAGTTTAAGGGTTAAGTAGGTTTATTTTTAAAATAAACCTTGATGTGATTTTTATAAAGGAATTTACTTTTGATTTATTTAAACATTTCGAAATTTTTTAATAATTTAATAATATATCATTATTCGAAATTATTAAAATATGATTATTTAATTATTTTCGGAATAAATTTAATTATTTATTAAATTCCGAAAATTTTGTCGGGACCCTAAATTCTCAGAATTTCGTGCCGGTCGCTGCTGTGTATTCGGATTTTGAAATTGATGGTCGGATATTATAAATTGAATGTGGATTGTGAAAAATATGAATATTATTATTTAATTAATTTTCGGAATAAATTTAATTATTTAATAATCCGAAAAATTATTTTGGGACTCTAAATTCTCAGAATTTCGTCTTTGATTCTTTGTGCATTTAGAATTTGAATTTGATGAATGGATGTGGCAAATTGAATGTTGATTGCGATAAATATGGATTTTATTCATAAAAACCCAAGTGTCGGGTTTTGATGCCAAAATTGGATTTTAATTATTATATTAAATAGTGGGATTTGAAAAAGTGAGATATTGGCTTTCGATTTGAAATTAGCGTGTCCCCACACACGTGAGTAATTTCTGGAATATTTTTAATATGGAGAAAAATGGCGGGATCACTATTTTAAGTGGAAGCATTGATTGTAATATAAAGTGTCCCGAGGCCGAGTATGTTCGGCTATGTGATAACTAAGAGGAATTGTCTGGCTGTTGAGCCGGACTTGCCCCTATATGGGATGCCCACGTGGTGGATGCGGGTCGCAGTTGATTCTGGGCCCATGCTCCTTCGGGAACGCCGTCGACGTACTGACGAAGCCGCGCTCCAAGGTGGGGAGGCAATGCCTGGCTATATGCCAGTAGATAGCCGAACAGCGAGTAGGCTATGCCCTTGTGTGGCAATGAATAACAATTGGAATGCATGTTGAGTGTTGTTGATGTGTCGGATTATGGGACGGAATTGTGTGGCATGGAATGGGACGTGTCATAACGATTTAGTCTTATAATCAGGACCCCCGTGGTTGTTGGTTATATGAAAGTGAATGCGTTCCGATTGTTTAAGTTCTTATTACTATCGTGATTGAGTGATTTGAATTGTGCTAACTGCGGGAAGGAGGCGAGGCGAGGTAAGTTCTACGTGTGATGTGGCTAGGCCACCCTTGGGCGTATTTTCTTTCTAATAGGGGTTTAGGGAGTTGAACTTGCTGAGACATCGTCTCATCCCGGTTGTGGGATTAAAATTTCAGGTCCCTGGTGGACGGAGTGGCTAGATAGCTTTGATTGGCTTTGAGGAGTTGCAGATGTGAAGTCATGAGGATTGGAGAATGTGTCCGACTTGTAGGTCGTAGAACAGTTCATTTTTAAGAGCCGGTCTTTTGTAGACTTTTGACTGTAGGCTTCTATTTGTAATTCTATTGAATTATGAAAGTGCTATGTTGTGATTGATTGCCGCTTTTCTATCCCAAGTTAAATGTTGTCGGGGATTTATAATACGTTCCGCTTGCGCAATAATAACATGAATGGGTCGGCGATATATCCTGGGATGTCGCATATTTGATCGACCGCAGTGGGATGTGCACGTGCTCGGGGTTCGGGGCGTGACAGTAGCCAACTGATTTATAATTCCTTGACAAGAATTTAAATTATTAGTCAAACGAGTACCATCTTGATATTTCGGAGCCATAATCTGTTTTTATCAAAAATAACTTATTATTCCCAGTCTTTCGAGCATATAACTGTTCGAGTTTATCCCATAAACTACGTGCATGTGTTTTCTCAATAATATGGTTCAAAACATTATCATCCACCCACTACCTAATATAACCACACACTTGACGATGAAATATAGACCATTCAGTATCAGTTTTACTCTCTAGTTTCTCCTAAGCAAATACAGGCAAATAAAAATCTTTCACGTATAAAAGATCTTCTATCTTCCTTTTCCAAATATGATAGTTTGAACCATTCAGTGTAACTATTCTACTCATATTCGTTTCCATTGTTTAACACAAGGCAGAAAAATCAAGCAATAACCAGATGCTCTGATACCACTCTGATGGGAGAATGATAACAATTCGAACAATATCGAATCAACACAACGGAATAAAATAATCTCTCCTCTTGTGTAAACCTAATATGAATCGATATAATAGAGTAAAATAAATACCAAGCACGCGAACACAAGACGATTTTTTATGTGGAAAACCTCCTCGATGTGAGGAGATAAAAAACCACGGGACCGGAGTCCACCCGAAAATTTTCACTATCAACAAAATTGTTATTCTTTAGCAAATACTAGAGGTACATAGCAGCAAACACCTCAATAACATAATTCTTGGCAATACACATGAACTTCACAAGAGATCAATGATAAATCTGACCAAAAACGCAGGTTTTGATCAATCTATGAAAAACCTGATGTAGGGAGTTTCAAACGAAAATCAAACCGTTCAGATTCGATAAAATTGCGCCACGAACATGCTGACAAAATTTCAGCTCAATCGGACCACGAATCGTCCTCCGCTTGTAACTCATTGAGTCTCTTCCACATAGGAGTGAACCCAGCCAATACGATCCTGGCCTATGGCTACGCCATGTTTGCATGTGCGCCTTATGGCCCATACTAGCGCGACGTGAGGAAGATGGTCACCTTAGAGCTGCTCTCGAACAGGAGGGTCAACTCATTGCTCAACCCTATCCAGGCCTCAGAAGCAGACGTGGCCATTTAAGAGCTGCATGAGCTTTGGATTGAGAGCAAGGATGACTCAGGTATTCTTCCGATGCTGATGGTCATTCAATATGTCATTCTAGTAGTTTTTGATGATCAGCCTTTCCATGGTTGTATTAATTATTTTTCTTTTTTCAGAAAACACCGGTTGTTTTCATAGTATAAGGTCACGTAAATGATCAGATTTAGAATTATCGGTTGCAGTATTTAGAATTATCAGTTGCCGTACTCTCTCTTGATTAAGAGCGATTCAAGCTTTGCAATTTTATGGCGTCCATACCGGCGGACAAAGAAAATATGACGCTTGTCCTATCTTAGTCAAAGAGGTTTTTTTTTGGAAAGGACAACCTAAATGAAGTGCTGAGTTTTGTGAGTCATTCAACGAAGCCCATGTCCCACTAATTTGTTGGATTCGTGGACGGCTTAGGAATGACTCCTGTGTGTTTGACACACGAAATACAAAATCGATTCTTCTATCACTCAGTGCAACTACAAACGATGCCATACTTAGGTAATCCCTTTTGGGTCTCGATTTGCATATTTCTTGGTTCATAGATCATGAGACTGTGAGGTATGCGCTCAATCACCTAGCCATGGGCTTTTTTGCCATAAAAAACCCCTGGATAATTACCAAAAAAATTCCTAAACTTATTTTACCAATGTCAATTCAATTTTAAACATTTCAGTTTGGTTATTTAATCCTAAAATTTGTACGGTTTCTCAATGTAGTCTTTCCAACTAATTTTGACTAAAAATAGGTAACGTAAATATCGATTGTCTTATGTAACATGATTGACCTTAACGTGGATAAATTTTTTATTTTTTATTTATATTTTATGAATTATCTATTTATGTCATTTTTTCTTTTCTTTTTTTCTTTCCAATGTGACCCATGAGGGTCTTTGAGACTCGCCAGCCACTCAGCAAGGGTCGCAAAGCCCTCGCTAGCCATGAGTGAGGCCACTTTACCTAGATTTGAGGGAGGCCTTTGCGGCCCTTGCCTATGGCCATTGAGCTCCAATGACCCTCACTAGCAACAGCAAAAACAAAGCAAAAAAAAAAAAAAGGAAAAAGAAGAGAAAGAAATAAAAAACTAATATAAATTCATAATAAATTAAAAAATTGTCTACGTTAGAACCGGTTATGCCATATAAGACAGCCGACATCCATATAAGTAAATTTCAGCCAAAATTGATCGCAATAACGACATTAATAAATCGTCAAAATGTTTGAAATTAAATTGACAAAGCTGAAAGATTTATGACTGAAAATACATATAAGTTTAAGATTTTTTTTTTTTTGATAATTTTTCCAAAAGAAACTAGATAGAATGACACGGGAGATCAATGAAGTATTATCCAAGATTGAGTATCCATTTTATCAAGTCTTGTAGTTCGTGAGAGTAATCAAAACTTCAATTTAGGATAACACCCAGTTCATTCTGATTTTATTAGGCCATATCATAGTGGACTTGAAGCAGTGGTTCGCGAAGTTGACTCTAAACGTCATCCTGAGAATCGTGGCCGGAAAATGCTACCGTGCAGCGGACGAGGAAGAGAAGCAGCGGTGCCAAAAGGCTTTACCAGATCTCTTCAACTTCTTGGGGTTGTTTTTAGCGGCCGACGCTCTTCCTTTCCTGAGGTGGCTCGACTTAGGTGGACATGAGAAGGCCATGAAGAGGACTGCAGAAGAACTAGACGAAATTATAGGTGGTTGGTTGGAGGAACACAAGAGGGATAATAAGGATTTGAGTGAGACCAGTGGGAGTAGAGATTTCATGGACGTCATGCTTTCGGTCCTTAACGATGATGTTGGAGGTTATGATGCCGATACAATTATAAAAGCTACATGCTTGGTAAGTTTTTGTTCTTTTCCCGTCAGGGTAGTCTTTTCTTCTTCATATATGCTAGCTGCCCGCATATATAAAGTAGTCAAGGGCAATTCTTTATAGGTTTAGGTGATTTCAGCTAAGGTGAGAATGCTCCGGGCAGTCCAATTCAAGAGTTGGAACCATATAAATCTGATAGGGAGGGACGCATTCTAGATAACATAAAACTGAGAACCATACCAATTTACCATAAAACGAAGCTTGGAACTAAACCAACCTTGGCTGGTTATAAGTAGAATTGTGAGCCAGTCTAGTCCTATTAATTTTGTTATTTCCAGTATATCAAAAACAAATAACGAATTTTGTTTTTTCAAGTAAAGACTTTCTCCCTTGCATGTTATGATACAAAAATACGCACATTGAAACAATTAGGCTTGATAATTAAAAATTACTTAGAATGGAAATCAAGTAAGTTAGAGAACCTAATTTGTGCACGCAAAAAAAAAAAAAAAAATTTGAGGACTCAATTTGGAAAGCTGCTCAAATTTGAGGGGCTAAAGTTGGACTGACGTTTATTATTGTGTAATCTTGTGGGCTTCTTTTGATTTTAAGTTAATATCATTGTCCCTTTTGAACATCCTGCAATCATGGGCAGTAGAAGTGGGACTAAATTTGGACTCAATTACAAATTATGCATCTTCTTTTTCGTCATTGGACCACATTTTTCTTGCCCATGAAGTGGAAGGGCACATGATATAAGATTGCGAATGGTGTTGTGGTTAATCTCCATAACTCACTTCTAACGAGGAAAACATGTTTGTTGTATATAAAGGCTATGATTGCAGGTGGCAGTGATACCGTGATGGTTACCTTGACATGGGCAATCTCGCTGTTGCTCAACAACCTTCACAGCCTGAAGAAAGTTCAAGAAGAGCTCGATGCTCAGATCGGCAAGCAGAGGCATGTAAAAGAAGCGGACATCGCCAACCTAACCTATCTCCAAGCCACAGTGAAGGAGACCCTCCGGTTATACCCGGCAACCCCAATTTCGGGGCCACGTCTATTCACCGAGGATTGCACTGTTGGTGAGTACTGTGTGCCCAAGGGTATGAGGTTGATCTTGAACATATGGAAAATCCAAACTGACCCTGGAACATGGCCCGATCCAATGGAGTTCAGACCCGAGAGGTTCTTGAGCAGCCACAAGGACGTCGATGTGAAGGACTCCAACTTTGCGCTCCTACCATTTGGATGGGGCAGGCGAATCTGTCCTAGAATGTCTTTCGCACTGGAGATGGTGCACTTTCTTCTAGCTAGGTTCCTACATGCATTCGAGATATCAACTATGGACAATTTGCCGGTGGATATGTCTGAGATCTTCGGAGTGACTAATTTAAAGGCAACCCCACTTGAGGTTATGCTCAGGCCAAGATTGACTCAGTAGCTCTATCAGTTGAGGTAATGGAAAGTAAGTATATATATATTAAGCACTGTAAAATGTACAACTAAGTGAATCTGTATGCTCTCTCTCCATGTATGTTTCTTAGAAGACATAATGACATATTTGTACTTTCTAGATTGAAGTTGCTGCCGGAACTTCACTTGCATGAAAAGGCTTACGAGTTTGTAATTGCATTGCGATGTCAAATGTCATCACTATCGTTTACCACTTGTGTGCATACTTGGTGTCACCGATCATGTATGGACTCATTCATGCTTTCCTTGCCCAAATGCCAATCCTACAGGTTTCGTGGTCATCAGTAAGATCCGACCATTTAATCTCATATAGCCATAAACACCATTTTCATCCATTGGATGAATGCAGTGTATCTCTTTTTTCTCCTCTGCCCTGCTCGGCCCTTCTTACCTCACTACCCTCTCTCTCTCTCTCTCTCTCTCTCTCTATCTCTCTCTCTCTCCTCTCCATGGTTGGGCTAGACGACAGGTTGAGCTTGACCCACATCTACTCGAGCACGATGCCAGTTTAATTCTATTACATCTGGGTCGACCTCTACGCCTTGGTGGAGATAGCACCGAATTTGGGGCATCAAGCTCAACAAGCCCTCTTGTCATGTTAAGCTTGAATCTGTTAGTACTCAACTAGATTAGCTCGTAAGCTAATCGAGTTTTCATTCGGAAAACAACACTTATAAAATAGATATAATATACTCAAAATTATATGACATTCAAGTGTATTAAACAGGAACTAGAGCTTTATTTATAAGTTAATTATAATTGAGCCAAGTATAGCCAAGTCGAACTTGAGCATATCAATTTCCCAAATGAGTCAAATTCATGCAAGAAAAGCAATACTCAAGCAAGCTAGAGTCAAGTTTCAAGCACTTTGTGGACAAGTCAAGTCAAGTCAAGTCAAGGTCGAGCTTTACAAGTTAACTCAACTCGCTTGATTACACCCCTAGCGAAGAGAACTGAGTATGGAAGGAGAAATAAGTATGGCGAAGGGTGGTTGTCAATGACGAGGCAGTGGCTTGGCTCGAGATGCCGGGTAGAGAGAGTGGCTGCCGTGGGAAGCGCCGAGGAGGATGGGCTGAGTTGGTTTTGGTTTGCGTTGTTTTTTGGCGGGTTTGCTGATGGCCCGGTTGGGACGACGGATGTTTAGGTTGGAAAAAAAAAAGACATTCATGAAGGAAAAAAAAAAAAAAAAAAAAACCCAGTGCAACTTTAAAGGGGACCCCAAAAGTCGGTATGGTTTTGGTAGGTTTTGAAGAACCTCTTGACGGTGTTTGATGTCCGTGCACGAAAACGAGGATGGTTTATGAAATAATCCTTCTTTTGATGGTCTATGAAATATTCATTTTTTTTCTTTTTTTCTTCGGTTGCTTAAGCTAATGAATTCGATCTAGGAATACCAGTCAATGATCCAAAATTAAAGTGGAATGATCGGCTTGACTGGCCATCAGTGTCTTCTTCAGTCCAGTTACATATATATACACCTAGGAGTTTGCTTGTGAAATTACATAGTAAGTCATGGATACTATCTTCGGACCTTGTAAAAACAACTTGAATCTTAGTCACAATTGGGTCTAATTGACATATATGTATTAGGGGTTGCAAAATATGTTAAGGACCTATATTTTGGCTCACATTTAATGGGCTGGATAAAAAATGAATTAGTTGAAGCTTTAATATAAGATTAAAATGGATTTATTATAATAGAGCTCAACTAGAAAATAAGTTTTAAATGGGACTCATTAATAACTCAACTTAGATCCACAAGATTACAAATTAAAAAAAACAAAAACAAAAACAAAAGAGTGAGATTTCTGCTTTCCACAATGCCCTAGCTACAGATCTCCATCACCAAAACCTTGTTCTCGGTTGATGCCTTCGCCTCCAGTCTTTTCTCGCTCGGCCACAGCTCATACTACCATCGTCGAGCCTGAGCTTATGAGGAAGAGAACGTGTGCCATACGAATAACAAAAAATGACTTTTAAAATGATTCTTACTTCTTGTGCTTATTCTTAAGAGGATGAATAAGTGTGATGGTTTGAATATCGTTCTCCGATGATTAAGCAAGAACTTGAAAGATTGTTTAAGCAATCTTGTATTAAAATGGATTAGTTTAATTTTGGTGTGTAGTGTATGGGTCCTCCTACGAGGGATCATATATCATTAATCTCTTGTCATTGATGATATTTGACTAGACAAAAATCGTCCAATGAGATATAAGCCTACAATCAAATTGTGTGATATTCATTGATTCAGAAATGTACATAGAATCAAGGGATAAGGTACTTAGGTTCCGTTGAATCATACCAAATTGTTGCACCGAATAGAAAAAGATAAACAAACAAATTGACAAGTACATCATGGAAACTCAGCAAAATCACCGAGACTTATCTGAACTTAGATTGGAGAGGAGCACAAGTATTATTCTATTAAGAATTCTTAAGTAAAGCATTTTCTCCACTGCATTAGAAACTCGGGGGTCGCTCCCAGCACAAAGTCTATAACCTCACTTGAGGATAATGTGAAAAGTGTTACATTTTCTTGTCTTTATGAAATTGTAACTCTTTACACAATTAGTAATGTATCCGTATGGAAACAAGCTATTCCTGAAACACTTGAAAGCCAACCTATGGTGGGTTCGCTGACACTTGATTAAGGCATAAGCCCATGTGACTTTTTAGGCATCCCTTGATCATGGCTAGTAAGTTAGCTCCCCAATCATTCCTCGATCTCAGAAAACATCGATTCGATTGCGACGTAAGCTCGGCTTATGCCGGCGTTGTAGGGAGTTTAGGAAGGACTCCGGCTTCACTCCGATGCACATAAGGTGACTCGGCCATAAGCACAAGACCTGTGGATTTTTCACACGTCTACACCAGTGATTTTTCGTTGCTTCTTGCTTGTCGCCAGTCTCCATGAATTACCTATCAATTAAAGAAAAATTCTAGAGCGTGACGTGTGAAAAATCCACAAAGTCTTTGAATTGGCGCAGGTGGAATGTCCCAATCCCAATAATCCCATTTGGGCGATTCTGAATTTTCCGACGGTCCAAATAAAATATTCCAAAGATGATACGGAGCCACCCGATGATGTTTGAAAATCTGCGTCTTGGGTCGTTTTCTTACGGAAGATGTTGACGGTGACGGGATGAGGAGTTCCAGCTCGGTGGTGCACTTCGGTGACTTTGAAATGAGAAGGATATTGCATATTTTTTGAGTGGATGCGGTTTTTATCCATATTCACTCATCGATTATTACGTGCATAGACTTACACGACCGAGGTAAACTTTCTTGTTTTTCTTATTAATTTTGTAAATGTCAATGTTAAGTAAAACTTCTCACGGAAAATTTACTTGAACTCAAGTCCTCTCGAAAAGAAAATCATTGATAACCGCAAACATTTATCAGGAATAGCTAAAATTATAATCCAAGTGAACGGAACCGTTTTAAAATCCACTGGAAGCGTTTCACTCCATAACCCATGCCAAATGGTGCACAGTGATGACAGCGAGCGGTAACTAAAATTAGCTACGGCGGCAAATAGCAAGTGACCTATCTATAACATCTCACTTATTTTCTTGAGAGAGCTGCCTTGGTGTTAAATTTTAACCATATACTGCAAAAAATTTGGAAAAGAAAAGATGTACGTATGCTGTCCTTCGAGCGCCCCTCCCCTCTAACTCTGCCTTATCCATTTGAGGTTGTACGAATCCGTAGCAATGCACAAATTAACGAAAAGGAATCTAGCTCGCATAACGTCGTGATTTACGTTTCATTTTTCATGTCACGGTCGGATCAAATTTTTCCAAATCCGGGATTAAGTGTGTTCACACAAATATTTCCAAGTCAAAAAATGTATAAATAAATTATGCTAACATCAGCAACATGTTGATATCCTTAAGCACGTCTTTTTTTTGTATCAATGGAGTGTTCAGAGCTCTCTAAACATCTCACTAATCCTCATCCGATGTGGCAGGCCCTTTTCCGTAGACATCCGACAATTGTAGGAGATACACAAATCTATACTTATGAGAAGGATCCCAAGAGAATAAGTAAGTGTGGTATTCAGACATAAACCTTGAGCGAGGAAGGTAAGCACACTTACCACTTAAATAATCACATCTTAAATATATTCAAATAGCTTGAAAACGATCAATATAACGTATCTGTTCCTTATAACGATAATATATTTAAATCAAGTGACCTATTTATAATAATAATATAATTAAAATATGATAAGAAGATGCATATATCTCTACAGAAACCCTATCGTCCTAGGTTTCAATTAGGAGTAATTATGGTTTGGATTGGGCTGGTCTAGCACCTAATCTAGGGACCAACCCAGACTAACCCACACAGTGTTGATCCTCAATTTTTAGGATCGAGGACCGATCCGCTTCATCTTGGAACCGAGAATTGAATCGACCCACGGTCGATTCCAGGGCCAATCCGAGACCAATTAATAATTTTTTTGTTTCATTTTTTGTATTCCATGAAAAAGGAAATCTATTATTTCAAATTACATATCCATCAACGGAAGCGAGCCATGAGACAAGGGCGAGTTGTGAGGCAAGTGAACAGAGGCAAGCCGCGAGGCAAGCGGCGAACAACGAGCGTTGCTCACGAGTAAAGAGGGTCTCTATTTAGGGCTTTGTTTCCTTATAATTTACGAGCGAGGCTAGCGAAGAGAGGAGAGCAGCATGAGCAATGAACAGCGAGCAACACAGGTGTTGAGCAGTACCATGGCAAGCATCGAGCGCTGAGCGTCAAGCGAGGTGAGCATTGAGCGCCAAACACTGAGTGAGGCGATTGTCAAGTGATGAGCAAGGCAAGGTTGCTCATGAGCAAAAAGTTGTTTATTTCAAGTAAAAATTGAAGAGGATAAAGAAGAAAGAAGAGGATAAAAAATAAATGAGATATAAAAAGATTATATAAAATATTATATATATCTAAAGAAGAAAGGTCCATGTATACTTTGCAGGCAAAATACTTTCCATGAATTGATATGAATATTTTAGTGTGTAGACGAAATGCCCTCTTGATATACAAGCTCGTACGAAAATGATGTTTACATTAGGATGTTTGTATTGGAGAGCTTTGCTTGTCTATAAATGAAGAAAGGAATATTTAGTGGAAAGTGCTAGAGTTGGAAAGACATTTGAATTTTGGTACATTAGCAAGGGACATGCGACCATTGAGGTGTTAGGATGACCAGATAGAAGAATAACTTCTTGGCAATATGAGTACTTTGATGTGCTTGGGAAGACCTCGGCGCAAAAAGTGAACCAATTGGTATTTGGTGAAATTGCCAGTTTATATGGACCTCATTATAGAGGAATTTCATGCTACAGATTGAGTGAATAATACTTCCCGTATATAGAAACAAGAACCAGCTCTAAATCGATTTGATAAATTGGTGCATTGGAGCCAATCTCATTACTTGACATCCACAAAGAAAATATTGGCAAAGTTAGAAGGGATTTGCCCATTTTGTTTAAGTAAAGGAAGTATTGAGCAAGTTCGTAGAAGCAATTTGGACTATTTTGGGGAAGATTATGAAATAATAACAACATTAACAGTGGCTGATTTGACCTATCAAGTCTCCAACTTGCTAAGGAAGCTTGGAAGGCTAAAGTTGTACACCGGAGTGAGAGTTGAAGGTGGCCATAAGGATAAAATCACTCTTCAAATGATTCTTGTTGTGCTTATTCTCTTCAGAATAAGGGAGCAAAGTATGATCATTTTATCCTCACCTCGACAATTGAGCCATAACTGACAGAAATTCATATAAGCAATCTTTATGCAGAGTTTTCTCTCTACCTCCTGGTAGTTCTTTTTCACCCAAATTCTACCTTCCATCCCTAAACTCCCCCACCTTCAATTGCGATGAGGTCTTTTATCCTCTTCGCTTTTCTCTTCATCGCCAGCTGTTGATTGCCTCCATCTTTCTGGTCTTCGTTGTTTTCTCCCTGGTTAGCTCTATGGCCTCGATTGCTCGTTCTCTCTTTTGGTTATTATGGACGCGATGTTTACTTGAGGGGAATCTCAGTGGATTGCCTTCTTTTTGTTCTCGAATGCTCTGATTTGGGGAATTCAGCATTTGCTTAGCTTTTCTTCGATGAGTCGCACGGCCGATTCTTCTTGGGTAATTTTGCATGCATTCCACTTCTTATTTGCTGTAAGGAAAATGGGGAAAGCTATTAGTCTTGGGTAACTAGTCACCACCTTCTATATAATCATCTGGCCTTCTTTCTACTGCTGATCCATTGGATTTACAGAATCGGGTCCAGGGAGTGTTTCCAGTGCGTAGCAAGTATATGTTTTTTACTACCTTTGTTTCCTTCTGAATGGCTTCGGGTAGTCAGACCGATACAGGGTGTCTTGCAGCTATGTGCTCTCGATTGGGTCGCCTCACCAGTAAACATATAATAGATGACTAGGAAGATGAGCCTTTACTTGAAACTTTAGAGGAATGCAGGTTAACTATTATGGGTAAAATCATCTCCAATCCATCCATTAACTTTCTTGCCTTCAAAAGCACACTCAAAAAAGCTTGGCATACTGAAATGGTTGCTATTTCATAGCGTGAGGCAGATATCTATGTCGCCAAATTTCAATCTCAAGCAGTCAAACAACGAATTCTTGAAGGGGGCCCTTGGCTCTTCTCGAGCCATTTAGTAATATTTAAACCATGGCTACCAAACACACCTTTCCATTGTTATGACTTTTCTACTTGTCCCTTTTGGGTTTAGGTTGTCGGCTTGCCGTTAGAATGGTGTTCTGAACCTATGTTAAGAAGGGCAGTCCAACATATGGGTCGTGTAATAGAGGTAAAAGTCGACTTGATGGATGGACTAGTCGAGTCAGAGTTGAAGTAAACTTACATGAGCCTCTTCAAACAGGGAAGCTGATAAGGATTGCTGGTAAACCTTTTTGGCTGGATTTCCGATACGAACGACTACTGCACTTCTGTTATTCCTGTGGCAAGCTTGGCCACTATGCGATGTATTGTAAGGACATTCCTTATAACGAGGCCAAACATGAGGGTCGAGGGAAGATGGCATATGGTCAGTGGCTTCGTGTGGAAGTAAAAGAAAATAGTCCATATTGGCGCATCTTTTATACACCACCAGACAGTTCTAACCAAATAGAAGACAACGTACCTGAAACTCCGCCATCACAGATGGCCACTGTTCCCTTACTACCCCCACCACCAGTGATTCTAGCAATTAATACATCCAGTTCAATTCACAGATCCAGGGAACCAACTGAAGTCTTTCACCAGCACCTCCATCAGCACTCGGGCTCGGCACCAGCAGGTGTATCTGACCAGCACCTTCAGCAGCACTTGGTCACGCACACTTCCCCTCTCCATACAGCACTTATATCTGCAGAAACAAAGTTGAAAGCAATTCAAACTAAACCTATGGATATCCAGCTCACAAAGAAAGTGAAATCTATTTGTTCCAAACTTGCTTTCAGTTCGACCAAGAAACAACGAAGATACAACCCTTATGAAGCAAAAAATTTGACCATTGCGGAACCTGAGGACTCCAACTTAATGGAAACTCCTATCGTTACATCTGATCATCTGATGAAGCCGGAATTTAGGCTTTGGTGGTTGGCCCCAAACAGCCACCCACACACAAATGAAGCTGCTATGCTGGAACTGTCAGGGTTTGGGCAATCCCCTAACAATCCAAGCACTAAAGGTCATGACGGCCAAAGAAAAGCCCGATGTGGTATTCTTAATGGAGACCAAACAACCTGAAGTAAGGCTTCAATATATTCAGCGTTCTTTAAAGTTTTACAACTCTTATATCCTGAACCTAGCAAGTTTTGCTGGTGGTCTAGCTCTGTTTTGGAATGAAATGGTTTATTTAGATGTATTACGCTCCACACTAAACCTTTTTCATATCAGGTGTAGAGAAGGGAGGGGAGGCAGACTTCTTAGTATCACTTTTATTCATGCACCAACTAATTACCAGCAGCGTCTTCTTTTATGGGATGATCTCTGTCAGATACATGCTTCTAATGACTGCCTTGGCTATGTCTTTGGAGATTTTAATGAGATTCTTTATCCATGGGAAAAGATAGGGAAACGACCTGCGATCGAGTCTCGGATGATGTCCTTTCGTGCTTTGTCCTCAATGATTTGTGAGTTTACGAGGTAGAGAGTCATGGCTGTAAGTATACTTGGATGAATAACAGGTAGGGGGAGGAGCTTGTTAAGGAAAAACTGGATCGAGTGGTATGCACTATGGAATGGAGATTTTTGTTTCCAAGGGCAGAGGTGTATGCATTTCCAGCAGTGGGGTATGACCATAGCCTTATATTAATTCAGTCTTCAGCAGCTTATTCTCAAACTAGGTTTTCCTTTCTGTTTGAGAGTTATTGGAACACAGATGAGGAATGCCAAGAAGTTATTTCTTGGGCTTGGAATCCCATTGCTAGGTCACAATCTAGTTTTCTCCCCAAAGTGCGGCGGGTTACAGTAGCTCTGAAGGTATGGAGCCGGAAAAAATTCTCTAATAGGCACAAAAAGGTGCTTATACTACAACACCAGCGTCAGAATCTAGTGAATCAACCTCACTTCCATTATGATAAGGCAGCGGCAGCCAAGCTAAAAGAGGAAATTCATCGGAGTTGGAGACAGGAAGAACAATATTGGGCTCTCTGATCCAGAATTCTATGGCTGAAATGTGGCGACAAAAATACTCGTTTTTTCCATGCATCTACAATCCAACGCAGGCAACGTAATCGAATTACTACATTGCTAAATGATGATAATCAGTGGATTGGGATTCACCTACTCTTCAAGATATGGCGACCACCTTCTTTTCGCACTTATATACAACTGCTGGTGTTAGATACTATGAACCTTTACTGAACAATTGCAACCAGGTGGTAAGCAGTGATATGAATGACCAGCTGACTACCACACTTACGATGGAAGAGGTTTGGCAAGCAACTTTTCAGATGGGAACTTCCAAAGCCCCTGGCCCTGATGGATTGAACGGTTTATTTTATCACTAGCATTGGGAAGTTGTTAAAGATGATATATTCCTTCTAGTTCAGAATTTCATGATGTCAGGAGTAATGCCTTTGGGTCTAAATCAGACTACTATAACGCTTATCCCCAAGACAACTCAACCTGAGAAGCTCGAGCAATATCGTCCCATCAGTCTTTGCAACTTTGCTTACAAAATAATTTCAAAGGTACTTGCCAACAGACTTAAACCTTGGTTAAATATCCTGATTTCTAATGAACAGTCAGCTTTTGTGAAGGGTAGATAGATCCAGGATAATATTCTCATTGTTCAAGAAGTTCTTTATCATTTTAGATCAAGAAAGAGGACTACTAGATTTAATGCAATCCTAAAAACAGACATGACAAAGGCATACGATAGAGTTGAATGGGATTTCCTTAATGATTATCTCCTTAAACTTGGATTCCATCCATGATGGCTTAGCTAAATTATGCAGTGCATTACTATAGTAGCTTTCGGTGTGAAGTTTAACGGGGAACAATTGTCTTATTTTTACCCATCTCGTGGTCTACGCCAAGGTGACCCCTTATCGCCATATCTTTTTATCCTGTTGGCCAATGTCTTATCGACTCTTATTACACAAGCTGTTAGCATAGGACATATTAGAGGTATCCGGTTAAATAGATGGTGTCCTAACTTGTCCCATCTCTTTTTTGCCGACGATGCGATCTTTTTCCTATCTGGTAGTATTCAAGAGAGTCAGAACCTAGCAAATATTTTGAACCTATATTGTTTGGCTACTGGACAGCTTGTTAACCGCAATAAATCAGGCCTGATTTTCAGTAAAAATTGCCCTCTAACTCTTCAATAGAATATGTCTAGAGAACTTAGGACGCCTATCCTACAAGGCTATGGTAAATACTTAGGTATACCCTCTGACTGGGGCCGCTCTAAAAAGGAGATGTTTTCATGGATACTTGCAATAGTGAATGCCAAATTGGAGGGATGGAAAGAGAAATATATTTCTAAGGGGGGTAAGGAGATTCTCATAAAATCTGTTGTTCAGTCCATTCCACATTATGCTATGTCTATTTTTAGATTGCCTCTTTCGATTTGCAAAGCAATTGAATCAAGAATTGCTAGATTTTGGTGGAGAAATGATTAGATTAGAGTTGGTATCCACTGGTTAAGATGAGAGATTTTGAAAGACAGAAAAGCGAATGGAGGAATGGGTTTTCGTGACCTAATTGCATTTAATCGAGCAATGCTTGGGAAACAGGCTTGGCATTTGCTACAACAGCCTCACTCTTTATGGAGTAAGTTATTTAAAGGTTTATATTTTCACTCCACAGACTTCCTATCTGTTGTTAGGGGAAGTCGGCCATCTTGGGGATGTCAGAGCATGCTTATGGGCAGGGATTCTATTCTACCTCATGTTCCCTGGTCAGTGGGTAAAGGTAACACCATTAAAATCCGAGGAGATTGGTGGTTACCAATGGGTGTTCTCCATGGACCTAAAGCTAGAGAAGAACCTGTTCTGGTGGCAGATCTTATTGATCCCATCCACCACAACTGGAACCATCATATGATCCACTAGTTCTTCAAAGATCCCATTGCTAACGAAATCCTCAATATTCTAGTGAGACCTCTTTATTCGAATGATATACTCATTTGGTCAGCTACAACAAATGGACAACATACTGTACGTAGTAACTATCATGTGGTCATACAATCAGTAAATGATCATCACAGTAACAGAGCATCATCATCTATACATGTCGCTACAGTATTATGGAAAAGAATCTAGGCACTGAAGACGGAACCAAAAATAAAGACTTTCCTGTGGTCCGTCTGCCACAATGCACTCGCATCCAGAGCAAATCTATTCCATCGTCATATCGTCTCCGACCCTCTATGCAATCTTTGTCAATAGCAAGTTCCTGAAACCATTGAACATATCTTTTTTCATTGTCCATGGACTCATGCTATTTGGTCTGACCCACAACTCAATATACCGATGTCGACACTCAACAGCAATCGCATCAATTCTTGGCTCATAGGAAGGTTGGATTTACCTCGGCACTTACTTGGTTTAGATCTGGTTGCGAACACCCTTTGGCAGATCTGGCGGATGCGGAATGATTTCATCTTTCGCAATCGAAACTTGGATCCATCCCTCGCAGTGCGATCTGCTATAGCTCAATTGAAATCACACCAGATCTCCTCTTCTACATCTCAGATTAGATTTGTTACTCAATCTCTCGATCCGAATCACCTCTGGCGTCCTCCTGACAGGGGCACCCTGAAATGTAATATCGATGCAAGCTTTCAGCCGGGTAGTACTGAAAGTTCAATCGCCTGTATAAGCAGAGATTTTACAGGAAGACTTATAGATCTTCATTCGAGTTGAGTCCCTACACAGTCCGCTCTTGAAATAGAGTGTCAAGCCCTTATCTTTTCACTTAGACATCTACTCAGCCAAAGCCTCCACGACGCTGATCTGCAGGTTGAATCTGACTGTCTTCATCTGGTCAAAATCATCAAGGGTCTGCGATCGCAGCCCTGGGAGCTCCGATCGGTGCTCGACGAAGCATTCTTTTTGCTTTCCCAGTTTCGTAAACTCATGATGCTCCATTGCAAACAAGAAGCAAACCTAGCTGCTGATTGGGTTGCGAAGGCCCATCTCTATGCTTCGGCCCAAAACTGGAATCTTTCTCCCCCATCCATATTGCTGGATCTAGTTTATGCTGATGCTTTATATTCAGGTTGTAATCTCACGTTTTAATGAATACCAGTTGCACTTTCGCCCAAAAAAATCTTATATGTAACAAAATCAGTTTGATTTTGGTGTCTTGAGACATGGATCTCCTAGGAACCGTATATCACTAATTTATCGTCGCCGATACTGAACTGGACGAAATGCACACTGAGACGAGACAGCGACCGCCTGAAGAAGTTGCCCGAATGGGCCAAAAGTTCCCTTCTCGTCTGTGGGATTCGTTCGTTTGGACCGTCAGAAATCCATGACCACGTGTGGGCCCACCGGTGGAATTCTAATCGCAAACGATGGTTCTCCCGGGGCCAAATCTTGGAAAATCTACTTTGGCTTATTAAAGTTGGATCAGTAGGGCCGCCCATGGCTGAATTTTCAACCATGAACCGAAAAAGGAAAAAAGAAACATAAGTGTCTCCATCGTGCTGTAGCCAATTCCTCCGCCTCCCTCCCTTCGACTTTATCTCTTTGAGGTGGTACAAACCAGTAACCAATGCAAAAACAAACGAATCTAATATTTTACCGTTATCAAAGATATCATGTCTAGGAACAAGAAACTCATTAAAGATATGTTCAAACACACACACATGCTCTCCATCGTGCTGTAGCCAATTCCTCCACCTCCCTTCGACTTTATCTCTTTGAGGTGGTACAAACCAGTAACCAATGCAAAAACAAACGAATCTAATATTTTACCGTTATCAAAGATATCATGTCTAGGAACAAGAAACTCATTAAAGATATGTTCAAACACGCACGCACGCACGCACGCATGCATAAATATGTTGTGTAGACATTGACAACATGTTGAGATGCTCAATTAAACCTGTATTGTTTTATATCAAGAGGGTATTTGAAATTTCTTAAGTATCCTACGTATCTTCTATAAATCCCATACTTCATGGACACGTAATAATAACATGAGACATACAAGTTTCATATTCTCAGACACCGTTTCAAGAAAATGCACATATATGGTAATTAAGAAAGCAAATACGCTTATCACTTGAACAATCTTATTACCCCAAATAATAATATAATTAAAGCTGATAGGGACACTCTATCCACTATCATAGATTTCCCCTACGCAACAAAGAGAGGAGCACCAAACAATTTACTCAGTCACGAATATTCAATGCTTATTTTTTTGGTCTTTTGCAATAGATTTGGAGCGTGAAACCCTCAAGTGCATCACAACCTTTCTCTTTGGTGCTTCTGCACGTTATACGCAGCAAAAATGGACTCTCTGCTTCAAGACCTCCCCCGCTTGTCCGGAATAATCCTAGCCATCCTCGTCCTATCAATCTTTGTAGTATTCAAATCGACATCATCAAGCAAACTCAAAGCACCGCCGGAAGCCGCAGGGGCATGGCCCGTCATAGGTCACCTGCCCATCCTAGCGAAATCCAAGCTTCCCCACAAGACCTTAGCATCTATGGCCCACCAGTACGGACCCATCTTCACCATCCGGCTCGGGATCTTCCGGGCCCTAGTGGTGAGCAGTTCAGAGATAGCCAAGGAGTGTTTCACCAAGAACGACATCGCGCTGTCCACTCGGCCACAACAATTGGCCCCAAAGATCCTGGCCTACGGCTACGCCATGTTTGCATATGCGCCTTATGGCCCATACTGGCGCGAGGTAAGGAAGATGGTCACCTTAGAGCTGCTCTCGAACAGGAGGGTCAACTCATTGCTCAACCCTATTCAGGCCTCAGAAGCAGACGCGGCCATTCAAGAGCTGCATGAGCTTTGGATTGAGAGCAAGGATGACTCAGGTATTCTTCTGATGCTGATGGTCATTCAATATGTCATTCTAGTAGTTTTTGATGATCAGCCTTTCCATGGTTGTATTAATTATTTTTCTTTTTTCAGTAAACACCTGTTGTTTTCATAGCATAAGGTCACGAAAATGATCAGGTTTAGAATTATCGGTTGCCGTACTCTCTCTTGATTAAGAGCGATTCAAGCTTTGCAATTTTATGGCGTCCATACCGGCGGACAAAGAAAATATGATGCTTGTCCTATCTTAGTCAAAGAGGTTTTTGGAAAGGACAACCTAAATGAAGTGCTGAGTTTTGTGAGTCATTCAACGAAGCCCATGTCCCACTGATTTGTTGGATTCGTGGACGGCTTAGGAATGACTCCTGTGTGTTTGACACACGAAATACAAAATCGATTCTTCTATCACTCAGTGCAACTACAAACGATGCCATACTTAGGTCATCCCTTTTCGGTCTCGATTCGCATATTTCTTGGTTCATAGATCATGAGACTATGAGGTATAAGCTCAATCACCTAGCCATGGGCTTTTTTGCCATTAAAAAAAAAAACCCTGGATAATTACCAAAAAATTCCTAAACTTATTTTTACCAATGTCAATTCAATTTTAAACATTTCAGTTTGGTTATTTAATCCTAAGATTTTTTACATTTTCTCAATGTAGTCTTTCCAACTGATTTTGACTAAAAATAGGTAACGTAAATATCGATTGTTTTACGTAAAATGATTGACCTTAACGTGGATAAATTTTTAATTTTTTTAATTTTTATGAATTATTTATTTATGTCATTTTTTCTTTTCTTTTTTTTTTTTCCAATGTGACCCATGAGGGTCTTCGAGACTCGTCAGCCACTCGGCAAGGGCCTCAAAGCCCTCGCTAGCCACGAGTGAGGCCATTGTACCCAGATTTGAGCAAGGCCTTTGCAACCCTTGCCTATGGCCATTGAGCTCCAATGACCCTCATTAGCAACAATGAAAAGAAAGCAAAAAAAAAAAAAAAAAAAAAAGGAAAAAGAAGAGAAAGAAAAAAAAAAAAACTAATATAAATTCATAATAAATTAAAAAAATTGTCCACGTTAGAACCAGCTATGCCACATAGAACAACCGGCATTTATGTCAGTAATTTTTAGCCAAAATTGATCGCAATAATCACATTAATAAATCGTCAAAATGTTTGAAATTAAATTGACAAAGCTGAAAGATTTATGACTGAAATAACATATAAGTTTAAGATTTTTTTTGATAATTTTCCAAAAGAAACTAGATAGAATGACACGGGAGATCAATGAAGTATTATCCAAGATTGAGTATCCATTTTATCAAGTCTTGTAGTTCTTGAGAGTAATCAAAACTTCAATTTAGCATAACATCCAGTTCATTCTGATTTTATTAGGCCATATCATAGTGGACTTGAAGCAGTGGTTCGCAAAGTTGACTCTAAACGTCATCCTAAGAATCGTGGCTGGAAAACGCTACCATGCAGCGGACGAGGAAGAGAAGCAGCGGTGCCAAAAGGCTTTACGAGAGCTCTTCCACTTCTTGGGGTTGTTTTTAGCGGCCGACGCTCTTCCTTTCCTGAGGTGGCTCGACTTAGGTGGACATGAGAAGGCCATGAAGAGGACTGCAGAAGAACTAGACGAAATTATAGGTGGTTGGTTGGAGGAACACAAGAGGAATAATGAGGATTTGAGTGAGACCAGTAGGACTAGAGATTTCATGGACGTCATGCTTTCGGTCCTTGACGATGATGTTGGAGGTTATGATGCCAATACAATTATAAAAGCTACATGCTTGGTAAGTTTTTGTTCGCTTCCCGTCAGGGTAGTCTTTTCTTCTTCATATATGCTAGCTGCCCGCATATATAAAGTAGTCAAGGGCGATTGTTTATAGGTTTAGGTGATTTCAGCTAAGGTGAGAATGCTCCGGGCAGTCCAATTCAAGAGTTGGAACCATATAAATCTAATAGGGAGCGACGCATTCTAGAAAACCTAAAACTAAGAACCATACCAATTTACCATAGAACGAAGCTTGGAACTAAACCAACCTTGGCTGGTTATAAGTAGAATTGTGAGCCAGTATAGTCCTATTAATTTTGTTATTTCCAGTATATCAAAAAATAAATAATCAATTTTCTTTTTTTAAGTAAAGACTTTCTTCCTTTCTTGTTATGATACAAAAAATACGCAGATTGAACAATCACATTGAAACAATTAAGCTTGATAATTAAAATTGCTTAGAATGGAAATCAAGTAAGTTAGAGAACCTAATTTGCGCGCGCACACAAAACTTGCGCACTCAATTTGGAAATGGGACTAAATTTGGACTCAATTACAAATTATGCATCTACTTTTTCGTTATTGAACCACATTTTTCTTGCCCGTGAAGTGGAAGGGCACATGATATTATACTGCGAATGGTGTTGTGGTTAATCTCCGTAACTCACTTCTAACGAGGAAAATATGTTTGTCGTGTATTAAGGCGATGATTGCAGGCGGCAGTGATACCACGATGGTTACCCTGACATGGGCAATCTCGCTGTTGCTCAACAACCTTCATAGCTTGAAGAAAGTTCAAGAAGAGCTCGAGGCTCATATCGGCAAGCAGAGGCATGTGAAAGAAGCGGACATCGCTAGCCTAACCTATCTTCAAGCCACAGTGAAGGAGACCCTTCGGTTACACCCGGCGGCCCCACTATCAGCACCGCGCCTATTCACTGAGGATTGCACTGTCGGCGAGTACCGCGTGCCCAAGGGCACAAGGTTGATCTTGAACATATGGAAAATCCAAACTGACCCTGAGACTTGGCCTGATCCAATGGAGTTCAGACCCGAGAGGTTCCTGAGCAGCCACAAAGACGTCGATGTGAAGGACTCCAACTTTGCACTTCTACCATTTGGAGGTGGCAGACGAATTTGTCCTGGAACATCTTTCGCACTGGAGATGGTGCACTTTCTTCTAGCTAGGTTGCTACATGCATTCGACATATCTACTGTAGACAATTCGCCGGTAGATATGTCTGAGATCTTTGGAATGACAAATTTAAAGGCAACCCCACTTGAAGTTATCCTTAGGCCGAGATTGGGTCCAGAGTTCTATCAGAGGTAATGGAGAGTATATTTGTGAAAGGAAAGCATTGTAAAAATGTACAATTAAGTGAATGTGGATGCTCTCTCTCCATGTATGTTTCTTAAAAGACATAATGACGTATCTGTATTTTCCATATTGAAGTTGCTGCCGGAACTTCACTTGCATGAAAAGGCTTACGAGCTCGTAATTGCATTGCGATGTTAAATGTCATCATTATTATTTACCACTTGCATGCATACTTGGTGTGACCGATCATGTGTGGACTCATTCATGCTTTCCTTGCCCAAATGCCAATCCTACAGGTTTAGTGGTCATCGGTAGGATCCGACCGTTCAGTCTCATATAGCCATAAACACCATTATCATCCATTGGATGATTGCAATGCATCTCTTTCCCCTCTACCCCGGTCGACCCTACTTACCTCACTACGTACTACCCCCCCTCTCTCTCTCTCTCCCTCTCTCTCTCTCCGTAATTCTATTACATCTGGGCCGCATCAAGCTCAATAAGCCGTCTGTTGACATCGAGGTGAGACTATGCTTAAATAAATAAATAAAAGACATATGGCGAGATTTTAATCAAAGAAGAAGCCAAGGCATGAATCCCATATCCCGTTCTGCATGTGTCGTGTTCCCTTCTCGTCTCTGTGCTGAGCAGGGGTTCATCAGGAAGCAGCAAGCGTCTCATGGGAAAATTGCTGGCGCCAATGTGCTTGGTTCGTCTCAAGGAACACCAAGCTTCGTCAATGGGGGTTAGATCAGATCGGATTTCACCGAGGAGGGACGCGGCAGCTCTTCGCGTTGTTGATGTTGTGGGAGTTCGGAATTAAAACATACGTCTTCCACTTGAAGCGGCTTTGAAACTGGCGTGTGGCAGCAACAAGGGCACAGCAGCAATCGTGGGGGGCGTGATGGCTAATCCAAATATTGACTTCCAAACTTGAATCTACAAACGTTGGCTTGCGGATCAAAATCGGGGCTCAGCGTGGCAGTGCACGGCTTGCGGTCTACCCGATCGGCAATGGCGGGCGTCTCAGCACGGTGCCATGGATGGTGTTGGGGAGCAGCGGGAGGCAGCAACTTGAACTTGGTTCAGCAACAGTAACGGCTCGGGCTTGCGGCGGTGATGGAGATGCTAGCGTCGCGGGCAGCAAGCAGCAGCATCGTCGTCGGTGTCGGCGTGACGATGGCAAGGCTACTCTCTCTCTCTTCCCAATTGTGGCCTTCAGAAAAGACAAAGAAACTCTATTTCTCTCTTTTTGGTGCCGCCCCCATTCTTCTCACGATATTTCCTCTCAATGTGCCCACTCACGATATCTCTACCCAATAGCCGTGTTTTCAATTGCGTGCCCCCTCAAAACCCTACGCGCATTAATCTATTTATAGGTCACGGATTAGGGTTTTTAATTTTCCAAAATCATATCCACAAAAATTTCTTTTCCAAACGCAATATTTGCTTCTGAATTGAAATCTCACAAAGATAAATCCGTAAAATCTCCCCAAGGATATGGGCTTTGGCCAATTTGCTCTCTTTGTGGACTTAGCTTGACTTATCAAATTAAAGTTTCTGAAGCATTAATTCGAACCCATCCGTCATCAGCCCAATGTAAATGCAAATTAAAATAAATGCACCTAAAACTGTATGCTATGCAATTAACTATTTTTTCAGGGATAAAATTAACCCCTAATTTTTTAATGCACTAAATAAGTAAACAGGTCGCCAAAATTTATGTGTCAACAGTATTCAACTAGATTAGCTCGTAAACTAATCGAGTTTTCATTCCGAAAACAACACTTATAAAAATAGATATAATATACTCAAAATTATATGACATTCGAGCTTATTAAACAGGAACTAGAGCTTTATTTATAAGTTAATTATAATCGAGCCAAGTATAGCCGAGTCGAACTTGAGCATATCAATTTCCCAAATGAGTCAAGTTCATGCAAGAAAAGCAATACTCAAGCAAGCTAGAATCAAGTTTCAAGTACTCTATGGACAAGTCAAGTCAAGGTCGAGCTTCACAAGTTAACTCAACCCACTTGATTACACCCCTAGCGAAGAGAACTGAGTATGGAAGGAGAAATAAGTGTGGCCAAGGGTGGTTGTCAATGACGAGGCAGTGGCTTGGCTCAAGATGCCGGGTAGAGATAGTGGCTGCCGTGGGAAGCGACGAGGAGGATGGGCTGAGTTGGTTTTGGTTTGCGTTGTTGTTTGGCGGGTTTGGTGATGGCCCGGTTTGGGACGACGGATGTTTAGGTTGGAAAGAAAAAGACATTCATGAAGGAAAAAAAAAACCCAATGCAACTTTAAAGGGGACCCCAAAAGTCGGTATGGTTTTGGTAGGTTTTGAAGAACCTCTGACGGTGTTTGATGTCCGTGCACGAAAACGAGGATGGTTTATGAAATAATCCTTCTTTTGATGGTCTATGAAATATTCATTTTTTTATTTTTTTATTTTTCTTCGGTTACTTAAGCTAATGAATTCGATCTAGGAATACCAGTCAATGAACCAAAATTAAAGTGGAATGATCGGCTCAACTGGCCATCAGTGTCTTCTTCAGTCCAGTTACATACATATACACCTAGGAGTTTGCTTGTGAAATTACATAGTAAGTCATGGATACTATCTTCGAACCTGGTAAAAACAACTTGAATCTTAGTCACAATAGGGTCTGGTTGACATATATGTATTAGGGGTTGCAAAATATGTTAAGGACCTATATTTTGGCTCACATTTAATGGGCTGGATAAAAAATGAATTAGTTGAAGCTTTAGTATAAGATTAAAATGGATTTATTATAATAGAGCTCAACTAGAAAATAAGTTTTAAATGGGACCCATTAATAACTCAACTTAGATCAACAAGATTACAAATTGGAAAAAAAAAAAAAAAAACAAAACAAAAGAGTGAGATTTCTGCTTTCCACAATGCCCTAGCTACGGATCTCCATCACCAAAACCTTTGTTCTCGGTTGATGCCGTCGCCTCCAGTCTTTTCTCGTTCGGCCACAGCTCATACTACCATCGTCGAGCCTGCGCTTATGAGGAAGAGAACGTGTGCCATACGAATAACAAAAAATGACTTTTAAAATGATTCTTACTTCTTATGCTTATTCTAAGAGGATAAATAAGTGCGATGGTTTGAATATCGTTCTCCGATGATTAAGCAAGAACTTGAGAGATTGTTTCAGCAATCTTGTATTAAAATCGATTAGTTTAATTTTGGTGTCTAGTGTATGGGTCCTCCTATGATATTTGACTAGACAAAAATCGCCCAATGAGATATAAGCCTACAATCAAATTGTGTGATATTCATTGACTCAGAAATGTACATAGAATCAAGGGATAAGGTACTTAGGCTCCGTCGAATCATACCAAATTGTTGCACCGAATAGAAAAAGATAAACAAAGAAATTGACAAGTACATCATGGAAACCCAGCAAAATCACCGAGACTTATCTGAACTTACATTAGAGAAGAGCACAAGTATTATTCTATCAAGAATTCTTAAGCAAAGCATTTTCTCCACTGCATTAGAAACGCGGGGTCGCTCCCAGCACAAAGTCTATAACCTCACTTAAGGATAATGTGAAAAGTGTTACATTTTCTTGTCTTCATAAAATTGTAACTCTTTACACAATTACTAATGTATCCGTATGGAAACAAGCTATTCCCGAAACACTTGGAAGCCAACCTATAGTGGGTTGGCTGACACTTGATTAGGGCTTACGCCCATGTGACTTTTTAAGCGTCCCTTGACCATGGCTAGTAAGTTAGCTCCCCAATCATTCCTCGATCTCAGAAAACATCGATTCGACTGCGACGTAAGCTCGGCTTATGCTGGCGTTGTAGGGAGCTTAGGAAGGACTCCGGTTCACTCCGATGCACATAACGTGATGCTGCCATAAGCACAAGACCTGTGGATTTTTTCACACGTCTTCACTAGGGATTTTTCGTTGCTTCTTGCTTGTCGCGAGAAGCAAAGAAAAGTTCTAAAGCGTGACGTGTGAAAAATCCACAAAGTCTTTGAATTGGCGCAGGTGGAACGTCCCAATCCCAATAATCCCATTTGGGCGGTTCTGAATTTTCCAACGGTCCAAATAAAATATTCCAAAGATGATCCGGACCCACCCGATGATGTTTGAAAATCTGCGTCTTGGGTCATTTTCCTCATCACTTTTCTCACACTCGGTATCACTTCAAGTTTTCGCTTTGAGAGCTTTCTTGTACTTCTCGGTTCTTCCCTTCTTTTTCTTCATGGGGTTTGATGTACCCATTTTTCTTGCATTCGAAGCATATTACTTCTTTGCCGGTTTCATTTTCTTCAGTTGATCTCTTTTGGAAATTTTGCGTACTCTATTTATTCCAGTTGAATCTTCTTCCTTTTCTATTCAACTTCCTGAACTTCTTAATCATGAGTGCCAGTTCTTCATCGTCTATGTCATCTTCAAAATCCGTATCATCAGAATCATCGTTAGATTTTAAAGCAATTGACTTCTAATCTTTGGGATCTTCTTCCTCATTAATCCGCTCCACTTCATATGATTAAAGTGTTCCAACTAATTCATCTACTAAAAGATGCATGATTCTCTAATTGACGTCTTCATGTGATTCTAGTCTTTGGAGAGTCCACGCAGCAGTTTATTGACCTTCATTGGTCTTGAGATTGGTTGTCCTTGATATGCTAGGCCATTTACAATATCTATGAAGCGACTAAACATGTCAGTGATGGATTCTTTATGCTTCATCTTGAAGGCTTCATATTATTCAAGTAGGATATTGATTTTCATTTCTTTTATTTGATCAGTTCTTTCGTAGGTAACATGCAACCTGTTCCAAACTTCTTTCGCTGTTTCACAATAAGAAATCCGGTTATACTCAATAGGAGATAAAGCACAGTATAAGGAGTAGATAACTTTAGCACCAAGAGCTTGTCTTTTGGTTATTTTTGCTTGAGTCAATTCGCCAGCATTTACAACTTCCTTTCCTCTTTTTGTAGCTTTGAGATTGATTCCTTTTTCTACCACATCCCATTCCAAGGGATCTTTCGATCTCAGGAATGCCTTCATCTTGTTTTTCCACACATTGTACTTCTTCCCATCAATGTAAGGAGGTTTAGTATTGCTTTAGCCTTCAACCATTCCTAGGGCCAAAATACTAGCCATACATTTTTAGCTTTAGAAGTAAATACACTTCAATAAATTGAGCAAGTTTAGACTTTAGCAATTAAATAGAATTACGAACAAAATAAATGAGTTCAGGGAAGAGAATAAGAACACAAGGTTTATAGCGGTTCGACTTAGATAAAGCCTACGTTAACTTTTTATGCTGACACCCCACTGGCTGGGTTCCACTAAGAAATAAAAGAGATTTTACAGTTTTGTAGTCTCGACTTTACAGTGAAGAACCTCTACTAGTCTCTCACAAAGTCTCATTATGAGTTTTTTTTTTTTTTTTTTTTTTATACAACTTTGAACTTAGTGAATGAAATAGCAATAATTAGGAAACTTCAGACTTTGAAATTTTTCTTTCACGCACTTTATTGAACAATTAGAGAGTCCGCCTTAAATACTCCTTCATGCCTTCACAACCGTTGGCACTTTCCTAAGGAGTTCTTCAAATCCACCCATTGAACAGAATCAATCAAGGAGATCTCAAGTCGTTTGAAGATTGTGATGAAAGCCCGTTAATCTTGTTCGCCCATACTATCCGGATTTTAGTTTCCATAAGTAGAATGTTCCAAGTTTACTTGCATTCCAAAAGATTTGGAATTGATTCCAATAAAGATAATCAATTATGTAAGTGCCATATCCAACCAGAAAGCCTTCCATAAACCATACGAATCGAATCCTTGAAGATAATCACGCATCTGGATAAGTCTTCAATCTTCAGTTTGGAAACTGTTAATGTGGATAGACTTTGAACCTAAAGTCTGATGGTCTTCAAACTTTGACACTAAAGTTTGGAAGTCTTCAGACAAGACTTTGGAAAGGTTTTGTTAACTTCAAAACAGTTAAGGAGTTTTCTCCAACACCAACTTTAGGAATTGCGGCTTCATTTGCAATCTCAACATCTGTTACCTTCGAGGTCTCTAGAGTCTCCACTTGAATCTCCACCTCACTAATGACACCATGATTTGTCTTCTCTGCTGGTTGTGTCTCAGAACTCCTCTGTTGAAGCATTGTAGTCTCATCGAAGATCACATCTCTGCTGATTAGAAAACTTGGTGATCTGGGATCAGTGCACCATAGTTGGTAGCCTTTCACTCCATGTGCATAACCTAGAAATATGCACTTCTTCGTTCTCGGCTCAAACTTACCATCACTCGCATGAGCATACACATGACATCCAAATATATGTAATCCAAAGTAATCAACAGGTTCCCCGACCATACTTCCTCAGGAGTCTTCCACTTAATAGCAGATGATGGAGATCGATTAACCAAGTAACATGTCATGTTTACTGTTTCAGCCCAAAATTCCTTGCCAAGTCTTGTATGCGAAAGCATGCATCGATCTCGCTCAAGCAAAGTTTTGTTCTTCCGTTCTGCCATGCCATTTTGCTATGGTGTCTTAGGTATTGTGCGGTGTCTCACAATACTTTTTTTCTCATAGAACTCGGTAAAATCTTTACCATTTAACTGCATGCCATTATCGGTTTTCAAGCACTTGATTTGTTTATCTAACTACTTCTCAATCAATGCCTTAAATTTCTTAAATCGATCAAACACGTCATATTTGTGCTTCAGAAAGTATACTCATATCTTCCTCGAATAATCGTTAATAAATGTCAACATATATTGGGCACCTCCTTTCAAAGGAACTAAAGACGAGCCCCGGATATTTGAATGAATATATTCAACCGGTCGTTTGGTCGAATGAGTAGCTATAGTAAACTTAACTCGGTGCTGCTTCCTAAAGATGCAATGCTCACATAAGTCCAACTTCCTTGTCTTTTAACCCTTCAACAACCCTCTTTCACTCAGTATCATCATACTTGCCTCACTCGTGTGCCATAAACACATATGTCATAACTAAGTCAAGTTAGAGTCTGACTCACTTGATGAAACTGCAGCGGTTCCGGTCACGGTCTCTCCTAGTAGATGATAGAGAGTATTTACTTTCTTCCCCTTCATCAATGTCATGGCACCTCGAGAGATCTTCAGTACTCCACCTTCAGCAGTGTACCTACACCCGATGTCATTGAGTGTCTCCAGAGAAATAAGGTTCTTCTTAAGCTCCAGTACATGCCTCACATGTGTCAATGTGCGTACCACCCCATCGTTTATCCGAATCCAAAATGTCCATATCCTCACAGCCTTACAAATTGCATTATTCCCCAAAAGAACTCTACCACCATCTGCAGTCTGGTAAGTAGTAAACCAGTTCTTCTGAGGCATTATATGATAAGAACACCTTGAATCTAGCACACATTTGTCTCCTGATAAAATAGCTTATGCATCACTATTGCTCCCCTCGGCAACGTTTGCCAAACTACTTGTGGCATTTTGCCTATCAGCTTTATTCATCTGCTTTGGACAATCTCTTCTGATGTGCCCCTCCTCGTGACACTCAAAGCACTTCATGCGTCCCTTGGACTTTCTATGGCGTGATTTTGATCTGCTTTTACATATGCTGCTACTAGACCATCGATGTTGTTCTCTACCCCGAATCATTAGTGCTTGCGCTTCTCCTTGCGCCGGACTATCATTTCGCAACTTTCTCTGCCACTCCTTAGAGAATAAGGTGGACTTTATCTCTTCTGAGATAATTGTAGTACGCCCCTACAAGAGTGAATCAGTAAAGTGCTCCCATGACTTTGGTAAAGAGGCTAACAACATCATGCAATGTTCTTGATCATCAAGTATCTTACCGACGTTCTTCAAATCCATCAAGAGTTTATTAAATTCATCTAGGTGGATTCTTATAGATGTACCTTCAGTATATCTAAATTGAAACATCTTCTTCAACATGTACAAGCGATTGTTCAAACCTTTCTTCACATAGAGTGCTTGAAGTTTTGCCCATAATATTGCGGTATCCTTCTCCTCAGCAACCTCTATTAAAACCTCATCCAACAAATTTAACAGGATTGTGCTCTTTGCTCTTTCCATTAGCTCTACCCTTTCTGAGGCTTTCATTATAATTGGCAACTCATCTTCATCATCCACTGCCTTGGCTAAACCTTGGGTTATCGATAATGCCCACATCTCGATGCTCCATAACACAAAGTTATTGCTCCCGTTAAACTTCTCAATTTTAGATTTCATCTCAAACATAATTACAATAATAGAATTTCCAGATAATAATCAGACAAGCAAAAGCTTCAAATCACAATCAAGAAATCCGATCCCAAGCTCTGATACCAATTGTTGGAATATAATATGCGGAAACGATAGGATCTTGCAATTTACGTCAACGCGAAATCGCTAGAGAAATAAACAAGAAATAATAATGACACTAGAAATTTACGTGGTTCGGTCTGAGTATTGATACCTACATCCACGAGGAGAGCCAGCTACAAATAATCCACTATAATCAGAGAATCAAAGTTTACAATCGCTCACACGCTCGAGTGTTTCCCATACCTAGATTTAACCCAAAACAAAAGTGTTTATAAATAAACAACTTACTTGGATATAAACTCACGATATAAAATTATCACGCATTCAAGCTCAAAACAAAACGCTCTATGTACGCCTGGTTTGCGTACATACGTATTTGCGTTTTTTTTTCTTGATTGCATGGGTGGCTCCTCTTCAGCTTGACGTCGTGCAGCTCCTCATTTTTTCTTGTAGAGTTTTGGCCGCTACACGCACACTCGAAAGGAAACTTGTATTCAGTTCTTATATATGTGCCTAGAGTCAAACTTTGACTGTGGGCCCCACCATTTGATTCCTTCTTCGGTGACATATGGGACGCTGTAGGTAAGCTGAAGAACCCCTCCTTTTTTTTTCTTCCTTTTTCCTTTAATATATATAAAGTGTGCCCAAAGTCAAAGACTTTGACTTTGGGCCCCTCGTGGATGACCTAATTCACCTCCTGCACGTAAAGAAGAAACTTTGCTCCTTTTATTTTATTTTATCCTCCTTTATGCAGCTATAAGGAATCCAAGAAAATAAGGGCTTCTTCATCCAATTTGAAATCTACTTGGGAAATCTTTATCAACAGATTCGATTTAACAAATTGTTATCTAAATTCAAACTCGATACATTAATTTAACACAATTAAACCTGTATTGTTTTATATCAATAGGGTATTTGTGATTTCTTAAGTATCCTACGTATCTTCTATAAATCCCGTACTTCATGGACACGGAATAATAATATGAGACATACAAGGTTCTGTATTCTCGGAGACCATTGCAAGAAAATGCACATATATGGCAATTAAGAAAGCAAATATGCTTATCACTTGAACAATCATATTACCGCAAATAATAATATAATTAAAGCCAATAGGGAAACTCATAGATTTGTATATAATATCCACCGTCATAGATTTCCCCTACGCAACAAAGAGAGGAGCACTGGACATTTTACGCAGTCACGAATATTCAATGCTTATTTATTTGGTCTTTTACAATAGATTTGGAGTGTGAAACCCTCAAGTGCATCACAACCTTTCTCTTTGGTGCTTCTGCATGTTATAAGCAGCAAAAATGGACTCTCTGCTTCAAGACCTCCCCCGCTTGTACAGAATAATCCTAGCCATCCTCATCCTATCAATCTTTGTAGTATTCAAATCGACATCATCAAGTGTCGCGACCACATTTTCGGGTGTGAACCACCTAGAGTTTGGCTAATGGATTGTTAAGCCTAAACTTAACTCAGGCTCTCCCAAGCCCATACCAATTCGCGACTTAGGTTCAAGTTCTTAGCATGCGATTAATTTTTTAATAAGGAGTTGCCACTAATCTATTTTTTGGTGGGTCGATTAGAAATCGAAGTAAATTAACGGGAGTTTTACTTTACTCCTATGAACCAGAGACTATGGGTACGGGGACTTGATTACATTAGATTCCTCTAATGCCCTTTCGGTACATTTCTCTTTTATTTTGAAAAATGTTTTGCAGGCAGCTTAAATTGATTTTAAACTATCTCCCTAACATGTAAGGTGATCATACGGATGTGCAAACCACCAATTTAACACCCAAATAAACAATAAATAAATTGCAAAAACTTACCTCCAAGTAACAAAAGCATCTGCAATGTTAAATTAAAATCCACATCAACAACCCTAGATATAGTTTCTTATTAACACGCAATTTTTTTTTTATTTTCACTTAATTAATGAAAATCATGCAATATGCAATGCAATATTAATTAAATGACCTAATTCTAATGACATGTAATTTCTAATTAAATGAGCCTAGCAACAATTACCAAATCTAATTTTATATGACATGCAATGAAATTTTTTATTTTATTTCATTTAAAAAAGAATGCAATCTATCCTAGGAATTGAAACTAATTTATCCTATGTCATTTTTTTTTTTGCATTTTTAATGTGAAATTTGAAATTAGAAAAATATGAAAATTATCTAGCTAAATTAAGATTTTATCCAACTTATATTAAGGATTAGGTCAGACTAAACCCTAACTTAAACCAGAATATTATCTTAACCTAGCAATCTCTAACCTAATATGCAATTTATCCAAAAATCAATTTAAATTTAAAATGAGACATGCAATTTTATCTAATATGCCATGACATACAAAGAATGCCCTAATTTTACGTGACATATGCATGATGACTTTTTCTTGTGTTTTTGTTTTATTAATTTCGAAATTAATAATTGTCAAATAATTAAACATGCAATCCGAGTTAAAAATCTAACAACCTAAATTGATTGATTTGATTTTTGATTTTTTGTTTTTTTTTTTTAAATTCCTATTCTAAATATGCAAACCCTAAACCTACATTTTTTTTTTTGGATTTTTTTTTTTTACGAAAACAAAATTAACTTAAACGGCACGACAGCAAATCGAGCAAGATTGATATCCAAATTGACGAACCATATCTCGCGCATGAGATCGGGTTGGCTAATTTTAAATAAATCGCGAATTGAATCCCGAGCGTGAGATCGGATTGGCGATTTTTTCAAACGAATGCGATTGCGAGTCGGATTTTGAGTGCGAAAATCGGACTGTCAATCCCAAATTTCAGAGGCAATTTCATGTCGGACAATCTTAATCTTACATTAATGAATAATTCTACTAAAGAAGCAAAATACAAATAAAATAAAGGGTTAATACCTTAAAAAACCCCAAACTGATACACTTGTGACAAATTTACCTAAAACTATTTTTTTAACCATGAAAAACCCCAAACTGGTAATCTTGTGACAAATTTACCCCGGCTGATTATAAAAAATCCTAAACTGGTACATTTATGACAAATTTACCCCAAACTAATTTATTCGACTACAAAAAACCTCAAACTGGTAAATTTGTAACAAATATACCCTATGCTAAATTGGATTAATACCACAAAAAATCATAAAAATTGTAAATTATGACAAACGGAACGTAAAATCCTAAATTGGTATACTGGTTAACTGTCACGTGTCATTTAACTTAATAATTTGAGAATAAAATTTAACGAAAACTAACATAGGGTAAATTTGTCACAAGTGTACCAGTTTGGGATAAATTTGTCAAAAGTATACAAGTTTGGGGTTTTTTGTGGTAAAAAAAATAATTTGGGGTAAATTTGTCACAAGTGTACCAGTTTGGGGTTTTTTAGGGTATTATCCCTAAAATAAAATAAGATAAAATAAAATCTACCTAATTTGAAATCCCAACCATGATCAACATCGCTTCACAACCCACGACCAAGGTTGGCCAGCGGTATACTCGCGGTCAGGAGACCCGAAGTCTTTTCTCTATTCTTCCGCTAAAGAATATCTCCACACGTCTAAATTCTTCACGAGCTCCCGGCCTAAAATTAATTTGCGGCAACTTCATTCCTCTTTTCCGAATACGTGAGATGCCACGGTTTTGTTGTTGGACGTAGACAAAGACACCAGTAAACTTGCAAAAACAGAGAATAATAATCCGCGGGGCTTGGCTCAGCAATTTGTGGTGCTGCTGGCGTGGTCATTGGACTCGGTAGCAAGGGCGACCGGAGTCACGGATGCTGCAGCAGCATTGCTCGGAGAGGGCTCGGAGCGGCGTGCAAGGGCTTTGGCAGCTGGTGGCTCGGGCAACAACGAGTGAACAAGAGGAAACGTCGGCGGGGCACGGTGGTCATCGGGCTGGGCAGAGCGCAAACAGAGCAAGGGGCAGTAGAACCGTTGCGGGCGGATCAGCGGTGGGCAGCGAAGGAGCGGTGGCTCTGCGGGGACGTGGACAGAGAGCTGGAGCAACAACAGCGGAGGTCGAGTAGGGCAGCAGCAGGTCAATAACGGCTGTGGGGGCGTCGGGTCGCGGTGAGGAGGCGGGTCACGGCTGTGGCTTCGGCAGTGGTGCTACTATCACGGCAGGGTTACAGCAGATTGGGACAACAGCTTCGCGGGGCTGGTGGAGTGGATCGGCAACAACAGTGGCCTCGCAGGCGAAGCGGAGACTGAGGCGCGATGGAGCAGGAGCAACGTTGGGTTGTCGCGGGTCGGTGCAGGCTACAGGCGAGGCGCGACGGAGCTCGGGATCTGCTGCAGAGGGCTGCTGGCGTCGGCGCGGTGGAGCAGGGACGAGCTTCGGATGTTGGGCGGCGACTGGCACGGGGGACGAGCGGACAGGGGCGTGGGCACGGTAGGCGGCGGCGAGGGGGTGGCGGCGTGGTGCTCACGGACGAGCGGCGGCCTCGAGTGGTTGCGAGGCAGAGGACAGCGACGGAGAAGATGAACAGCAGCTCCCTTTTTTTTTGTCTTTTTCTTCTCTGCAGCACATCACTTCTCTCTCTACAGTCCCTTCACTTCCGCTCCCTGTTCACGTCGTTTCTCTGTTCGGACAAAGCCCTTTTTCTTTTGTTGATTTTTTTAGAGAACAGCCCTAAAAAACCCTAAAGATGAAGAAAATTCTCTCTTTTTTTCTTGAATTTTTGACCTAGAAATCGAGAGAAAAGCCCCAAAGTGGCCGTGTATTTCTATTGTTTGGCTTCCTCCTGAAACCCTACGCGAAAAACCTTTTTATAGGCTTAAAATTAGGGTTTTATTTTCCATTTCAAATCAACATCTGCGAAGATTTCCTTTTCACACGCAATATCACTTTTTATTTTCCACATCTCCTGATTTTATCACCTAAAGATAAGATTGCAACCCGATTTTCTTAAATTCCAAAAATCCACCGTAATATTGTTTCAAATCTCCATTTAGGTAATTTTTGTCATTAAAAGAAAACGGGCTCGGGCCAATTTACTTGCTTCGTGGGCTTAGTTCGACCTGTTAAATTAAAGCTTAGAACTACTAAATCAAACCCATTTGTAACCGACCAAATGTAAATGCAAATTAAGAAATAAATGCACCTAAAACTATATGGTATGCAATTAACTATTTTTTTAGGAATAAAATTAACCTCTAATTTTTTTAATGCAATAAATAACTAAACGGGTCGCCAAAATTTAGGTGTCAATAGCTGCCCCTCTTTGAAGGTGAGCTCAAAGAGGTTGCCTTCAAAGACAAATTGAGACCTAAATTTTGACTATGCACATGCATTGAATGATTTTTTTTTTTTTGGAAAATGAATTCCATTTTTTAATGCAATTTATATGATGCATGGAAACGCAAATGATAAATGAACCTATATGGAATAACTTACCTTCAAGGAGGATAGGGTAATTCGAGATAGTTGGGGTTACATGTCCAGGACTCATGCTATTCTACGGTCGCCTAGAATAGTAACATTGCTTTGCAAAGAGACTGCTTTCCTAGGACTCGTACCATTCTACGGTCGCCCAGTATGGCAGTGTTTGGTTGTGTCTAGGACCCGTACCATTCTACGGTCGCCTAAACAGGGATTCACTTTCCAGGACCCGTACCATTCTACGGTCGCCTTGATAGAAATTGATTTTTCAGGACCCGTACCATTCTACGGTCGCCTGAATGGGGAAATTGCTTTTCCAGGACTCGTACCATTATGCGGTCGCCTGTTAGAGCAATAAATGTTGTGTAGGACCCATACCATTCTACGATCGCCTAAACGGGGATTCACTTTCCAGGACCCGTACCATTCTACGGTCACCTGAATAATCAATAGGGGTTGTCAAGGACCCGTACCATTCTACGGTCGCTTTGACAGAAAATTGATTTTTCAGGACCTGTACCATTCTACGGTCGCCTGTTAGAGCAATAAATGTTGTTTAGGACCCATACCATTCTACGGTCGCCTAAATGGGGATTTTTCTTGGCTAGGACCTGAACCATTCTTCGGTCGCCCAGCGTTGCAACATAGATCATCTGACTAGGACTCGAACCGTTCTTCCGTCGCCTTAATCAGACTGAATCTGGAGGAAATTTTTTGAAGACAACTCAATTGAGTGTCGATGTAAAGGAACTCTGGGCTACGAAAGCACGCTAGGTTGATAAAAGAAATCCAGGCTACGGAAGCATGCCGGTTCGATAAAATGAACTCTGGGCTACGAAAGCACGCCAAGTCAATGAAAATGGACTCTGGGCTACGAAAGCAGGCCAAGTCAATGAAAATGGACTCTGGGCGAAAGCACGCCGAGTTAATAAAAAGGGACACTGGGCAACGAAAGCACGCCAGGTCAATATAAATGACAGCTTGACCGAGTTAAGTGTCGATGCACTTGAGAGAGGATACCTATACAATGACAAGTATTTAGAGTATAGTTAGAGATATACTTACCTGGTGATATCTCTGATTCTTGGGGATATGTCTTCTGGAATTTAGATATCCTGTGGAGGTCTTTCACCTCATGGTGGAGGTTTCTCATCTCCTAATATCATGAAATATTCTGAAAGGAACTTGAATTACCTGTCAGACATGATTTAGAGCAAAAATTGATATGCATTCATCAAAGAGATTGATAATTTGAGCTACTCTAGGATGCACATTTCAAAATTCAGTGAAATTTTCATTAATTCAATCGGGGTTCATGCATAATGACTTTACCATATTTGCATCACCCAAATTTCAACACGAGATAATTGTCGTTCAAGATAATGACATGGATTTCTTAAAAATGCTAAATGTGAGACTTTCAGTTAGAAAGGACTTTCACTCCCTCTCATTCAGAAGGGCTATTTTATGAGAATTACTCAATCTCACATCATACCAACAAGGGTCCAAGTATTCTCGCAAGCGGTACGATCTTACCAATCTGAGAGGTCTTTAATAGGGACCGTAATGTAGGCTTGGTCAATGGCTTAACAAAGGGACTCTTTGAGTCAAGGCTATTGAAAGAATAGCTTCGCAATCATCTCCAGGTTTACAAGTCAAGAATCCTACAAAATGAGAAAGAAATAGTCTTGCTCGCACTCCTTCAAGCGATGCTTAAAACATGTGAATCCCTATGTTAATTCAAGTGCCATAATCTGAAGAGACTTTGTAAGGGACGTAACATAGGTTAGGTTCATGGGTTGAGAAATGAAAGGATTAGTAGGCTCAAAATATGTGTAAAAGGTGAGAGCTGATGATCATCTTGGCATTGCCATCGGTTTTCTTTTTTACCATTGGGGATTGTTTTCATGAAGCGCCCCCATTGATTGTAAAAACTCAGTATTTGAGTTCTTTGACTATTGCTCCATTGGGATTCAATTCTTGCAATTGACAGTCATCTGTATTGACTTTCTCTTTTCATCTATAGGCATCGGCCTCGCTTTTACCAGGCACACTGCTTTTTCATGCCCCTAGTTTTCATGCATTTTTTCACATCTTTTTCATGGGCATTGGCCTTTCTTTTACCAGGCACATTGCTTTTTCATGCCCCTTAGTTCTATTTTGATTTCAATTCTTACGCACAATGCATCAAGGAATTATACTTTGAATGACATTTGAACTTTCAGGGTCTTCATCTACCTTTTACCTTGCCCTAGTGTGGGGGATGATCACCAACTAGGTTTAATGTGAAATAAATTCATAGGCTCAAATGGGCTATGCAATGGATAAAAGTGTGTACGGTAGAGAAAACTCTGCTCTTCGTCATTCTAAGGCACTTAAATTACCACATGAATTCAATGTAATAACATGATTAGAAGATTGATGCAAGTGAGAGCAAGAAAATTTCAATCCATTTTTATTCACCTTATGATGCTATCTTACCCTCCAATTTGCCCCAATGTGGGGTGATTCTTGACAGGGGTAATTTGAAAGAATTTCCACAGGTGTATGTGGCTCAAAGAAGTTAAGCAATGGATCACCTATTTGTGTTTGAGATAGAGAAATGAATTGTCCCTCATCATTTCGATCATCGTACCTTTTGCGAGAAAACTCTTTAACTTGCAGATGTGGAACTCCCTACACTCACCTCACAAGTGTATAAGTAGGGGACTGTGTATAAGATAAGGCTTGCCTTTCATCATTCTGATATGTCTCATTTAGCATTCTTAAGCATTGATGTCACTCCATTGAGTTGTCTATCTTGACAAATCTCCACATGAAATTGGTGAGCTAAATCAATATGAAAATTCTCTTTTCAAAATAGTCCAATAACTTTAAGCATGAAAAGATTTTGTGACTTCAAACAAACAATTTACTACACTCAAAAATGCTCTCATAAGTATCAAAAACATGATTTCAAGCATTCATTCAAGGAATTGTCCGACGAAGGGATTGTCTCAGCAATGGGTGTCCCTGGATTGCCTTTATCGAAAGGGAATAAACACACAAATTGATCAATCGATGATGAAAATCCGATCTTTGATGAAATCTTGCTTTTGCCCCTACACAAAACAACGTGCATGAATAGGATACTATACAATATTAAAGTAGATTCAAATTGCACAACTATTTTGGCTTGGATCGGGATTTTGTCTCAGTCATGTCACTACTAGGATCTGTAATGCCCCCAATTTGTCATCTGCAAGGAAATGAACAAAGCGTCATCTCCCAAAATTATTTATGTTCAAAGACGAGATGTACCTCTTTCACCAAAGATGGATGATCTTCTTTTAACTTGCCCCTCATTTAATGGGCAAGAATGAAAATTCCTCTAGCACAGAAATGGAACACACTTTGTTTGGCTCCTCAAGATGGATATTTCAAGTAGTGTTGAGATGTGACCGACATTAACTCTTTAGAAACTTGTTGAGTAAGAGTTGAACTGACTGCAACCTGATGTGCCTTTTTCAGATGCTTTCTTATCAGGTCAAGAAAGTAATGCTCTGAAACATGAAGTAAATGAGTCAGAAAATTAAACAGGGCTAATCTAATGCATGCTTTTGGAAATGGCTTAAAAAATGACTTTTTTTAAATTCTTTTTTGGATGAGGAAGCATGAAGAAGCCCAGTCCTCAGAATTCTCCTTGGATGATATTTTCTTTTTATTGTTGGATATCGTCACCGGACTAGTTTGGAGTACCCCATCATGCCCTCAAAAATTGGAAATAAAATTGTAATTTCATTGAATAGAATCAAATGAATTACATTATTGGAATGGAAATTATGATTCCTAACCCCTAAAAAGAGAAGAAGTCAAAAACAATTTCTCGAAAGTGAAAACAATTCCTAAAATGCAATAAAAATTCCCGCGTCGGGGAATGTGTAACTGAACATGCCCCAAATTAAATAAGGAAAGCGATCTACTTAAGACCATGAATCATGTGCGCTTGAGTTCTTCACCCTCCTTGATCTTGTGATGCGAACCCTCCAGGTTAGAGATTCTTCCTTCTAGTTAAGTCACTAGTCTCTTCATGGTGGCATCAAATTCAGCTACCTCAGGAAAATGAGACGATTCAAAAGTTCTTTTTGCTCTCTTCTTCGAGTCGTAGTTTCTCATTGAAGATAGATTGCAGCATTTTTGTTTGACGAGATAAGCTCTTTTAGATCCGTCATCTCGATCGTGAATGGATGGGTGAGCGGGATCGTTCCATAATCACCTAATTCAAATGAACGGGAACATGTAAGCATGAGGGTAAATAGAAAGTCGATCCATGACAATGATCTAATCGATTTTTCCATTTTTTTTCATTTATTCATGAAAAGTTCTTACAAGAAGGGTATTTCCTAAAAATGGATTAGGAAAATAAAGATAGACACCCTAACAAGGCCAAATTTCCTAAACATGAATTGAAAACAAATTCTCCAAAGTTTTTTTGACAAATGATTCATTGCATGGCAATTTCCACATTTCATTTCTAATTGACAAATGAATTAGATCAAATGACTAACCTAGATTGTCATGGATGGACCAAAAGTAAATTGCATAGTATAGGGATAGAAGACTTACTTCACCAAGGAAAATCAATGGCAATCACATAGACATGCACATGGTAAGTGGCTCGATTTCTACTTTATAAGGCTTATCAAAGTGGAGCCACAAGGATGATCAGACTAGCCACGGGCTTGTGGACTACGTCGGGTCCTCATGATTCCAGCTTGGTCAAAGAGCCGACTCGGGTCGCGAGCTTACAGACCAAGGTGGGTACTCTTGACACTATGAAAGAAATTTCGGGATTGAGATGGGCGACTTGTACCGCAAGCATGAGGTCGGAGTGGTATCCATTTCAATACCATCCTAAATAATCCTATGCGGCCCAGGTCCGGCGGCGGGTTGTGTGTGCAATAGTGTAGTGCAAATACAAGGCATGCACAACAGTATATATCAAACAACACTTCAATAATTTGAATTCGAAACATTCACCCCCAACTCCTAATTTGCAAAAACATTTAACACCTTAAATGTTAGGGACGTACCTAGGATCCTCGTTGCCAAACAAAAATATTTTTTTCAAAAAGAAATTGGCCTAAGTCCACTAAGAGTTTTAACTCAAGTCCCCAGCGGAGTCGCCATGCTGTTGCGACCAAATTTTCGGGTGTGAACCACCTAGAGTTTGGCTAATGGATTGTTAAGCCTAAACTTAACTCGGGCTCTCCCAAGCCCATACCAATTCGCGACTTAGGTTCAAGTTCTTAGCATGCAATTAATTTTTTAATAAGGAGTCGCCATTAATCTATTTTTTGGTGGGTCGATTAGAAACCCAAGTAAAGTAACGGGAGTTTCACTTTACTCCTACGAACCAGAGACTATGGGTACGAGGACTTGGTTACACTAGATTCCTCTAATGCCCTTTTGGTACCTTTCTCTTTTATTTTGAAAAATGTTTTGCAGGCAGCTTAAATTGATTTTAAACTATCTCCCTAACATGTAAGGTGATTATACGGGTGTGCAAACCACCAATTTAACACCCAGATAAATAATAAATAAATTGCAAAAACTTACCTCCAAGCAACGAAAGCATCTGCAATGTTAAATTAAAATCCACATCAACAACCTTAGATATGGTTTCTAATTAACACGCAATTTTTTATATTTTCACTTAATTAATGAAAATCATGCAATATGCAATGCAATATTAATTAAATGACCTAATTCTAATGACATGTAATTTCTAATTAAATGAGCCTAGCAATAATTACCAAATCTAATTTTATATGACATGCAATGAAATTTTTTATTTTATTTCATTTAAAAAAGAATGCAATCTATCCTAGGAATTGAAACTAATTTATCCTATGTCATTTTTTTTTGCATTTTTAATGTGAAATTTGAAATTAGAAAAATATGAAAATTATCTAGCTAAATTAAGATTTTATCCAACTTATATTAAGGATTAGGTCAGACTAAACCCTAACTTAAACCGGGATATTATCTTAACCTAGCAATCTCTAACCTAATATGCAATTTATCCAAAAATCAATTTAAATTTAAAATGAGACATGCAATTTTATCTAATATGCCATGACGTACAAAGAATGCCCTAATTTTACATGACATATGCATGATGACTTTTTCTTGTGTTTTTGTTTTATTAATTTCGAAATTAATAATTGTCAAATAATTAAACATGCAATCCAAGTTAAAAATCTAACAACCTAAATTGATTGATTTGATTTTTAATTTTTTCTTTTTTTTTAAATTCCTATTCTAAATATGCAAACCCTAAACCTACATTTTTTTTTTGGATTTTTTTTTTTTTAGGAAAACAAAATTAACTTAAAAAACACGACAACAAATCGAGCAAGATTGTTATCCAACTTGACGAACCATATCTCGCGCATGAGATCGGGTTGGCTAATTTTAAATAAATCGCGAATCGAATCCCGAGCGTGAGATCGGATTGGCGATTTTTTGAAACGATTGCGATTGCGAGTTGGATTTCGAGCGCGAAAATCGGACTGTCAATCCCAAATTTCAGAGGCAATTTCATGTCGGACAATCTCAATCTTACATTAATGAATAATTCTACTAAAGAAGGAAAATACAAATAAAATAAAATAAGATAAAATAAAATCTACCTGATTTGAAATCCCAACCATGATCAACATCGCTTCACGACCCACGACCAAGGTTGGCCATCGGTATACTCGCGGTCAAGTGACCCGAAGTCTGTTCTCTATTCTTCTGCTAAAGAATATCTCCACACATCTAAATTCTTCACGAACTCCCGGCCTAAAATTAATCTGCGGCAACTTCATTCCTCTTTTCCGAATACGTGAGATGCCACGGTTTTGTTGCTGGCCGTAACAAAGACACCGGTAAACCTGCAAAAACAAAGAATAATAATCCGCGGGGCTTGGCTCAGCAATTTGTGGTGCTGCTGGCGTGGTCGTTGGACTCGGCAGCAAGGGCGACTGGAGTCATGAATGCTGCAACGGCGTCGCTCAGAGAGGGCTCGGAGCGGCGTGCAAGGGCTTCGGCAGCTGGTGGCTCAGGCAACAACGAGTGAACAGGAGGAAACGTCGGCGGGGCACGGCGGGTGCCGGGCTGGGCAAACCGCAAACAGAGCAAGGGGCAGCAGCACCGTTGTGGGCGGATCAGCGGTGGGCGGCGAAGGAGCGGTGGCTCTGTGGGGACGTGGACAGAGGGCTGGAGCAGCAACAGCGAAGGTCTAGTAGGGCAGCAGCAGGTCAATAGCGGCTGTGGGGGCGTCGGGTCGCGATGAGGAGGCGGTTCACGGCTATGGCTTCGGCGGTGGTGCTATTGTCACGGCAGGGTTGTAGCAGATCAGGACAGCAGCTTCGCGGGGTTGGTGGAACGGATCGACAACAGCAGCGGTCTCGCAGGCGAAGCGGAGACTGTGGCGTGACGGAGCAAAGGCGTCGTGGGTGGAGTAAGAGCAACGTCGGGTTGTCGCGAGTCGGTGCGGGCTACAGGCGAGGCGCGACGGAGCTCGGGATCTGCTGCAGAGGACTGCTGGCATCGGCGCGATGGAGCAAGGACGAGCTTCGGATGCTGGGTGGCGACAAGCACGGGGGACGAGCGGATAGGGGCGTGGGCACGGTAAGCAGCGGCGAGGGGGTGGCAGCGCGGTGCTCACGGACGAGTGGCAGCCTCGAGAGGTTGCGAGGTAGAGGACAGTGACGGAGAAGATGAACAGCAGCTCCCTTTTTTTTTTTTTTTTCTTCTCTGCAGCACGTCACTTCTCTCTCTGCAGTCTCTTTCACTTTTCGCTTCCTGATCACGTCGTTTCTCTGTTCGGACAAAGCCCTTTTTCTTTTGTTGATTTTTTTAGAGAACAGCCCTCAAAAACCCTAAAGATGAAGAAAATTCTCTCTTTTTGTCTTGAATTTTTGACCTAGAAATCGAGAGAAAAGCCCCAAAGTGGCGGTGTATTTCTATTGTCTGGCCTCCTCCTGAAACCCTACGCGAAAAACCTTTTTATAGGCTAAAGATTAGGGTTTTATTTTCCATTTCAAATCAACATCCGCGAAGATTTCTTTTTCACACGCAATATCACTTTTTATTTTCCACATCTCCTGATTTTATCACCTAAAGATAAGATTGCAACCCGATTTTCTTAAATTCCAAAAATCCACCGTAATATTATTTCAAATCTCCATTTAGGTAATTTTTGTCATTAAAAGAAAACGGACTCGGGTCAATTTACTTGCTTCATGGGCTTAGTTCAACTTGCTAAATTAAAGCTTAGAACTACTAAATCAAACTCATTTGTCACCGACCCAATGTAAATGCAAATTAAGAAATAACTGCACCTAAAACTATATGCTATGCAATTAACTATTTTTTTTGGAATAAAATTAACCCTTAATTTTTTTAATGCAATAAATGACTAAACGGATTGCCAAAATTTAGGTGTCAACATCAAGCAAACTCAAAGCACCGCCAGAAGCCATAGGGGCATGGCCCGTCATAGGTCACCTTCCCATTCTAGTGAAATCTAAGCTTCCCCACAAGACCTTAGCATCCATGGCCGACCAGTAAGGACCCATCTTCACCATCCGGCTTGGGATCTTCCAGGCCCTAGTGGTGAGTGGTTCTGAGATAGCTAAGGAGTGTTTCACCAAGAATGACATCGCGCTGTCCACTCGGCCACAACAGTTGGCCCCAAAGATCTGATGGGAGAATGGTAATAATTCGAATAATATCGAATCAACGCAGCGGAATAAAATAATCTCTCATCTTGTGTAAACCTAATAGGAATCGATATAACAGAGTAAAATAAATACTAAGCACGCGAACACAAGGCAATTTTTTAGGTGGAAAACCTCCTCGATGTGAGGAGATAAAAAACCACGGGACCGAAGTCTACCCGAAAATCTTCATTATTAACAAAATTGTTCTTCTCTGGCAAATACTAGAGGTACATAGTAGCAAACACCTCAAGAGCATAATTCTTGGCAATATACATGAACTTCATGAGAGATCAATGATAAACAGGGATGATCCAAGAGTACATGAATGAGCTCAAACTCCAAATCCGCAACCTAGGAGAGGAGGAGGCTCTCAGAGTGTTCATGGATGGACTCAAGCCGTGGGCGCAACTCGAGCTCAAGTGTCGGGACGTGAAGAGTCTCACGAGGCTGCTAAGCATGGCTGAGTCCCTCATCGACCTCACTAAAGCCGATCCATCAAAGAATCAAGCAATGGATTGGAGGTGAGATCAATCCTCTAAGGACGAAGGTGGAGACAATCATTGTGGGCCGAAAGACTAAGGTGGCCAAGTCAAGACATGAGGAGAAGGAACATCCAACTTGTCCTTCCAAAAGGGTCAACCCTAAGCGAATTTCACCACGAGTAAATTCGACCAATGCCCACCATCCCCTTGCTTCATTTGCAAAGGTCCGCATTGGAACCAAAAATGCCTAGAGAAGGGTAAGATCAACGCTCTCCTTGCCATAGAAGAGGAGGAGGAGGAACCCAAAGAAGAGGAGACAATTTTGACTTGGAACCGTGAAGTATCTTAATGTTGACCAAACCTTGCCACCCAAAAAGAAGGAAGCTACACCAAACTCGGACATTTTTTTCATGGAGATCAAGGTATGTGGCCAAGCCCATTACGCCTCGATTGACACGGGTGCTTCGAACATGTTCATGTCAATCGAAGTAGCAAATGCCTTAAGACTTCGAGTGGAGCCAACCAGAAAATCGTTCAAGACCATCAAATCGGACAGCCTTGCAGGCGTAGGCTCAACTCCAGACGTGGACATCTAAATCGGAGGATGGAAAGACAAGTTCTCATTCGAGGTAATTCCTTTTGATGATTACGATCTTATCTTGGGCATGCAAAATTCTTCTATAGTGTGAGGTCTATGATCGACATGAGAACCAAGTGCATCATGATTCTTGACTTGCAATCTCCGATGATGATCCCAACAATCAAAGGAATGATAAACACTAAAACCATCGCCACAATTCGATGCCTCAACAAAAGTCTAAAGGCCGACAGGTGCACGGCTGAGTCACAACCGAAGCAACAATCCTTGTAGAAGCCGAAGGTAAGGTTGGACTGTCCTACTCTAACTCGCAACATGCCAATCTGAGTGCTCTTCCCCAAAGTAGAGTACTTGTCATGTGTCATGCCTAAGCCAAAGTTGGAGCCGTATTGTCCACTGATTGAGAGGCTTAGGATCAGGCAAAATAGGAACAAAATAGCTCAAGCTCGTGCCAAGAAGAAGACCACTCAAGCCAAGAGCGACGAGGGGGTCACTCGAATGAGTAGGGGAGAATGTCACGGTGACGAGATTCCCATGACCAAGGGACTCGTGCATGATCAAGGAAAGCCTAAGATCGCTCGGGGTTCCCACAAGAACTTTTGGAACGTTCCAAGGATGGGCGAGACGGTAATTACACCAAGATTTAGAGCTCTCTTGGCATAAATGTTGGTAGTTGATAGGTTAGAAGATACGATTTCGTTTGCCAGATGTAATCTTGATCAATGGTTATAATCCGAGTACCTCAAGTAGAAGAAGGGGTGTCCTACCCCTCATTTATATCTATCCAACCATTTCAAAATCAAAGTTCAATTCTCTTAAAGCCTCTCTCTCTCTCTCTCTCTCTCTCTCTCTCTCTCTCTCTCTCTCTCTCTCTCTCTCTCTCTCTCTCTCTCTCTAGAAACTTTCTCTTTTTACGATCTAGGTAAGCGAGTGAGCGATTGGTCCGAGTAAGGCTTGGTTTAGGGGTCCCAGTAACCCAAGTGATCCAAAAGAACCTAGGTCGCTGCATGGTCTCAATTCCAAATGATCGGCCCATGACACATACATGTGACCTGTCATGTATGGACTCATTCATGCTTTCCTAACCAATGTGGCTATCGAAGCCGGTTTAGTCTGCTTCATGTATACAAATTTATAACTAGGAGTTGGACCGAAGATTGGCATTAAGAAATTTAAATACTAGGGGTGACGGGTCAGTGTGACATCCGGATTTTTGCCAGATCTCGAATATGTGATGGTCCGTGACGGGTCGACGGAAGTATCGTCGGATTACGTCATTAGTACCATTTGTGGACACAATTTTGTCATCATCGTTGGACTAAGACATTACGTTTGGTCATGGTCTGATCATCGAATAAACTATAGTCTTGTCGAAATTCCCCTACCTAAGGTCATTTGTGAGACCAACCTCATCCGCATTTGCACTATATATTGAGCTAGCCTCCCATACCAACATTCAATGTCTTCATGTACATGTTCGATATGACCAACTATGAAGAGGAAAACCAACAATTTCAGATCGCCCCTCTCCTTAGATGCTAGGTGAACAATCCCATAATGGCCATGCATGAGAACCATGCGCGGCCATGCATCCACGTTAAATAGCCCCCTCCACGCAACAAGTGAAGCCTTCACCAATGCACATACAACAAATTGAAGGTCACGTATAAGAAGTCAACCAAATGAAGAGTTGTTGATCAAGAGAGAGCCCATGACAGCCATGTCCGCATGCAGCATGCGAGGTGGCGAGTGGCAGCAAAGTCAGGGTCAACTAAATGGAGAAGTTGACCGAGAGAAAGAGCCACGTTTCTGCGTGGGACGGCAAGCTGGCTCGGCAAGGAGAAAGGTCCGCATGCAGGAGGCCACGAACTCCTCCAGCTGCCCCTTGTGCGTGCGGCCACCGAATTGGACAACTGAAAGAGAGGCTTGTTGACTAAGAAAGTCAACAGTGGGGGAAACAAAATGCTCGTAACAGAGAGTAAAAGAGAGAATGACTGAGCGAAACAGTGAGAGAGAGAGTAGAGAGCGCGCGAGAGAGAACAGCGAGGGAAGAGGGAAAGGACTGCCCCTCCGCCCGTGCACGCACGCTGCCAACGCCGACGCCGACGCTGCTCATGTTTGTTGTTGCTGAGCCGTGTCTGTGACTGTGAGCTTCCTAGTTTCTCGCCGTCGACACCGTCGGATTCAAGGCAAGTGAAAGTCTACTAGCTTATGTAATACAATGTTGTTGCTGTCTGATGTAGTGCAGTTAGATCTGGAAATACTTGAGTTTAGACGTTGGATATTGAATTTTAGGATGATTGAAATGGATCGGGTTTAGGAAATTGAATGACCTGTATGAGAAGTTCAAGTAGAAACTCCGGTTGTGCATTATATCTTGCGGCGATAAAGGCTAATGAATTTTGTTTGAAAATGGTTTTGGAAATCTTTCAATTTGTGTCAAAATTGATATACACTATGATATAGTTTCATATGTTCAAAGGAATATATCGTATACAGCTTTGGAAACCGTTCAATTTGGGTCACAACTTATATATACTATGATATAGTTTTTAAATGTTTAAAGGAAAGTATCGTGTTTTCAATTTTCGAACCTTTATAGAGAGTATTTTAAACTATTCAAGTTTGGATTGAAATATGAATTTATCGACCTACTGATTTCCAATTGTACTTGTGAAAATGGACTTTCGGGAGAAATTCCAAGGGATTCTCCATATTGTTGTTTTGAAAATACTTTGACATTGAAATGATTTGGTGGCTATACCATGGCTGAGATGTTAATGCTGCCATCGAACTCTCAGGTCGTCAAAGCCCCCGGGAGACGGGATGCCTAGAGGTGAGACATGACACGCTCTAGATGCTTAGGGACCAATGAGCCCCAGAGGTTCCCCGGGAGTGTCGAGATGCCCGGATGTATGACGATATGTATTCCGGAGGGTAGGGGCAACCATTGCCGTGGTTAGTCCCAAAGATTCCTTGTGATGTTGGATGAGGTGCGAGATGCCTAGAGGTGAGACATGACATGCTCCGGTTGCCCGGTGACTGAAATATGGAACTGGAGGCTTTTGTGACGCTAGGTTGAGTACAAATGCCTGGAAGGACGCAAACACTGGTCCTCTAGGATAAAAATCTTTTGAGTTGTAAAACTGATTATGCTGCTGAGTTGCGCCGAATTATGAGACAAAATTGTATGGCGTAGAATGAGACGTGTCATAACAGTTTGGTCTTATAATCGAACCCCTATGATTGAAATGATGTGTTCTGGTTTTGAAAGTGTACTTGTTATTACTTGGGAAAGTTCCATTGATTTGATGCATACATATTATTGCGGTTATATGTTTTGTCTATCTTGCATGAAATTAGATGGTGATGGTTCTACGTGATATAATTTAGTGGATCTTTCGCTGTTGGATAGTTGTACTTACCCCTTTTGGGCACTAACATTTTAGACTAGATAAGATGCCTCTGCTGCCTACACCACCCGGTACATTTTATGGATTCCCGATTGACCTATAGTGGGAGCGGTCGAAACATCAGGACCCTATGGTGTGAGGACTAACGTTCGTACGAGTGAGAGTCATTATGGTGTTCAATACCGGTCTTCCCACCGGCCCTATACTCCAGGAGTACATCACCATATTTGTCTGTCGGCATGGACGAACACTAAGGCCACTGCGCTGCCACCAGCAAACGAACCGAGTGGTTGGGTGTGACCGTGAGATGGGGTTAGCAGAGGAAGAAATTTTCGGACGCCGACACTAAATGATGGACTTTATGTTTGTAACTGTTGGAAATGTTAGGTATCTTTTGATGTATGGCCGAGTATAGAAAACTACGACATTTTGATGTACTGACTAATGATTGTCCATCTAGTTTTATGTAAATAAAAGTGTCTAGCTATTACTTATAAAAGTGTTTAGTTGGTGTGCATTGTTTTCTAAATATAGGGAATGGAGTTGTTGGATATGCTTCCGCCATGTTTTGCGTAGGGACCAATGGAAATGATATAGACCCCTAAAACTCATGGATTTATCAAAATCCTTTGGTATTAGAGCACCAGACTTTCAGGTTGAGAGAAAGTTGGTGATATGTGGCAACCCTACGGATCGGGGGCCGTCGGGGGGTGTCACAGTCAAGGTTTCGATCTCCAAACCTCGTAGGAACACCTTTAAATCCTAGTTGGATTGTTGACATATATGTACCATCCAAGGGTTGAATCAGTAAAAAACTGGTTGTAATACAATTCTGAACCAACACCAAATTAGAGCGGATCTTCACATTATAAGCTTAAGGAGTCACAAGTTTTGTGGATTTAGCCGAAAATAAAACAAAAACAACTATAAGATGATTACCAACTAAGAAATGAACTAATTTCTTTAAACCTAGGCTAATAATCTATTCAAAGATTGTTGACACCTAAATTTTACAATTTTATTATGTACAAGATTAGGAATTAGTCACTAAAACAAAAACAAGAAAAAACAAATAAAACAAAAACAAAAACAAAGACAGAAACAAAAACAAAAACAAAAACAACAAAAAAAAAGAGAAAAAAGAAAACATGGAAGGGGCCAGGCCAGATCTCGCCTTGGCTCGGCCCATGCCGCCTTCTCCCTCTTCCTCTTCGTTCGTGAAACCCTAGCATATAGGAGAACACATCAACGGAGACAACACAGAGGAGAAGGAGATCAAAGCCGAGGAGACGTGAGGGAAAGAGGAGAAAACGGAGAGAACAACAACCGAGAGAAACAGAGAGAGAACCCGCAGCGGCTCCGCCCCGCGGCCGCTCAAAGCCTTCGTTGTGCCGGCCACCTCGCAGTGGAGCTGCTTATCTGCAAGCACTGTGCCACCACCACCACACCATGACTCGCCTGCATCCCACTCGTCCCTGACTCCCTGTTGCAACTGTGATGAACTGACGCCCGCGTGACCTCCGCCCGACGCCCGATGCAGTTTGAGCTGTCGTTGCCCTCTGTCCCCAACCCACCGCGCGCCTCTGCCGGACACCGCCGCTCCAAGCCCCCTCACCCGTGTCGCTTCCTCGAGTCATGCCACCATTAATCACACCAATTGCCGCTCGCTTCCCCAGAACCCAGATCTGAAGAAACGGGAGAGGGAGAGAGGACCAGAGAGGAAAAAGGGGGGGCCTTTGACTTCGCTCGAGCCTCCTCACGCCACTGCCGCTCCACCCAAGTCAGCCGCCGTCCCGCCAGCCGCCGGAGTTCCTCTTCACCCGCGAGCTCGCACCACCACTTCCCCTGCGAGCTCGCGTTGCCCTCGCTATTGTTGCTGCCATGCTGCTTCGTCCTCCTGCCCGACACCGCCCAAGTCGACGCCGCCGCCCACCGCATCACCGCTGCCACCCGCTGCTTCACTGCCACCGTCAACACAGAACCGTCGCTCGGTGTCCCGACCATCCCCCTTCGCCACTGCAACACAGCGAAGAGAGAGGAGGCAAATCGGGTCTTGGCCGGGTCCGACGAAAGCCCCGCGAGTACGGTTTCGGCCCAAAACCGAGTATGTTCTTTCAATCAATTCGAGCTAGATTTGTGTTATTTTTGCATGTGGGCTTATGGGTTTTTGGGCTTGTGGGCTTGGGCTGTTTAGTGTGGGTTTATAGGTTTGGTTTGTTTTAAAAAGGGAAGAGGGGACCTCTTGGGTTGGGCCTGCGATTCGGGCCCACCTACTCCTATCAAGACCGAACTCGAGTCCAGTCCGGTCCCAAAAACTTACTTAATATTTTTTAAAAACAATTTCGAAAATCCAATAAAAATTTAAAATTTAAAATTTAAAAAAAATAAAATTTTAAATCTTTAAAAAATTAAAAATTTCGAAAATCCAAAAATTGTAGGTTTTGATTAGAAATGACCATATATTGCCTTTATCTTGTATTTAGATCTTTAATTGCTCGTATATTGATTATATTACTTGTTTAATTTACCTGTTTAATTGTGTTTGCAATTGCTTAGTGGCATGTGTTTAATTTTACTACAATTAGGATCCTGAATAGTTATGATTGTTATTTTAATGATTGTGCATCCACATGATCACCTCACATGTTAGTAGATAAGTATAAATCAATCCAAACTGCCTAACAAAAATCATTTTGTTAAAATGAACAAGATTAGGTACCGAAATGGCACTAATTGATCAATTAGTATAATCAAGTTCCTAACCCTAGATTCTCTAGTTGCGTAGGAAGTAAGGTACACTCTTATATCTCACTTGGTTTCTAGTCGACCCCAATAGGCTAATGGCGACTCCTTTTGTGCAAAAATTCCTAAAGAATATCTCAATGTCACGCAAGGTATGGGCTTAGGAGAGCCCACGCCTAATCATGGGCATTAGGCCTGTCTTTTAGGTAATACCCCTAAACCTGTTCCCTCCGCCCGAGGGTAAGTCGTGACAACTTGGCGACTCTGCTGGGGACTTGGCTTTAAACCTTAGAGGACTTAGACCAAAATTAATCTTATTCGAAAATATTTTTGTTTGGCAACAAGGATTCCAGGTATGTTAATGTTTTTGCAGAATGGGAGATATAAGGGGAAGTGTTTACTCACCTTTATCTTGTAGGGAGATGTAGGAATGTATGGTTTACTTTTTATGTATGAAGTGCTGATTGTTTATAAATTATCATGCCTGTATCCCCTGCATTGCACTACACCATAGCACACACAACCTGCCACCGGATCTGGGCCGCATATGATCACTTAGGATGGTGTTGAGGTGGATACCACTCCGACTACAACCATGTAGTATGAGTCGCCCACCTTAACCCCAAAATTTCTTTCTTCATATCAAAGGTGCCCACCTTGGTCTGCAACCGTGCGACACAGGTCGGTTCTTTGACAAAGCCGGAGTCATGGGTAACCCGACCTAGCCGCGACCTTGCTGGTTCAGTCTGGTGATCCCATGGCTCCATTTTGAGCTGTCTAGAGTAGAAATTGAACTACCGCCCATGCGCATGTCTATGGCATTGCTACTCAATAAATAGGGTAAGTTTTTCAAATTCTTTTCAACACCATTTATTTATTCACTTTGTTTTTGGTCGGTCCATGAGAAATTACGTTTGTCGTAGCTTCGGTTGGCATACGATGGGGGTACCCGAGCTTCACATATTTTCTGTCCCGAAAGCTGAGCTCCACACATGGTGGAATAGACTGGATCTAACTGGCCGTGACTGGGTGCGATCTTATGTCGGGCGATTACTCCCCCTATTGGAGATAGAGACCATTATGGTGTCGTGCGAACGTTAGCACATGTTTGGTGTCCCGCAACTTGCACGTTCATATACGGTGATCACGAACTCACTTCTACCTTGGAGGAATACAGTATTGCCATTGGAAAGCCCTTAGTGTCGGAGTTGGTTAGCCTACCTGTAGGATCTGAGCATGCATCGACCTTATATGAGTTCCTTAACGTTAAGGGAGAGGACATGAGAAAATTTTTGAAAGCCAATCGCAAAACTTGCCCGTTTTCATTTCTAAATGAGCTTTTTCAAAATGCCCCATCTTTCCAAAAGAATAAGATATTCCTGCTGGCTTTCTTCAGGTTTGTGATATTCCCACATTGTAGGAATGCTATTAGCTCTTCCGTAGCGTGGGTAGTTCGTGAAGTATGTATAGGAAAGGGCTTTGTTAATGCTATTTGATTGAAACTTTTCTTTCCCTCACTCGTTTTAAAGAAAATAAAGACAAAGTTTTCCATGCTCCTCATGCACTCTTGCAAATTTGGTTCTTCTCTCACCTTAAGGGATTCAGTGGCTTGATGACCGTAAACGACATTTCTAATTATAGCCACCCTATCTTGAAATTTAGATATAGCAAAATGTTTGGCCCTGATTATCATTATTCTGAGTGGTTAATTTTCATGACCAACCCTGGACCTGAGAATTTCTAATGGCATGCCAAATGGCTTCGAGTTCAAGAAGCGCAATTCGTGTGTGGGCTTACTGGACCTATTCCTTTGTTGGGAATTACTGGAGTTACCGAATATTACCCGACCTGAGTCACCCATAAGTTTCAAGAGGTTCAACAGCTTCCGCCATCAATTCAAGAAGACCCACTCAAGATAGATTTCCCTGACTGATGCCAAGATCATGAGGACTCCGTCGTGTTGGTCAAGTCGATGTGGGATATGTGCCACCCCCGAAAGCTGATTTGGCTTGAAGAAGAGTTGGAGGGGTAGGAGAAGACCTATTATGCCTCAAAGAAGTACATCCTTAAGTATAAGATCCTAGAGAGGCTATGCCTGAAGATTCCTGAAGTGCCATTGAAGATCACCCACCGAGCCGAGATCAGGCGCCTCAAAAGGGAGCTCGAGGAGGCTGATAAGTGTGCTTTGAAATTAACCCAAGTTAGTGGAGCTGCCACGAGCGGAAGCTGTCCTCATTAGTTAGATTGAGTCAAGTGTGATTTGTAGCGGGACCATACTCACATGCGTTACAATGTTAAAGAATTTGTCTCGAATCTCATTGTTAGGAGTTAAGAGAGTGTCTTTTCGTCTTTGAAGTAGTTTCGTTGTTTAGGGGTTTTCTCTTGCGTTTTTTTTTTCTTGTATTATGTGGCAACTTGTCTTTCAATGAAATGAGCAAATTGGGGCAATTAGATCGTTTTCATGGGCTGACCGTCTGATTATTACTTATACTTATGTATTATTATCTACTTTGCATCAGGTATCAGCCGATCGATTGTACTTTGCCGATTGTCGACACGGCCAAGCGGAGATCCCCAATTCACACGCGTGCAAAAGTCAGAATGGAGAATGATGACACCAACGTGCGCATGGCCAAGATGGAGGATCAACTAGCCTAACTCACCACAATGATGCTTGAAATAAGCCAGAAGCTTAAGAAGCCCCCCACTATAGCTGTTATTGAAACATCCACTCCTACGTTATCAAGACACGCTTCCCCATCGACGGGAGGCACACACGTTGTTGATCTCCTCGGGAAAGAAATTGCCGAAGAAGCTCCTTTTGTCACGCCAATCATCGTCAATTTGGATCCTGCTCCGAAGGAAAACCCAATACCCCGCCTAAGTGAAGAGAGTGAAAAACGTTTGGCAAAGATGGAGGAGCGACTATGTGCCTTGCAAGGTTACGAGCTGAAAGGAGCTGATAGGCTGTCTTCATACACCAAGACAAACTTCCCTGAGAATTTCCAAGAGTTAGAATTCACAAGAAAGTATGACAAAACGGGATGACCCAAAACCCACCTTAGGTATTATATGAGGAAAATGGCTCGCTATGTTGACGTGCCATTTCTCATACACACATTCCAAGATAGCTTGGAAGGCATTGCCCTGACGTGGTTCATTACACTGGACATTGAAGAATTAACTAGTTGGGAATATTTAACCAATAAGTTCTTGCAAGAATACCGGTTTAATACCAAGCTCGTCCCCACGAGGGAAGAGTTGACTCATATTGAGAAGAAGAGGAACGAGTCATTTAAGGCCTTTGCGCAAAGATGGAGGACTATGGCCTCACAAGTGAAGTTGGCCTTGAATAAGAGGGAGATGAAACAATTGTTCCTCAAGACATTGCCCCTCGAATACTTCCAAGGGTTAGTGTTCTCGGGTTGCCAGACATTTTCACAACTAGTTGAGGTAGGTGAAGGAGTCAAATGGATAATGGTTGAGGGAAAGATTTCAACCGGAGGCACGAAGAAATTCCTAGTAAGAAAAGATAAGGAGGCCACGATTGAAGTAGCGCTTGTGCAAGGGCCGCCTTTCCCTCAACTGTCCGCAACACCTGCGCACAAGCCTATAATGGTTCAAGATAGCTCATCACGAGCATATGATAACAGCAAGAGGCCCTTTCAAAAGGAATTTTCTCCACTACCACGCCCGCTGTCAAAGCTGTTGCCCATGCTCCTTGAAAAGAGGATGGTCACGAAGGAGGTGCCTAGAGACAATCTCCCGAGATTCGCCGGGTTCAATATGACCAAGACCTGTGAATACCACATGGGAGAAAGGGGGCGTGATGTAGATAATTGCAACGTGCTGAAATACAAAATTCAACAGCTTCTAGACAAGAAAATCTTGACTTTCAGGGAGACTCAACCTAACGTGCAACAGAACCCCCTACCAAATCATGTAGGGGGGATGAACTCAATTTCCGAGGACACGTGGGCGAGTCAACAGCCTCTAGTGGTGGATGCTTCCTAATTGTATGAGTCTCTAGTGCTAGCGGGAGACTATGGAGGTTAAGAGGATGTGACCCTAGAAGAAAAACTTAACCATGTCCGTAGGATGGTAGCCATAGGAGTAATCCGACGCGGAGAAGAGGAAGAGAGGATCGTAATCGTGATAATGCCATCGTCATTCTGCTCATCTTTCTACAACTTTGCTAGTATGTCTCAAGCGAGGAAGGTTATGCCTGTAATTTTGAAGACCCTAGCTTTGTACGAGGAAGGGGTGATAGCTATGATAACCCCAATGGTGATTGAACTATCTGATGAAGAGCCCACCGACGATATCAAGATGGAAATCGCGGAACCTATGGTGATCGACCTTATGGTCGAGGAGATGTCGGTAATCAAAGTCACGAGAGGGAAGGCAACACCGGTCATGATTGAATTGCCTCCCCAAGAGAAAGATGGAGTGATAATGCTGGAGTATCCACCCAAATTCGATCCCAAAGCTGTACCTTGGGGTTATGGAACAAATAAGGTAGATGTTGTCATGCGATCAGGCCATTGTTACGCACCTGATAAGGGAGTAGAAAAGAAGGCCGTGACCGAGGAGGAGGCAAAGCAATTTTTGGCTATAATAAAGTCTAGTGAGTTCAACGTGGTGGATCAACTTCAGAAGTTGCCAGCTCAAATCTCCCTCTTGGAATTATTCAAATCTTTCGAGAAGCATAAGGACATCTTGCTGAAAGTCCTTAATGAGGTGCACGTGCCAAAGTCAATCGATGAAGTCCAATTGGAGGAGTTCGTTGGGGCCGTTCTACTAAAAGATCAAATTTTCTTTACTGATGAAGATCTTCCTCCCGATGGTCCTAATCATACCAAAGCGCTACACATCTCGGTGAAGCATGAGAGCACTCTTGTTTGCAGAGTATTGACCGATAACGGTTCGGCGCTTAATATATGCCCATTGGCTACTCTCCACCGTCTTGGCATTGATCTTGGGAGAATCCATACTGGCAAGTCGACTGTGTGGGCTTTTGACGAGATGAAGAAGAAGGTAATAGGGGAAATTGAACTTGAGCTATTGATTGGCCCTGTACTTTTCCAAGTCCTATTTGAGGTGTTAGATATACCAAACGCTTTTAATTTTTTGCTAGGGAGGCCATGGATCCACATAGCGGGTCCTGTTGCCTCCAGCCTCCATCAGAAGATACGATTTGTGGTGGACAACAGGCTTATCATGGTCCATGGAGAATCTGACTTCAAGATCTACCATGAGACAACCATCCCCTCTATGGAGCCTGAGTGTACCGAGGAATCTAGTTTTCAAACCCTCGAGCTGGTATCCATGGTCCATGTGCCTGTAGGGTCATTCACAAAGGCTCTTGAATTGTCTAAGTCGGCCATAGCTGCGGGAAAGATTATGCTGGCAAGCGAGTATAATCCTAAAGAGGGCCTTGGGTCACACGGTCAGGGTGTGCAAAAGCCCATTGAAGCTCATAAAAACTCGAAGAGGAGAGGCCTAGGATATGTTGAGGGGCGAGGAGGTCGTAGCGAGCAAGGTGGCCGTGGCAACCAAGGGGCCGTGGTGCCCGAGGAGGCCGAGGTAGGTATAGAGATTGGAGTGAACGTATTGCCCAAGCCGAGGAGAGTGAGGGTGATCAAGGCCCGTTTCACCCGTTGCTGGAAGAGACGTTTCCAGGACCTCTAAGAATGTTATTCAAGGAAGAGGAGGACATTTATGGTGTGACCAAGCTATTCAAGGAAGGCATCATATGCACCATCATGGCATGCGAGGGAGTTGAGTCCTCTGAAGTCATGGCTATCCTTCTAGGGTAGGCGGTTCTCGTTTAACCTAGTCTTTCATTCTATGTTTTCTCCCCTGCGCGAGAGCTCGTAGTTTTTCTTTCTTTATTTCTTGTTTATGTCATTTGTAATGTGACTTATGGTCAACCCCGATCTCAAGCCATTGGTCGAGGGTGGTATGTGTTAAAATATAGCCTTATTTTTTCTCATTCAATAAAATAGACACATGTTTTATTAAGGACATGTGGAGGCATATCGAACTAGTCCTATGATGGTCGCTGAGGCCTAGGTCTCCACATGCTCCCTTATTTGACTGCCTTGCAAGGACGAGGAAATCCGAGGACGTGAGGATGAGTTCTTGAAACTTTTACAAAAATACTTCAAAAATTCTTCGAAAATGACATGCATCATCTTTACTGACATTACTCTAACTCATCTTGCATCTCAGGCATTACATTATTTATAATCATAATAAGGACACATATGACCCAGATGTGCATGAAGAAAGTCTCTCAGGTTCCGATGACACCGACAATGACGATTAGAAAGGGATCGAATGCGAATAGAATCGATATGAAGAATCGAAGCCGTTGAGAAAAGAGCGAACAATCACCATAAATTTAGGTGATGCAGAGAATGTCAAGGAAGTAAAGATCGGGGCATGTCTCTCAGAGTCAAAGGCGAAAAAGATGACTAATCTTCTGAAAGAATATCAAAATGTGTTCGCCCGGACATATGCTGACATGCCGGGATTGGACCTTGAAATTGTGGAACATGCTCTGCCAACATATCCTAATATGCCACCCAAGAAGCAAAGACTCAGGAGAACTAAACCAAAGTTGTCCAAGAAGATCGAAGAAGAAGTAATTAAGCTGCTGAAAGTAGATTTTATTGAAGTGACACGTTATCCTGATTAGGTAGAAAATATCGTGCCTGTAATGAAGAAAGATGGGCGAATTAGTGTGTGTGTCGACTATCATGACCTAAATCGAGCAAGCCCCAAGGACGATTGTCCACTCCCACATATCGATGTCTTGGTTGACAGTACGGCGGGATTTGAGTTATTCTCCTTCATGGACGGTTTTTATGGATATAATTAACGTATGAAGAAGGAGGATAGAAGCAAAACAGCATTCATAACTCCTTGGGGAACTTTCTACTACAAAGTAATGCCTTTCGGTCTAAAGAATGCTAGGGCAACGTATCAAAGGGCTATGGTCACGTTGTTTCATGACATGATGCACAAGGAGATCGAGGTATATGCGGATGATATGATCGCGAAGTCAAGACGAGGTGAGGACTATGTTGGAGTCTTGCGAAAAATGTTCAAACGTCTTCGAAAATTCAAACTCCGTCTCAATCCCGCAAAATGCGTTTTTGGGCGAGATTTGGGAAGCTGTTAGGGTTCATGGTCAGTAACAAGGGCATAGAGATTGATCCATCAAAGGTTAAGGCTATATGTGATTTACGACCCCCGACCACCTCCAGGAAAGTCCACAGCCTGATGGGACGACTCGGGGGTGTTTGGTTCGGCTTTCCCAAGGGGCTTTCACCCGAAAGCCCCTTGGGAAAAAAAGTTAGTGTTTGGTTCAAGCATTTGGAGCCCCCATTCCCCAAATGCGGCCTTTAGAATCTTTGAAAGCCCAATGCGGTGGGGACTGCTTTGGGCATTTCAGCATTCTCGGCATGCCGGCCCTTTGGTTTAATGAATTTTCGCCGAATGCCTATTTTACCCTCAATATTTCATTAAAATTCCGATTTTACCCTATATTGAACAAAACCCTAACTTTTTTTCACGTTTCCTCTCTTTTGCAGCGTTCTCCGTCGACTCTCTTCTCCTCGTCTCTCTCTCCCTGCAACTTTGACTACTCCATCACGATTTGATTCCGAGCACCACTCCATCAAGGCCAAAGTTCGTCGCGACGAGGAGCGAGATCGATCTTCTACCCTCTTGACGAGCGAGCGAAACCAAGATCCGAGCAATCCGAGCAAAGACTCTTCCTCTCGCCTCCCCTCTCTCTCTCTCTCTCTAGAACCGCATCCCTCGCTTTCTCTCTCTTCCCGCCTTGGTGGGTTCCTCGCTCTTCTTCTTGCCGGGCCGAGCCGCCGGTTGTCCAGTATGGATCTTTCTTTCGTGCTTGCTTGTTTGGTTCATGTGTTGAAATCAAGATCGCTTGTGGTTTCGGTTTATCGCGTGAAGATCTGATTTTGAACGCTCCGGCATTGGTTTTGGTACTTTTTGAGGTTGCCCATGATCGATCGCCTCCTTGTTTTTTGGTGGAATCGGGTGTTGCAACTGCGCGTATGTCGAGGCAGTGGTTGTTTAATCTTTTCGCTTGATGAATTCACTTCATTCGGCGGGGAACGTTCTGGGTTCTGCTTTCTGAAAGGGTGATATGTATAGGGTCACTGGCGGTCTGTGGGCGTGACCGCTTCGAGTATTCCCTGATCTCGGTGGTGGCGAGTGAGAGGATTTCTGGGTAGGTCGGCTCTTCGTGTTTCGCGGAGCTGCCCGGTGTTGTGAGCTAGTGGATGGAGTGTTGTAGAGATTACTACCGATGCACCGTTTTGTATGCCGAGATGTGACAAGTACGAGATTTTGTAAGGGTCGATCGTGGAGGAGTGTAGGGAATTGAAGAAACTAATGCCCGTTCGTTTCTTCGCTCCGAATTTTAACTATGGTGGATTGAAGTTGAACCAGAAAATTTATTGTGAAGTTTGGTTTAAAAACAAGTTATGTAGTTGATGGCATTTGACAACTTGATTATGCTAGTATGATAAACGCCATTCTTTTCCATGGGAACCGATACTCCCCGGTATTTTCTCGCGATAGCATAGAGAGAAGAAGCTTATTTACAATTGTGTAGGAAATGCGACTTTTAGCCAAAGACAACTTTATGCCCATTTCCTTTGAAGATTCCTTTATCTATTGTGCATATGAAGTTACGATCTTTTTTCGTTTGTTGTTTTATTCTTAAAATGGTGAATTTAATTTTGGGTGTGATTAATTGTTTTGAGAACATCTAACGTTTTGTCCCGATAGGCTTCGAGGAAGAGCGAGCTTCGGGAAAATCAACTTCAAAGCTTTTGATTTGGGAGGCCATCGATTGCTCGCGAGTGTGGAAAGACTAAAAGACTAAAGGTATGCCCCGAATGTGAGTTTGAGAGTTCATTTTGTACCTTTGGATGTTGCGCGCCAAGGGTACTTCAATTGATTGTGAAGTGTCTGCATTGTAGCCCTCACATATAAGCTGTAATTGCTACCTTGGGCTTGGATTTTTATGCTCGTAAATGTTTTTTTTCTTTCTTCCTTGATGATGACACATTATTAGAGTTGCTTGTTGGCAATGCTCGATGATTGTCCTGTTCTTGCTCTGTTTAGATTTCTGCTGCTGTAATCTCGTCGTGAGTTTCGGTTTTTCTTTTTTTTTTTTAATTTGTGCGTAGGGGGAGGGGGCGCTCGTTAAATTTTTCTGGTTGTGCTGCACTACGAGTGTGCTGTTTTTGGCGTTACACATCCTTAAGCCTTAGCATTGTCTTGCAAAAAAAAAATCTCTTGACTCTACTACTTTTTACCAATTGCATTTCATGAATTATGTGTTACTTTAAGTGGATGTGCCAAAAAAGAGAAATTAATATGAGTTTGAGCCTCAGCTGAAACTGTGTGGGCTTTGTTTGGGTTGCAATGTGTTTGTGCACATATACCATTCTTGGGTTTTCGAATCTGGCTTCAAAGTTAGCTCATCCACATTGAGGTTCTCTTTTGATCATATTTGATTATTTCTTTAAGTCAATGAGAAATACGTTTTTTCTTAAACTTAGGGTTAAATTTTGGGTGTTGGTTTACTGTCTCGGATGCTTTGGTTATGGATACAAAATCATGATTTTTTTTTTTTTGTTTCTTTCACTAGCCAACTAAGCAATATTATATAGAAAAGAGAGGAGTGTACAAGATAATCACAAGAACTGTCCAAAAATTACAAAACCAAAAGTGAGAGTATCAGTGGCTTTAACTAGAAGAACAAAAGGAGGATTGGGCATTTTTTATTGGTCGAAAAGGAATAACAACTCAAAACGTGTTAGCCATATGTAATTTTACTATGGAATTTGTCTATGTTTGGGCCGGTTGGGAGGGACAAGCTCATGATACCCGTATATTTTATGAAGCTATTGGAAGACGTGATGCACATTTTCCCCATCCTCCTCCAGGTATGTTAGTCAATGGTTTAGATACATTTATATATTTAATTGGCATATGTTGATTAAATTTACAATATATTTATGTAGGTAAATATTACTTAGTAGATTCTGGATATCCAAATCCTACTGGTTATTTGGGGCCATATAAAGAAGTTAGATATCATTTGCCAGAGTTTCGAGAAGGTCCTTCACCTACAGGATATCGAGAAGTGTTCAACCGTGCCCATTCCTCGCTACGCTCGACAATTGAACGAGCCTTTGGTGTATTAAAACAGAAGTGGAGGATTTTAACTCATATGACATGTTATCCATATGAAAAACAAGTGCAAATTGTGGTAGCGGCAATGACTTTGCACAATTATATACGGAGAAATAACATGACTGACATGGATTTTGAACAAGCAGAATTGGATCCCGATTATGGATATTCAGTTGACCATGATGATGCAAATGAAGGGGTGGGTGCTTCAAATTCGTATGCATCTCCGGACATGGCACGTTTACGTGATGAAATAGCCATAAGTTTACAAAGCCGTTGATGTTTATAATACTTATTATGACGTATTTCTTTTTTCTTTTTTTGGACATATATGACAATGTTTAATATCATGAAATGACTATTTCTAGTCAAATTTGTATGAGAGGAACTTGATTTTATTTTTCTTAATAAAGACCTCCCTTTTTATATGCGGTGTTTACTAAAAAAAAAATAGCATCCACAATCCGTCGCTTTATCATCCGCCGAATAAGTTCACCTTTTTTTTTTTTTGCTATATCATTTTTATCTTTTGACAATCAATAGCCCAAATTTTTATTAATATACCAGGATGATAATTAATTAACGAATATGATTAATATTATAATAATTAGAAAAAAAAAACTATTCAAAGTTGAAAACAAACCTAAAAGAAACATTGGCCAAAAGTTGAGTTTTGCATCTAATCTATAATCAAATTCTTTTATTATAATTTTTAAATAAATTTACTAATATGTATCTTTTATGTTATTCTCAATATGAAAATATAAAATGTTATATAATCATTGTTTCTTTTTCGTAATTTCAAAAATACTAAAATTTAAAAATTTAATTTAATCACACCAAATGGCTTTTCAAATATATGTTTACCAAACATGTTTTACATTTCCTTAAAGACTTTTCGTTATAGTTTACCAAACAGCCAAGATTTTGGAAAGCCCTTTATCTCAAAGGTATTTGCATTTCGCGCAAGGGCATTTCTAGAAAGCTGAACCAAATGCCCCTCAATTATGTGGCAAGGTTCATTTGTCAATGTCGACACCCGAAATTTTCGTCAACATTTTAATCATTTTTTTTGGCAAAAATATAAAAAAATAAAGAGCCAAAAAGAAACAAAGAAAACAAAACAAAAAGAAAAAAACAAAACAAAACAAAAGAAAACAAAAAGAAAAAAATGAAATGAAAAGAGAAAAAAATTAAAAATAAAAGGAAAACGAAAAAAAGAAAAAGGAGAGAAAAAGGAAAAAATAAAAGAAAAAAAGAGTAGAAAAGGGGAGGGGGATTCGCTCTCTCGGGGAAGCTCTTGGCGCCCGCAGACTCTCTCACGCTCTCTCTCTCTCTGGGAAAGATGAACGCTCGCTCTCTCAAAAAAAGGTCCGGGAGGTCTCTCTCTCGGAGAGAAAAAAGCGGTTCGCACGGGGATACTCTCGCTCACAAAGACTCTCTCTGAATTCTCTCTCTGTAACTGCTCGATAGAGCTTCCATGGCAGATCTGGAAACCCTAATCCTTCTCCTCCGTTCCTGTCATCACGCCTTTCCGGTTCCCGTCGTCAGACTTGCCGCCCGGAATTAGAGAGCGGCTAGTTTCCGTTTTTAGTCCTCCTCCTCCGGATATTCTTGAGCCAGAGAAGACAGAGCAACTACCGGCTAAGGAACTCGAGGTGCGGGGCTCAGATCCGAAGCCAACTGGCGATGCCGGCGACGGTGACGACAACGACGGTGGCGGATTGCTCTCGGAGATCGAACATTCGCTCATTCAATCGTCTTGAACAATCACCGGCCAAGAAGCGCAAGGTGTGAGGCTCGATCCAAAGCCGACCTTCGAAGATTGGTGACATCGGCGACGACGCCCGCGGTTCTGTTCGCTGAATTTAACTTGATTCGAAACCGCTCGGTGAGGATCGGCGACTGTTGCAACAACAACAATGCTTGACTGATTTTTTCTCTCTGGATTGAGCTCGCTTGATCGATGAGCTTTCTTTCTATCCCTCTCGATCAGTTAGGGTTTCGATTTCTGTTCTCTCTCTCAATTCGTTCGAGTCTTGGATTCTGACCTTCCCCTCTCTCGTTCGTTTTCTCTGGTAATCGCTCTCTCTCGGTTGGATCTAACGCCCTCGTTACGAATCGCGCCCTTCCGAAGCTTGAGATACAGTGGTTCGAGTCCACGCCGAGTTGGAAGCCTCGACTTAGCTCTCTGTCTCTGGCTCGATCAGGTGAGGAAGAACAAGTTTATCGAGATTTTCCTGATAAATGTCGTTTGTTCAGGTGCTGTCGTTGTTGTCTTCGTTGTTGATTGATGGATTTAGAGGATCCGTTTAAGATCTGGTTCCAATTTGGTATTGAGTTGAGTAGATATTTGATTGAGCCGTGTTCTCTGATGTGTAATCAAGACAAACGATTGTTGTTTCGTACAGGGATGGAAATTGGTGTTGGAATCATTGCTTGTATGCTTAGATTTCTCTATTATATCTCTTTTTCCCCTTTATGTATCACTCTGATGTGTCATCGCTGTGTATGTGGTATGGCCGACGATCGAGTGAGAGCTTGCCTCTTCAAATAGAAGTTTACTGACAGTGGTTGACAAGGCTACAATCATTGACTATGGACTCTCTGCATTTAGTTGTTTTCATTACTTGTGTTTCTTCTTTTCTATCCGCCATTCACATCTTTGTTATTGAGCTGTTTCAAGGCCCTGTGTACATGAAGGTGAGGCTGTAAAGCATCCGAGGTTTAGAATTCTTACAAACAATCTTTTCATGTTGAGTTGGGGATGTAAGAAAATGAGTTTTACTCTTAGTTTGTCTATGAGTAGTATTAAAGAGGGCATTAGCCATCAGTGAAGTTGTTTACTACTTAAGAGTGATGGTAGTATTCTCGACTGTTATGCTGCTGTGATTTGTTGTTATCATGTGCGCTTTTAGTGGGTCAAAGGCGGGTCACGTGCATTTGATGTTTGCTATTCATTGCAAATGCAAATTTGACTTTCCATGACACACGCCATATATGAATATTAGTATGATATAATTGCAGCTTATGATTGAAGCATGTGGAAAAAATATTATGTCAATGATAAGTCAAATTTTACTGAAAATTGATCCATGTATGCTGACCATGTTTTGATATCCCATAATTGGGTGTGCATTTGATTCCAACTTGAGGCTAGTTTGGTTATGGATTGATACCATTTTGATCAAGTAGACTCATTCATGCTTGTGAGAAAATATGGCTTCAATTTCATGACAATTTGTCATCAAACAATCACAATTTGCAGTCTCGTATGCTCTGTTACCATTCCGACTGCATGCTGGAAGTTGTGGATTAAATATAGATTAGATGAATTCTGTCTTAGCTTGGTTCTGTTTTGCTGTTTTGCTGCTCTGTTCTTGTGTAGATTGTTTTAGCCGATTGATATATCTTGGCTCTTGGAGTCTCTTTAGAAAAAATATGCATGCTGAATCTGAGAATGTTGTCTTCTTAAAGCTGCTTGTGATATGCTGTTTTTTTTCCTGTGGCTAGCTGCTGTTAGTATTGAAATGGAATGGTCGATGTGTCACGATTTCGTATGCCTGATATGTCACTTTCTGTTTTGGCTGAAATGAGGTGCTAGATGAGTTTTTTTTGGCCTCGAGCTCTTCTAGACATAAAAAATACACTTCTAGAGCTTCGATTTGATATGTTCCATGCCCTGAACGGATGTCATTTGGTCACTCAAAAACACCAACGAAGTCTGTTGATTCTGCAGTAGTTTTTAGGTTGATTTGCTGTTCTGCGATTTTCTGTTCTAACTGGACTGAGCTGGTAGATGATGTTATTAGGACTTAATGTCCTCTAAAGATTTGTAATAGACTTCTCAAGCTTTCCATAGACATATTATATGTGCGATTTGGCCATCATTTGCCCTGCCTGATGCTTCTTGCAAAGAGCACTAATCTGCTGATGTGTTCTGCTTGTTATGATCTGATCTGACCACTTATACAAATGGCTTTACTTGAGTTAGAAAAAGACCTAAATTGCAATTTTCACCTAATAGGAATTCGTAAATGACACCTTGAGCTTTCTAACGATGCCTAGTTTGTCCAATTTTCCCATCATTAGCCCTGCTTTTTTTTTTAGATCAAGTTTTGAATTCTGAATTTGTCTTGACCTGCAGTGCTGTCTTGTTTCTAAGAATCTGACTGTCTACCAATTTTGTGTGATCTTATACATAATGATCTTGATGATAAATTCTCAATGAAAGCTGTCCATAATATCCATATCCATCCCATGCTAAAATTTGAGAATTTTTAAGGTCAAGTAACCTTAGAATTCAAGTTGACATGTAGCAATTTAAATTGTTATGCATTTTGCTCCTAATGACAAGTCACATATCAATGTTAATGGATTTGTGTTGCTTTTTGCATATGGATTTAGGGTTAAATGTCTAAAGCAAACCTTTTCTTCAAATTTAACCCTATGTCACGTTCGAATTTCATGATTTTCATGCATTGATTATGTGGCTTAACAAATCAGTTATCATGCATCATTCTCTGATTTGCTTATGATTGATTTGCATGCTTTAGCGATTGTTGCTTTTCGGCCATGAATTCGACTTTACTTGAACTTGATACGCCTCAGGAAATTCCATTCATGAAAGTTGCTCTTTATAAAGTGCTTGATTTATGTGCTTTTTTCTTAGAGCCAATCATACATGGGTTCTACCCCAATTGCTTTGATCTTAGTTGTGATGATTGTTTCTTTCACTTGTATGCACCTAGTCATAAATTTCTTAGATTAGGTTTAGATTAGGACCTTGAAGATGGAGAAGGCGTGAAGATGGTGGAGGTCGATGTCCATTCCGATCATTTTCATGTAATACCCATTTTCCCGACATATGTCTCGGGCTCCATTTGTTGTATAAAACCCGACGAGTTGCGGGTTTCCTTTCTTTCCCAATTGTTTTCTCTTTTATATTTTTAGGATTGCATGATTAGGTTTAACTGCTTTTCTTGATTGTTTACTTAATGTCTTGCATTTTCAATATTATTGATTGTTTTCCTTTCGCTTTTTCTAAAAATAGAATAGAATGAAAGTAATCCATCACGCCTGATCATTTAATATAGAATTGATGATCCTGAAAATATAAAAAGAAATGCATGGACACGTTAGGAAAAACACAACATACTATTTAGGTACCGAAAGGGCGCTAATAGCAATATTAGCGTAACCCAAGTCCCCGAACCTATATATTTGGTTACGTAGGAATCGAGGGAATACTCCCAACCCTCGGTTGGGTTTCTAGCCGACCCCCAAAATGGGGCTAGTGGCGACTCCTGTATATTTTTAGGTTGTTATAAACAATTAGACCGCATAAATAAACTCGCTATCACGCGGGGTACGAGCTTGGGAGAGCTCACAATCTTGAGATCAAGTACCCCTAAACCCGACCTTTCCCATCTTGGACTTTTCGAGGGGCGGCGAGATTCGGGTCGCGATAGGCTTGGCGACTCCACTGGGGACTGGTTACTAGATTAAGAGGACTTGAAGCCGTTTAAAAATGGTTGTTGTGTTTTAACTAACATGTCTTATGTAGGATTGCCTGCATGTCAAAGTCGCGTGGAAGATCAGGTTAGTCACTAACATCGTGTTAAATGGTTTTGTAGGTGGGAGTTATAAGGGGAGGCGTGGTTGTAAACCCTTTGTTTTGCAAGTGGTGTAAGGATGTATGAATGTATGTGGGTTTATATTGAAGTGCTGGATGTTTAAATTTAAATGCATGTTTACAAGCTTTAGCACGACACTACACACACAACCGCGGTCTAAAACCCCGATTGCCCAATCTAGGACCTTAGGAGGGTTTATGGGTGGAATCTGCGAGTGGATGCTCATGGTAATCCATTACTTACATAAACCCGCTCATCCCAACCGATAAAAATAGCACTGACCGACGATAGTAGCGGTGGGTAAACTATTTTTATCCTTTGGGATGAGAACCTTGAGCCTTTAGCACCCTCACCTTAGACGTCAAAACCTCACAGTTTCATGCGACATATGATTTGTGCTTGTCATGTGTCTGGTGGGTAAGATATCGTTCCTTCTTCATCGTGCTTATCTTTTACTTTCCATATTTCAATTATGCAATTTTATATTTCAATGACGATATATTTTAATCATGGGTGCCCCTTTTAGGTCTAGATTAGATGGGTAGACCTGAAGTGGACGTGATCCCTGTGCCTGGGAATCTCAAGACTTTATGGGAGAATCTCGACCCAAGACATCAAGACTACATGGAAAAGCACATAGGCTTCCTCCCGACTTTATTAAAAGTCGAACCACGTATTGCAATGGTCAAAGCATTGGCTCATTTTTGGAATCCTGTGACTTCTACTTTCGTGTTTAATCAATGTGAATTGACCCCTACAATTGAGGAGTTCCAAAAAGCCATTGGATTAGGTAAAGCTTCTTTAGGTTTTGTCACTCATTCTATTGGCCAAAATCCAATCTCTCTTCTAAGTCAATTCCTCAATATCCCTTATGATAAAATTGAGGTTATTCTTAATGGAAACTCTCATGCCATGCCTTATAATTTCCTTGAAAAACATTTCCATAGCCTTGAGCCTAAATCTGGGAACCAAATTCCTCGTGTCTTCCTACTCATATTCTTTGGTTTTGTGATATTCCCATATACCCGAAAAACACACACACATTGTCAATCAAGTGTGCGCATTTAATTGTTTCACGCATATGATCCTTGCCGAAACTTTTGTGTCTCTTAATCGGTTTAAAGCAAATGGTCGAGGAACTCTTAGAGCCCCATTAGGACTTCTCCAAATTTGGCTCTTTTCACATATCAAAGAGTTTGCCCCTCACATGAAGATTGTTGATGTCATAAAATATCATCATCCAATTCTTAGATTTTCCCAAAGAAACGAATCCTTTCCATCATGGTCTTTCTCTAGGTGGTTCCATTTCCTCAAAAGCCTCAACCCTAGCTTAATTCAATGGCATGTTCGGTGGCTTGGGAATCCCGAGGTGCGCCTTTTTAGTGGAGTTGACAATCCACTTCCCCTCGTGGGACTGACGGGTTTAACATCATATTACCCTTTAAGGGTACTCTGCCAATATTGCGCACTTCAAACAATCCCGCCAATCCTCAAGCTGGGGTTATATCGTATTGATTATCACGATAAAGTCATCAATGAAAACCAAATTGACCATATCAAGGCCGCAATTCAAGCTGCTATTGGGATTTGGTACTCCCATTCCTCGCATTACGTCGTTGCCATCGATGAAGCTGATTTGGAAGGAGAGATGAAGACTCATCAAGCTACTATCGATTACATATACCGTCAAGTAGAACCTGAGCTCGAGGTTCAGTTGCCGGATATTCCCGAACCTCAAGGTTCTTGGCGAGTTCATATTCAGGAGCAAGAAGACAGTGTCCTAATCGATGAGGAACGCTTGGCCCATGAAAACAAGCGTCTCCGCACGACCCCACCTAGTACTTAGGTTTCCATTTCATATGCTTTTCCTGTAAAGGATTTCCTGTGTGTTTCCCTCCTTTCTATTGAGGTTTACTTGTATTCATTTTCATATCCCATGTAAACATCACATGTAAAGTTGAACCACTTTGTAAGCTTCAAGAAAGCAAGGTTTTGTTTTCCCTTGTAATTGTTCGATGAAATGAATAACATTCTTGAACATTTTCATGTAATTTTTAGAAAATGGGCATTCTGATTAAATATTTTTTGTTGTTCCTTTTCAATTGTATAATTTCTTTTGAAGAAATTTTGATAAGAGGAGATTATATGATACTGGGATCACATACACTTCTTATCATTATTTCATCTCAAGAAAATATAAAATTGACTAGGATTTGTACTTTAATGGTTTCTTTTGATTGGTACTAATCTGAGTCTTTTTCTTTTATAGGAGGTTTTGAAAAACAGCTGAAGAAAGATTTGTTATATGAACTCGCCGCCAAACAAAGATGGAAAACGAAGATACCCGAGCCCGTGTCATTAATATGGAAAATCAAATAGCACAAATGATGACATTATTGGCCGATCTCTCTAGCCAAGTCAAAAACCTGACGTTTGTAAATTCTGCTTCTTCTACCATTAATATTCCTACCGCACCCCCTGAGGTGCCGGTAGTAGAGCCAATGGCAAAAGGGCCTGCGGAAGAGATCCCCACTGCAATCCCGATAGTTATCGGTCCAGAGCCTCCATCTAAAGAGATTCCAACTTCGCACTTCGATGAAGAGAATTCAAGGCGCCTAGCAAAGATCGAAGAACGCCTTTGCATGCTGCAAGGCTATCAGTTGCAAGGGTTTGATAAACTATCGCCCTTTGCCAAAGTTATAGTCCCCGAATTCTATAAAGAGCTGGAGTTCACAAGAAAATACGACGGCGTTGGATGTCCTAAGACTCATTTGAAGTACTACCTAGGCAAGATGGCCCGTTATTCAGATAATCCCCCACTCTTGATCAATTCATTTTAGGACAGCCTGGTTGGTCCTGCGTTAACCTGGTTTATAGAGTTGGACATGGAGAAAATTTGTACGTGGGAAGATCTAGTTGATGAATTCCTTCAGCAATACAAATTCAATACTGAAATTGCTCCGACTCGGGAAGAATTAGTCCGAGTCGAGAAAAGGAGAACTGAATCATTTAAGGCCTACGCTCAAAGATTGAGGGTCACCGCATCTCAAGTAAAACCGCCATTGTCTGAAAAAGAGACCATGAAATTGCTGCTTCAGGCTATGCCCCGTGATCTTTTTGAGAAGATGTACAACCATACTTGTATGAACTTTGCTACATTTGTAGAGTTGGGAGAACGCATCGAGGGGATCATGCGGGAAGGAAGGTTGTCCGAGAACACAAATCGTCGATATACCCCGAAGAGGGATAAGGAATCGACTATGGAGATCGCCTATGTACAAAATTCCTCTTCTCAGAAGCCGTATAATCCTCAAATTCATAAACCTGCCATGGAAGTAGGGGGTTCTTCCAGAAACTTTGAGCACAAAGGAAAAGCCCCTCAAAGGCAATTTACTCCATTACCTAGGCCCATGTCCCAACTACTTCCAATGCTGATCGAGAATCATCTTGTCGCAAAAGAGATCCCGAGGAATAATCCGCCAAAGTTTGCTAGATTCGATCTTAATAAGACATGTGAATATCATATGGGTGAAAAAGGTCATCATGTAGATAATTGTTTTGTGCTCCGTTATAAGATCCAAAATTTGCTGGATAAAAAGCTGCTCACCTTTAAGGATTCAGCACCGAATGTCCAACAAAATCCCCTTCCAAAGCATTCTGAAGATGTCAACATGATTTATGAGGATGTTGACGAGGATATACCCCTGATGGATATCCAAGAGATGGAACAGAGCATGCCATTCGATGATCACCAGTTGAAATGTCACATCATACATGATGAAGAAGACCTTATTTCAATTTTGCCAAAGGATAATGAGGTCTACTCCTATAACGAAGAAGAGGATGAATACAAAACTTCCCATTCAGATCGTGAATTTGTGAGGAAAGCCCGTGAGAAGGGTGAAGTGGTAGACACCTTGGGACAACCAAGTGGGAAATACGACTTTATAGTCAAGTATACTCCTCCTCCAAGTTATTTCGAAAACCCTAAAGACATTGTCCCTAGTGGATGGGGAGAGGAATTCGAAGATGACTTCATGGCTATGATTGAACCTGTTGTGATTGATCTGACCAAAGAGAAAATCCCATGTGGGAGTGATACAATTGCCAAGAGTGTCATCGAAGTCGGCTCATTGGTTGATAATTTTGGAGCCATGAAGATCTCAAACACGGGTTTTGGTCCCGTTATGATCGAGTTGCCACCAGAATTAGGTGAATGTTCCAACACTAAAGTGATTCCTACTTTTGACACTAGGGCGGTCCCTTGGAATTATAATACAAATGAAATCGACGCCGTCACTCGATCGGGTCGAATCTACCCACCACGTGAAGGTGAGGAAAAGAAGGCCGTAATTGATGAGGAAGCTGAACAACTCCTCAAAACACTCAAGACAAGTGAGGCTGAAGTGATTGACCAATTGCACAAGATGCTTGCATAGATTTCTCTATTGGAGCTTTTCAAGACCTTTGAAAAGCATAGAAATGCTTTTTAAATGAAGTTCATGTACCCGAGACCATTGGAGAAGTACAGTTGGAGGAGTTTGTGGGTGCTATACTTCTAAGAGATCAAATTACTTTCTTTGAGAGAGACCTCCCTCCTGAGGGCCAAGCACACACTAAGGCGTTATATGTGTCCGCTCAACATTTTGAGACAAAGATTTCAAAGGTCTTGATCGATAATGGCTCTGCCTTGAACATTTGCCCTTTATCCACCCCTCGTAAATTGGGGATAGAAATGGAAAATGTCTCTTTTCCAACAATTCCCATTCGAGCCTTTGATGAGATGAAGAGAGAAACAATAGGAGAAATCGATTTACCACTGACAATTGGCCCTATTACCATGACTCAAAAGTTTCAAGTACTGGATATCCCGAGCAACTTTAGCCTGCTATTGGGATGGCCTTGGATCCATGTTGCAGGAATCATTCCTTCCAGTTTTCATCAAATGATGAAACTTCCTATCGATGGAAAGATTGTGACTATCCAACGTGAAAGAGATGTGGAGACTTTCCATAACAGGGCCATACCTTTCATTGAGCCTGAGGTCAAGGGAGAGTCGAGCTATCACTCGTTTGAGATGGTGTCTGTCACTCATGTGCCTGTTGGATCGATTATCAGAAAGCCTCGGTTCTCAGAGGCCTCCCTAATGGCAAGTAGAGAACCGCTCAAGAATGGTTTTGCTATGGGGAAAGGTTTGTGTAAGTTTGCCCAAGGCATGCCAGATCCTATTAAGGTGGTCAAGATCAACAAGCGTGAAGGCCTGGGTTATCAAGGCGATCGTAAGAGTCAAGGTAATTGCAAAGGCCCAAACATCAAAGGTAAAAGCTACCAATGTCTCTTGCCTCCACCTTTGAAAGATTTCTTTCCTGGACCATCGAAGCTCTTGCAAGAAGAAGAGGCCAATGTCTATCACTTTGTTGATTTGTTTGAAGATGGTCTGGTTGGCACTATTGGTAAAGATGAAGCGTCTACAATTCCCACTGTGTAAGGGATGTTTCTAGTTCTTGCATTTAATTTTTATTTGTATTCCATTCATTTCTCCCCTGTGAGGGAATTCTATTCATTTCTCCCCTGCGAGGGAATTTCACCCCTGCGAGGGAATTCCGTTCATTTCATTCGTTTGTGCTTGTAATAATCTGGATCATAAACTTTTTAGATCCAAGATGATATACGTTGTAATGCAATTTTCGCATATCAATAAAATTCATGTTTTGTTAATAGGCGTGTGAGGCCCAAATCAATCCTATGATGATGCTTTGAGGCCTGAGCCTCCACACGATCTATAGATTCTAAATGTTTTAGTGGAACGAGGACGTCCAATGACATGAGGGCTAGTTCTCGATAATTTTTTCAAAAAAAGAAAAAACAACTTGAATTTGAAAACAAATTTTTCATGACATTTACATACATTGCATTCGTTTATATGTATATATACTAACCATTTTTCAATTGCATCTCAGGCATGACATTTCACATCACAATAGTCATTTACATGGCTCGGATTCGCATTCAAAAGATTTTGACGAACCCGATTATTCCGACTCAGAGAATGAAGATGATCCTCGAGGTATTGAAAAAGAATGGCTCAGACATGAAGAATCCAAACCTCCTACCACCGAACAGCTAGTCACTGTGAATTTGGGAGATTCAGACAACCCTAAAGAAACCAAGATTGGGGCAGGTCTCTCTCAAGTAGATGCCAATAGACTAATTGGGCTCTTGAAAGAATACCGAGATATTTTTTCTTGGTCATATGCTGATATGCCGGGTTTAGATCCTGAGATTGTAGAACATGCGTTACCACTTGATCCTAATATTCTGCCGAAGAAGCAAAAGCTCAGAAGGACAAAACCTGAATTGTCGAAGAAGATTGAAGAAGAAGTCATGAAGCTCTTAAATGTTGGTTTCATTGAAGTCACCCAATATGCGGATTGGATTGCTAATATAGTCCCAATTATGAAGAAGGATGGACGAGTCCGAGTATGTGTTGATTACCGTGATTTGAATAAGGCAAGCCCTAAAGATGATTTTCCTTTGCCACACATTGATGTCTTAGTTGATAGTACTGCTGGATTTGAATTGTTCTCCTTCATGGATGGATTTTCTGGTTATAACCAAATCCGGATGAAAGATGATGATAAGACTAAAACTTCATTCATCACCCCATGGGGAACATTTTGCTACAAAGTTATGCCCTTTGGTTTAAAGAACGTAGGGGCAACATATCAAAGAGCCACGGTGACACTATTCCATGACATGATGCATAAGGAGATTGAAGTTTATGTTGATGACATGATTGCAAAGTCAAGACAAGGTGAAGATCATGTTGAAATCTTAAGAAGATTATTTGACCGTTTGAGGAAATTCAAGCTGAGGCTTAACCCCGCAAAATGCATATTTGGGGCAAAGTCTGGGAAGCTTCATGGATTTATGGTTAGTAATAAGGGTATCGAGATAGATCCCTCTAAGGTGAAGGCCATATGCGATTTGAAACCTCCTTCTACTGTTAAAGAAGTCCGAAGCTTATTGGGAAGATTGAATTATGTTGCAAGATTTATTTCTCAATTGTCAAAAACTACTAAGCCATTCTTCAAGCTATTAAAGAAGAACGCTAAGGTCAACTGGGATGAAGAATGTCAGAAATCATTTGAAGAACTAAAGCGATATCTTTCACAATCTCCTGTACTTGTACCACCTATCCAAGGCGTGCCTCTGATCTTGTATCTCACCATTCATAAGGAATCTTTAGGAGCCATGTTAGCACAAAAAGGACCAAGGGATGGAATAGAACGTGCCATATATTACCTCAGTAAGAAGTTACTACTTCTGAGATTTGATATCCTAAGGTGGAAAAGACCTGTGTAGCCTTGATTTGGGTTTTACATCGACTGAGACAATATACTTTGCATCACCACATCCTTCTGGTTACTGAAAATGACCCGATCAAGTATCTTTTGGAAAAGCTTGCATTGGTTGGAAGGCTCGCTAAATGGCAAATATTACTCTCTAAGTTTGATATTCAAAGCATGGCACAAAAGTCCGTCAAAGGGCGAGCTATAGCTGATTTGTTAGCCGAAAATCCCAGGAAATCTAATGATTGGGATGAAATTGATGAACGGATTTATTTGGTCTCGCTTGACAAGTGGACCATGTATTTTGATGGTGCTGTTAACCTTTCTGGTTTTGGCACTAGGGCGGTTTTAATATCCCCGAAAGGTCAACATTATCCAGTAGCTGCAAAATTGGTATTCCCTTGTACCAACAATATTTCTGAATATGAAGCGTACATCCTTGGCTTGCAATTAGCCATTGATATGAAAGTTAAAAAGCTTCAAGTTTATGGTGATTCTGCACTCATCATTCTCCAGACGGAAGGTGAATGGCAAACACGGGATGTAAAATTAGTCCCTGACCATGAATATCTCGAAAACTTGGTCAAGGAATTTGACGAGATCTCTTTTGATTATCTGCCAAGATCACAAAATCAGTTTGCTGATTCCTTAGCAACTTTATCTTCGATGTTACAAGTAACTGATGGTTTGAGCGTCGATTCTTTGCAGATCGATGTTTTGAAAAAGCCTGCTTATTGCCTGATGATAGAAGAAGAACCTGATGGTCAACCCCGGTATTATGACATCATGAATTACCTTTGAGAAGGCAAATTCTCCCAAGGGAGTCAAGCCAATGATCGAAAATATTTGATGAAGTTGGCATCCAAATTCTTCCTCAGTGGAGGAGCCCTCTATAAAAGGTCTTTCGATTTAGTTTTATTGAAATGCGTGGATGCACAAGAAGCTAAACTCCGATGAAAGAAATACATGAAGGAGAGTGTGGTCCACATATGAACGGTCATCTCTTGGCTAGAAAAATTATGAGGCTCGGTTACTATTGGTTGACCATGGAAGCCGATTGTATTCAGCACGTGAGGTGCTGTCATCAATGCCAAGTCTATGGGGACAAGATCAATGCTCCTCCTAATGAGCTACATCAAATGTCCGAGTCCTGGCCTTTTTCAATGTGGGCATCGACATCATCGAACCGATTAATCCTAAAGCATCGAATGGGCATCGTTTTATCTTAGTAGCAATTGATTAGTTCACCAAATGGATTGAAGCCAATTCTTATACTCATGTTACTACAAAGAGCGTGGCAAAATTCATCTGTCGTGATATCATCGCTCGATATGGAGTTCCTATAGCGATCATCACAGATAATGGATCAAACTTGAACAATAAAGTGGTGGATGATTTACTTGGAGAATTCCATATTCGCCATTTGAATTCTTTTCCTTACCGCCCACAAATGAATGGAGCTGTGGAAGCAGCAAATAAAAACATCAAGAAGATTTTAGCCAAAACGACGGAAAATTATCGTGATTGGCATGATCTGTTGCCATATGATTTGTTTGCTTATCGAACTTCAATTCGTACTTCGACTGGGACAACATCGTTCTCATTGGTTTATGGGATGGAAGCTGTATTACCCGTGGAAGTGGAAATTCCTTCATTGAGGGTACTTTCTCAAATCAAGCTCTCTGAAGCTGAATGGGTTCAACAAAGATTTGAACAACTTAATATTATTGATGAAAAGAGGGTAAAAGCCTTATGCCATGGACAAAGCTATCAGAAGAGAGTAGCTAGGTCATTTAACCGTAAGGTTAGACCAAGGCATTTCGAGATTAACGATCTTGTCTTGAGGAAGGTTTTACCTATCATTCCAGATCCTCGTGGGAAGTTTACTCCAAACTATGAAGGTCCATATATTGTAAAGAAAGTGCTACCCGGTGGAGCACTAATCCTTGTAGAAATGGATGGTCAAGAATTGCCAAGACCTGTAAATGCTGATGCTGTCAAGAAGTATTATCCATGAATAAAGTGAAAGGCCTTTGAGCCATTTTTTGGTTGAATCCGAGCCACTTTAGGATGTTGCATCATGCATTGCATGCATACATATTGCATCTGCATGTTTGTTCATTTTGCAGGATCTTTGATGAAGATTTTACTTGTCCACAAGAGGTTCATTTCAAAAGTGCAAAACTTTCAGAAGTGTCTATTCTTCTTTAGAACTTAGAAGTGACCTTATCCTTTAGAATGCCAAAAGAGTCGGTTAGAATTCTAGAGGTACAGTTAGAACTCTAGAAATGAACCCATATGCTAAGCAAAGCCTGTTCTGTCTACAAATGTTGTCCAATCTTACTTCCAAAAATCTCCCCGGTAGGGTCAAGGAAACATGTCCTTTCAAACAAAATTTCATTATATTTTCATTTCCCCAGGGAGCTGAATTTAACCAAAGTGGGTTTTGGAAAACCTGAAAAGGATTGTTAAATATGCCAGGTGGGAGTGCCTAAAATGATGAGAGGCAACCCCTTTACCAAACATGTCCTCATACACTCTTTGAGAGAATTGAGTGGAAAGAACCATGTCTTAGGACATAAGATTCATTCACAGTGAATACATGATTTGAAATGATAAAGGCATTTTCAATTCTCAATACCCAAACACTATTGATATCCCTTGCAAGCCACTTTGAGCCAAATAGGGAGCATTTCCAAAATAACCATGTCAAGAACAACCCCACATTGGGGCAAAATAGGGGGTCTTGGTTGAAAATTATGGAGCAAAAGATTAAGAAAGATTTTATTGCTTTCACTTGAATCAATCTTCTGGTGCTAGCTTCAAGTGATTTCTTGTCGAAACTCGAAGCAGCCCGAAGTGACGAAGAGCATTCCGTTCACTACCACAAACACGATTATCCATTGCTTAGCCAATTTGAGCCTTATGCAATTCTTTCATAACCCCAGGTGATGATTATCTCCCCACATTGGGGCAAGGCACATGATTTACCAACAAAATTGAGAATATTGGTAAATGCCACTCGAGAGTCCTAGATGCTCAACAGAGAATGAAAACTAGAGGGCATGAAAAAGCAGTGTGTCTGGCAAAAGCAAGGCCAATGCCCATGGAAAAAAAATGCAAAGAAAAGCAAGAATGCAAAAAAGAGCGAAATCCATGATCATGCAAAAGATCATTCGTTGAAAAACAAAAAAATGTCTTGCAAGAGAAAACATGTATTGCAAAGCAATATCATTAGAACAAAGAGCAAAGCTCTCATGTCTCAAGACAAATTCCCAAAAGGACTCTCGAGATAGGATAAATTTCAAGAGTCAAAATTTCAAAAAAGTCATGTGGTGATAATGATGCCAAGATAATCACTCACTTTTAACCCTTTGATATCTGAAAATTTTTCAAGCCTTTTCAAGCCTCACTTGAACCAATATTATAACCCTTATCCAAAGTCTCTTCCGATTGGGATGGTTCGAGTTGAAATAAGAATATCACATAGGAGCTACCGCTAGAAAGAGTGGAAGCAATCCTATCTTATCTTATCTTCAAGATTCTTGACTTGTAAACCTGATGAAGATATTAATTGAATATTCATTTCTTGACCTCAAAGGGCATACCCTTTGTGTAAGCCCATGACCAAGCCATCATTACAGTCCCTTTAAAAGACCTTTTGATCAATGGATTGTATTCACTGTGAACGTTTCTGAAAACCTTAGACATAGGTTGAGTAAGACTTCTTCAGTGAGATTTAAATAGTTTTCCCATATCAATGGTTGGGAACAAAAGCCCTTTTTGAGGCTAGTGTGAAAGACCTCTTTTGATTAGGATATTTGCACTTGACATATTTGATTTAACCCTTAGATGGTTAATCAAATCTCATTTTGTTAAAATCTTCTCTGAAAGGATTCGACAATCAATGTTATTTCGCAAGATTGGTTCTCCAGCAATTTTGAAACTCATAATCAGTCGAAACCTGTTCGTATACGATGAGACTTTTCTCTCAGTCAAAACCCGTTTGTATACGGTGAGACCATTTTCTCTCAGTCAAAACCCGTTTGTATACGGTGAGACCATTCTCTCAGTCAAAACCCATTTGTATATGGTGAGACATCACATCCAGTCGAAACCCGTTTTTACGAGGTGAGACATCACATCCAGTCGAAACCCATTTTTACACGGTGAGACTATCGCATCCAGTCAAAACCCGTTTTTACACGGTAACACATGACATCCAGTGAGACAACTCTCCTAGTCGAAATCTGTTTTTACATGGTGAAACCTTTCTCACAGTCTAAACCATACGGTTCGTATGTTATCCTTAAACCATTCATTTTCCATTTAGTGATTTCATTGTCTTCATTCCATTCCACGAGAGAGAGAAACAAAGATAGAGCAAAAAAAGCCCAACAAGAGTTCAGATACCCTGATAAGCAAAGGTAAGTATTAGGTACATCCCTAACCAACCATCATTGCTCTTGTCATTTTCTATTTTTCAAAGTGGAGTCGACTAAAAATTTCAGGTATCAATTTTGTCTTTGAGTGGAACCTCTTTGAGCTCCCACCCAAAGAGGGGCATTGCCGACACCCCAAATTTTCCTCAACATTTTAATCATTTTTTTTTGGCAAAAATATAAAAAAAATAAAGAGCCAAAAAGAAAACAAAGAAAACAAAACAAAACAAAACAAAAGAAAACAAAAAGAAAAAAATGAAATGAAATGAAAAGAGAAATAAATTAGAAATAAAAGGAAAACGAAAAAAGAAAAAGGAGAGAAAAATGAAAAAATAACAGAAAAAAAGAATAGAAAAGGGGAGGGGGATTTGCTCTCTCAAGGAAGCTCTCGGCGCCCGCGGACTCTCTCACGCTCTCTCTCTCTAGGAAAGACGAACGCTCGCTCTCTCAAAAAAAGGTCCGGGAGGTCTCTCTCTCGGAGAGAAAAAAGCGGTTCGCACGGGGATACTCTCGCTCACAGAGACTCTCTCTGAATTCTCTCTCTATAACTGCTCGATAGAGCTTCCATGACAGATCTGGAAACCCTAATCCTTCTCCTCTGTTCCTGTCATCACGCCTTTCCGGTTCCCGTCGTCGGACTTGTCGCCCGGAATTAGAGAGCGGCTAGTTTCCATTTTCAGTCCTCCTCCGGATATTCTCAAGCCTGAGAAGACAGAGCAACTGCCAGCTAAGGAACTCGAGGTGCGGGGCTCAGATACGAAGCCAACTAGCGATGGCGGCGACGGTGACGACAACAACAGTGGCGGATCGCTCTCGGAGATCGAACATTCGCTCATTCAATCGTCTCGAACAATCACCGGCCAAGGAGTGCAAGGTGTGAGGCTCGACTTGAAGCCGACCTTCGAAGATTGGTGACATCGGCGACGACGCCCGCAGTTCTGTTCGCCAAATTTAACTTGATCCGAAACCACCCGGTGAGGATCGGCAACAGTTGCGACGACAACAACGCTTGACCGATTTTTTCTCTCTGGATCGAGCTCGCTCGATCGGTGAGATTTCTTTCTATCCCACTCGATCAGTTAGGGTTTCGATTTCCGTTCTCTCTCTCAATCCATTCGGGTCTTGGATTCTGACCTTCCCCTCTCTCGTTCGTTTTCTCTAGTAATCGCTCTCTCTCGGTTGGATCTAATGCCCTCGTTGCGAATCGTGCCCTTCCGGAGCTTGAGATACAGTGGTTCGGGTCCATGCCAAGTTGGAAGCCTCGGCTCAACTCTCTGTCTCTGGCTCGATCAAGTGAGGAAGAACAAGTTTATCGAGATTTTCTGGATAAATGTCATTTGTTTAGGCACTGTCGTTGTTGTCTTCGTTGTTGATTGATGGATTTAGAAAATCCGTTTAAGATCTGGTTCCGATTTGGTATTGAGTTGAGTAGATATTTGATTGAGCCGTGTTCTGTGCTGTGTAATTAAGACAAACGATTGCTATTTCGTACAAGGATGGAAATTGGTGTTGGAATCATTGCTTGTATGCTTAGATTTCTCTATTATATCTCTTTTTCCCTTGTCCGTATCACTCTAATGTGTCATCGTTATGTATGTGGTATGGCCGACGATCGAGTGAGAGCTTGCCTCTTCAAATAGAAGTTTACTGATAGTGGTTGACAAGGCTACAATCATTGACTATGGACTCTCTGCATTTAGTTGTTTTCATTACTTGTGTTTCTTCTTTTCTATCCGCCATTCACATCTTTGTTATTGAGCTGTTTCAAGGCCCTGTGTACATGAAGGTGAGGCTGTAAAGCATCCGAGGTTTAGAATTCTTACAAACAATCTTTTCATGTTGAGTTGGGGAAGTAAGAAAATGAGTTTTACTCTTAGTTTGTCTATGAGTAGTATTAAAGAGGGCATTAGCCATTAATGAAGTTGTTTACTACTTAAGAGTGATGGTAGTATTCTCGATTGTTATGCTGCTGTGATTTGTTGTTATCATGTGCGCTTTTAGTGGGTCAAAGGCGGGTCACGTGCATTTGATGTTTGCTATTCATTGCAAATGCAAATTTGACTTTCCATGACACACGCCATATATGAATATCAGTATGATATAATTGCTGCTTATGATTGAAGCATGTGGAAAAAATATTATGTCAATGATAAGTCAAATTTTACTAAAAATCGATCCATGTATGCTGACCATGTTTTGATATCCCATAATTGGGTGTGCATTTGATTCTAACTTGAGGCTAGTTTGGTTATGGATTGATGTCATTTTGATCAAGTAGACTCATTCATGCTTGTGAGAAAATATAGCTTCAATTTCATGGTAATTTGTCATCAAACAATCACAATTTGCAGTCTCGTATGCTCTTTTACCATTCCGACTGCATGCTGGAAGTTGTGGATTAAATATAGATTAGATGAATTCTGTCTTAGCTTGGTTCTGTTTTGCTGTTTTGCGGCTCTGTTCTTGTGTAGATTGTTTTAGCCGATTGATATATCTTGGCTCTTGGAGTCTCTTTAGAAAAAATATGCATGCTGAATCTGAGAATGTTGTCTTCTTAAAGCTGCTTGTGATATGCTGTTTTTTTCCTGTGGCTAGCTGCTGTTAGTATTGAAATGGAATAGTCGATGTGTCGCGATTTCGTATGCCTGATATGTCACTTTCTGTTTTGGCTTAAATGAGGTGCTAGATGAGTTTTTTTGGCCTCGAGCCCTTCTAGACATAAAAAATTCACTTCTAGGGCTTTGATTTGATATGTTGCATGCCCTGAACGGATGTCATTTGGTCGCTCAAAAACACCTATGAAGTCTGTTGATTCTGCAGTAGTTTTTAGGTTGATTTGCTGTTCTGTGATTTTCTGTTCTAACTGGACTGAGCTGGTAGATGATGTTATTAGAACTTAATGTCTTCTAGAGATTTGTAATAGAATTCTCAAGCTTTCCATAAACATATTATATGTGCGATTTGGCCATCATTTGCCCTGCCTGATGCTTCTTACAAAGAGCACTAATCTGCTGATGTGTTCTGCTTGTTATGATCTAATCTGACCACTTATACAAATGGCTTTACTTGAGTTAGGAAAAGACCTAAATTGCAATTGTCACCTAATAGGAATTCGTAAAGGACACCTTGAGCTTTCTAACGATGCCTAGTTTGTCCAATTTTCCCATCATTTGCCCTGCTTTTCTTTTTTTCTTTTAGATCAAGTTTTGAAGTATGAATTTGTCTTGACCTGCAATGCTGTCTTGTTTATAAGAATCTGATTGTCTACCAATTTTGTGTGATCTTATACATAATGATCTTGAGGATAAATTCTCAATGAAAGCTGTCCATAATATCCATATCCATCCCATGCTAAAATTTGAGAATTTTTAAGGTCAAGTAACCTTAGAATTCAAGTTGACATGTAGCAATTTAAATTGTTATGCATTGTGCTCCTAATGACAAGTCACATATCAATGTTAATGGATTTGTGTGGCTTTTTGCATATGGATTTAGGGTTAAATGTCTAAAGCAAACCTTTTCTTCACATTTAACCCTATGTCACGTTCGAATTTCATGATTTTCATGCATTGATTAGGTGGCTTAAAAAATCAATTATCATGCATCATTCTCTGATTTGCTTATGATTGATTTGCATGCTTTAGCGACTATTGCTTTTCGGCCATGAATTCGACTTTACTTGAACTTGATACGCCTCAGGAAATTCCATTCATGGAAGTTGCTCTTTATAAAGTGCTTAATTTATGTGCTTTTTTCTTAGAGCCAATCATACATGGGTTCTACCCCAATTGCTTTGAAATTCCTTTCACTTGTATGCACCTAGTCATAAATTTCTTAGATTGGGTTTAGATTAGGACCTTGAAGATGGAGAAGGCGTGAAGATGGTGGAGGTCGATGTCCATTCCGACCATTTTCATGTAATACCCATTTTCCCGACATATGTCTCGGGCTCCATTTGTTATATAAAACCCGACAAGTTGCGGGTTTCCTTTCTTTTCCAATTGTTTTCTCTTTTATATTTTTAGAATTGCATTATTAGGTTTAACTGCTTTTCTTGATTGTTTACTTAATGTCTTGCATTTTCAATATTATTGATTGTTTTCCTTTCTTTTTTTTTTTAAATAGAATAGAATGAAAGTAATCCATCACGCCTGATCATTTAGTATAGAATTGACGATCCTGAAAATATAAAAAGAAATGCATGGACATGTTAGGAAAAACACAACATACTAATTTGGTACCGAAATGGCGCTAATAGCAATATTAGCATAACCCAAGTCCCCAAACCTAGATATCTGGTTACGTAGGAATCGAGGGAATACTCCCGATCCTCGGTTGGGTCTCTAGCCGACCCCTAAAATGAGGCTAGTGGCGACTCCTGTATATTTTTAGGTTGTTATAAATAATTAGATCGCATAAATAAACTTGTTGTCATGCGGGGTACGAGCTTGGGAGAGCTCACGATCTTGAGATCAAGTACCCCTAAACCCGACCTTTCCCACCTTGGACTTTTCAAGGGGCGGCGAGATTCGGGTCACGATAGTTAGTTGTCTGAAACAGTGAAACCATTTTTCAAGTTCCTGAAAAGGAATGTAAAGATTGAGTGGGATATCGAGTGTCAAGGCGCCTTTGAGAAGATAAAATACTATCTCACTCATGCACCATTCTTAGTACCTCCTCTCCCTAAAATTCCCATGATTCTGTACTTGACCATACATGATGAATCATTAGGAGCCATGTTAGCATAGAAAAGACCAAATGATGGGAGAGAGTGCGCGATATACTACTTGAGCAAAAAGTTCACTGTTTCTGAGATGAACTATACAGAAGTTGAGAGAACTTGCGTGGCATTGATTTGGGTCTTGCACAGGCTATGGCAATACACACTCCATCACCGAATCTTGTTGATGACCGAAAATGATCCCATCAGGTACCTCCTGGAGAAGCCGGCACTGGTTGGCAAGCTTGCCAAGTGGCAAATCTTAATTTCAGAGCTTAACGTTCAGAGCCTGGGACAAAAGTCCGTTAAAGGCCGTGCTATAGCAAACATGTTGGCAGAGAGTTCCAAGAGGTCTAGAGCATCAAACGAAGATAGTGATGTAGATGAGCAAATTTTACTTGTATCAAGCAACAAATTGACGATGTACTTCGATGATGCAGTCAACTTAGTTAGGTGGGGTATTGGGATAGTTCTTATCTCCCCAGACGGACAGCACTACCCCGTCACTTCTAAATTGACATTCCCTTGCATGAATAACGTCGCTGAGTACGAGGCATGCATTCTCGACCTCGAAGCTGCCATTGATATGAAGATCCGCAAGCTACAAGTTTATGGTGATTCGACCCTTATCATCTTACAAACCGAAGGCGAGTGGCGAACTCGGGATTCTAAATTAATTCAGTATCATGAGTTCCTGGGGAAGTTCATGAAGGAATTTCAAGAAATATCATTTGAATACTTACCAAGGTCCCAAAATCAATTCGCTGATGCCCTAGCTACCTTGTCTTCAATGTTGCAAGTAGCTGGAGGCTTGGACATTGAGCCATTGAGAATTGAAATCCTTAGATGCCCGGCTTATTGCATGACAGTTAAAGAGGAACCGAACGGACAGCCTTGATATTACGACATCTTGAAGTATCTGCAGAAGGGTGAATTCCCCGAAGGAAGTGAAGCAGTAGACAGAAAGTATTTGATAAAGCTAGCATCAAAATTCTTTGCTAGTGGAAATGTCCTCTACAAAAGGTCCTTCGACTCGACATTGCTAAGGTGTGTTGACGCTAAAGAAGCCGACCGTTTGATGAAGGAGATACATGAAGGGGAGTGTGGCCTCCATATGAATGGACACTTCTTGGTGAGAAAAATCATGCAACTCGGTTATTATTGGATGACCATGGAGTCCGACTGCATTCAGCACGTACAACGTTGTCACCAGTGCCAAATTTATGGAGACAAGATAAATGCCCCTCCAAATGAACTTCACCAAATGTCTCAACCCTGGCCCTTTTCAATGTGGGGAATTGGCGTGATCAGGCCCATTAACCCCAAAGCTTCAAATGGGATCGATTTATCCTGGTGGTGATAGACTATTTTACCAAGTGGATCGAGGCCAACTTGTATGTTAATGTTACTGCCAAGAATGTGGCAAAATTCATTCATCGCGACATTGTCACTCGTTACGGGATGCCGGAGGCGATCATTACCAACAACGGCACTAATTTGAACAACAAAGTCGTGGATGGTTTGTTTAGTGAGTTTCAAATTAAGCATTTAAACTCATCATTGTACCGTCCTCAGATGAATGGAGCAGTGGAGGCGGCGAACAAGAACATAAAGAAAATCCTATCAAAGACTGCCGAAAATTATTGCGATTGGCATGATAGACTCCCTTACGCGCTAATGGCATATCGAACTTCTATCCGCACCTCCACAGGGGCAACTCCTTCTTCACTCGTGTATGGGATGGAGGTAGTCTTGCCTGTTGAAGTTGAAGTCTCTTTTCTAAGGTCCTTTCCCGATCTACGCTCGATGAGACTGAGTGGATGCAACAGAGGCATGAGCAGTTAAACATGATCAATGAGAAGAGATTGCAAGCTGTATGTCATGGACAATGCTATCAGAGACGAGTCCCAAAAGCCTTCAATTGAAGGGTGCGTCCCAGACACTTTGAATTCAATGACTTGGTGCTGAGGAAAGTGCTTCCAATTATACCAGACCTTCGTGGCAAATTTACCCCGAACTACAAAGGGCTGTATGCCATTAAGAAGATTCTGCCTGGTGGTGCTTTGATGTTAGTTGAAATGGATGGTAGTGAATTGCCTAGACCTATAAACACCGATGCAGTCAAGAAATATTTTTCATGATTGAAATCAAGGTCGAGTAGCCACTTCATGCACAATTCGAGTCTCATGGCATTATACTAGCATCATAGATATTAGACATATGTCACATACACGCATATCTATTTGTGTTTCAGGCACCTTGCCGTTCGATGAGGAAATGGTGGAGGGAAGAGTTGATTCAAGGATCCATCAAGTCTCCACATGAACGGTTGAATATCTCTTTTTCCTAATTGAGAGGCAAGACGCGATATCAAAAAAAAAAAAAAATTGGTGTGGCATCATTCACATGACCTATTTCGGTGCAACTATGCATGCTTCGTATCGATGACCCTCGAAAAGGGGAACTCGTCAAAATGATTTTATTCGGGTAAAAAGGTGAAATGTTAACCATGCCAAATAAGAAGTGCTTAGGATGAAGAAAGGCAAGCCATTTCCAAAACACATCCTTCAAACACTTTTAAGAATTGAGTAAAAGCAACATTCTCTTAGGATGAATGATTCATTCGCATTGAGCACAAAGATCGAAATGATAAAGGCAATTCCTTCACCAACCCCAAGTATTACACTAATCTCTTACTACCCCTTTAGGTAGAGCAAAGATGATCATTCAAAATACCCTGTCAAGGACAACCCTACATTGGGGGCAGCATAGGAGGTTACGGTCGTGTTGCAGAGCGAAATATTAAGAAAGATTCTATTACTTTCACTTGCATCAATCTTTTGGTGGTAGCTTCAGAGGAATTCTCATCGGAGCTTGACTCATCCCAATGTGAAGAAGAGCATTTCTTTCTCTATCCAAACATTGATACTCGTTGCTTTAACCAATTTGAGACTAATTGTTCATTTCTGAACCCCCAAGCAGTGATCATCTCCCTTCACTAGGGCAATGCATAAGAATTGACCTAATACAATTAACATTTACAAGAAAACGAGAAAAGCATCTCGAAAGTTGTAAGAGCTCCAAAAGGTCACAGAGCAAGAAGTTCGACAAATTAGGGGGCATGAAAAAAGTAGTGTGCCTACTAAAAGCAAGGCCAATGCTCGTCGAGAAAAATAGCCAAAAGACTACATCTTATGTGAAAGAAAAATTGTCAAAGTCCAAGTGCCTACGTAAAAAAAAAAAAAAAATCATCATCGCAAGAGCAAAGAAAATTAGAGAAAAGAGCAAAGCTCCCATGCAAAAATGATTAGTCAAGAGACTTTCGAGATGTGCAGTGTTTCAAAAGCCAAATGCTTTCAAAAGATCGAGTGACCTGGTCAAGATGCCGTGATGATCACCGACTCTAAGAAACCTCATGAAAATTTTAAGCCTTTCGAGCCTATCCCAAGCCAACATTACAACCCTCTTTCGAAGTCTCTTCTGATTGGGATGATTTGAGTGAAAATGAGAATACCACAAAGAAGCTACTGCTTGAAGGAGTTGAAGTAATTCTATCTTGTCTAATCTTCCAAGCTCTCGACTTGTAAACCCGATAAAGGTAATGACAAATGTTCCTTTATTGGCCCCAAAGCAACAATTCCTTTATGTAAGCCCTAATCGAGCCTATATTGCAGCCCATTCAAAAGATCTTTTTTTTGTATCGATTAACTTGTGCTCATCGTGAATGTTTCTGAAAGCCTTTGACATGGGTTGTGTGAGATACCCTCAGCAATCAGTTACTTCACATGCGAATAGATGGGATCGAGCAGCTATGTTATCGAGAGTGTGCGAAAAGCCCTTTCTGATTAAAGAGCTCTAGTTTGGCATGCTCAATGAACCTTTTTCACAAATAAAAATTGTTTTGATAAGAACTTGTTTCTTGGAGAATTTGATGATTAATGATATATCCACGAGCAAGTTGACAGTTTTGCGCCACAAGATGCCGATTGACATCAAATGATTTTCTAAAGCAGTTGGACTTAGCTTAACTGGCTTGTTCAATTAATGCTGCAATATTGCTAATACATCTCTTGATAACGTCTCTAATGACATTTGTTCAAGTTGAGCTTCACAGGATTCCTCAATGAAGCCATGCAGTTTTCAAGAGGTTAGTGGGTGCTTCCCTAAAAATCAAAGGTTCATGGTCAACCTCAAACCATGTCATCAAAAGGTTTGTGGGTCTATCCTTAAACCACGGGGTTGGTGGCTTTTCCTAAACCACACGATTTGTGGATCTATCCTTAAACCACACGGTTCGTGGGTCTATCATTAAACCATACAGTTAGTGGGTCTATCCTTAAACCACACAGTTCATGGGTCTATCCTTAAACCACAAGATTCGTGGGTCTATCCTTAAACTACACAGTTCGTGGGTCTATCCTTAAACCACAAGGTTCGTAGGCCTATCTTTAAACCACAAGGTTCGTGGGCCTATCCTTAAACCACACGGTTTGTAGGCCAATCCTTAAACCACATGGTTCGTGGGTCATCCTTAAACCACACGATTAGTGAGCCTATCCTTAAACCACGCTTTTAAAATGTTCGCGAGTCTATTTTTAAACTGTGATTTTTTCAAAAGGTTCATGGTCAACCTTAAACCATGTCATCTACAAAGGTTCGTTGATTTCCCTCAAATCATGCATTTTCAACCTGATCAAGACCCATTTATACACGATGAAACCTACCTCCCAATCGAAACCCGTTCGTACACGGTGAGACTATCATACCCGGTCGAAACCTGTTCGTACACGGTGAGACCTTCCTCCCAATCGAAACCCGTTCGTACATGATGAGACCTACCTCCTAGTCGAAATCCGTTCGTACATGGTGAGATTATCATACCCAGTCGAAACTTGTTTTTGCACGATGAGACCTCAATCATTCTCTCCCTTCTTATGACCGGGAGAGCTTTGTAGCCTAGAGTCCGTCTTTCTATGACATGGTGTGCTTTGTAGCCCGGAGAGCTTTGTAGCCCGGAGTCCTTCTTCCTATGACACGGTGTGTTTTGTAGCTCGGAGTCCTTTTTCCTATGACACGGTGTAGCCCGAAGAGCTTTTGTAGCCCAGACAACTTCTGTAGCCCAAAGAGCTTTGTAGCCCGGAGTCCTTCTTATGACATGGTGTGCTTTGTAGCCCGAAGAGCTTTTGTAGCCCGGAGAGCTTTATAGCTCGGAGTCCTTCTTCCTATGACATGGTGTGCTTTGTAACCCAAAGAGCTTTTGTAGCCCAAAGAGCTTTATAGCCCGGAGTCATTCTTATGACACGATGTGCTTTGTAGCCTGGAGTCTTTCTTCCTATGACACGGTGTGCTTTGTAGCGCCGAGAGCTTTTGTAGCCCGGAGAGCTTTGTAGCCTAGAGTCCTTCTTCTTATGACACAATATACTTTGTAGCCCGGAGAGCTTTTGTAGCCAAGAGAGCTGTGTAGCCCAAAGTCCTTCTTTCTATGACACAGTGTACTTTGTAGCCTGGAGAGCTTTGTAGCCCAGAGTCCTTCTTATGACACGGTGTGCTTTGTAGCCCAGAGAGCTTTTGTAGCCTAGAGAGCTTTGCAGCCCGGTGTGCTTTTGTAGCCTGGAGAGCTTTGTAGCCCGGAGTCCTTCTTTTTATGACACAGTGTACTTTGTATCCCGGAGAGCTTTTGTAGCCAAGAGAGCTGTGTAGCCCAGAGTCCTTCTTCCTATGACACAGTGTACTTTGTAGCCCGGAGAGCTTTGTAGCCCAAAGTCCTTCTTATGACATGGTGTGCTTTGTAGCCCAGAGAGCTTTGCAACCCGATGTGCTTTTGTAGCCCGGAGTGCTTTGTAACCCGGAGTCCTTCTTCCTAGGACACGGCGTGCTTCTGTAGCCCGGAGTCTTTCTTCCTCTTATTGACAGGACGCACTTCCGTAGTTATGAGTCCTTTCCGTCGGCCTAATACGTGCTTATGAACCTAGGGTCTCTCTATCGCCAAAATAATTTAGGTGTCTTTTGTTTTTGAATGGAACCTCTTCGAGCTCTCATTCAAAGAGGGGCAGTTGTTGACACCTAAATTTATAATTTTATTATGTACAAGATTAGGAATTAGTTACTAAAACAAAAACAAAAACAAGAAAAAACAAACAAAACAAACAAACAAAAAAAGAGAAAACAAAAACAAAAGCAAAAACAACGAAAAAAAGAGAAAAAAGAAAACGTGGAAGGGGCCGGGCTGGATCTCACCTTGGCCCGGCCCATGCCGCCTTCTCCCTCTTCCTCTTCATGTGTAAAACCCTAGCATAGAGGAGAACACAGCAACAGATACAACATAGAGGAGAAGGAGACCAAAGTTGAGGAGACGTGAGGGAAAAAGGAGAAAACGGAGAGAACAGCAACCGAGAGAAATAGAGAGAGAACCCGCAGCGGCTCTACCCCACGGCTGCTCGAAGCCTTCGCTGCGCCACCCGCCTCATGGCAGAGCCGCTCGTCCGCAAGCACTGCGCCACCATTGCCGCGCCCCGACTCGCCTGCATCCCGCACGTCCGCGACTCCCTGTTGCAATTGCGACGACCTGATGCTCACACCACCTTTGCCCGGCGCCCAACGCAGTTCGAGCTACCGTTGCCCTCTGTCCCTGATCCACCGTGCGCCTCCGCCGGACATCACCACTCCAAGCCCCCTTGCGCATGTCACTTCCTCTAGTCGTGCCGCCATCAATCACATCGATCACCGCTCACTTCCCTAGAACCTAGATCTGAAGAAACGGGAGAGGGAGAGAGCACCGGAGAGGAAAATGAGGGGGCCTCCAACTCCGCCCAAGCCTCCTCGCACCATTGCTGCTCCACCCAAGTTGGCCGCCGTCCCGCCAGCTGCCGAAGTTCCTCCTCGCCCGCAAGCTCGCACCATCGCTTCCCCTGCAAGCTCGCGTCACCGTCCCTGCCGCTACTGCCTCGTTGCTCCGTCATCCTTGCCGACGCTGCCCAAGCCGACGCCGCCACTCGCCGCATCGCCGCCACCACCCGCCACTTTGCCGCCACCATCAACACAGAACCGCCACTCGATGTCCCGACCATCCCCCTTCGCCACCGCAACACAACAGGAGAGAGATGAGGCAAATCGAGTCTTGGCCGGGTCCGACGAAAGCCCCGCTGGGTAGGGTTTCGGCCCAAAACTAGGTATGTTCCTTTAAGTAATTCGGGCCAGATTTGGGTTATTTTTGCATGTGGGCTTATGGGTTTTTGGGCTTGTGGGCTTGGGCTGTTTAGTGTGGGCTTATAGGTTTGGTTTGTTTTAAAAAGAGAATAGGGGACCTCTTGGGTTGGGCCCGCATTTTGGGCCCACCTACTCCTAACCGCATCGAACCCGAGTCCGATCTCCGACCGGACTAGATCCGCGTCGACCGGGCCGAACTTGAGTCAGGTTGGACCGCGCCGGATCCGGTCCGGTCCCAAAAAAATTATATTATTTTTTTATAAACAATTTCGAAAATCCAAAAAATGTAGGTTTTGATTAGAAATGACCATGTATTGCCTTTATCATGTATTTAGACCTTTAATTGCTCGTATATTGATTATATTACATGTTTAATTTACCTGTTTAACTGTGTTTGCAATTGCTTAGTGGCATGTGTTTAATTTTACTGCAATTGGGATCTTGAATAGTTATGATTGTTATTTTAATGATTGTGCACCCGCATGATCACCTCACATGTTAGTGGATAAGTATAAAATCAATTCAAACTGCCTAACAAAAATCATTCTGTTAAAATGAACAAAATTAGGTACCGAAATGGTATTAATTGGTCAATTAGTGTAATCAAGTCCCCGACCCTAGATTCTCTAGTTGCGTAGGAAGTAAGGTACACTCTCATATCTCACTTGGTTTCTAGCCGACCTTAATAGGTTAGTGGCGACTCCTTTTGTGCAAAAATTCCTAAAGAATATCTCAATATCACACGGGGTATGGGCTTGGGAGAGCCCACGCCTAATCATGGGCCTTAGGCCCGTCTTTTAGGCAATACCCCTAAACCTGTTCCCTCCCCCTGAGAGTAGGTCGCAACAAAGATGTTGAGAAAGGTCCATGTATACTTTGAAGGCAAAATACTTTCCATGAATTGATATGAATATTTCAATGTGTAGATATAATGCCTTCTTGGTATAAAAGTTCGTACGAAAGTGATATTTACATTAAGATGTTTGTATTGGAGAGCTTTGCTTGTCTATAAATGAAGAAAGGAATATTTAGTGGAAGGTGCTAGAGTTGGAAAGACATTTGAATTTCCATACATTAGCGGGAAATGTGACCATTGAGGTGTTAGGATGACCAAATAGAAGAATAACTTCTTGGGCAATATGAGTACTTTGATGTGCTTGGGAAGACCTTGGCGCAGAAAGTGAACCAATTGGTATTTGGTGAAATTGCCGGTCTATATGGACCTCATTATAGAGGGATTTCATGCTACAAATTGAGTGAATAATCCCATATATAGAAACAAATAATTAGCTCTAAATCGATTTGATCTTCAAATTGGTGCATTGGAGCCAATCTCATTACTTGACATCCACAAAGAAATGTATTGGAGAAGTTAGAAGGGATTTGCCATTTTTGGTTAAGCAAAGGAAGTATAGAGCAAGTTCGTAGAAGCAATTTGGACTATTTTGGGGAAGATTATGAAATAATAACAACATTAACAGTCGTTGCTTTGACCTATCAGAAGTCTCCAACTTGCTAAGGAAGCTTGGAGGGCTAAAGTTGTACATGGGAGTGAGAGTTGAAGGTGGCCATAAGGATAAAATCACTCTTAAAATGATTCTTGTTGTGCTTATTCTCTTCAGAATAAGCGAGTAAAGTATGATGGTTCCATCCTCACCTCGACAATTGAGCCATAACCGACAGAAATTCATATAAGCAATCTTATATGTAACAAAATCAGTTTGATTTTGGTGTCTTGAGACATGGATTTCCTAGGAACCGTCGTATATCAATAATTTATCGTCGCCGATACTGAACTGGACAAAATGCACCCTGAGATGAGACAGCAACCGCCTGAAGAAGTTGCCCGAATGGGCCAAAAGTTCCCTTCTCATCGGTGGGATTCGTTCGTTTGGACCGTCAGAAATCCAGGACCACATGTGGGCCCACCGGTGGAATTCTAATCGCAAACGATGATTCTTGTTGACATCTAAATTTTGATGACCTAATTATTCCTTCATTGCATAGAAAATAAGGGACTAAAATTTAGCCCTTAAGTAAAAATATTAAATTAAATTGCTTTGCATATAGATATTAGGGGCATATTTTATTTAAATATACATTTGTCGAGCCTTGGATGGAAATGCAGACGGCCTTGTGACTGCCAAGGATGACGATGGGAACACAATCTCACAGCTAGCTGCGGCTTCGAAACAGCTCCAGTCCACTGGGCAGCAAAACGGGGCCAAGCTCATTAAAAGGTTATGATGACCACACCCTTTAAATGCCGGAGTTCTAATTCGGTTAAGTGAAAGTTTTGACCCAGTGACCCATGCAGAAATTCTTTCAATTTTGTGGGCACAAGATCTTCAGTAATTAGGGAAAGAAAACAATAGAGTATGGTTGATTTGGTGAGTCACAAGGAAACAAAATAAAAAGGGCCGATTGGCAAAGAGCAGGAGGCGTGCGCATCATGAAATAAAATAAAAACGAAACTCGATTCTCACGTTTCGAAGTTGGAGCAATATTCAGTTAATAAAAGAAACAGGAAATAAAGAGAAATCGGCTTATATATGCATGATATGCAAGGATCAAAAGAAGGAAAGTGGATTTTGGGCTTTCCTTTTACCAGCCCTAGCCGTTCCCTATAAAAGGAGAAGACCCTTTCGATCAGACGAGGGAGGATCGCAGAGAACACACTAGAGAAAACACGTGAGAATCGAGAGAGGAGAGGGAGCTCCGCCAAAAGCTCTTCACGGCCGTGACTTTGCTGAGTTCGTGGCAGCACCTTGACACCGACCTTGCTGCCGATCGTCCAGCTTTCCAATGATCCTCCCCGATGATAGAGCAACAGCGTTCACTTCCTGTCAAGCCGTGATCAATAACCACGAAGTTTTGGGGGCCACACAACTAACATTCGCGGCCACAATTGAGAGAAAAAGGAGCTGCAGCCCTAGAGAGGACCGAGAGAGAGAGAAGAGATTTCGTTTTTTAGCCGTCAACGCTGGTCACCTTCAACAGCCGCGCCCAAGTTCTCGTACCAGCAACGTCACTGTCCATCATGTGTTTTCTCGACGCTGATTCACGAGAACCTGCTAAACGAATGCCTAGTAACGCCAACAACCAGTGAGCAAGCTTCAACAGAGTCCCGTCGGCACTTCAACGCTTCACATCTGTCCCCGACGACTGGTCATGCTTGTGGTGATATTCCGCAATACCTTTCCAACGCCCACGGCTTCCGGACGTGTCTGCGTTCCGGCCCGGCTAGCTTGTTTTACGTTCAGCGAGCACGGTATGCCCGACGCCTTCGGATCGTTGCGGTGCCACTTGCGGTGATTTCTCCGCCCGACAAAGAACTCGGCCATCCCGGCGCATTCCGAGACCAAAGACGGCGTCATCTCCAACCCCGCCACAGCCGCTTTAACGATTTTATGAGCAACTCAAGTGACACCAGCAAAGCATCTAGGCCGACTCTTCATCAATTCTTTTTGGTCACATCCCATTATAGTTTCTTTCCCTCCAGGATTCGTCAGTGGGCACAAAAGGACGTTCGCAATACGCGGTGAAATTTGTCCTGTTTTGGCCAGGTTTTTAAAAAGAGAAGATTGATAGCGAGGCTTATTACTGCCAATCCCCACAGCGATGAGCTGCTGACCCGATCGCTGACCAGCCCAACGCCTCCAACATGTCGCTGCCTCCCCTCTTCTGCTGATCTCCAGCGGAGCCTTTGACGAGTCGAACATACCCACTCGGATCCGAACCACACCAGCAGCCACGCAGATTTTCGACGAAGCTACTGCCTTCAACACCGATCCAGCCACGATTCTGTTTTGTAGGTTCATTGAGGGAATCTTTGGCAAAAGCACGACCTCGCGTCATACGAGGGACCCGAGAACTAAGAGCAAAAAGATGGATTAAGTGGAGACCGATTCTTTACCTGATACTTATATTCTACTATGTCTTGACTTTATCCCGCAGGATCCATTTATGTTGGCCACATGCAGAACACCCTCGAAGAAGAAATGATAAAAGAGAGTCCAGAGTCCCTACTCTTAGCGAGTTCTGAAGTGATCGAAGCTTTCCGATGAACACCACCACACACCGCTAGTCATCCGTTGAGCGGATTCCGATGAGTTCAAATTTGGCAATGTTATTTGCGAAATTAGGTAATTATCTTATCTAAATTTGATTTGGATATTTTATTACCTAATACATGCTTTTCAATATCTTACGTGCATATTTGAATTATCGGCGTATTCCCAATTAAGATTTATTTCCTAATTCGCAACCCCATATAATCTTTGATTTTATCTATAAGGCTTTCGATGAAATTATTGATTCCGCGGGAATAAAATTGGTATTTTGATCTTTAAGGCTTAAGATCAATTTATCGATTTTATTAGCGAGATATTATTCCTGAACGATGTATAATATCTTTGATGATTTTGAATGATTTGTCTTGTCTTGATTGCTTTATTTATCTTGAAACATGTTTGAGTTATAATATTGCATACTTTAGGGTTATTTGCATATTTAGACTAGACGTTTTATTTATCATGAATTTTCAATATATATATATATATATATATATATATATATATATATATATATATAAACATGAATTTAGGATGTTAGACTTTTGTTTCATTAGCTTAAATTGCATTTTTAATTATTTGACATTTTTTAATTTCGAAATTAATTAATTTAAAAAAATCATCATGCATATGTCATGTAGAATTAGGGCATCATTCGTATGTCATTGCACATTAGAATAAAATTGCATATTTCATTTTAAGTTTAGATTGATTTAGATAGACTACATCTTAGGTTAGAGATTGATAAGTTAAGATAATATCTTGCTTTAAATTAGGGTTTAGCTTGACCTAATCCTTAATATAAGTGGGATAGGATCATAATCTAGCTAGATAATTTTCGCATTTTTCTAATTTCGAATTTCATAAAAAAATACAAAAGATGTCTTAGGATAAATTAATTCCATTCTCTAGGATAGATTGCACATTTATTAAAAAAACACAAATATATATATTGTGCATGTCATTTAGAATTAGATTCATGAAATGCATGCCATTTAATGATTGTTGCTAGGTCGATTTAATTAGAAATTGTCCGTCATTAGAATTAGGTCATGTAGTTATATTGCATTGCATAAAGCATGATTCTTATTAATAAATGAAAACAAAAAGAAATTGTGTGTTAATTAGAAATCATATCTAAGGTTGTTGATGTGAATTCTGATCTAACAATGCAGATGCTTTCGTTGCTTTGAGATAAGTTTTTGCAATTTATTCACTATTTTATCTGGGTGTTAAATTGGTGGTTTGCGTACCCGTATGATCACCTCACATGTTAGGGAAATAGATTTAAAATCAATCCAAGCTGCCTACAAAAGCATTTTTGAAAATAAAAGAATGGTACCGAAAGGGCATTAGAGAAATCTAGTGTAACCAATCCCCCATACCCATAGTCTCTGATTCGTAGGAGTAAGGTAAAATTCCCATTACTTTATTTGGGTTTCTAATCAACCCACCAAAAAATAGATTAATGGCGACTCCTAGATAAAATCTATCTACATGTTAAGAATTTAAACCCAAGTCGTGAATTGGTATGAGCTAGGGAGAGCCCGAGTTAAGTCTAGGCTTAACAATCCATTATGGTTCACCCAAAAAATTGGTCACGATAGTTCTCCCAAGACCAAATCTTGAAAAATCTTCTTTGGCTTATTAAAGTTGGATCAGTACGGCCACCCATGGCTGAATTTTCAACCATGAACTGAAAAAGGAAAAAAGAAACATATGTATCTCCATCGTGCTGTAGCCAATTCCTCCACCTCCCTTCGACCTTATCTCTTTGAGGTGGTACAAACCAGTAACCAATGCGCAAACAAACGAATCTAATATTTTACCGTTATCAAAGATATCCTGTCTAGGAACAAGATACAAAACTCTTTAAAGACATGTTCAAACACACACACACACATGTATGCATATATATATATATATAGATGTACATATGTATACATAACAAGTTGAAAACATGCATAAATGACATTGACAACATGTTGAGATGTTCAAATTGTTAAAATATAATACGCGGAAACGACAGGATCTTGCAATTTACGTCAACGCAAAATCGCTAGAAAAATAAACAACACATAATAAGGACACCAGAAATTTACGTGGTTTGATCCAAGTATCGGTACCTATATCCACGGAGAGAGCCAACAGCAAATAATATAATATAATCAGAAAATCAGAGTTTACAATCGCTCACACGCTCGAGTGTTTTCCACTATCGCAACCTAACCTCAGGTGCACCACCTAGGATTTGGCTAATGGATTACTAAGTCTAAACTTAGCTTGTGCTCTCCCAAGCCCATACTAATCTATTTTTGGTGGGGTAAGGTAGCGGGAGATTTACTTTACTCCTACGAACCAGAGATTATGAGTTCAGGGTCTTGATTATGCTAGATTTCTCTAACGCCCTTTCAGCACATTTCTCTTTTATTTAAAAGAAAAAAATGTTTTGCAGGCAACTTGAATTAATTTTAATTTACTTCCCTAACTGATGTAGGTGTGCAAACCACCAATTTAACACCAAAATAATACAATAAATAAATTACAGAACTTATCTCATAGCAACGAAAGTATCTATAATGTTAGATCAGAATTCACATCAACAATACTAGATATGATTTTTAATTAACACGCAAATGCTTAATTTTTATTTTCGCTTGTTTAATGAGAATCATGCATGTTACTAATCTAACCTGAAGCGACCTCGCATAACACTGTGACCTAAACTATATGACATATGTATAGTATTTTTTGTGTTTTCTTAAATAAGTATGCAATGACTAGATGATGTGCAAAGAATGCTTTAATTCTAGGCTTTTCTTTTTCTTTTTTATGAAATTCGAAATTAAAATTGTCCAGTAATTAAACGTGCAATATAAATTAATGAAAAGAAAATCTAACATCCTAAATCAATGTTTTTGTTATTTTTTATTTGAAAAATAAATTTCCTAATCTTAAACATGCAAACTACCATAAAACAAACGATATTCTAACATTAACCTAATCTAATTCAAATATTTTTTTGGGTTTTCTTTTACGAAAACAAAATCGATTTAAATAACACGACAGCAAATCAGGCAAGATATGATTAATATCCATCTAATAAATTGATAAATCGTATCTCGCATATGAGATCATATTGACCAATTTTAATAAAAATCATGAATCATATCTCGAGCATGAGATCGAATTGGCGATTTTTCCATACGATTACAAGTCATATTTCGAGCGTGAAATTGAACTATCAATCGTATGCGCGTTGTGAAATTAGGGATATTTTAAATTAGGCAATAAGGATATATGAAAAAACTAATCGATATTTTGTGGATATGATGGTATAATTCAAATATTCATACGAAATAATCCCATAAATTAGGCAATAAGGATATATGGAAATTGAATTAAACAAGATTCTTACCTAGTATTCAGTGTCACGTGGACCACGTTGTCGAGCTCGGTCGAACGACGGATGGCGGGATGACTCATGGGTGGCGGTTGGCACGATGAAGAGATGGTGCTATGACACCAAGGGTTGCTAGACGGGTGGTGGAGACGTAGGAGGAGCGTCCAAGGGCTGCCACCTGCTGCGGATTCACCATAAATCCTTGATACGTTAAGCAAGGCAAAAGAAAGGCTTTACTACCGCCCAATGTACCAAGTTCTCTACATTGGACTTTGATCTAAACAAGAACCAACGACGTGATTCACAGTGCCAGCAAGGCTACGGCGATGCATAGAACATCAATGGAAAGAGGAAGACGGCGACACCCAAGGAGTGGTAGCTCCGGTAGGCTTTGATAAACGGTTCTCCAAAATTGTGAGGGCCTCGTCACAGCTGCTGCACAAACAGACGCACCGATGCTTGCTAAGTTCCTACAAGGGTCGACTTGAACAGCTGTGCGATGTTGGAAAAAGCTACAAGGAAAAGTTCAGGTGCGCCAGATCTACTGGCTGATCGTGGATGCTGAACTGCTACGCTGGTAGGGCGTCCAGGAGGAGCTGGGCAGTCTAGGAAGCTGCTGGGACGGTCGGAGACACTGCTGCAGGGACAAATCTGGTGCTGTGATGTCTCCAGGACTGTTGGAGCGTTCGTGCGAAGTGACTGCAGTGACTGGTGGCTCACAGCCGGTGGCTTAGCTGTGCCAAGAAGCTGCTGGGACGGTCGGAGACACTGCTGCAGGGACAAATCTGGTGCTGTGATGTCTCCAGGACTGTTGGAGCGTTCGTGCGAAGTGACTGCAGTGACTGGTGGCTCACAGCCGGTGGCTTAGCTGTGCCAAGAAGCTGCTGGAATGTCACTCAAAGGTTACTGGCGCTGCTAGTACTCGATGAGGATGGCGGAGGTGGAGTGCTGCAGCAGGGGGGAGCGGAGACCGGCTCAGCAGAGGGCAGGCGGCGCTCAGGCGCGGTGGCGAGCTGCTGCGGCGTCAACGATAGGCTGAGGTGTGGGCGTCGGGCGCTGGGTCGCGGGCGGAAGGCAGGTGACGCTCTGGTGCGGCAGCGAGCAGTGGCGTAATGGGTTGCTGCAGGGGCACGGAGGCGGGAGGCGTGGTGACCGGCTCGGGCTGCTGGCGTCGCGGGTTGTTGCAGTGGCGATGGTGGGTGCAGGGGATCGGCGTTCAGAGGCAGCGGTGGCATTGCAGCTTCGGGCCGAGGAGGACACGGCAGCGGGGGTGACGGCGACAGGCTCAGGCTGCTGCGAAGGGAGGCACGGCAGCAATGGCGGCGCTCGGGCGAGCTGCTGGTGGTCGCTCAGGCGAGGAGGTTCGGAGTGACAGTGGCCGACAGCAGCGACGACAGGCTTCGTGCGGCGAGGGGGCTCACGGGTGCTGCAGGTCGCATGGCGAGGGGGTTACAGCCGGAGCAGCGGTGGCCGCCAAGGGGGTTGCAGGCAGAGCGGCGGTGGCCGGTGAGGGGGCTCGGGCACAGCAGCGGAGGAGCTCACGAGTACCCACTCTCTGCATCCCCTTTCACGTCCCCTCTCTCTCGCTCTCTTTGCCCTTTTGTTGACTTTGACCTTAAACAAAAAGAATTCTGAAAAAAAATGAAATGGAAAACCCCATTTGTTGTGTTGATTTTTGACCCCAAAAACCGAAGAGAAAAAGCCCCAAAACAAAATCAAAACCCCCATTTCTCTCTCTGTACACGGCTCCTTTTATAGGCCAAGAATGTGATATTCGTAGTATATTTTATCTCCTTTTTCAATATACACGAAGATCACCTATAACCTCCCGAACGCAAAATCCTATTAATTTCCTCATCTCTTATAAATTTCTTTTGCAACAATGAATATCCTCCATCGATTTTATCACATATTGTCAAATATTCAAAATTGCAATAGGATTTTTCAAATTTTAAATCTTGCAACCATGAGCTCGTAATAGTTCCTCAAGAATACGGGTTTGGACTAATTTGCTCCCTTCGTGAGCTTAGTCCAACTTGTTAAATTAAAGTTCAGAACCACCAAATCAAACCCATCCATCACTAGCTCAATGCAAATAAATAAATAAAATGCTCCTAAAATTATATGCTATGCAACTTAATCTCTAATTTTTTAATGTAATAAATAAATAACCGGGTTGCCAAAATTTATATGTCAACACTTACATCTAGATTTAACTCCAAATTCAAAGTGTTTATAAATAAACAACTTACTTGAACATAAACTCACGGCATAAAATTACCGCTCGCTCAAGCTCAAACGAAAATGCTCTATGTACGCTTGGTTCGCATACGTACGTATTTGCATTCTTTTTTCTTGATTGCATGGGTGGCTACTCTTCAGCTTGACTTCATGCGGCTCCTCTTTTCTCGTAGACTTTCGGCCTCTACACGCACACTCGAAAGGAAACTTGTATTATGTTTTTATATATGTGCCCAGAGTCAAACTTTGACTCTGGCCCCACCGTTTGATTCCTTCTTCGGTGGCGTATGGGACGCTGTAGGTAAGTTGAAGAAACCCTCCTTTTTTTTCTTGCTTTTTCCTTTAATATATATAAAGCGAGCCCAAAGTCAAGACTTTGACTTTGGGCTCCACGTAGATAACCTAATTCACCTCTTCCTACACGTAAAGAAAAAACTTTGCTCCTTTTTTTCTCTTTGACCTAGAAACCGCTGTACAGCCGGCAGCCGACGACATAAACTCGAGATCACTAACGCGAGGGCCCACCTCCTGACGATGCAAATCTGGGGGCACTAGTGTGAGGGCCCACCTCCCACGATATCCCACTTAAGTCGCGCAATGAGGGCGAAAAGTCGAGACTTTGACTTTGGGCTCCACGTGGATGACCTAATTCATCTCCTCCAACATGTATTTGCTCTTTTTTTTTCTTTTTGACCTAGGAACCGCTGTACAGCCGGCAATCGACGACGTAAACCCGGGATCACTAGCGCGAGGGCCCACCTCCTGACGACGTAAACCCGGGGGCACTAGCGTGGGCCCACCTCCTGACGACATAAACCCAGGGACACTAGTGCGAGGGCCCATCTCCCACGGTATCCCACTTAAGTCGCGCGATGGGGGCGAGAAGTTTCAAACCTCTCCCCTCCCGGATGAGGGAGCAAAGTGCGAACCAACTCGTCTACCGCGGGGTGGGTTGCTCCTTTTATTTTATTTTATCCTCCTTTATGCAGCTATAAGGAATCCAAGAAAATAAGGCCTTCTTCATCCAATTTGAAATCTATTTGGAAAATCTTTATTAACAAATTCGATTTAACAAATCATTATCCAAATTTAAACTCAATAAATTAATTTAAACCTATATTGTTTTATATCAATAGGGTATTTGAGATTTCTTAAGTATCCTACGCATCTTCTATAAATCATGTACTTCATGGACACGGAATAATAATACGAGACATACAAGGTTCCGTATTCTCGGAGACCATTTCAAGAAAATGCACATATATGGCAATTAAGAAAGCAAAGAGGCTTATCACTTGAACAATCATATTACCCCAAATAATAATATAATTAAAGCCGATAGGGACACTCATAGATTTGTATATAATATCCACCGTCATAGATTTCCCCTACGCAACAGAGAGAGGAGCACCGGACATTTTACGCAGTCACGAATATTCAGTGCTTATTTATTTGGTCTTTTGCAATAGATTTGGAGCGTGAAACCCTCAAGTGCATCACAACCTTTCTCTTTGGTGCTTCTGCACGTTATACGCAGCAAAAATGGACTCTCTGCTTCAAGACCTCCCCCGCTTGTACGGAATAATCCTAGCCATCCCCGTCCTATCAATCTTTGTAGTATTCAAATCGACATCATCAAGCAAACTCAAAGCACCACCGGAAGCCGCAGGGGCATGGCCCGTCATAGGTCACCTTCCCATTCTAGTGAAATCTAAGCTTCCCCACAAGACCTTAGCATCCATGGCCAACCAGTACGGACCCATCTTCACCATCCGGCTTGGGATCTTCCGGGGCCTAGTGGTGAGTGGTTCTGAGACAGCCAAGGAGTGTTTCAGCAAGAACGACATCGCGCTGTCCACTCGGCCACAACAATTGGCCCCAAAGATCCTGGCCTACGGCTACGCCATGTTTGCATGTGCGCCTTATGGCCCATACTGGCGCGACGTGAGGAAGATGGTCACCTTAGAGCTGCTCTCGAACAGGAGGGTCAAATCATTGCTCAACCCTATCCAGGCCTCAGAAGCAGACGTGGCCATTCAAGAGCTGCATGAGCTTTGGATTGAGAGCAAGGATGACTCAGGTATTCTTCTGATGCTGATGGTCATTCAATATGTCATTCTAGTAGTTTTTGATGATCAGCCTTTCCATGGTTGTATTAATTATTTTTCGTTTTTCAGAAAATACCGGTTGTTTTCATAGTATAAGGTCACGTAAATGATCAGATTTAGAATTATCGGTTGCAGTATTTAGAATTATCAGTTGCCGTACTCTCTCTTGATTAAGAGCGATTCAAGCTTTGCAATTTTATGGCGTCCATACCGGCGGACAAAGAAAATATGAAGCTTGTCCTATGTTAGTCAAAGAGGTTTTTTTGGAAAGGACAACCTAAATGAAGTGCTGAGTTTTGTGAGTCATTCAACGAATCCCATGTCCCACTAATTTGTTGACACCCGGACCCCTGGAGTGCCATAAGCTTTGGCCAAAGAGACACTTAAGTGCCATAACTTACGAAGGTACACTTAAGTGCCACTTTTAAGAAAAACGGATCACTTGAGTGCCAATCCGGCGAGAATCCGGCCAAAATATCGACGTGTCACTTTTCCGCGGCGAGCTCAAAACGACACCGTTTTGCACGGCGACGTGGCCAAAACGGTGTCGTTTTTGGCGATGTGGCCAAAAAAATAAAATAAAATAATTAATTAAATTAAATTTATTTAAAATATTTAAAAATAATAATTTTAAAATTAAATTTAGTTAAATATTTTAAATTAATAATTTTGAAATTAGTTGAAATATTTAAAAAAAAAAAAAAAAAAAAAAAGGGGGAGGTGGGAGGGCTATCCCTCGCCCGCCGCCGCCGCCCGCCGCCGCCGGAAGGGCCGGCGACGGCGGGGGGAGGGTCGGCCGGGGTCGCGGGCCCCGGCCGGGCCGGCGACCCCGGCCGACCGGCGGCGAGGGCTCGCGAGCCCTCGCCCCGGATCGGGCGAGGGTCGGCGGCCCTTGGCCGGCCGGGCGAGGGCCGCCGACCCTCACGGATCCGGGCGAGGGCCGCGAGCCCTCGCCACAAATCTGGGAGGGTTGCGGCCCTCGCAGATCCGGCGAGGGTCGGCGGCCCTCGCCCGGATCCGCTCGCCCGGCGTCGCCACGGCGGGCGGCGGCCTTGGGCCCGGCCGGCCGGGCGAGGGCTCGCGAGCCCTTGCCGCCGGTCGGCCGTGGTCGCCGACCCCGGCCGGGGCTCGCGACCCCGGCCGACCCTCCCCCCGCCGTCACCGGCCCTTCTCGGCGGCGGCGGGGGGCGGCGGCGGCGGGCGAGGGCTAATCCCTCGCCCGCCTCCCCCACTTTCCCTTTTTTTTTTTTTTTTTTAAAAAATTTTTTTAATTATTAATTATTAATTATTTAATATTTCAACTAAATTTAATATAAAATTATTATTTTAAATATTTTAACTAAATTTAATTTTAAAATTAATTTAATTAATTTTTTAATTTTTTTTTTTTTACCACGTCGGCCCAAAACGGCGCCGTTTTGGCCACATCGGCCGTGCAAAACGGCGTCGTTTTGAGCTCAGGTCGCCGGAAAAGTGCCACGTCGACATTTTGGCCGGATTCTCGCCGGATTGGCACTCAAGTGATCCGTTTTTCTTAAAAGTGGCACTTAAGTGTACCTTTCGTAAGTTATGGCACTTAAGTGTCCCTTTGGCCAAAGTTATGGCACTTGAAGCGTTCTTTTACCCTAATTTGTTGGATTCGTGGACGGCTTAGGAATGACTCCTGTGTGTTTGACACACGAAATACAAAATCGATTCTTCTATCACTCAGTGCAACTACAAACGATGCCATGCTTAGGTCATCCCTTTTCGGTGTCTGATTCGCATATTTCTTGGTTCATAGATCATGAGACTGAGGTATGCGCTCAATCACCTAGCCATGGGCTTTTTTGCCATAAAAAACCCCTGGATAATTACCAAAAAATTCCTAAACTTATTTTACCGATGTCAATTCAATTTTAAACATTTCAGTTTGGTTATTTAATCCTAAATTTTTTTACGGTTTCTCAATGTAGTCTTTTCAACTAATTTTGACTAAAAATAGGTAACGTAAATATCGATTGTCTTACGTAAAATGATTGACCTTAACGTGGATAAATTTCTTATTTTTTTATTTTTTATGAATTATTTATTTATGTCATTTTTTTCTTTTCTTTTCTTTTTTCCGATGTGACCCATGAGGGTCTTCAAGACTTGCCAGCCACTCGGCAAGGGTTGCAAAGCCCTCGCTAGCCACAAGTGAGGCCACCTTACCTAGATTTGAGGGAGACCTTTGCGGCCCTTTCCTATGGCCATTGAGCTCCAATGACCCTCGCTAGCAACAGCGAAAACAAAGCAAAAGAAAAAGGAAAAAGAAGAGAAAGAAATTAAAAAACTAATATAAATTCATAATAAATTAAAAAATTGTCCACGTTAGAACCAGCTATGCCACATAGGACAGCCAGCATCCATGTCAGTAATTTTCTGCCAGAATTGATCGCAATAATCACATTAATAAATCGTCAAAATGTTTGAAATTAAATTGACAAAGCCAAAAGATTTATGACTGAAAATACATATAAGTTTAAGATTTTTTTTTTTCATAATTTTTCCAAAAGAAACTAGATAGAATGACACGGGAGATCAATGAAGTATTACCCAACATTGAGTATCCATTTTATCAAGTCATGTAGTTCGTGAGTAATCAAAACTTCAATTTAGCATAACATCCAGTTCATTCTGATTTTATTAGGCCATATCATAGTGGACTTGAAGCAGTGGTTCGCGAAGTTGACTCTAAACGTCATCCTGAGAATTGTGGCTGGAAAATGCTACCGTGCAGCGGACGAGGAAGAGAAGCAGCGGTGCCAAAAGGCTTTACGAGAGCTCTTCCACTTCTTGGGGTTGTTTTTAGCGGCCGACGCTCTTCCTTTCCTGAGGTGGCTCGACTTAGGTGGACATGAGAAGGCCATGAAGAGGACTGCAGAAGAACTAGACGAAATTATAGGTGGTTGGTTGGAGGAACACAAGAGGAATAATGAGGATTTGAGTGAGACCAGTGGGAGTAGAGATTTCATGGACGTCATGCTTTCGGTCCTTAACGATGATGTTGGAGGTTATGATGCTGATACAATTATAAAAGCTACATGCTTGGTAAGTTTTTGTTCGCTTCCCGTCAAGGTAGTCTTTTCTTCTTCATATATGCTAGCTGCCCGCATATATAAAGTAGTCAAGGGCGATTGTTTATAGGTTTAGGTGATTTCAGCTAAGGTGAGAATGCTCCGGGCAGTCCAATTCAAGAGTTGGAACCATATAAATCTAATAGGGAGGGACGCATTCTAGAAAACCTAAAACTGAGAACCATACCAATTTACCATAAAACGAAGCTTGGAACTAAACCAACCTTGGCTGGTTATAAGTAGAATTGTGAGCCAGTCTAGTCCTATTAATTTTGTTATTTCCAGTATATCAAAAAACAAATAACGAATTTTGTTTTTTCAAGTAAAGACTTTCTGCCTTGCATGTTATGATACAAAAATACGCACATTGAACAATCACATTGAAACAATTAGGCTTGATAATTAAAAATTACTTAGAATGGAAATCAAGTAAGTTAGAGAACCTAATTTGCGCACGAACAAAAAAAAATTGAGGACTCAATTTGGAAAGCTGCTCAAATTTGAGGGGCTAAAGTTGGGCTGACGTGTATTATTGTGTAATCTTGTGGGCTTATTTTGATTTTAAGTTGATATCATTGTCCCTTTTGAACATCCGGCAATCATGGGCAGTAGAAGTGGGACTAAATTTGGACTCAATTACAAATTATGCATCTTCTTTTTCGTCATTGGACCACATTTTTCTTGCTCATGAAGTGGAAGGGCACATGATATTAGATTGCGAATGGTGTTGTGGTTAATCTCCATAACTCACTTCTAACGAGGAAAATATGTTTATTGTATATAAAGGCTATGATTGCAGGTGGCAGTGATACCGTGATGGTTACCTTGACATGGGCAATCTCGCTGTTGCTCAACAACCTTCACAGCCTGAAGAAAGTTCAAGAAGAGCTCGATGCTCAGATCAGCAAGCAGAGGCATGTAAAAGAAGCGGACATCGCCAACCTAACCTATCTCCAAGCCATAGTGAAGGAGACCCTCCGGTTATACCCGGCAACCCCAATTTCGGGGCCACGTCTATTCACCGAGGATTGCACTGTTGGTGAGTACCGTGTGCCTAAGGGTACAAGGTTGATCTTGAACATATGGAAAATCCAAACTGACCCTGGAACATGGCCCGATCCAATGGAGTTCAGACCCGAGAGGTTCTTGAGCAGCCACAAGGACGTCGATGTGAAGGACTCCAACTTTGCGCTCCTACCATTTGGAGGGGGCAGGCGAATATGTCCTGGAATGTCTTTCGCACTGGAGATGGTGCACTTTCTTCTAGCTAGGTTCCTACATGCATTCGAGATATCAACTGTGGACAATTCGCCGGTGGATATGTCTGAGATCTTCGGTGTGACTAATTTAAAGGCAACCCCACTTGAGGTTATGCTCAGGCCGAGATTGACTCGGTAGCTCTATCAGTTGAGGTAATGGAAAGTAAGTATATATATATATATATTAAGCACTGTAAAATGTATAACTAAGTGAATCTGTATGCTCTCTCTCCATGTATGTTTCTTAGAAGACATAATGACATATTTGTACTTTCTAGATTGAAGCTGCTGCCGGAACTTCACTTGCATGAAAAGGCTTACGAGTTCGTAATTGCATTGCGATGTCAAATGTCATCACTATCGTTTACGACTTGCGTGCATACTTGGTGTCACCAATCATGTATGGACTCATTCATGCTTTCCTTGTCCAAATGCCAATCCTACAGGTTTCGTGTTCATCAGTAAGATCCGACCATTTAATCTCATATAGCCATAAACACCATTTTCATCCATTGGATGAATGCAATGTATCTATTTTTTCTCCTCTGCCCTGCTCGGCCCTTCTTACCTCACTACCCTCTCTCTCTCTCTCTCTCTCTCTCTCTCTCTCTCTCTCTCTCTCTCTCTCTCTCTCTCCATGGTTGGGCTAGACGACAGGTTGAGCTTGACCCGCATCTACTCGAACTCGATGCCAGTTTAATTCTATTACATCGGGGTCGACCTCTACGCCTTGGTGGAGATAGCACCGAATTTGGGGCATCAAGCTCAACAAGCCCTCTGTTGACATCGAGGCAGAGAAGCGTGTGTGTGTGAGAAGTCGTGGTAGATAGGGACGAAATCGAATCAAGCTACTCATGAGTAGCTTGAGCTCAGCTCAATGACTGCCTGGATTGATTCGTCTATTTTCTAGTCGAGTTACTTAAGTATCTTGTCAAGTTAAGCTTGAATCTGTTAGTACTCAACTAGATTAGCTCGTAAGCTAATTGAGTTTTCATTCCGAAAACAACACTTATAAAATAGATATAATATACTCAAAAATTATGTCATTCAAGTTTATTAAACAGGAACTAGAGCTTTATTTATAAGTTAATTATAATTGAGCCAAGTATAGCCGAGTCGAACTTGAGTATATCAATTTCCCAAATGAGTCAAGTTCATGCAAGAAAAGCAATACTCAAGCAAGCTAGAGTCAAGTTTCAAGCACTCTGTAGACAAGTCAAGTCAAGTCAAGTCAAGGTCGAGCTTCACAAGTTAACTCAACCCACTTGATTACACCCCTAGCGAAGTGAACTGAGTATGGAAGGAGAAATAAGTATGGCCAAGCGTGGTTGTCAATGACGAGGCAGTGGCTTGGCTCAAGATGCCGGGTAGAGATAGTGGCTGCCGTGGGAAGCGCCGAGGAGGATGGGCTGAGTTGGTTTTGGTTTGCGTTGTTGTTTGGCGGGTTTGGTGATGGCCCGGTTGGGACGACGGATGTTTAGGTTGGAAAAAAAAAAAGACATTCATGAAGGAAAAAAAAAAACCCAATGCAACTTTAAAGGGGACCCCAAAAGTCGGTATGGTTTTGGTAGGTTTTGAAGAACCTCTTGACGGTGTTTGATGTCCGTGCACGAAAACGAGGATGGTTTATGAAATAATCCTTCTTTTGATGGTCTATGAAATATTCATTTCTTTTTTCTTTTTTTCTTCGGCTACTTAAGCTAATGAATTCGATGTAGGAATACCAGTCAATGATCCAAAATTAAAGTGGAATGATCAGCTCGGCTGGCCATCAGTGTCTTCTTCAGTCCAGTTACATATATATACACCTAGGAGTTTGCTTGTGAAATTACATAGTAAGTCATGGATACTATCTTCGGACCTTGTAAAAACAACTTGAATCTTAGTCACAATTGGGTCTAATTGACATATATGTATTAGGGCTTGCAAAATATGTTAAGGACCTATATTTTGGCTCACATTTAATGCGCTGGATAAAAATGAATTAGTTGAAGCTTTAATATAAGATTAAAGTGGATTTATTATAATAGAGCGCAACTAGAAAATAAGTTTTAAATGGGACCCATTAATAACTCAACTTAGATCCACAAGATTACAAATGAAAAAAAAAAAACAAAAACAAAAGAGTGAGATTTCTGCTTTCCACAATGCCCTAGCTACAGATCTCCATCACCAAAACCTTGTTCTCGGTTGACGCCGTCGCCTCCAGTCTTTTCTCGCTCGGCCACAGCTCATACTACCATCGTCGAGCCTGAGCTTATGAGGAAGAGAACGTGTGCCATACGAATAACAATAAATGACTTTTAAAATGATTCTTACTTCTTGTGCTTATTCTTAAGAGGATGAATAAGTGTGATGGTTTGAATATCGTTCTCCGATGATTAAGCAAGAACTTGAAAGATTGTTTAAGCAATCTTGTATTAAAATGGATTAGTTTAATTTTGGTGTGTAGTGTATGGGTCCTCCTACGAGGGATCATATATCATTAATCTCTTGTCATTGATGATATTTGACTAGACAAAAATCGCCCAATGAGATATAAGCCTACAATCAAATTGTGTGATATTCATTGTTTCAGAAATGTACATAGAATCAAGGGATAAGGTACTTAGGTTCCGTTGAATCATACCAAATTGTTGCACCGAATAGAAAAAGATAAACAAACAAATTGACAAGTACATCATGGAAACTCAGCAAAATCACCGAGACTTATCTGAACTTAGATTGGAGAGGAGCACAAGTATTATTCTATTAAGAATTCTTAAGTAAAGCATTTTCTCCACTGCATTAGAAACTCCGGGGTCGCTCCCAGCACAAAGTCTATAACCTCACTTGAGGATAATGTGAAAAGTGTTACATTTTCTTGTCTTTATGAAATTGTAAGTCTTTACACAATTACTAATGTATCCGTATGGAAACAAGCTATTCCTGAAACACTTGAAAGCCAACCTATGGTGGGTTCGCTGACACTTGATTAGGGCATAAGCCCATGTGACTTTTTAAGCATCCCTTGATCATGGCTAGTAAGTTAGCTCCCCAATCATTCCTCGATCTCAGAAAACATCGATTCGATTGCGACGTAAGCTCGGCTTATGCCGGCGTTGTAGGGAGTTTAGGAAGGACTCCGGCTTCACTCCGATGCACATAAGGTGACGCGGCCATAAGCACAAGACCTGTGGATTTTTCACACGTCTACACTAGGGATTTTTCGTTGCTTCTTGCTTGTCGCCAGTCTCCATGAATTACCTATCAATTAAAGAAAAATTCTAGAGCGTGACGTGTGAAAAATCCACAAAGTCTTTCAATTGGCGCAGGTGGAATGTCCCAATCCCAATAATCCCATTTGGGCGATTCTGAATTTTCCGACGGTCCAAATAAAATATTCCAAAGATGATACGGAGCCACCCGATGATGTTTGAAAATCTGCGTCTTGGGTCGTTTTCTTACGGAAGACGTTGACGGTGACGGGATGAGTAGTTCCAGCTCGGTGGTGCACTTCGGTGACTTTGAAATGAGAAGGATATTGCATATTTTTTGAGTGGATGCGGTTTTTATCCATATTCACTCATCGATTATTACGTGCATAGACTTACACGACCGAGGTAAACTTTCTTGTTTTTCTTATTAATTTTGTAAATGTCAATGTTAAGTAAAACTTATCACGGAAAATTTACTTGAACTCAAGTCCTCTCGAAAAGAAAATCATTGATAACCGCAAACATTTATCAGGAATAGCTAAAATTATAATCCAAGTGAACGGAACCGTTTTAAAATCCACTGGAAGCGTTTCACTCCATAACCCATGCCAAATGGTGCACAGTGATGACAGCGAGCGGTAACTAAAATTAGCTACGGCGGCAAATAGCAAGTGACCTATCTATAACATCTCACTTTTTTTCTTGAGAGAGCTGCCTTGGTGCTAAATTTTAACCATATACTGCAAAAAATTTGGAAAAGAAAAGATGTACATATGCTGTCCTTCGAGCGCCCCTCCCCTCTAACTCTGCCTTATCCATTTGAGGTTGTACGAATCAGTAGCAATGCACAAATTAACGAAAAGGAATCTAGCTCGCATAACGTCGTGATTTACGTTTCATTTTTCATGTCACGGTCGGATCAAATATTTCCAAGTCAAAAAATGTATAAATAAATTATGCTAACATCAGCAACATGTTGATATCCTTAAGCACGTCTTTTTTTGTATCAATGGAGTGTTCAGAGCTCTCTAAACATCTCACTAATCCTCATCCGATGTGGCAGGCCCTTTTCCCTAGACATCCGACAATTGTAGGAGATACACAAATCTATACTTATGAGAAGGATCCCAAGAGAATATGTAAGTGTGGTATTCAGACATAAACCTTGAGCGAGGAAGGTAAGCACACTTACCACTTAAATAATCACATCTTAAATATATTCAAATAGCTTGAAAACGATCAATATAACGTATCTGTTCCTTATAACGATAATATATTTAAATCAAGTGACCTATTTATAATAATAATATAATTAAAATATGATAAGAAGATGCATATATCTCTACAGAAACCCTATCGTCCCAGGTTTCAATTAGGAGTAATTATGGTTTGGATTGGGCTTGTCTAGCACCTAATCTAGGGACCAACCCAGACTAACCCGCACAGTGTTGGTCCTCAATTTTTGGGATCGAGGACCGACCCGCTTCATCTTGGAACCGAGAATTGAATCGACCCACGGTCGATTCCAGGGCCAATCCGAGACCAATTAATAATTTTTTTGTTTCATTTTTTGTATTCCATGAAAAAGGAAATCTATTATTTCAAATTACATATGCATCAACGGAAGCGAGCCACAAGACAAGGGCGAGTTGTGAGGCGAGTGAATAGAGGCAAGCCGCGAGGCGAGCGGCGAACGACGAGTGTTGCTCACAAGTAAAGAGGGTCTCTATTTAGGGCTTTGTTTCCTTATAATTTACGAGCGAGGCTAGCGAAGAGAGGAGAGCAGCATGAGCATTGAACAGCGAGCAACATGGGCGTTGAGCAGTACCATGGCAAGCATCGAGCGCTGAGCGTCAAGCAAGGTGAGCATTGAGCACCAAGCACTAAGTGAGGCGATTGTCAAGTGATGAGCAAGGCAAGGTTGCTCATGAGCAAAAAGTTATTTATTTCAAGTAAAAATTGAAGAGGATAAAGAAGAAAGAAGAGGATAAAAAATAAATGACATATAAAAATATTATATAAAATATTATATATATCTAAAATATTATATATATTTAAAGTCACGGTTGATCCAAGTTGAACTAACTCTAAACTCACAGGATCAAAGACCAACCCGCATAGTGCTAGTCCTAAGACCTTAGGATTAGGGACTGACCCAGTCCCCTTAAGAGTTGGATCAGGATATGTAAGGTTGGCCAATATGTGGTTAGTCTAGGGTCAACCCTGGACCGATGCTCACGCTTAGTTTCAACCACCCAAAACCTTCTAGTCTTTTGCAATAAATTTGGAGCTTGAAACCCTCACAAGTGCATCGCACCCATTTTCCTCGATGCTTCTACACATTATATGTAGCAACAACGGACTCTTTGATTCAAGACCTATCCCACTTGTCTGGAATAATCCTTGCCATCCTCATCCTATCAATGCTTGTATCAAGCAAATCGAGATCGTCAAGCAAGCTCAAAACACCACTAGAAGGTGCAGGCTCATGTCCCGTCATAGGTCACTTGCCATTGCTATTGAAATCCGATCTTCCCCATGGGACCTTAGCGTCCATGGCCAATAAGCACGGACCCATCTTTACCATCTGGCTCGAGGTGTTGCCAGTCCTAGTAGTGAGCTGTTCCGAGATGGCCAAGGAGTGTTTCACCAAGAATGACGTAGCATTGTGCACTCGGCCACGGTAGTTGGCCCCGAAGATCCTGGCCTACGGCTACACCATGTTCGCATATCCGCCTTATGGCCCCTACTAGCGTGAGGTGAGGAAGATGGCCACCATGGAGCTGCTCTCGAACCGGAGGTCAAGTCGTCGATCAACCCTACTCTGGCCTCACAAGCGGACGCGGCCATTCATGAGTTGCACGAGCATTGGATTGCGAACAAGGATGATTCAGGTTATGCTTCATCTAATGCCGATGACCATTCAATATGCCATTTTGGTGGCTCTTGATGACAGGCCTTTTCATGGTCGTTTTAATAATTTTTCTTTCTTCGGTCATCAACTGTCGCTGTTATAGTATAAGATCATGAAAATGATCAAATTAAGAATTTACGGTTACGGTACTCTCTCAAGATTAAGAGCAAGTCAAGCATGCCGTCCACTACCCGAGAGAAACCCTTTTCCAGGTATATACTGCGAACATACTATCAACACAAATCTCTGTCCATTGAATTCATCGACTGATGCCTCACATTTAACATCTCTGGCAAAGATTGGTTAGTTCGATTAAACACTTCGTAAGAGTTTACACCTAATATATTAAATTCGTCATAAATTACTTGTCTTAGTTCATAGGTTTAGAGATGTTGTTTGAGATATATAGATAAACTAATAGAAGAAATGGTTAAGATTCAAATTCACAGAGACTATTTACTCCTTTATAGTACGTTTATGGCGGTTTATTAAATTAGGCTCAAGTTAACGATTTCCCTACCGGCAGACAAAGAAAATCCGATGCTTTTGTGCTGTTGGTAGTTTGTTTATAAAACGAATGAAGAGGTGCCTTGTCCCATATCAAAAAGATGTGAGTGCACACGTGGACGGGATTTGGTACTAACCGACGACTATTAATTTTATTTATTGAAAATTCGGATTTATTTCTATAAAAATTAACTATAAAGTCTTGTTGAAACAATGTTACTGTTCACGAAAAGTTATGGTTATTATTTATTTATTATTTATTTAATTTTGAATTTTTTATGTCTTTTCAACGTAACTTTTGAGACGTACTTATTCACGAAAGATTGCCTTTGTTCTTTTTGCCAGCTTTTGAAGAGTTGCCTCTATTCGAAAGACAAAAATAAGTAACGTTGTTTTGAGATCAAACAATTATCTTCTTTTTTTGTCTTCTTTCGATAGAAACTACAACCATTGTTCCAATTGTTTCTCATGAGAGACCCTAGAGAAATACTAGAATTGCTATCTAGTATTCTCACTTGAGACTTTGTTGTATCCTGGAGGAAATTTGCCGATGACAATTAGCAATTTTGTGGAGCAAATAAATCCTTAAAGAAAGTGATATCACGCCTCAAAGTCCGAGTTGATTACTCAATCCGATTTCATTGTTCAACCCAATTCGAAGTCATATTTTCCCAACATGTGCTATCTTAGTCGAAGTGATTTATTTGGAAAGGGACACCCTCAATGAAGTGGTGAGTATTGTAAGGCGTTCAACAAAGTCCATGTTCTCATAATTTGTTCTAGATTTGGTTGACAGTTTAGGAACGACTTCCCTATGTTTGACATGCAATACAGATTTGATTCTTCGGGCAATCAATGCAAGTACAATCGATCCCATACTAAGGTCACCCATCTAGGTCTCGATTTACATCTTTCTGGGTTCATGATTCACGAGCCTAGTGAGGGTACTCACAGTCACTCGATCCATGAGCTTTCTTGCTGTAAAAGAAACTAAATAGAATGACAAATAATATCAATGCGGTATTGTCCAAGATTGAGTACATTCATCAATTCTTTTAGTTCACGAGCATAATTGAAACTTCAATTTAGCATGACATCTGAGTTCATTCTGATTCATTAGGCCATGTCAAAGTTGAGTTGAAACAGTGGTTTGGAATGTTGACTCTGAACACGGTCATCAGAGTCATGGCCGGAAAGCGCTACAGGGTGGTGGACAAGGAAGAGGAGCAGCAGTGCCACAAGGCGCTACGAGCAGTCTTCCACTTCTTGGGGATGTTTCCAGTGGCAGATGCTCTTCCTTTCCCGAGGTGACTCGACTTAGGTGGACATGAGAAGGCCATGGAGAGGACCGCAGAAGAACGGGACAAAATTGTAGGTGGTTGGTTGGAGGAACACGAGGAAAAATAAGGATTTGGGTGAGACCAGTGGCGATTGGGACTTCATGGACGTCATGCTTTCGGTCCTTAACGACAAGGAAATCGGAGGTTATGATGCTGATACGATCGTAAAAGCTACATGCTTGGTAGTTTTTGTTTCCTCCCTCCTAGAGTGGTCTTTTCTTCTTCTTAATGCTAGTTAATGCTAGTTACCCTTGTATCGACGTAGCTAAGGGACAATTGTCCATAGGTTTAGTTGATTTCAACTAGGGTGAAACATGGCTAGGACAATATGGTTTCAGTGGCGGAACCACATGAACAGTACAGGGAGCATAGATTCCAGAAAACCTAAAATCAGAAACCGAGCAGATCTACTGTAACTCGAAACTAGTCTAGTCTTATTATCTTTTTAAAAAATAAATGACCAATTTTCTTATTTTAAATGGAGATTTTATCTATGTGAGCCCTTTTTTTCTTGTTTAAGTTGTTAACCTATTAAAGGGATTTATATTTTTATTGAAAAAGATCTATAGGCTCACCGCTTCAGAGTTGGAATCCGGTTCTACTATGGAGGCAATTTGATTCCTTGAGAAACTGGCGGGTTCACAACTCAACCCGTGGATTGCATCGAACCTTGCGAGTTCCTAGGTTTTGAGGGTATCGATTTGATTCCCAATTAAAAAATTCGAGAACCACCTTTGACTAAATTTAGTTCCTGCTATTATATCAAAAACCGGTCGATTCTATTAGAGAATTAGCCTTATACAGTCAATTTTGAACAACTTTACAATCAGTTTTAAAGCCATTTCTTATATAGAAATTGATTTGGAACTGGTTTCAAGACCAATTATCAAGTAAAAACAGTTTGAACCGATTCAAAATCAAACCCTACGTTATTTTATTTTGTCTTTCATTTTTTTAAAAATATATATTATATTACAAATATGAAATAAATATGTTCGATTCACAAAAAAAAAAAAAAAAAAAAAGTTCAATGAAACACAAAGTATTTAAGAATAAAAAGGTGGGGGTGGGGGCGGGGAGGCCGATTTTAGGTCTACCGGTTTAATTCCCGGATTGAGAACCAACTTTGATGGAGTAGATTTCTACCTACCGTTGAACCGATAGCCCTGTTATAATTTCACTTAAGTCATTTATTATATAATATTGGGGGCATATTTTTATTTTTTCTTGTGAATTATTGTCAGCATCTGTTTTAAACATCTAGCAATCATGGGCCAAAGAAAAGTTTGATCGTTAGTGGGTTTGAATTTGGACTCTCAATTACAAATTTTGCATTTTCTTTTCTGTAATTGGGCCAGATTTTGAACCTATAAAGGCACATAAATTTGGATTGTGATCTACGTTTCTTGTATGTAAAGGCGATGATTGCAGGAGGCAGCGATACCACGATAGTAACCGTGATAAGGGCATTCTGACTGATCCTGAACAACCTTCGCATCTTGAAGAAAGCTCAAGAAGAGCTCAACGCTCGGATCGGCAAGCGGAGGCACGTGAAAGAAGCGGACATCACCGGCCTAACTTATCTCCAAGCCGTGGTGAAGGAGATCCTCCATTTACAGCCAACGATCCTGCTCTCTCCGCCGTGCCTATTCAGCGAGGACTGCACTGTCGGTGGGTATCATGTGCTTAAGGGTACACAGCTGATCATGAACGTCTCAAAAGTCCACACCAACTCTAGGACATGGCCAGACCCACTGGAGTTCAGGCTCGAGAGGTTCTTAAGCAGTCACAAGGACGTCGACATGTAGGACTCGAACTCCATGCTCCTACCGTTTGGGGTAGTAAGAGAATCTGTCCGCGAATATCTTTTGGACTCCGCATGGTGCATTTCCTACTAGCCAAGTTCTTGCATGCATTCAAGATATCAACTGCAGACAACTCGGTAGTGGATATGTCCGTGAGCTTCGAACTAATGACTATAAAGGCCACCCCGCTTGAATTTATGGTCAGGTCGAGATCCGGACAAGCTCTACACAAACAAAGATATTTGAAAATTTACAGCTAGAAATGAGTGTGTATGTACTCTATCCATGCCCTGGCTCTCAAAAGACATAATTACACTAATCTACACGCTTCAAATTATGATTGTTAATGTCAAATGTCATGTACTATCATTCACCACTTGCATGCATATGTCACGACAAGGTTCCTACGACCAAGGGACTATGCATGATCGAGGAAGACCTCCTAAGATTGCTCGAGGTTCCCACAAGAGCTTCCGGAATATTCCAAGGATGGGCGAAATGGTAACCGCACCAAGATCTAGAACTCTCTTTGCATAATGTTTGTAGTTGGTAGGTTAAAAGATACAATCTCGTCCACCGGATGTAATCTCGATTAATGGTTGTAATTTGAGGGTCCCAAATATAATAAGGGATGCCCTCCCCCTATTTGTATCCATCCAACCATTTCATAATCAAAGTTCTATTCTCTCATAATTTCTCTCTCTAGAAAATTTCTCTCTCTACAATCCGGGTGAGTGAGCGATCGATCCAAATAAGGCTTGACTTAGGTGCCCCAACAACCCAAGCGATCCAAAAGAGCCTAGGTCGCTGCACGGTCTCAATCCCAAACGATCAGCCCGTGACAAGTGGTATTAGAGCCAGAAGGGAGATCCATTCAAGAGATCAAGGAGCAGCAATCGTTCGAGAGACTGTCGAGCCAATAAGATGTCATGGATAGAGAGGCCATCTAAGTAAAGGAGACCCGCGTCTGAACAAAAAGATGGAAAGCATCAATAGACGTCAAGACCATGCTTGATGAGAAGCTCATGAAGCTAGGGAGCGCCATGGCCGAGTTAATGGAAGGGCTTGACGATATTAGAGACCGCATCATGGAAGTTAAAGTCTCACTCCGTGAAGACTTCACGAATGGCATCAACCAAGCCACAGCCCCGTTGCATGACAAGGATGAAGCCCTCGAAGCATCAATCGATTTAGTAAGGGATAGAGTCCAAGTGATCGAGGAAGCGAATCACCGAAAAGATGAGGTCGAAGCCATGAAGGTGGAGATCCAAGAGCTCAAGATTGAGCTCGGCCTATGCAAATGCAAGTTGAGCATTGCAAACCAGTCAATGCCTACCCAAGTGGTATCCAAGCTAGAGGTACCGAAACCGAAAGAGTTCAGGGGCAACCTCTATGCCACAGAGGTGGACGGCTTCATGTGGAGTATGGAGCAATACTTTGACGCGGTCAACATCCAAGACAAGTCGATCGAGGTAAGGACTACTTCGATGTTCCTAATTGATACCGCAATGCTTTGGTGGCGTAATAGGTACGACGAGACCAAGCGCAGCCCCAATCTTGTGAACACATGGGATGACTTTATGAAGAAGTTTCAAGACTACTTCTTCCCTGAGTTTGCTCAACAAGAGGCCCATAGCAAGCTCCATCGCCTCGAACAAAGAGGGACAATCCGAGAGCACGTGAATGAGCTCAAACTCCAAATCCACAACCTAGGAGAGGAGAAGGCTCTCAAAGTGTTCATGGATGGACTCAAGCTGTAGGCGCAACTCGAGCTCAAGCAGTGGAACGTGAAGAGTCTCACAAGGCCGTTAAGCATGGCCGAGTCCCTCATTAACCTCACCAAAGCTGATCCATCAAAGAACCGAACAAGGGATTGGACGTCGAATCGATCCTCCAAGGATGAAGGTGGAGACACTCCTCGTGGGCCAAAAGACTAAGGTGGCCGAGTCAAGACATGAGGAGAAGGAACATCCAAGTCGTCCTTCCAAAAGGGTCAACCCTAAGCGGACTTCACCATGAGTAAGTTCGACCAACCCCCGCCATCCCCTTCCTTCATTTGCAAAGGTCCGGATTGGAACCAAAAATGCATAGAGAATGACAAGATCAACGCTCTCCTTGCCATAGAAGAGGAGGAGGAGGAGCCCAAAGAAGAGAAGAGGCAATTTTGACTTGGAGCCATGAAGCATCTTAATGCTGACCAAACCTCGTCGCCCAAAAAGAAGGAAGCTACACCAAACACAGACATGATTTTCATGGAGATCGAGGTATGTGGCCAAGCCCTATACGCCTCGGTTGACACGGGTGCTTCAAACATGTTCATGTCAATCGATGTAGCAAAGGCCTTGAGACTTCGAGTGGAGCCAATTGGAAAATTGTTCAAGACCGTCAACTCGGACGGCCTTGTAGGCATAGGCTCAACTCCAGACATGGACGTCTAAATCAGAGAATGGAAGGGCAAGTTCTCATACGAGGTAATTCCCCTCGATGACTACGATCTTATCTTGGGCATGCAATTTTTCCATAGTGTGAGGTCTATGATCGATATGAGAACCAAGTGCATCATGATCCTTGACCCGCAATGTCCGACGATGATCCCAATGATCAAGGGAGTGATAAACACCAAGACCATTGCCACAATCCGATGCCTCAACAAAAGTCTAAAGGCCGATAGGTGCACAACTAAGTCACAACCAAAGGCACAATCCTTACAGAAGCCGAAGGTAAGGTTGGATTGTCCTACTATAACTCGCAACATGCCAATCTGAGTGCTCTTCCCCAAAGTAGAGTAATTGCCCTGTGTCATGCTTGAGCCAAAGTTGGAGCCATATTGTCCACTGATGGAGAGGCTCAAGATCAAGCAAAATAAGAACAAAAGAGCTTAAGCTTGTGCTAAGAAGAAGACCACTCAAGCCAAGAGCGACGAGGGCGTCACTCAGATGAGTAGGGGAGAATGTCATTGTGATGAGATTCTCGCGACCAAGGGACCGTGCATGATCAAGGAAAACCTAAGATCGCTCGAGGTTCCCACAAGAACTTCTAGAACGTTCCAAGGACGGACAAGACAGTAATTACGCCAAGATCTAGAACTCTCCTAGCATAAATGTCAATAGTTGGTAGGTTAGAAGATACAATTTCGTCTACTGGATGTAATCTCGATCAATGATTATAATTTGAGTACCTCAAGTATAAAAAGGGGTGCCCTCCCCCTCATTTGTATCCATCCAACCACTTCAAAATCAAAGTTCCATTTTCTTAGAGTCTCTCTCTCTCTCTCTCTCTCTCTCTCTCTCTCTCTCTCTCTCTCTCTCTCTCTCTCTCTCTCTCTCTCTCTCTCTCTCTCTCTCTCTCTCTCTCTCTCTCTCTCTCTCTCTCTCTCTCTCTCTCTCTCTGTGGAAACTTTTTCTTTCTACGATCCAGGTAAGCAAGCGAGTGATCGGTCTAAGTAAGGCTTGGCTTAGGCATCCTGACAACCCAAGTAATCCAAAAGAACCTAAGTCGTTGCATGGTCTCAATTCCAAATGACCGGCCCATGACACATACGTGTGACACGTCATGTATGGACTTATTCATGCTTTCCTAACCGATGTTGCTATCGGAGTCGGTTCAGTCTACTTCATGTATACAAATTTATAACTAGGAGTTGGACCGAAGATTGGCATTAAGAAATTTAAATACTAGGGGTGACAAGTTAGGGTTTCGATCTTCAAAACCCGCAAGAACACCTTTAAATCCTAGTTGGATTGTTGACATATATGTACCATCCAAGGGTTGAATCGGTAAAAAACTGGATGTAACCCAATTCTGAACCAGCACCAGATTAGAGCGGATCTTCACATTATAAGCTTAAAGAGTCACAAGTTTCGTAGATTTAGCCGAAAATAAAACAAAAACAACTATAAGATGATTACCAACTAAGCAATGAACTAATTCCTTTAAACCTAGACTAATAATCTATTCAAAGATGTTGAGAAAGGTCCATGTATACTTTGCAGGCAAAATACTTTCCATGAATTGATATGAATATTTTAGTGTGTAGACAAAATGCCCTCTTGATATACAAGCTCGTACAAAAATGATGTTTACATTAGGATGTTTGTATTGGAGAGCTTTGCTTGTCTATAAATGAAGAAAGGAATATTTAGTGGAAAGTGCTAGAGTTGGAAAGACATTTGAATTTTGGTACATTAGCGAGGGACATGCAACCATTGAGGTGTTAGGATGACCAGATAGAAGAATAACTTCTTTGGCAATATGAGTACTTTGATGTGCTTGGGAAGACCTCGGCGCAGAAAGTGAACCAATTGGTATTTGGTGAAACTGCCAATTTATATGGACCTCATTATAGAGGAATTTCATGCTACATATTGAGTGAATAATACTTCCCGTATATAGAAACAAGAACCAGCTCTAAATCGATTTGATAAATTGGTGCATTGGAGCCAATCTCATTGCTTGACATCCACAAAGAAAATATTGGCGAAGTTAGAAGGGATTTGCCATTTTTGTTTAAGTAAAGGAAGTATTGAGCAAGTTCGTAGAAGCAATTTGGACTATTTTGGGGAAGATTATGAAATAATAACAACATTAACAGTGACTGCTTTGACCTATCAAGTCTCCAACTTGCTAAGGAAGCTTGGAAGGCTAAAGTTGTACACCAGAGTGAGAGTTGAAGATGGCCATAAGGATAAAATCACTCTTAAAATGATTCTTGCTGTGCTTATTCTCTTCAGAATAAGGGAGCAAAGTATGATCATTTTATCCTCACCTCGACAATTGAGCCATAACCGACAGAAATTCATATAAGCAATCTTTATGCAGAGTTTTCTCTCTACCTCCTGGTAGTTCTTTTTCACCCAAATTCTACCTTCCATCCCTAATCTCCCCCACCTTCAATTGCGATGAGGTCTTTTATCCTCTTTGCTTTTCTCTTCATCGCCAACTGTTGATTGCCTCCATCTTTCTGGTCTTCGTTGTTTTCTCCTTGGTTAGCTCTATGGCCTCGATTGCTCATTCTCTCTTCTGGTTATTATGGACGCGATGTTTACTTGAGGAGAATCTCGGTGGATTGCCTTCTTTTTGTTCCCGAATGCTCTCATTTGGGGAATTCAGCATTTGCTTAGCTTTTCTCCGGTGAGTCACACGGCCGATTCTTCTTGGGTAATTCTGCATGCATTCCACTGCTTATTTGCTGTAAGGAAAATGGGGAAAGTTGTTAGTCTTGGGTTACTAGTCACCACCTTCTATATAATCATCTGGCCTTCTTTCTACCGCTGATCCATTGGATTTACAGAATCCGGTCCAGGGAGTGTTTTCGGTGCGTAGCAAGTATATGTTTTTTACTACCTTTGTTTCCTTCTGAATGGCTTCGGGTAGTCAGACCGATATAGGGTGTCTTGCAGCTCTGTGCTCTCGATTGGGTCGCCTCACCACTAAACAGATAATAGATGACTAGGAAGATGAGCCTTTACTTGAAACTTTAGAGGAATGCAGGTTAACTATTATTGGTAAAATCATCTCCAATCCATCCATTGACTTTCTTGCCTTCAAAAGCACACTCAAAAAAGCTTGTCGTACTGAAATGGTTGCTATTTCACAGCGTGAGGCAGATATCTATGTCACCAAATTTCAATCTCAAGCAGTCAAACAGCGAATTCTTGAAGGGGGCCCTTGGCTCTTCTCGAGCCATTTAGTAATATTTAAACCATGGCTACCAAACACACCTTTCCATTGTTACGACTTTTCTACTTGTCCCTTTTGGGTTCAGGTTGTCGGCTTGCCGTTAGAATTGTGTTTTGAACCTATGTTAAGAAGGGCAGTCCAACATATGGGTCGTGTAATAGAGGTAAAAGTCGACTCGATGGATGGAGGTTCGTCCCGAGCTAGTCGAGTCAGAGTTGAAGTAAACTTACATGAGCCTCTTCAAATAGGGAAGCTGATAAGGATTGCTAGTAAACCTTTTTGGCTGGATTTCTGATACGAACGACTACCGCACTTCTGTTATTCCTATGGCAAGCTTGGCCACTACGCGATGTATTGTAAGGACATTCCCTATAACGAGGCCAAACATGAGGGTTGAGAGAAGATGACATATGGTCAGTGGCTTCGTGCGGAAGTTAAAGAAAATAGTCCATACTGGCGCATCTTTTATGCACCACCAGACAGTTCTGACCAACCAGAAGACAACGTACTTGAAACTCCACCATCACAGATGGCCACCGTTCCCTTACTGCCCCCACCACCAGTGATTCCAGCAATTAATACATCCAGTTCAATTCACAGATCCAGGAAACCAGCTGAAGTCTTTCACCAGCACCTCCATCAGCACTCGGGCCCGGCACCAGCAAGTGTATCTGACCAGCACCTTCAGCAACACTTGGTCACGCACACTTCCCCTTTCCATACAGCACTTATATCTGCGGAAACAAAGTTGAAAGCAATTCAAACTGAACCTATGGATATCCAGCTCACAAAGAAAGTGAAATCTATCCGTTCCAAACCTACTTTTAGTTCGACCAAGAAACAACGAAGATACAACCCTTATGAAGCAAAAAATTTGACCATTGCAGAACCTAAGGACTCCAACTTAATGGAAACTCCTATCGTTACATCTGATGAAGCCGGAATTTAGGCTTTAGTGGTTGGCCCCAAACAGCCACCCACACACAAATGAAGCTGCTATGCTAGAACTGTCAGGGTTTGGGCAATCCCCTAACAATCCAGGCACTAAAGGCCATGACAGCCAAAGAAAAGCCCGATGTGGTATTCTTAATGGACACCAAACAACCTGAAGTAAGGCTTCAATATATTCAGCGTTCTTTAAAGTTTTACAACTCTTATATCCTGAACCTAGCTGGTTTTGATGGTGGTCTAGCTCTGTTTTGGAATGAACTGGTTTATTTAGATGTATTACACTCCACACCAAACCTTTTTCATATCAGGTGTAGAGAAGGGAGGGAGGTAGACTTCTTAGTATCACTTTTATTCATGCACCAACTAATTACCAGCAGCGTCTTCTTTTATGGGATGATCTCTGTTAGATACATGCTTCTAATGACCTGCCTTGGCTATGTGCTAGAGATTTTAATGAGATTATTTATCCATGGGAAAAGATAGGGAAACGACCTACTAATCAGTCTCGAATGATGTCCTTTCGTGCTGTCCTTAATGACTGTGAGTTTATAGAGGTGGAGAGTCATGGCTGTAAGTATACTTGGATGAATAACAGGCAAGGGGAGGAGCTTGTTAAGGAAAAACTGGACCGAGTGGTATGTACTATGGAATGGAGATTTTTGTTTCCAGGGGCAGAGGTGTATGCATTTCCAACCGTGGGGTCTGACCATAGCCCTATATTAATTCAGTCTTCAGCAGCTTATTCTCGAACTAGGTTTTCCTTTCTGTTTGAGAGTTATTGGAACGCAGATGAGGAATGCCAAGAAGTTATTTCTCAGGCTTGGAACTCCATCGCTAGGTCACAATCTAGTTTTCTCCCCCAAAGTACGGCGGGTTACAGCAGCTCTGAAGATATGGAGCCGGAAAAAATTCTCTAATAGGCACAAAAATGTGCTTATACTACAACACCAGCTTCAGAATCTAGTGAATCAACCTCACTTCCATTATGATAAGGCAGCGGCAGCCAAGCTAAAAGAGGAAATTCATTGGAGTTGGAGATAGGAAGAACAATATTGGGCTCTCAGATCCAGAATTATATGGCTGAAATGTGGCGACAAAAATACTCGTTTTTTCCATGCATCTACAATCCAACGCAGGCAGCGTAATCGAATTACTACATTGCTAAATGATGATAATCAGTGGATTGGGATTCACCTACTCTTCAAGATATGGCGACCACCTTCTTTTCGCACTTATATACAACTGCTGGTGTTAGATACTATGAACCTTTACTGAACAATTGCAACCAAGTGGTAACCAGTGATATGAATGACCAGCTACACTTACGATGGAAGAGGTTTGGCAAGCAACTTTTCAAATGGGAACTTCCAAAGCCCCTGGCCTTGATGGATTGAACGGTTTATTTTATCACCAGCATTATGAAGTTGTTAAAGATGATATATTCCTTCTAGTTCATAATTTCATGATGTCAGGAGTAATGCCTTTGGGTCTAAATCAGACTATTATAACGCTTATCCCCAAGACAACTCAACCTGAGAAGCTCGAGCAATATCGTCCCATCAGTCTTTGCAACTTTGCTTACAAAATAATTTCAAAGGTACTTGCCAACCGACTTAAACCTTGGTTAAATATCCTGATTTCTAATGAACAGTCAGCTTTTATGAAGGGTAGATAGATCCAGGATAATATTCTCATTGTTCAAGAAGTTCTTCATCATTTTAGATCAAGAAAGAGGACTACTAGATTTAATGCAATCCTAAGAACAGACATGACAAAGGCATACGATAGAGTTGAATGGGATTTCCTTAATGATTATCTCCTTAAACTTGGATTCCATCCACGATGGGTTAGCTAAATTATGCAGTGTATTACTACAGTAGCTTTCAGTGTGAAGTTTAACGGGGAACAATTGTCTTATTTTTACCCATCTCGTGGTCTACGCCAAGGTGACCCCTTATCGCCATATCTTTTTATCCTGTTGGCCAATGTCTTATCGACTCTTAGTACACAAGCTGTCAGCATAGGACATATTAGAGGTATCCGGTTAAATAGATGGTGTCCTAACTTGTCCCATCTCTTTTTTGCCGATGATGCGATCTTTTTCCTATCCAGTAGTATTCAAGAGAGTCAGAACCTAGCAAATATTTTGAACCTATATTGTTTGGCTACTGGACAGCTTGTTAACCGCAATAAATTAGGCCTGATTTTCAGTAAAAATTGCCCTCTAACTCTTCAACAGAATATGTCTCGAGAACTTAGGACGCCTATCCTACAAGGCTGTGGTAAATACTTAGATATACCCTCTGACTGGGGCTGCTCTAAAAAGGAGATGTTTTCGTGGATACTTGCAAGAGTCAAAGCCAAATTGGAGGGATGGAAAGAGAAATATATTTCTAAGGGGGGTAAGGAGATTCTCATAAAATCTGTTGTTCAATCCATTCCACATTATGCTATGTCTATTTTTAGGTTGCCTCTTTCGATTTGCAAAGCAATTGAATCAAGAATTGCTAGATTTTGGTGGAGAAATGATCAGATTAGAGTCGGTATCCACTGGTTAAGATGGGAGATTCTAAAAGACAGAAAAGCGAATGGAGGAATGGGTTTTCGTGACCTAATTGCATTTAATCGAGCGATGCTTGGAAAACAGGCTTGGCATTTGCTACAACAGCCTCACTCTTTACGGAGTAAGTTATTTAAAGGTTTATATTTTCACTCCACAGACTTCCTGTCTGCTGTTAGGGAAAGTCGGCCATCTTGGGGATGTCATAGCATGCTTATGGGTAGGGATTCTATTCTACCTCATGTTTCCTGGTCAGTGGGTAATGGTAACACCATTAAAATCCGAGGAGATCAGTGGTTACCAATGGGTGTTCTCCATGGACCTAAAGCTAGAGAAGAACCTGTTCTAGTGGCAGATCTTATTGATCCCATCCACCACAACTGGAACCATAATATGATCCACCGGTTCTTCGAAGATCCCATTCTACCGAAATCCTCAATATTCCAGTGAGACCTCTTTATTCGAATGATAAACTCATTTGGTCAGCTACAACAAATGGACAACATATTGTACGTAGTAACTATCATGCGGTCATACAGTCAATAAATGATCATCACAGTAATAGAGCATCATCATCTATACATGTCGCTACAGTATTATGGAAAAGAATCTGGGCACTGAAGACGGAACCAAAAATAAAGACTTTCCTATGGTCCGTCTACCACAATGCACTCGCATCCAGAGCAAATCTATTCCATCGTCATATCATCTCCGACCCTCTATGCAATCTTTGTCAATAGAAAGTTCTTGAAACCATTGAACATATCTTTTTTCATTGTCCATGGACTCATGCTATTTGGTCTGACCCACAACTCAATATACCAATGTCGACACTCAACAGCAATCGCATCGATTCTTGGCTCACAGGAAGGTTGGATTTACCTCGGCACTTTGTGAACACCCTTTGACAGATCTGGCGGATGCGGAATGATGTCATCTTTCGCAATCGGAACCCGGATCCATCCCTCGCAGTGCGATCTGCTATAGCTCAATTGAAATGACACCAGATCTCCTCTTCTGCATCTCAGATTAGATCTGTTACTCAATCTCTCGATCCGAATCACCTCTGGCGTCCTCCTGAAAGGGGCACCTTGAAATGTAATATCGATGCAAGCTTTTAGCCGGGTAGTACTGAAGGTTCAATCGCCTGTATAAGCAGAGATTTTACAGGAAGACTTACAGATCTTCATTCGAGTTGAGTCCCTACGCAGTCCGCTCTTGAAATAGAGTGTCAAGCCCTTATCTTTTCACTTAGACATCTACTCAGCCAAAGCCTCCACGACGCTGATCTGCAGGTCGAATTTGACTGTCTTCATCTTGTCAAAATCATCAAGGGTCTGCGATCACCGCCTTGGGAGCTCCGATCGGTGCTCGACGAAGCATTCTTTTTGCTTTCCCAGTTTCGTAAACTCACGATGCTCCATTGCAGACAAGAAGCAAACCTAGCTGATGATTGGGTTGCGAAGGTTCATCTCTATGCTTCGGCCCAGAACTGGAATCTTTCTCCCCCGTCCATATTGCTGGATCTAGTTTATGCTGATGCTTTATATTCATGTTGTAATCTCACGTTTTAATGAATACCAGTTGCACTTTCGCCCAAAAAAATCTTATATGTAACAAAATCAGTTTGATTTTGGTGTCTTGAGACATGGATCTTCTAGGAACCGTATATCACTAATTTATCGTCGCCGATACTGAACTGGACGAAATGCACACTGAGACGAGACAGCGACCGCCTGAAGAAGTTGCCCGAATGGGCCAAAAGTTCCCTTCTCGTCGGTGGGATTCGTTCGTTTGGACCGTCAGAAATCCATGACCACGTGTGGGCCCACCGGTGGAATTCTAATCGCAAACGATGGTTCTCCCGGGGCCAAATTTTGGAAAATCTACTTTGGCTTATTAAAGTTGGATCAGTAGGGCCGCCCATGGCTGAATTTTCAACCATGAACCGAAAAAGGAAAAAAGAAACATAAGTGTCTCCATCGTGCTGTAGCCAATTCCTCCGCCTCCCTCCCTTCGACTTTATCTCTTTGAGGTGGTACAAACCAGTAACCAATGCAAAAACAAACGAATCTAATATTTTACCGTTATCAAAGATATCATGTCTAGGAACAAGAAACTCATTAAAGATATGTTCAAACACACACACACACATATATATATGTATGGATGTACATATGTATACGTAACAAGTTGAAAACATGCATAAATATGTTGTGTAGACATTGACAACATGTTGAGATGTTCAATTAAACCTGTATTGTTTTATATCAATAGGGTATTTGAAATTTCTTAAGTATCCTACGTATCTTCTATAAATCCCATACTTCATGGACACGGAATAATAATATGAGACATACAAGTTTTGTATTCTCAGACACCGTTTCAAGAAAATGCACATATATGGTAATTAAGAAAGCAAATACGCTTATCACTTGAACAATCTTATTACCCCAAATAATAATATAATTAAAGCTGATAGGGACACTCTATCCACTATCATAGATTTCCCCTACGCAACAAAGAGAGGAGCACCAAACAATTTACTCAGTCACGAATATTCAATGCTTATTTTTTTTGGTCTTTTGCAATAGATTTGGAGCGTGAAACCCTCAAGTGCATCACAACCTTTCTTTGGTGCTTCTGCACGTTATACGCAGCAAAAATGGACTCTCTGCTTCAAGACCTCCCCCGCTTGTCCGGAATAATCCTAGCCATCCTCGTTCTATCAATCTTTGTAGTATTCAAATCGACATCATCAAGCAAACTCAAAGCACCGCCGGAAGCCGCAGGGGCATGGCCCATCATAGGTCACCTGCCCATCCTAGCGAAATCCAAGCTTCCCCACAAGACCTTAGCATCTATGGCCGACCAGTACGGACCCATCTTCACCATCCGGCTCGGGATGTTCCGGGCCCTAGTGGTGAGCGGTTCAGAGATAGCCAAGGAGTGTTTCACCAAGAACGACATTGCGCTGTCCACTCGACCACAACAATTGGCCCCAAAGATCCTGGCCTACGGCTACGCCATGTTTGCATATGCGCCTTATGGCCCATACTGGCGCGAGGTAAGGAAGATGGTCACCTTAGAGCTGCTCTCGAACAGGAGGGTCAACTCATTGCTCAACCCTATTCAGGCCTCAGAAGCAGACGTGGCCATTCAAGAGCTGCATGAGCTTTGGATTGAGAGCAAGGATGACTCAGGTATTCTTCTGATGCTGATGGTCATTCAATATGTCATTCTAGTAGTTTTTGATGATCAGCCTTTCCATGGTTGTATTAATTATTTTTCTTTTTTCAGTAAACACCGGTTGTTTTCATAGCATAAGGTCACGAAAATGATCAGGTTTAGAATTATCGGTTGCAGTATTTAGAATTATCGGTTGCCGTACTCTCTCTTGATTAAGAGCGATTCAAGCTTTGCAATTTTATGGCGTCCATACCGGCGGACAAAGAAAATATGATGCTTGTCCTATCTTAGTCAAAGAGGTTTTTTTGGAAAGGACAACCTAAATGAAGTGCTGAGTTTTGTGAGTCATTCAACGAAGCCCATGTCCCACTGATTTGTTGGATTCGTGGACGGCTTAGGAATGACTCCTGTGTGTTTGACACACGAAATACAAAATCGATTCTTCTATTCGATTCTTCTATCACTCAGTGCAACTACAAACGATGCCATACTTAGGTCATCCCTTTTCGGTCTCGATTCGCATATTTCTTGGTTCACAGATCATGAGACTATGAGGTATGCGCTCAATCACCTAGCCATGGGCTTTTTTGCCATTAAAAAAAAAAAAACCCTGGATAATTACCAAAAAATTCCTAAACTTATTTTTACCAATGTCAATTCAATTTTAAACATTTCAGTTTGGTTATTTAATCCTAAAATTTTTTACATTTTCTCAATGTAGTCTTTCCAACTGATTTTGACTAAAAATAGATAATGTAAATATCGATTGTTTTACGTAACATGATTGACCTTAACGTGGATAAATTTTTTATTTTTTTAATTTTTATGAATTATTTATTTATGTCATTTTTTCTTTTCTTTTCTTTTTTTCCAATGTGACCCATGAGGGTCTTCGAGACTCGCCAGCCACTCGGCAAGGGTCTCAAAGCCCTTGCTAGCCACGAGTGAGGCCATCATACCCAGATTTGAGCAAGGCCTTTGCGACCCTTGCCTATGGCCATTGAGCTCCAATGACCCTCACTAGCAAGAACGAAAAGAAAGCAAAAAAAAAAAAAGGAAAAAGAAGAGAAAGAAATAAAAAAACTAATATAAATTCATAATAAATTAAAAAAAATTGTCCACGTTAGAACCAGCTATGCCACATAGAACAACCGGCATTTACATCAATAATTTTTAGCCAAAATTGATCGCAATAATCACATTAATAAATCATCAAAATGTTTGAAATTAAATTGACAAAGCTGAAAGATTTATGACTGAAAATACATATAAGTTTAAGATTTTTATGATAATTTTTCCAAAAGAAACTAGATAGAATGACACGGGAGATCAATGAAGTATTATCCAAGATTGAGTATCCATTTTATCAAGTCTTGTAGTTCTTGAGAGTAATCAAAACTTCAATTTAGCATAACATCCAGTTCATTCTGATTTTATTAGGCCATATCATAGTGGACTTGAAGCAGTGGTTCGCAAAGTTGACTCTAAACGTCATCCTGAGAATCGTGGCTGGAAAACGCTACCATGCAGCGGACGAGGAAGAGAAGCAGCGGTGCCAAAAGGCTTTACGAGAGCTCTTCCACTTCTTGGGGTTGTTTTTAGCGGCCGACGCTCTTCCTTTCCTGAGGCGGCTCGACTTAGGTGGACATGAGAAGGCCATGAAGAGGACTGCAGAAGAACTAGACGAAATTATAGGTGGTTGGTTGGAGGAACATAAGAGGAATAATGAGGATTTGAGTGAGACCAGTGGGAGTAGAGATTTCATGGACGTCATGCTTTCGGTCCTTGACGATGATGTTGGAGGTTATGATGCCAATACAATTATAAAAGCTACATGCTTGGTAAGTTTTTGTTCGCTTCCCGTCGGGGTAGTCTTTTCTTCGTCATATATGCTAGCTGCCCGCATATATAAAGTAGTCAAGGGCGATTGTTTATAGGTTTAGGTGATTTCAGCTAAGGTGAGAATGCTCCGGGCAGTCCAATTCAAGAGTTGGAACCATATAAATCTAATAGGGAGGGACGCATTCTAGAAAACCTAAAACTAAGAACCATACCAATTTACCATAGAACGAAGCTTGGAACTAAACCAACCTTGGCTGGTTATAAGTAGAATTGTGAGCCAGTCTAGTCCTATTAATTTTCTTATTTCCAGTATATCAAAAAACAAATAACGAATTTTGTTTTTTGTTTTTTCAAGTAAAGACTTTCTCCCTTGCATGTTATGATACAAAAATACGCACATTGAACAATCACATTGAAACAATTAGGCTTGATAATTAAAAATTACTTAGAATGGAAATCAAGTAACTTAGAGAACCTAATTTGCGCAAGCACAAAAAGAAAATTGAGGACTCAATTTGGAAAGCTGCTCAAATTTGAGGGGCTAAAGTTGGACTGAAGTTTATTATTGTGTAATCTTGTGGGCTTATTTTGATTTTAAGTTAATTTCATTGTCCCTTTTGAACATCCTGCAATCATGGGCAGTAGAAGTGGGACTAAATTTGGACTCAATCACAAATTATGCATCTTCTTTTTCGTCATTGGACCACATTTTTCTTGCCCATGAAGTGGAAGGGCACATGATATTAGATTGCGAATGGTGTTGTGGTTAATCTCCATAACTCACTTCTAACGAGGAAAACATGTTTGTTGTATATAAAGACTATGATTGCAGGCGGCAGTGATACCGTGATGGTTACCTTGACATGGGCAATCTCGCTGTTGCTCAACAACCTTCACAGCCTGAAGAAAGTTCAAGAAGAGCTCGATGCTCAGTTCGGCAAGCAGAGGCTTGTAAAAGAAGCGGACACCGCCAACCTAACCTATCTCCAAGCCATAGTGAAGGAGACCCTCCGGTTATACCCGGCAGCCCCAATTTCAGGGCCACGTCTATTCACCGAGGATTGCACTGTTGGTGAGTACCGTGTGCCCAAGGGTACAAGGTTGATCTTGAACATATGGAAAATCCAAACTGACCCTTGGACATGGCCCGATCCAATGGAGTTCAGACCTGAGAGGTTCTTGAGCAGCCACAAGGACGTCGATGTGAAGGACTCCAACTTTGCGCTCCTACCATTTGGAGGGGGCAGGCGAATCTGTCCTGGAATGTCTTTCGCATTGGAGATGGTGCACTTTCTTCTAGCTAGGTTCCTACATGCATTCGAGATATCAACTGTGGACAATTCGCCAGTGGATATGTCTGAGATCTTCGGAATGACTAATTTAAAGGCAACCCCACTTGAGGTTATGCTCAGGCCGAGATTGACTCAGTAGCTCTATCAATTAAGGTAATGGTATATATATAAGGAAAGCACCGTAAAATGTACAACTAAGTGAATCTGTATGCTCTCTCTCCATGTATGTTTCTTAGAAGACATAATGACATATTTGTACTTTCTAGATTGAAGTTGCTGCCAGAACTTCACTTGCATGAAAAGGCTTACGAGTTCGTAATTGCATTGTGATGTCAAATGTCATCACTATCGTTTACCACTTGCGTGCATACTTGGTGTCACCGATCATGTATGGACTCATTCATTCTTTCCTTGCCCAAATGCCAATCCTACAGGTTTCGTGGTCATCAGTAAGATCCGACCATTTAATCTCATATAGCCATAAACACCATTTTCATCCATTGGATGAACGCAGTGTATCTCTTTTTTCTCCTCTGCCCTGCTCGGCCTCTCTCTCTCTCTCTCTCTCTCTCTCTCTCTCTCTCTCTCTCTCTCTCTCTCTCTCTCTCTCTCTCCATGGTTGGGCTAGACGACAGGTTGAGCTTGACCCACATTTACTCGAGCTCGATGCCAGTTTAATTCTATTACATCTGGGTCGACCTCTACGCCTTGGTGGAGATAGCACCCAATTTGGGGCATCAAGCTCAACAAGCCCTCTGTTGACATCGAGGTAGAGAAGCTTGTGTGTGTGAGAAGTCGTGGTAGATAGGGACGAAATCGAATCAAGCTATTCATGAGTAGCTCGAGCTCGGCTCAATGACTGCCTTGGATTGATTCATCTATTTTCTAGTCAAGTTACTAAAGTATCTTGTCAAGTTAAGCTTGAATATGTTAGTACTCAACTAGATTAGCTCGTAAGTTAATCAAGTTTTCATTCCGAAAACAACACTTATAAAAATAGATATAATATACTCAAAATTATATGACATTCAAGTTTATTAAACAGGAACTAGAGCTTTATTTATAAGTTAATTATAATCGAGCCAAGTATAGCCAAGTTGAACTTGAGCATATCAATTTCTCAAATGAGTCAAGTTCATGCAAGAAAAGCAATACTCAAGCAAGCTAGAGTCAAGTTTCATGCACTCAACGGACAAGTCAAGTCAAGGTCAAGCTTCACAAGCTAACTCAACCCACTTGATTACACCCCTAGCGAAGAGAACTGAGTATGGAAGGAGAAATAAGTGTGGCCAAGGGTGGTTGTCAATGACGAGGCAGTGGCTTGGCTCGAGATGCCGGGTAGAGATAGTGGCTGCCGTGGGAAGCGCCGAGGAGGATGGGCTGAGTTGGTTTTGGTTTGCGTTGTTGTTCGGCGGGTTTGGTGATGGCTCAGTTTGGGACGACGGATGTTTAGGTTGGAAAGACAAAGACATTCATGAAGGAAAAAAAAAACCCAATGCAACTTTAAAGGGGACCCCAAAAGTCGGTATGGTTTTGGTAGGTTTTGAAGAACCTCTTGACGGTGTTTGATGTCCGTGCACGAAAACGAGGATGGTTTATGAAATAATCCTTCTTTTGATGGTCTATGAAATATTCATTTTTTTTTCTTTTTTCCTTCGGTTGCTTAAGCTAATGAATTCGATGTAGGAATACCAGTCAATGATCCAAAATTAAAGTGGAATGATCGGCTTGACCGGCCATCGTGTCTTCTTCACCCAATTACATATATATACACCTAGGAGTTTGCTTGTGAAATTACATAGTAAGTCATGGATACTATCTTCGGACCTTGTAAAAACAACTTGAATCTTAGGCTCCGTTCGTTTCGCGGAAAATATCATATTTCCAGAAAACATTTTCCTGGAAGTCATTTTCCAGGAAAATGACTCTATTTTCCGGTGTTCGGCCAAAATCAAAAATTTGAATGGAAAATATTTTCCACCGTTCGTTAGCTCATTTAATTGTTTGGGAAAAATTATCAAAAATTGAATTTTAATATTTTTAATTGACCAAAAAATTTATTTTATTTATTTCTATTTTTTAAAAAATGATTTTTTAATTATTTATATTTTTAAAAATCGAAATTTTTATTATTTATTATTTATTATTTCTTTTTCTTTTCCTTCCTCCTTCCTCTTCCTTCTTCCTCCTCCTTCCTCCGCCGTCGCCTCCTTCCTCCTCCTTCTTCCTCCTCCTTCCGCCGCCACCACCTCCTTCTTGCCTGACGATGGCCGACTGCCCAGGGGCCGACCAAGACCCGGTGGCCAGATCCGGCGAGCTCGAGGCTCGGCCAATCTCACCTGAGCTCGCCGGATCTGGCGACAGAGCTCGAGCTCGCCTGGATCAAGAGCCCGAGCTCTGCCGCTAGATCCGGCGAGCAGCGAGCTTCGCCGCCAGATCCGACGAGCTCACGGCTCGCCACCGCACGACGAGCGGCCTGGACGGCAGGCTCCCCGCGAGCCTCCCGGCGTCGCCGCAGTGCTCCGTCTTGAGCCGGATCCTCCCGAGCGGCTTCGAGCCGCCGGGGAAGAGGAGCGCCGCGGCGGCGGCGGTGCCGTGGCCGGAGTAGGCGGGCAGGAGCGGCCGGGGAAGGCGGAGGCTGATCCCGGAGAAGTGTAGAAATGAGGAAGGAAAAAGCAGCGCGAGAGAGAGAGCGCGAGAGCTCGTGCAAGAGGCTAGGAAAATGATTTCCTCTTTTCAAAAGAGGAAATCATTTTCCATGATGTCAAGAGGAGATTTTCCATTGACCGGAAAATATTTTCTTTGACCGTGTATTTTCCGCCCACCTGAACACCGGAATTTCGGAAAATATTTTTCTGGAAGTTGTTTTCCGCGAAACGAACGGAGCCTTAGTCACAATTGGGTCTGGTTGACATATATGTATTAGGGGTTGCAAAATATGTTAAGGACCCGTATTTTGGCTCACATTTAATGAAATTTGGATAAAAAATGAATTAGTTGAAGCTTTAATATAAGATTAAAATGGATTTATTATAATAGAGCTCAACTAGAAAATAAGTTTTAAATGGGACCCACTAATAACTCAACTTAGATCCACAAGATTACAAATTAAAAAAAAAAACCAAACAAAAGAGTGAGATTTCTGCTTTCCACAATGCCCTAGCTACAGATCTCCATCACCAAAACCTTGTTCTCGGTTGATGCCTTCGCCTCCAGTCTTTTCTCGCTCGGCCACAGCTCATACTACCATCGTCGAGCCTGAGCTTATGAGGAAGAGAACATGTGTAAAATATGGGTTTTGACCCAATCAAAAATTAAAAAAAAAAAAAAAAAAAGAAGAGAAAAATGTAGAAGCTTCAGAGAGAGAGAGAGAGAGAGAGAGAGAGAGAGAGAGAGAGAGAGAGAGAGAGAGAGAGAGAGAGAGAGAGAGAGAGAGAGGAAGAAAAGACGGAGATAAAAGAAAAAGGAAAAAGAAAAGAAAAAATGAAGAGATAAAAGGGAAAGAGAGAAAGAAAAAGGAGGAGAGAGAGAAATGGAGAGCAAAGAGCTCTCGCTCAAAGAAAGAAAGAGGCAGAGGAGAAGAAGAAGAAGAAGAAAAAGGGTTTTGCGCGTTCTCATCATGGGAGCCTCGCCAAGCCGCGTTAACTACGTAACACAACGCCCGGTAAGCGCTCGTGCTGCCCATTCGTTCAATCGGAGTAATTTCGGACCTAGGGCTTGAAATTCGGAATTTTGGGAAAATCGAGCGGCGAAGTATGATTTTTGAGTCGTTAAGCTGCATATTTTTGTAGGAATGGTACTTTGGGATGTTATGAAGTTATAGCATCTTACGGATCGTGATTTGAGCTTGCGGTTTGTCCGGAACGGAATTTTGAAGTTGGGGGCGCATTCTGTTACTATAGCGAACAGTAAGCTTCGAGCTTTTTTTTTTTTTTTTTTTGTTTTTTTTGGTACTGTTTTGGGGTGGCTGAGTCGAGGTTGTTGTTGTACGTTAAGAGAGCTTTCTAAAGACTATAAGACGGCTTGAAATGGAATTTTGTGGAGGAAGTTATGGCGCGGCAAAGTTGGCGCATGAGCTGCGGTTTGTGGGAAATTGATGGGTTTTTGATAAATGCGAGTTTTCGTGGCGCATAGGTGTCATTTTATCGACAAATAGGCTTAGTATAGACGAGTTGTTATACGAATATCTTTTTTACTCGGCCTTTTGATAATGTTTTCCGTTAATTATTAGGGATTCGAGTACATTGGTTCGAGTGAGTGTCGTAGTTGATTTCCGACTTTCCCAGGTGAGTGGTGCTATCTCTTCTAAGAATTTATAAGCTCATGTTTTTAAAATGATAAATGATTGATATTTAATGAGTTATGAATAAGCATATTTGTTGCATCAAATTTGGATTGGGCATTTACTGCGTTTTGGTATTTAAGAATGGTGCGAGAATTTTTGGTGGAAATATATGTTCTGTTTGATGAATGAAGTTGAGAAATATTACATATTTTGAGTTTGTGAAACCTTTTTACAAAGATCTCGGCTTTAAGATGGTTTATGGAAGGCTATATGAATATCGATTTGTGATGAGCTTTTTGAAATGTATTTGATTTGAAATTGATTTATGAGACGGGTCTTGAAATTATTTGAAAATGTTTTATGAAAAGTATTTCTGGCGGATAAGTTGAGTTGCGAATCTTTTGGAGATATATGAAATGATTTATAGATTTGGTTTGAGAACTATGGATGGTGTTGTTTTGGATTGATGTGGATGCTCAATATCGCTGTGAGCCCAGCGAGGGGTGTAGGTATGCGCATACTATTCTAGGATATCCTTGTGGGCCAAGCCACCGGCTAATAATAGATGGAGACCTTGCCAAGGGGGGAATCTTGGTCGCATCGTCACCAGGCGTTGTATTGTGACCATGGTTTGATATTGAGCAACAGATTGGTCAATGGATTAGACCATTGACATGTGATATGAGTTGGGTCGATGGAATGGACCATCGACGTGTAATTTGAGATTAGTCGATAGAATGGACCATCGATATGTAATTTGAGATTAGTCGATGGAATGGACCATCGATGTGTAATTTGAGATTAGTCGTTGGAATGGACCATCGACGTGTAATTTCATTTGATTATCAATGTGTGGTTTAATGAGATTAATCAATAGAATAGACCGTTGATACATGTTTTATGAGAATGACCAATGGATTAGACCATTGGCATTTGCTTATTATTATCTTGAATATTTTTGCTTTGAACATATTGTGTTAAAGTAAGAAAAGTTATATTTTGGCCTTGAAGGTTTGTCATACTTCTGGGTTTAGTGTGGTATGAGATTAACCAATGGAATGGACCATTGGCGTGTGAATTAATGAGACTGATCAATGGATTAGACCATTGATGTTTATTTTGATATTATTATGAAATGATTATTTTTGTTATAAATATAGCTATGTTGAAGCGTATGTAATTTATTCTTTTTTACTATATGTTTTGTTATATCCTAGATTTGAGTTAAAAGAGTTGCGGTTTGGTTTTGTAAATATACATAGTGGGTGCTCGATCCGCTTAGAAGAGATGCACTACTCACTGAGCCGTGGTTGCTCACCCCTCTATTTTACAATGTTTTTTAGGTCCCTCGATTAACAATGAGTAAGTACGAGAGCGATATGGACGTGGGGACTTTTAAGAGATGGATTTTGGGAGCTTTGAGACTGCGTCCTTTGAGTGAAAGGACGGCCGTGTCATCCCCCATTCATGATGTTCTGGGGTGTGACAAGGTGTGCCATACGAATAACAAAAAATGGCTTTTAAAATGATTCTTACTTCTTGTGCTTATTCTTAAGAGGATGAATAAGTGTGATGGTTTGAATATGTTCTCCGATGATTAAGCAAGAACTTGAAAGATTGTTAAAGCAATCTTGTATTAAAATCGATTAGTTTAATTTTGGTGTGTAGTGTATGGGTCCTCCTACGAGGGATCATATATCATTAATCTCTTGTCATTGATGATATTTGACTAGACAAAAATCGCCCAATGAGATATAAGCCTACAATCAAATTGTGTGATATTTATTGATTCAGAAATGTACATAGAATCAAGGGATAAGGTACTTAGGTTCTGTTGAATCATACCAAATTGTTTTTTCTTTTTTTTTTTTGGTAAAAACCAAATTGTTGCGCCGAATAGAAAAAGATAAACAAACAAATTGACAAGTACATCATGGAAACTCAGCAAAATCACCAAGACTTATCTGAAGTTACATTGGAGAAGACCACAAGTATTATTCTATTAAGAATTCTTTGTAGAAAATTATTCTCATGAACAACTAATCAATCAAGAACAAACGGACCCATATATAATTGTAAAACACCGAGATCAATAAACACAGCAAAATTAAAGCATACATATTTGAGCAATTGCTTCACTTGAAGAAAATAGATCAATCTGATAACCAGTGACCTATCGAAATGCCATATCTTCCTCTCTATGACCTATTTCGATATAGCAACTTTCAATGGGATTAAAACAATTTATAGGTATAACCTACCCTTTTATAGGCTAGAAATGGAACCTAGCAAACCCTAATCAACAGCGTATCAACTGGGCCCTTCCCATTACAAGCTTCAGTCAAACACAATTGCCTACACTTTGCTGCTCAACTAGGCCCATTATCAATAGATGCCAATACCCAATTCAATCAGATCACTTTAGGGTTCAACAAATATTTGAATATCCATTAACCCGATTATTTAAAATAGAAAATCAATTAATTAATGTAAGCCCATATTATAGGAAATTTCTAACATTCTCCCACTTGGGCTACATTAATTAACTTATTTTATTTTGTAAAAGATTTTATATTGAAAACGACACTATCGGGTTAATAACAGACTAAAAATTTGTTTTATGTGGCCACAACTTTAAAAATACTATTCCAATAACGGCATCTCAAAACCAATCCAATCCTATATGATATAGCTAGTACGATTACCTAGAGGGGGTGAATAGGTATAAAAGATTTTTCTTTTGATAATTACACACTACTTAGATAGATAAACAATTTGCAGCAATTAAAAAACAATCGTAAGACTGAGTAAAGGAAAGAGAGAATTAGACACGCGGATTATAGTGGTTCGGCTTAATTCAAGCCTACGTCCACTCTTCTGCACTGACAGCCAATTGGCTGGATTCCACTATGAACAAAGAGATGTTACAGTGATGATCTTTCTTGACTTCTTTGGTGTAGACGATCTTCCACACTCTCAAGGTATCACTAAGAATGAACACTCTCTGTGTATACAATTTCGCTCAAATAATATCGACTAATAATCAAGGATCTTCGACTGGAATTTTTCTATCGATCACGCTCTCTCAAAAACAACTTGAACGTCTTCCTTTTATACTCCTTTATGCCATCATAGCCGTTGGCACTTACCAAAGGAATTCCTCCAATCTACCCGTTGGACGGAATCAATCACGAAGATCATTCGAGCTATTTAAGGAACCTGGCGATAGCCCATCAATCATGTTCGCCCATACAATCAGGATCTTAGTTTCCAAGAATAGAACATTCCAAGAATACTTCGTCGACCATCGGATCTTCAATCGATCTAGATAAGAACAAACAAAGAATCCGAGATGTTTATCCAACCAAGGGATCTTTTCCAGAGGATAGGATCGAATCCTCAACCATAAGCTTCGGCCGGATTTCCTTCACTACTTTGGAATAGAAAGACCGTCGGTGAGAATAGTCTTGAGTCTTGAGTCTTGAGTCTTGAGTCTTTAATCTTCGCCTCCGAATATCCAGACTTAGATCGATAGAAACGTTTTGTCGCCTTCAAAATACGGAAAGATTTCTCCAACAATCTCCCCTTTTTGATGGTGACAAAACTTCCTTGTAGATTTGAACAACTTTGACCCGCAAAAACATATCTCAAGCAATATGGCTAACTCATAAAGAATAATAAAACAACCAGATTCTGCATCCACAGCAAATTGGTTAGTCTTTCATGAGTAATACCATAAAACAACACTTGATATGAACGCAACCGGTCAAGCATTTAAATCCACACTCAAGTGTACTCAAGTCAAACTCAAAACATAACCACAAATAACCACAAATTTAAAGATTAAAAGATGTTGAAAGTTGATGGTTCAAATTGATTCTCCCTCTTTTTGTCATCATGAAAAAGTGAGAAAGGGATCAAGTTTGCTTGGGAATGCGAACGATTTGGAAATCTCCCATAGACTGGACTAAGCCTTCTAGCCTCTTCAAGTCTTCCCTTAATTGAGCTACCTCCTCTCCTTTTGCATTGGCTTGAAGTTGTAGGGCGAGGTCTTTCATTTTGTCCTCCAGGGTAACCGAAGACGCTTGGCCAGCATTCTTGATGGATTGAATCTCACAGTCTAGAGCATATATCTGTCCCCGCATTTCCATAAGGATATCAACAATACGACGAAAATCTTTGAGTTATCCGTCCGTGTACTTGCATGAGCTTTTTCGGATGGAGTGAATGCAGACGTTGGAGCTTCTGTGTAATCTTGCAGATTTGGGATCGACGTATCGTGTCCTTCTTCAGGCAATTTAGAAACCCGAACTTTCCGGGTCTGCTGGAGATGCTCTTGGACCTTCACTATTGGCAGCAAGTGGTGAAGACATTTCTTGCTCGCCAACTCCCCCTGTCTCTAGGACATCACATGGGGAAGAGTGATGATCATGTTCTTGATCTCCCTTGTCTCCCAGTCCGATGCATGTTCTTTCTCTCCTTCTCTCTCCTTTTCTCCTTCTTTCTCCTTCTCTCTCTCGCCGTTCTTCTTTCTCGATCTTGGCTTGCTCCTCTTCCTCTCTCTCGTTTCGCTGAAGTTCTCGTTGATTGAGGCACGTAACGTCCGGTTCTTGTTAAAGCAACGATTGTGGGATCTTCATCTTCTTCATCTTCATCCTCTAAGATGAGAGTCCTTTTCTTCTTCCTCGATGGGGCTCCAATGACTTCTTTTCCTTTTCTCTTTGAAGCGCACGGAACCGGAGTCTTCACTCGAATTTCTCCATTGCCTTGGAAAGCTCTTGTAGACGCATCTTCGTCAAAGCATCTTCAAACCTACCACCATCTTATCGCACGGTCGAACACAAAGTGAATGGGGCGGTTCAATATTCATGTGTCTAAAGATCTTGGTCACTGCACTCAGATAAGGCAATTGTCCCTTGTCTTTTGACACCGCTCCGTACATATGGAAAAGAATCGTGTGCGCGAGAGAGAACTTCCGTCCAGAGTTGATTGCAAACACCAACTTTGCTTCAGAATAAGACACGGAAGTCTTTGACGTAGACTTCGGTCTGAGACAGTTGATTACGATCTTATGAAGCACAATGTTGATGGCATTCATCCTGGAATAGGTAACTCTCTTCTCTGTGTCCCTATCCTTGACAAGATCCAGAGTAGTACGAGCGGGTGAGACTTTGATTGGTAGATAACGCCCTCATTCAACTCCAACAATGTCGGCCAACATATTCACATCTACCACGTAGACTTTGTCTCGAACATCGAATGAAATTCTATTCGCATCAAAAAGCTGAGATTTGAATAGAAATAAGCGGTTAAATGTGCATACCCGTCCGTAGAGTCAGAGCAAAATTTCTCAAGTTGAAGCAAGTTCAACTTCTCTCTCAAGTTCATGTTGATGGCGTCTAGAAATTCAAAATCAACACTTCTAGGGTTTATCACCCCTCTTTTCAACAGTTTGCCATACACATTCTCCTGTTCCTTGGATTTGAACAAATCCATTCGATTTCCTTTGATCTTCGCTGCCACACCCATTCTCGGTTGAAACTCAAGGAACATTCTATCATCATCGTTCCCTTCAATTAAGTTTTGTCCAGGTACACGAGGATCACTTGGAATATTCGCAAGTGCATCCTCTGCTTTTCCTCTCGGAGCAATTCCTAACTCCTCCATTCTCCGCAGAAAAAGATATTCATTTCCATAGTTCTTCTCCTTAAGGAAATCGTCTATGTATTTCATTGGTGTACCGGTGCTTTTCAACGCACGATAAAGCTTATAGATAAAGGAGGGTTTTTGGACTCTTACAGGTTCGGCTTCCTCGATTATCTCTTCTTCAAGATGTTGACTTTCACCATGTGGGGTAGGAGGCGATGAATGACGTGGATGAGAACGAATCGGACTTTGTCGCCGACTTGATAAGTCTTCCTCCTCGCAAGATCGAAGTGTATTGGTCCCTTCTCCATTCTTTGTGGTCCCCCGCTTGCTATTCTCGATGATTTCCTCGAAGAAGACATTCTTCTTTGTCGATTTGAGAGATTCCTTCGCTTGCTTCCCAAGGAAAAATGACCACTTTCTCGACGATGAACAAGAGATTGAAACAGTTCGGGAGAAGAGTACTTTATAGGGTTTTGACGATTGAGGAAAAACGTATATATATATATAACTCACTTTTGAAAAGGGAAGTTCAATCGGCACAAGGAAAGTGTACGAACATTTCTTTTCAAAATCAATAATCGCCAAAATTAATCTTTTTGAAAAGACAAGTTTTTGATTTTCACACGTATAATAATCGAACAACAAAATCGTACCTTTTTGAGTTCGGATAAAATAGCAACTTACGCCTATAGCCATGAATGTCCGAGTCGAAGATCTCGAGACTGAGAGATTAGAGTCTAAGGATTGTTGAGTCTTTAGACTTTAACTTCTTCAAGCTTCAAAATGTTGAGTCTTGAACGGATAGCGTCGAATTGATTTTTCTCCAAAGGCTTTGTGAAAATATCCGCTAGTTGACTTTTTGAATCAACAAATTGAATCGAGATTTCTCCATTTTGAATATGATCTCTAATGAAGTGGTGTCGAATCTCAATATGCTTTGCTCTTGAATGAATAATTGGATTTTTGGTAAGATTGATCGCGCTGGTGTTGTCACATCTGATTTCTGTGCATGAGTCTTCAATGCCAAAGTCTTGTAGTTGTTGTTTGATCCATAGAATTTGCGAACAGCAACTTCCAAGAGCTACATACTCTGCTTCTGTCGTTGAAAGAGCCACGGTACTTTGTTTCCTTGAAAACCAAGATACTTGTTCTATTTCCAAGCAACCGACAAGTTCCGTAAGTGCTCTTTCTATCGACTCGCAACCGCCGATCGCATCCGAGTACCCTAGAAGATCAAAGTCTCCCTTCATTGGATACCAAAGACCGATGCTTGAAGATGAGGCAATGTATTTGATAATTCGTTTCACGGCACCGAGATGTGATTCTCTAGGATCCGATTGAAACCTAGCACATACACAAACACTTAACAAAATATCAAAGTCTAGAAGCAAAGTAAGATAAAGAAGTGAACCAATCATGCTCCCGTATAGCTTTTGATCTACTTTCTTCCCTTCTTCATCCTTGTCTATCTTCTGAGAACATGACATTGGTATGTCGGTCTTTTTGCATTTTTCTAATCCAAATCTTTTGACAAGATCATTTGCATATTTTTCTTGATGAATAAAAGTTCCTTCTTTCATTTGCTTCACTTGGAGTCCAAGAAAGAATGTTAATTCTCCCATCATACTCATTTCAAACTCATCCTGCATAGACTTAGAAAATTTCTTGCATAGGCTTTCATTAGGGAATCCAAATATAATATCGTCTACATATATTTGAACAAGTAAAAAGCTTTTGTTTTCCTTTTTGATAAATAAGGTAGTATCTACTTTACCTTTGACAAAACCGTTTTGTATTAGGAACTTACTTAGCCTATCATACCAAGCTCGAGGTGCTTGCTTTAAACCATACAATGCCTTTTTCAGTCTAAAGACTGAATCTGGCTTCTTTGGGTCTTCAAATCCAGGTGGTTGTTCCACATAAACTTCCTCATAGATGAATCCATTTAGAAACGCACTTTTGACGTCCATTTGGAATAACCTGAAATTTTTATAGCAAGCAAACGCAAGTAATAGACGAATAGCTTCTAACCTTGCTACCGGTGCGTAAGTCTCATCATAGTCTATTCCTTCCTCTTGCGTGTATCCTTTGGCCACGAGTCCGGCTTTGTTCCGTACGACTTTTCCATCCTCGTTCATCTTGTTTCGAATACCCATTTGGTTCCAATAATGTTTTACCTTTTGGTTTAGATGTCAAATCCCAGACATCATTGATGTTAAACTGTCTGAGTTCTTCTTGCATAGCTTCAATCCAGCTTTCATAAGATAAAGCTTCTTCTATGCTTTTTGATTGAATTTCAGAGATTAGAGCCACAAAGCACTAGATTCTTCACGTCTTTTTGATCTCGGTGCGGATTCCTTCATTGATTTCACCGATAATGAGATCTTTGGGATGACCGGATTTGTGCTTCCGATTCTTGGTTGATTTTCCTGGTTGATGATCTCTTTCTTTATTTGAATCTTCATGAGCATCTTGATGTTGGACTTCCAGAGACTGAGATGCTTCTTGAGTTGTAAGCTTTGAAAGGTCTGGAGTAGGTTCAGACTCTTCATATTGAGTCTGACTGGATTCAGCTTGCGTTGAGTCTTGGAATTTGACATTCATTGATTCCTCCACCAATTGGCTTTTCTTGTTAAAGACTCTGTAAGCCTTGCTTGTAGTAGAATATCCAAGGAAGATGCCTTCATCTGATCTTTCTTCAAACTTACCAACTCGATCATTTGCATTTTTTAAAATAAAGCATTTGCAACCGAACACATGAAAATATGAAACAATAGGCTTCTTACCTTTGAACAATTCATAGGGGGTTTTCTAAAATGGGTCTTAGAAAGACTCTATTAATGATGTAACATGCTGTTGAAACAAAGACTTCTTCAGCCCAAAATCGAGAAGAAATTTTACTTTCAATTAAAAGTGTTCTAGCCATTTCTTGAAGAGATCTATTCTTTCTTTTCACAACTCCATTTTGTTCGAGTATATGGAGAGGAAAATACATGATTAAAACCAGATTTATCACAAAACTTTGTAAAGTTTTGATTTTCAAATTCACTACCATGATCTCGTTCTTATACTTGAAATAGCACATCCTTTTTCATTTTGAACCTTTTTAGCAAACTTTTCAAAGTACGAAAAGGTTTCGACTTACTTGCAAGAAAATATACCTGTGTAAAATGAGAGTAATCGTCCACAATTACTAGACAATATTTCTTACCTCCAATGCTCGGGTTCTTGTTGGTCCGAAGAGATCCATATGCAGAATCGTAGAACATGATTAGTAGAGATATGTTTTATAAGCTTAAATGAATTTCTTACCTGTTTTCCCTGAATACATGGTGTGCATGAGTCAGACTTTTGATAAGGCAATTTTGGTAGACCTTGAACAAGCTTCTTTGATGAGATTTTGGCTAATTGCTTCATGTTGACATGGCCAAGCTTTCTATGCCATAAGACCGCTTCATCTTGAATTGAGATAAGACATTGTGTTTCATTTGGTCTTACATCAAGAAGGTAGATATTTCCATGCCTTCGACCCATGAAAGACTCGAGTTGAGTCTTTACTTATTCCGTAACATATGCCTTCTTGAAAAGAGATCTTGAACCCAATATCACACAGTTGACTAATGCTGAGAAGATTATAGTTGAGTCCTTCCACTAGAGAAACATTGCTTATTGTGAGATTTCCAATTTTCACAGTTCCAAATCCCACAATGCTTCCTTTGCTGTTTCCACCAAATGAAACTTTTCCACCATGTACTTGAACAAACTTTATAAAGCAATTTGAGTCTCCTCGTCATGTGTCTTGAGCATCCGCTGTCAAGATACCACTTTACCTTCTTTTGACAGAGACCCGTAATCAAAAGAGAGTCTCAAGCTTTCTTTGGTACCCAAATTTTCTTGGGTCCTTTGGTGTTAGTAGGATAAGCATTATTAGGCCATACCCTTTAACAAGGCTTCCGGACCATAGGACACTCTTTTTCAAAGTGATCTTGACTGTTACACTTTGAACACCTTAGAGCATTTTGACCTACGACTTTACAAAAACCTTTTGAAATGATTTTTGTACGCTTCTCTCGACGGTCTTTTCTTAATTCTTTCTTTTACTTTCGGAAAATCAATCAAAGGGATTGTTTCTCTTGTCATACCTAAACCAGACTTATTGAAGTAAGGTCTTTGAACTGAAAGAATTTTCTCGAGTTTTTCAGACCCTATTGAAAATTTCTTAGAGATATTTGATAAGTCGGTTTTTAAGAAAGCATTTTCTTTTGAAAGTTTATCTTCATTCTCTTTAAGAGTAGAAACATTCAAGTCTAGACTTTTCACTCTTTCTTCTAAAATATTTTCCTTTTGTTTTAGAGCTGAGTTTTCCTTTTCGGTTCGGAAATCCTTTTGAGAGAAGTCTTAAGACTAAAACATAATTCATCAATATATTTAGAGACTTTGACAGAATTTTAAAATCACTTACCTCAAATTCACCGTCCGAATCCGATCCAGTCCGAGTCCGATTGTGCCATTAGACACAGATTGGCATATTCCTCATCACTTTCTTCACACTCGTATCGCTCCGGGTTTCGGCTTTGAGAGCTTTTCGAAACTTTTCGGTTTTTCCTCTCTTCTTCAGAAGAGGACAATTGGGTCTGATGTGTCCCTTTTTCTTACATTCGAAGCAGACTACATCTTTGTTTGGTTCCTCATCAACAAACTTGGTTTGCTGTTTCTGAAAACTTTGTTTTCTTAAGTTGAACCTTCTTCCTTTTCTATTCAGCTTTCTGAATCTTCTTATCATAAGAGCAAGCTCCTCATCATCCAGATCTTCTTGAATCAGTATCATCGAATCATCATTAGATTTTAATGCAATGGATTTCTTACCTCTTGGATCTTCGTCTTCATTAATTCGCTCCACTTCGTAAGACTGAAGAGTTCCAATCAGCTCATCTACAGATAATGGCATAATTCTTTGCGTCTCTCGTATTGAAGTCTTTATATGATTCCAATCCTTGGAGAGTCCTCGCAGCAACTTGTTCACCTTTATAGGATCAGTATTTCTGTCCTTGATTCTCAAGTCCATTGACAATATCTGTAAAACGGCTAAACATGTCAGTTATAGATTCTCCTGGTTTCATTTTGAAGGCTTCGTATTGACCAAGGAGAATATTAATTCGGGTCTCCTTCACTGGCCCGTCCCTTCATAGGTGATATGTAATCTATCCGGACTTCTTTTCTTTGTGACACAAGAAGATATTCTGTTATATTCGATTGGTGACAAAGCACAATATAAAGAATAAATTGCTTTTGCATCGAGTGCTTGTCTCTTGTTTATCTCATCTTGAGACATTCCGCCGGTCTCAACAGTTTCTTTCCCTCTTTCGATACCGATGCAACAAGTAGGAGTGATCCCTCTTTCCACAACGTCCCATTCCGAGGATCCTTTGATCGTAGGAAAGCTTTCATCTTGTTCTTCCAGATGTTGTAATCATTTCCATCGAAGTAGGGTGGTCTGGTATTGCTTTGACCTTCCACCAGCCCTGATGCCTAGCCATGGATCTTTTACTCTGAAGTAAAACACTTCAAATAAAGTAAGAACACAAGCTCTGATACCAATTGATATAGCTAGTACGATTACCTAGAGGGGGGTGAATAGGTATAAAAGATTTTTCTTTTGATAATTACACACTACTTAGATAGATAAACGATTTGCAGCAATTAAAAAACAATCGTAAGACTGAGTAAAGGAAAGAGAGAATTAGACACGCGGATTATAGTGGTTCGGCTTGATTCAAGCCTACGTCCACTCTTCGCACCGATGCCCAATTGGCTGGATTCCACTATGAACAAAGAGATGTTACAGTGATGATCTTCCTTGACTTCTTTGGTGTAGACGATCTTCCACACTCTCAAGGTATCACTAAGAATGAACACTCTCTGTGTATACAATTTCGCTCAAATAATATCGACTAATAATCAAGGATCTTCAGACTCTGGAATTTTTCTATCGATCACGCTCTCTCAAAAACAACTTGAACGTCTTCCTTTTATACTCCTTTATGCCATCATAGCCGTTGGCACTTACCAAAGGAATTCCTCCAATCTACCCGTTGGACGGAATCAATCACGAAGATCATTCGAGCTATTTAAGGAACCTGGCGATAGCCCATCAATCATGTTCGCCCATACAATCAGGATCTTAGTTTCCAAGAATAGAACATTCCAAGAATACTTCGTCGACCATCGGATCTTCAATCGATCTAGATAAGAACAAACAAAGAATTCGAGATGTTTATCCAACCAAGGGATCTTTTCCAGAGGATATGATCGAATCCTCAACCATAAGCTTCGGCTCTGGATTTCCTTCACTACTGGAATAGAAAGACTGTCAGTGAGAATAGTCTTGAGTCTTGAGTCTTGAGTCTTGAGTCTTTAATCTTCAGTCTCCGAATATCCAGACTTAGACTGATAGAAACGTTTTGTCAGTTTCAAAATACTCTGGAAAGATTTCTCCAACACTATATAACCTCAATATAAGACTATGGAAATCAATGTGTTAAGAAAATGCCACAACACAAGACATTCCATAATCACACATAATAAGCATTATATTTTCATGGATCATGGGCCTAGTAGTGTAGTAAGAAATAGTGCCAAAATGTGATCAAAATATACACTATTTCTTATCGGTCCTCAATTCAATTTCTCAATGACATGAAACTGCATTAACGCAATTTCTAAATAATATGAAATTGCACAACTATGTCACAATCCAACATGAGATCTCATAATCAGTGACATACAGTCATCTTTAAACTAAAATTTGTTTAAAGATACTGTTCTATACTTCTATTTCTCAGTCAATAGAAAAAAGGATAACAATAGAATCAATAACAACAATCATTGAAAATAAATGCTTTAATAGACATCATAAAAGTATTATCAGTCTGCATATAACTATAACATCCAGAAATACAAATTATACAACTCCCACTAACAAAAGAAATCAAAAGAATCTAAGACGCCCATATTATTTACATGTTCTTTAAACAAAATGAGTCATAAGCCTTTTTATTAGAAGATCAGCCAACATGGACTCAGTTCTAATATTGTCAATCACAATGTTTACCTTTTTGACCAAGTCCTTAACAGTATAATATTTGATCCAATTAACATTTCAACCGTGGTATTGTTGTTATTTATAGCAAAAGTAATTGTTTGTCACACATAATGCAATAAAATCAATTATGGGCAATAAGTATTTCAACAAAAATAATTAGTACGTTATAAACTCCTCTTTGGGCAGAGTGCATAATGCATAATTATTTTTCACAGTATGAAGTTTATAAAACAACAATAAGGAGATTTACAGCATGAAGTTTATAAAGCAACAATAAGGAGAATTACATATAATTGTCAATTATTCATCCCCTTTGGACAGACAAATCATTTAAATTATACATCTCCATAATATCAATATATAGAGACGATAAAAGAGAATTACATGTAATCTTCAAGGATCAATCCCCTTTGGGCATTCCTTTAAATTATATATATCTCCATTATCTCAACATAGAGGGGAATTACACATAACTCTAAAAAATTTATCCCATTTGGGCAGATAAACCTTTTGAGTCACACATCCCCATCATTCATCTCTAATATATCAATATAGAGGGGAATTACACATAACTTTCAAAAAATTTATCCCCTTTGAATAAATAAATCTTTTTGAGTCATACATCCCCATCTTTTTAATTTTGCAATTTATCTTCATGCAATTTTCAAATTAAGATACACAATAACCCTCTTTGGGCAGGTAATTGTATATACTAATTTTTATCAATAGGGAACTCCAATAATTTATGCCAAAAATTCATCAAACAATATGAAACACTTTACAACATGTGCTTCCAATGATCATATTGCACTTTTTCAAACAACAATTTTTGCCACATTTTTTTTAAAGTTATTGTTGTATTATTATTTTAATATTTCGGACTCATGGCAAATCAAGAATGGATATGAATGGTTACTAGAATTATAGTGAGCCAAAGATTTCGTAACTATCAATAATCATTACATCAAAAAGTCATGAGGACAATCTTTATCTCACACTTCCTCACTATCAACCCTTGGTTGGCATGTTTAAATTTGGCATCTTTTAAATTTGGGAAATTTCGTAGTCATGCAATAACTCAATCTCCACCTATTTGACACAATCATATCATCTGAATTTAGAAGTATTCTTCATGCATGTTAGCATGAAACCCACAAGAGATCAAGTAGAATCTCTGTAAAGAGAACTTCCAAACCTCAATCCTGTTAAGCCTGTCCATTCTGATGACTCGTGGTAAAACCACACAAGAAGACATGAAGGGTCCGTTTGGTTCGCCAGAATTTTCAGTAATGTTGATTAATTCGTATTTTGACGCTATAGTCTTCAATTAGTCACCGGTCCAAATCTGAAAAAGAATGTAACCTCGAACAAAGCCAACGTTCAAATTTCCTATGGTCCTTTTGCTCTTCTACGTCATAAAAATTCTCTAAAAGTGTTATGAGATTCACCAACCCTATTAATCAAACCACATCTCCTTTTTTTTTTTTTAGTGTAAATCACTTCTCTGCTTAATTGTACCCATCAAGTTAAAAGGGAGACAAAACTTCGAAATTCTTGAAATTATTATCAAAAGGATAGCATCTATCTGAAAACCCAAAAATTTCATAGCCTCCAACTGACAATTCATAGCTTGTCCTGTGGGATTATGGGCTGGTGGACAAGCAGAAAAAGAGGTCAAAACCAGTATGTCGCAATCTAGCGACATGACAAAAAACAAGCTCATCTCTCAAAGATGCTAAAGAGTTCCCAAAGATCAAACAGTTTCAATACCATGTTATCAATTCCCGAAGCACTCCACATTCAAAAAACCCGAAGATCAAACCTTTTAAGAAGGAAATTCTCAAAAACCGAAGCATACATACGATCAGCAACATCAAGATCACAAGGTCATGATACAACGAGGATCAAGCATTTCGAATCTGCATGATCCCAACCAGGAACGACCTCAAACCACGCGAATTACAGCGAAGGAAGAAAAAAAAAAAAACAGGATTCTTTTTCCCTCACACGAGCTTCACGAGTCCGCAATTCATCCTACAGACCCTCTTCCATGTATGCATCGAAACGAGTCGGACGATCGAGCAACAACCACGGAAAGAACTACACGCAATACGTGTAGACTAATCTACTAACATGAATCGTATTGAAACCCCAGAGATCAAGTTAGCAAAATCGGCCGAAACCTAATCGCTCATCCAAAAGGGAAACAAACAATCTCCAAACCAATTGTTGCTACTGTCAAATTGAAGAGAAAAACGAAGGTAACGCTAGAATGTAACTTAAAATTCTAGGATCTTTTCTATATATAAACCCTAGAATTTCAAATTTAAAATTCTCACTCAATTCTCAACGAAACCATACAAATTATATATGGTTGGAAAGATCTCGACATGTAGAACAAAAGCCCTATGATTTGAGGATCAATTGAGTAAAAATCCACACGAATAAATAATGCCCATATTCGGCTCAAAGAGGAAAATTTCGAATTTTTTTATGAGAAGAAAAAATAAGATTTTGGTTCTACAATCATATATGACAAGCTCTGATACCACATGTAGAAAATTATTCTCATGAACAACTAATCAATCAAGAACAAACGGATCCATACATGATCGTAAAACACCGAGATTAATAAACACAGCGAAATTAAAATGTACTTGTTTGAGTCATTGCTTCACTTGAAAAAAATAGATCAATCTGATAACCAGTGATCTATCGAAATGCCAGATCTTCCTCTCCATGACCTATTTCGATATAGCAGCTTTCAATGAGATTAAAACAACTGATAGGTATAACCTACCCTTTTATAGACTAGAGAGTGGACCTAACAAACCCTAATCAACAGCGTGTCAACTGAGCCCTTCCCATTATGGACTTCAGTCAAACACAATTGCCGACACTTTGCTGCTCAACTAGACCCGTTATCAATAGATGCTAATACTCAATTCAATCATATCACTTTAGGGTTCAACAAATATTGGAATATCCATTAACCCGATTATTTAAAATAGAAAATCAATTAATTAATGTAAGCCCATATTATAGGAAATTTCCAACATTCTTAAGTAAAGCATTTTCTCCATTGCATTAGAAACTCGAGGGTCGCTCCCAGCACAAAGTCTATAACCTCACTTGAGGATAACGTGAAAAGTGTTACATTTTCTTGTCTTTATAAAATTGTAAACTCTTTACACAATTACTAATGTATCCGTATGGAAACAAGCTATTCGTGAAACACTTGAAAGCCAACCTATGGTGGGTTCGCTGACACTTGATTAGGGCATAAGCCCATGTGACTTTTTAAGCGTCCCTTGATCATGGCTAGTAAGTTAGCTCCCCAATCATTCCTCGATCTCAGAAAACATCGATTCGACTGCGACGTAAGCTCGGCTTATGCTGGCGTTGTAGGGAGTTTAGGAAGGACTCCGGCTTCACTCCGATGCACATAAGGTGACGCGGCCATAAGCACAAGACCTGTGGATTTTTCACACGTCTACACTAGGGATTTTCGTTGCTTCTTGCTTGTCGTCAGTCTCCATGAATTACCTATCAATTAAAGAAAAGTTCTAGAGCGTGACGTGTGAAAAATCCACAAAGTCTTTGAATTGGCGCAGGCTGAATGTCCCAATCCCAATAATCCCATTTGGGCGATTCTGAATTTTCCGACGGTCCAAATAAAATATTCCAAAGATGATACGGAGCCACCCGATGATGTTTGAAAATCTGCGTCTTGGGTCGTTTTCTTACGGAAGATGTTGACGATGACGGGATGAGTAGTTTCCAGCTCGGCGGTGCACTTCGGTGACTTTGAAATGAGAAGGATATTGCATATTTTTTGAGTGGATGCAGTTTTTATCCATATTCACTCATCGATTATCACGTGCATAGACTTACACGACCGAGGTAAAGTTTCTTGTTTTTCTTATTAATTTTGTAAATGTCAATGTTAAGTAAAACTTATCACGGAAAATTTACTTGAACTCAAGTCCTCTCGAAAAGAAAATCATTGATAACCGCAAACATTTATCAGAAATAGCTAAAATTATAATCCAAGTGAACGGAACCGTTTTAAAATCCACTGGAAGCGTTTCACTCTATAACCCATGCCAAATGGTGCACAGTGATGACAGCGAGCGGTAACTAAAATTAGCTACGGCGGCAAATAGCAAGTGACCTATTTATAACATCTCACTTTTTTTCTTGAGAGAGCTGCCTTGGTGCTAAATTTTTAACCATATACTGCAAAAAATTTGGAAAAGAACAGATGTACGTATCCTGTCCTTCGAGCACCCCTCCACTCTAACTCTGCCTTATCCATTTGAGGTTGTACGAATCAGTAGCAATGCACAAATTAACGAAAAGGAATCTAGCTCGCATAACATCGTGATTTACGTTTCATTTTTCATGTCACGGTCGGATCAAATTTTTCCAAATCCGGGATTAAGTGTGTCCGCACAAATATTTCCAAGTCAAAAAATGTATAAATAAATTATGCTAACATCAGCAACATGTTGATATCCTTAAGCACGTCTTTTTTAGTATCAGTGGAGTGTTCGGAACTCTCTAAACATCTCACTAATCCTCATCCGATGTGGCAGGCCCTTTTCCCTAGACATCCGACAATTGTAGGAGATACGCAAATCTATGCTTATGAGAAGGATCCCAACAGAATAAGTAAGTGTGGTATTCAGACATAAACCTTGAGCGAGGAAGGTAAGCACACTTACCACTTAAATAATCACATCTTAAATATATTCAAATGCCTTGAAAACAATCAATGTAACCTATCTGTTCCTTATAACGATAATATATTTAAATCAAGTGACCTATTTATAATAATAATATAACTAAAATATGATAAGAAGACGCATATATCTCTCTAGAAACCCTATCGTCCTAGGTTTCGACTAGGAGTAATTATGGTCCGGATTGGGCTGGTCTAGCACCTAATCTAGGGACTAACCCGGACTAACCCGCACAGTGTTGGTCCTCAATTTTTAGGATCGAGAACCGATCCACTTCAGCTTGGAACCGAGGATTGAACCGACCTAGGGTCAATTCTAGGGCCAATCCGAGACCAATTAATAATTTTTTTGTTTCATTTCTTGTATTCCATGAAAAAAGAAATCTATTATTTCAAATTACATATCCATCAACGGAAGCGAGCCACGAGACAAGGGCGAGTCGTGAGACAAGCGAACAGAAGCAAGCCGCGAGGCGAGCGGCGAAGGACGAGCGTTGCTCACGAGTAAAGAGGGTCTCTATTTAGGCTTTGTTTCCTTATAATTTACAAGCGAGGCTAGCGAAGAGAGGAGAGCAGCACGAGCATTGAACAGTGAGCAACACGGGCGTTGAGCAATACCAAGGCAAGCATCGAGCACCGAGCCAGGTGAGCATTGAGCGCCAAGCACCGAGTGAGGCGAGCATCAAGTGATGAGCAAGGCAAGGTTACTCATGAGCAAAAAGTTGTTTATTTCAAGTAAAAATTGAAGAGGATAAAGAAGAAAGAAGAAGATAAAGAAGAAAGAAGAGGATAAAAAATAAATGAGATATAAAAAGATTATATAAAATATATAATATATCTAAAATATATTTTATATATATTTAAAGTCACGGTTGATTCAAGTGGAACCAACTCTAAACTCACAGGATCAAAGACCAACCCGCATAGTGCTAGTCCAAGGACCTTAGCATTAGGGACTGACCCAGTCCGCTTAAGAGCTAGATCAGGATCAGTAGGATTGGGCCAATCTAGGGTTAGTCTAGGGTCAACCTTGGACTGATGCTCACCCTTAGTTTCAACCACCAAAAACCTTCTAGTCTTTTTGCAATAAATTTGGAGCTTGAAACCATCACGAGTGCATCGCACCCATTATCCTTGATGCTTCTACACATTATATGTCGCAAAAATGGACTCTCTGATTCAAGACGTATCCCACTTGTCTAGAATAATCCTTGCCATCCTCATCCTATCAATCCTTGAATCAAGCAAATCGAGATCATCAAGCAAGCTCAAAACACCACTAGAAGGTGCAAGCTCATGGCCCATCATAGGTCACTTGCCATTGCTATTGAAATCCGATCTTCCCCATAGGACCTTAGCATCCAAGGCCAATAAGCACAGACCCATCTTTACCATCTGGCTCGAGGTGTTGCCGGTCCTAGCAGTGAGTTATTCCGAGATGGCCAAGGAGTGTTTCACCAAGAATGACGTAGCATTGTGCACTCGGCCACGGCAGTTGGCCCCGAAGATCCTGGCCTATGGCTACACCATGTTCGCATTTATGCCTTATGGCCCCTACGGGCGTGAGGTGAGGAAGATGGCCACCATGGAGCTGCTCTCGAACCGGAGGGTTGAGTCTTCGATCAACCCTACTCTGGTCTCACAAGCAGACGTGGCCATTCATGAGCTGCACGAGCATTGGATTGTGAACAAGGATGATTCAGGTTATGCTTCATCTAATACTGATGGCCATTCAATATGCCGTTTTGGTGGCTCTTGACGACAGGCCTTTTCATGGTCGTTTTAATAATTTTTCTTTCTTCGGTCATCAACTGTCGCTGTTATAGTATAAGATCATGAAAATGATCAAATTAAGAATTTACGGTTACGGTACTCTCTCTAGATTAAGAGCAAGTCAAGCACGCCCTCCATTGCCCGAGAGAAACCCTTTTTCCAGGTATATACTGCGAACATACTATCAGCACAAATCTCTGTCCATTGAATTCATCGACTGATGCCTCACATTTAACATCTCTGGTAAAGATTGGTTAGTTCGATTAAACACTTCGTAAGAGTTTACACCTAATATATTAAATTCGTCATAAATTACTTGTCTTAGTTCATAGCTTTGGAGAAGTTGCTTGAGATATATAGACAAACTAATAGAAGAAATGGTTAAGATTCAAATTCGCAGAGACTACTTAACTCCTTCATAGTACGTTTATGATGGTTTAATAAAATAGGCTCAAGTTAACGATTTCCATACCGGCATGCAAAGAAAATTTGATGCTTGTGCTATCTTAGACAAAGTGATTTATTTGGAAAGGGACGCCCTCAATGAAGCGGTGAGTATTGTAAGGCGTTCAACAAAGTCCATGTTCTCATAATTTGTTCTGGATTTGGTCGACAGTTTAGGAACGACTTCCTGTGTTTGACATGCAATACAGATTCGATTCTTCAGGCAATCAATGCAAGTACAAATGATCCCATACTTAGGTCACCCATCTAGGTCTCGATTTACATCTTTCTGGGTTCATAATTCATGAGCCTAGTGAGGGTACTCACAGTCACTAGATCCATGAGCTTTCTTGCTGTAAAAGAAACTAAATAGAATGACAAAGGATATCAATGCAGTATTGTCCAAGATTGAGTATACTTTTCATCAATTCTTTTAGTTCATGAGCATAATTGAAACTTCAACTTAGCACGACATCTAAGTTCATTCTGATTCATTAGGCCATGTCAAAGTCGAGTTGAAACAGTGGTTTGGAAGGTTGACTATGAACACGGTCATCAGAATCATGGCCGGAAAGCGCTACAGTGTGGTGGAAAAGGAAGAGGAGCAGCGGTGCCATAAGGCGCTACGAGCAGTCTTCCACTTCTTGGGGATGTTTCTAGCGGCAGATGCTCTTCCTTTCCTGAGGTGACTCGACTTAGGGGGACATGAGAAGGCCATGAAGAGGACCGCAAAAGAACGGGACAAAATTGTAGGTGGTTGGTTGGAGGAACACGAGGAAAAATAAGGATTCGGGTGAGACCAATGGCGATGGGGACTTCATGGACGTCATGCTTTCGGTCCTTAACGACAAGAAAATCGGAGGTCATGATGCTGATATGATCGTAAAAGCTACATGCTTGGTAACTTTTTGTTTCCTCCATCCTAGAGCGGTCTTTTCCTCTTCTTAATGCTACTTAATGCTAGTTACCCTCGTATCGACGTAGCAAGGGAATGATTGTCCGTAGGTTTAGTTGATTTCAACTAGAGTGAAACATGGCTAGGACAATATGGTTCTAGTGGCGGAACCACATGAACAAAACAGGGAGGATAGATTCCAGAAAACCTAGAATCAGGAACCAAGCGGATCTACTGTAACTTGAAACCAGTCTAGTTTTATTATCTTTTTAAAAGATAAATGACCAATTTTCTTATTTTAAATGGAGACTTTATCTATGTGAGCCCTTTTTTTTCCTGTTTAAGTTGTTAATCTATTAAAGGGATTTATATTTTTATTGAAAAATATCTATAGGCTCACCGCTTCATAGTCGGAAACCGGTTCTACTATGGAGGCAATTTGATTCCTTGAGAAACTGGCAGGTTCACAACTCAACCCGTGGATTGCATCGAACCTTGCAAATTCCTAGGTTTTGATGGTATCGATTTGATTCCCAAGTAAAAAATTCGATACCGCCTTTGACTAAATTTAGTTCCTACTATTTTATCAAAAACCGGTCGATTCTATTAGAGAATTAGCCTTTATACAATCAATTTTGAACAACTTTACAATTAGTTTTAAAACCGTTTCTTATATAGAAATTGATTTGGAACTAGTTTCAAGATCAGTTATCAGGTAGAAACAGTTTGAACCGATTCAAAATCAAACCCTACGTTATTTTATTTGGTCTTTCGTTTTTTTAAATATATATATTATATTACAAATACGAAATAAACATGCTCGATTCACAAAAAAAAAAATGTTCAATGAAATTGAAAGTATTTAAAAAAAAAAGTTAGGTCGATTCTAGGTCTACCGGTTTAATTCCTGGATTGAGAACCAACTTTGATGGAGTAGATCCCTAGCTACCATTGAACCGATAGCCCTGTTATAATTTCACTTAAGTCATTTCTTATATAATATTGGGGGCATATTTTTTATATTTTCTTATGAATTAGTGTCAACGTCTGTTTTAAACATCTAGCAATCATGGGCCGAAGAAAAGTTTGATAGTTAGTGGGACTGAAATTGGACTCTCAATTACAAATTTTGCATTTTATTTTCTGTAACTGGGCCAGATTTTGAACCTATAAAGGCACATGAATTTGGATTGTGATCTACGTTTCTTGTATGTAAAGGCAATGATTGCAGGAGGCAGCGATACCATGACGGTCTGTGACATGGGCAATCTCGCTGATGCTGAACAACCTTCCCATCCTGAAGAAAGCTCAGGAAGAGCTTGATGCTCGGATTGGCAAGCAGAGGCACGTGGAAGAAGCGGACATCGCCGGCCTAACCTATCTCCAAACCGTGGTGAAGGATGAAAGAAGGCAAAGAGGAGAAGGAAGAATGGACGGAGTCGAGAGAGAGAGAGAGAGAGAGACGTAGGAAGACTTTTGTTGTATTGTCTCATTGTAATTCTGAATGTACAAATCTCCTAAGATATAATACAAGCTGTATTCTGTGTAAGGAAGGAAATGATCTAAAAAATCAATCTAGATCTAAATATAATATTTAATTGACATATATACACAAATCATGATCAATTAGATCAAGACATCTCGGGCAATCTGCATATCTTCCAACACTCCCCCTCAAGCTGGTGGTTTATAGATGTCCAAGATGCCTAGCTTGTTTAGTAGATATGCGTGTTGTCTCTGACAGAGGGGCTTGTGAACATGTCTGCTGGTTGTTCCGTTGTCCCATTTCCTCTTGTCTCAATCACTCCTTCCTGGATCTTTTCCCGTGTAAAGTGACAATCCACTTCTATGTGTTTGGTTCTTTCATGCACTATAGGATTAGATGCAAGTTTAAGAGCCGCATCATTATCACAATATAGCTTTGTGGGTCCTTGCACTTCTACTCCAAGATCCTTAAGTAATCCTCGTATCCAAACTATTTGGCAAGTGGCCTTAGCCATAGCTTGATACTCTGCTTCGGCTGAGGATAGAGACACAATGGCATGTTTCTTGGTCTTCCAAGAAAAAAGAGATTATCCCAGCTTAATGCAATATCCAATGACAAATCTTCAACTAATAGGACATGTTGCATAGTCTGCATCACAATATGTTGTCATCCTCATGTCACATTTTTTAGATAGAAGTATCTCAAGTCCTGGACATTTCTTTAGATATTTCACGACCTTTAAGGCCGCATCCAAATGAGAACGCTTCGGTTGGTGCATAAACTAGCTAAGTGTCTGAACCGCATATGAAATATCAAGTCTAGTTATTGTCAGGTATATAAGTTTCCCAACAAGTCTTTGATAGCCTGACGGATCACTGAGTACGGGATCATCATTTCGAGATATTCCCTTATCATAGTCTGCGGTGGTCAACTTAGCATTTTGCTCTATGGGAATTACAGCTGGCTTGCATCCTGATAGACCTGCTTCTGATATGATCTCTAATATAAACTTCCACTGACTAAGGGAAATCCCCTTGTATCGGGCAATTTCAATTCCAAGGAAATATTTTGGTGCTCCTAAGTCTTTAATATGAAAGGTGGCATGCAAATATTCCTTGAAATTCTCTATAGAGGCTCTATCATTTCCCATAACAAGTATGTCATCGACATAAATTATCAAATAGATAGATGACATACCTTTAGTTCTTGAGAATAGAGCATAATCATGCTTGGATTGCTTGAAGCCTGCTATTGTAAGAGCACTGGCAAATTTAGCATACTATTGTCTGGATGCCTGTTTTAATCCATAAAGGGATCTACGGAGACGACATACCTTATTCTCCCCCTGTCTCCGTATGCCTTGAGGGATATCCATGTAGATTTCTTCATCTAAATCACCGTGGAGGAAGGCATTATGGACATCCATCTGATGTAGGTGCCAGTCATTAATGGCAGCAACAGCTAAGAATGAATGGACTATTACGTCTTTGGCAACTGGAGAGAACGTCTCGTGGTAGTCAAAACCTTCTCTTTGGGTGAACCCTTTGGCTACCAATCTGGCATTGTACCATTCAATAGAGCCATCAGCACGATACTTGATCTTGTAGACCCATTTGCATCCAATCGGATTGCGATGAGGTGGAAGTGGGACAAGATCTCATGTATGATTATCAGTAAGTGCCTTCAATTTTGCCTTCATGGCTTCTTGCCATTTTGGATTAGTGGAAGCTTCTTCATAACTAGACGATTCCTTGTCATCGGATAAACAAGAAAGAAAACATCTATGCTCCGGTAATAATCTATGAAAGGAAACATATGAGGAGATCAGATACTAAATACCTGAAGAGTTGTAAGTAGCATAGACATAATCTTTGGTCCAGGTTGGAGGTCTTGTAGCCCGTCCAGACCACCTAGGGTACTCAACTCCAGTGGTAGGTTGTGATGTCTCTGATGAGGAAGTTGGTGCAGTGTCAAGAACTTCCATATTGGCAATGGAATCTTCTAATGCATCTTCTTGAATATGTTCTGAAGAATTCGAATTTATACTGGAATTTGGTGGAGCTAAACAGGACTCCTTGGCTCTGTGCTATTGGTATGTAAGAGAGGTCTTGATATGATGCCTCATCAGAGAGAAAATTATGATGGCTGGAAACTGTCTCTGGGCCTTCATCTGGAGATGTACTTTTAGAAAATGGAAAAATATTCTCATGGAAAATTACATCACAACTTACTAAGAATTCTCTTGTGGAGATTTCAAGAACACGATATCCCTTCTGGAGATTGGGATATCCCATAAAGATGCATCGCCATGCACGTGGGCTAAATTTATCTTGAGATCCCATTGTTGAAACATAACAGAGACATCCGAAGATTTGGAGATGATTCAATTCAAGTTTCTACCCAAACAGTAGCTCGAATGGCGTTCGCCCATTGAGGATCCGATTAGGCATTCGATTAATAAGATAAGCTGTTGTGACGACACAGTCTCCCCAATAACTTTCCGGAATTGATGCTTGAAATTTTAAGGCACGAGCAACTTCCAGTAGATGGCGATGCTTTCGTTCAACCACTCCATTTTGTTGTGGTGAGTAAATGCATGAACTTTCGTGTTGAATACCATGAGAATTGAATAACATGGAGCATTCATGACTAAAAAATTATCTCCCGTTATCAGTACGTTTCCGCTGAATGGATTTCCTAAATTGAGTCTTGGACAGCAAAACGAAATTTTTTAGGTGAGAATAGACCTAATTCTTAGATTGCATAAGGAAAATCCATGTTGCCCGAGAATAGTCATCTACTATCATAAGAAAATAACAAGAGCCATCATGATTGACTGTGTGATGATGTCCCCAAATGTCCACATGAATTAATGCAAAAATTTCACTAGACCATGAGGTACTAAAGGGAAATGGTGTACGTGATTGCTTTGCAAGGGAACATATAAGATACTCAGGATATGGAAAGAAGGCACTGTGACCCAATCTCATGCATAGTAAAATTTCTATCATTGGCAGTTGAATTACACAATGATTTCTTATTCAATGGATTGCAGGAAAAATTGAAATTACTTGGAAAACTCGTCCAGAAATAGAGCACTTCAGAAAGATTACCCAAACCCATCAGTCTGCCAGTCGAAAGGGCCTAAAATAAATAGGTGTCAGCATCGAAAATTACCCGGCATGAATTTTCTTTGTAGGCTTTAGACACAGATATGAGGTTGAATTGGAATTCTTGGACATAGAGCACATTCTGGAGAATAATCTGAGGACTGAGATTCACTGTTCCTGTCACTTTGACATGAGTAATATTTCCATTGGGTAATTGTATGGAGACAGGAAAATTCAAACTTTCATTTATATGTGAAAAGAATCCCTTGTCGTATATAATATGATCACTTGCCCCAGAGTCTATAATCCATGCCTTTCTGGAAATAGAACTAATTAGGCAATGTGAAATACCTGAGAAACTTCCCCCTTTGTTGGATATATCCAACTTCTGCAATGCCTGCATGAGTTGCTGATACTGACCATATGAAATAGGCTGGTCAATTTGTGGACAAGTTGGTCCAGTGACCTGATGAGTTATGGAAAAAATTTTCTCATTTTCTCTGGGTTTTCCATGTAATTTCCAATAACGGTCAATGGTATGGTTAGTACGCTTGCAATAATCGCAAAAAAATTTACCCTTTCCTTTCGAATTTTTTGCGAAATTCCTTGATGACGTGGCAAAGATCTGGCCGTCCACTCATTTGAACGCAATCTCCTGTCTACCGTCCGATCTAGGCGCGATCTCGACCCCTCGAGAACCGTCCGATCCTCGCGTGTAATCTAGGTCGTTCGTCCCGGCCCTTTTAAAGCCGCGGGAGTCCGCGTCGATGAACCCTAAGGGATTCTTTCTTTCCCTTTCACAAGCTAGGGTTAGGGTTGTCCTGGCGGCCGCGTCTCTCCGTTCACTGCGGGCGGCAAGAGCAATGGTCTCGTTGTTCCTCGTGTGTTCGGTTGCTGCGAGTCGCTGACTCTCCTCCTGCATCGCCAACTAGAAAATACGCCCGATCGGTGGAATGGGATCCATGGCAAGGATCTGTGACCGAAACGTGAGGTACGATTCATTTAGAATCAGCAGGAATCGCGTGGCTTTTTCTCTTTCTTTGATCTTTTTATACTGCTTGAGGGTAGATTCCAGCCCTTCAAGCTTTTCTTCTACTGCCTCGAGTTAATTCTAGGGAGACGATAGCCTATTGAAGCAGGCCGTGACCGTAAGATTTCCTTGTTTGAGCTCGCTGATTTCCTGCATGAGATTAAAAAATTTTGCCTGATCAAGTTTGCCGTACATTTCTCATACGTTTTCCCACATAGTTTTGGCATCCTCTGTGGGTGGAAGCCTAGCCGCAACTTCTAGGGATATGCAATTCCCAATCCATGTTTAGACGAGTTGATTGCACTTCCGCTAGTGTCGGGCTAGGCGTTCATCGGAGGGGATTGCGATGGTTCCGTCAAGGAACCCATCTTTGTCCTTTGTCACCAGTGCCTGCTGAAGCTCCTTTGACCACTTTGAATAGACCTCTGGTCCAGTTAGTTGCTAGCTTATCAGTCGAATCTCCGGTCCGTCGGCGTTGGAGACATATAAAGGATCACCTAGTTCTAGTCACCCAGTGAACGCCACCGCTAGAACGGGTAGAAATCCGGGCTCGAAATTCGGGTAAGGATTCGTCCCTTAACCCGATTTGCTCTTCCCAACTGGATAACCCGCATTTAGATATCCTGGTAGGGATTATGTCCCGTATCCGATTTGCCCGACCCGCCCGTCTGCTCCATCCCGATGGTTGGGCTTGCCCCATTCATGGCTGGTGGGCCCCCATCATAACTCCGGTGGCCCACGAAAACAAGCGATGAGGAACTTGGGCTTGGCCCAAAATAAAGTGGATATGGAATCCACTGGTATGGTTGGCCCGTCGTGGGTTGCCCCAATTGGAACTGAGCCTGCGTGGGCCGCCACTGCATGGGTTGGGCTTGAGCTAATTGTTGGTCAGATACTAGGATTACTGCAGGGAGATTCTGGATCTGCGGAGCTTGAGGACTATCTTCTTCTCCGGTGGTCCTGTTGTCAGCATCCAGATTGGGGTCCTCCCGAGAAGCCATGGTGAGTTAAAAAAAAATTCTTCCTTCGAGAGTATGCCTAATGCCGAAAGGTTAATCCCTTCGCAGGTTGAGAATTCTCTTCGGTAGCAATTTGAGGCGGAAGCAAGTTAGAGACCAAGAGGCTCTGATACCATGAAAGAAGGCAAAGAGGAGAAGGAAGAATAAACGGAGTCGAGAGAGAGAGAGAGAGAGAGAGAGACGTAGGAAGACCTTTGTTGTATTGTCTCATTGTAATTTTGAATGTACAAATCTCCTGAGATATAATACAAGTTGTATTCTGTGTAAGGAAGTAAATGATCTAAAAAATCAATCTAGATCTAAATCTAATATTTAATTGGCATATATACACAAATCATGATCAATTAAGATTAAGACATCTCGGGCAATCCGCATATCTTCCAACAAAGGAGACCCTCCATTTACAGTCGACGGTCCTGCTCTCTCTGCCGTGCCTATTCAGCGAGGACTGCACCATCGGTGAGTATCACGTGCCCAAGGGTACACAGCTGATCGTGAATGTCTCAAAAGTCCACGCCAACTCTAGGACATGGCCAGACCCACTAGAGTTCAGGCCCAAGAGGTTCTTGAGCAACCACAAGGACGTCAACATGCAAGACTCAAACTTCATGCTCCTACCATTTGGGGGTAGTAGGAAAATCTGTCCAGGAATATCTTTTGGACTCCACATGGTGCATTTCCTACTAGCCACGAGACATCGACTACAAAGAAATCGACAATGGATATGTCGAAGAGCTTCGAACTAGTGACTATAAAGGCGACCCCACTTGAATTTATGGTCAGGCCGAGATTACCGAACGAGCTCTACACAAACAAAGATATTTGAAAATTTACAACTAGAAGTGAGTGAGTATGTACTTTATCCATGCCCTAGCTCTCAAAAGACATAATTACACTGACCTACATGCTTTAGATTGCGGTTGCTAATGTCGAATGTAATTTACTATCGTTCACTTGTCAAACCCCAATCCTCGAGTGCGTGCTAATCCCTTGGTGGTCGACAAAAATTTGCGACTTTCTAGGACGAGTCACCGACCCTTTCATTTTATTGCACATGCAGAAGCGAATAACAAATCCCCTGACAATAACCATCTCGAGAAAAAAAAAACAGGACAACAAATTCTCAAACCAAACAAGCTTTTAAATACACACTGAGTCAAGTACAAAAGTCTACAACCACAAGACTTCAAAAGACTGACTCTTAAAAAGAAACTGTCCTATCTGACATACACTTCATATCACCTCAACTCGGCTCTAGGTTCTCCACTCTACAGTCCTAAAAAGTTAAGCCCATGATGGGGTGAGATATAAATCTCAGCAAGTTCACACTCTAAACCCCGATTAGAAGGGTAATACACCTAAAGCATCCTAATCATACAATCATACAACCACAGAGACTTACCTCGTCTCAGATCCTCCCTGCAAGTCAGCACAGTTCATATCACAACCATATGCATATAGCAAATTCACACATCAATTGGAATATCCAAATCAATCACTGCTCACACAAGTAAGAACTACCAACATACATTGGTCCCTCAATTTCACTCAACATGCGTTCCAATTAAATAATACTACCCGCATAAGCAATTTTACCCGACACATGCCGGTCCTCTATCCATCAACACACACCGGGGATAGGTGACGTCCACCGACACACACTAGGGACGGTAATATCCACCGACACACATCGATGATAGGTAATACTCACCGACACATGCCGAAGACGGGTTCTCTTAACCAGCACACGATCTTTCAATTTCGACCAAGGACATTATGCTTTGCACTCACATGCCTCAATTAAGATACGACCTTGACCTGCTTTCTTCTTATTAAAAACATCCGGTGAAAATATTGTGTGCGGGGTACATGGTCAAATCGAACCTGAAAAATTGACATCTCCCTTTTCTAAAATCTCACTGTTTTATGTAGTATATAAAACCATTTTCGGTGTTAAAACCCGACACCTGGGATTTTCTAAATAAATATTGGAATTTCCCAAATTTTGGAATAAATTACAAAAATTCCAATCAACACTCAATTTGCACAAATTAACACTCAATTTGCACAAATTAACACTCAATTGCACAAATTAAGCACACCATTACAATCAACACGAAATTCCGGTCATCGGTTATCCCAGTCTAATTTCCAGAAAATAACTAATAATTAAATAAATTACAAAAAAATTAAATAAATGCAATTAAGTAAATAAATAAATTGCGATTAATTAAAATAAACTACTTAATTAACCTAACCATGTAGGCACCTGATCAATCAGGTCTACCTTAGCCTCCTTTGTATAGCCAAAACTCCAAAACTCCCTTTTTAAAATAAACTTGGCACCCCTTTTTTTTTGTTCAAACTCTTCAAAATAAATTCGTACAGGGTCCCGTATTTAAAATTAACCCGCCAAACTTTGCACGCTCCTCATACAAAACTTCCTTGTTTTATTGAGAGCATAAGTCTTGGTGTCCGGGCCTGACACCTCATTTATTTTCTATTTAGTAGTCCAATATGTCACTTTTTGCAATAGTAATAAATCACCAACATAGAACAACCATTCATATAACCTCACACGTAAGTCCTAAGCAAGTACACATGATTTAGCAAGCACCACACCAAGAATAACAACAAAATTACAACCGGTCCTAACTGGCAGAAACTGGGCCACTCGTGCATCTCCGAGTTTAAATCCAAAAATCTAATCGACCAAGTTTGGAAAATTTCTAAAGTTCAATATGTTGTAAATGACACATAAACGAACATTTTTATGAAGACTCTTAACCCAGATCATTTTATATTCGGCCCAGTAAATCACTCAATCCAGTTCCAAAAACAAGGTCCATTTCCAGAAAAAAGAAATTCCGAAATCAGTTTGGTTCAAGGTCCAAAATATATTTGTTTGATCTTAAATTTGAGTATGTTAAACTAGAAGATGTGACAAATAACTTTTGGAAAGAAACCATTTTGAAATTCGAATCTTAAGAGTTAATAAAAACCCCTAGAATCCTAAAAGGTCACAAATTCCAGCACAGTCCGAGATTTTGTTTGCAAATGACAGAGCTAATATCTCCTTCTTTTAAATCCCTAAAAATCTTGAGAAAAATATATATTATAGCTGAAGATATCTAAAACATTTCTCAAGAAGGAATCAACCTCAAATTCGCAACCCATTTCGATCTACAAAAAGGGAAAACGGCTAGGGTCCCGAGATCAGAATTGTAGGAAGTCCACCAGATTCAACTAATCCATTATCAGTTGTGCTAATCTCACCAATTAGATTAATACTAATCTATTATAAGGCTAATTTAACCATTATAGATTATCACTAATCCATACTTAAGCTAATCTAAACAACCCTTTAAGCATAATTAACCTCCTAAATAAGGTTTAGTGAGTAAACTCATCGGTTTAGCGATCTGGTGAGTCCACGGTGACGGCAACACAGAGGCAAGTGACAAACAAGCTTGCGGCGACACCAAGCGAGGTCCAAACGGGCCTTAAAACCACCTTGCAGGCTTGAGGCTTGTTGCTGGAAAACCGATCATGTTCTGTTTCTATTTGAGCTGCTGGTTGTGTGGCTATTGGCGCAGCTTAGTGGTCTCGGCTCGGTGGGACGGCGACTAGACGAACAGGCAAAGCTGCTAGCGAATCGGCGAAGGAGCCGGTCGAGTTCTGGCAGGTGGGGGCTGCTCTAGACGTGAAGATGCAGCTGAGTGTTGTTGGTGCAAGGGTTGTTCTGGCTTAAGTCGTTGATGAAGTTGGCTGGTAGACGTGAGTGGAGATAAGCTGGTGAAGGCGTGGGGTGATGCTTGGAGTGGACGAAGCTAGAGGTGGCGCCGATGGGCTAGACAATGGAGAGATGAGCTGGTGGACATGCAGCAAGAACAAAATGAAGAGAAGCAAAAACCAGAGGAAAGAAGGAAGAAAACGAGGAAAAAGAGGAGGAAAGCATAAGCAAGGGTTGACCAAAGGGGGGGGATACGCACAATAAGGAGGGGACAAGGGGGACCAAGGCTTAGCAAGTCAAGGCTTGAACCAATGAGAAGCCAAGCTAAAAATCCAAACACTTGGGTGTTTTTCACCCCTATCTTCAGCCAAATTTTTCAAGCCAACACCCAATGGCTAATTTTCTCCCAATTAACTCACAAACAAACCCAAATTGAAGTCCAAAAATGCCAGCCAATGTGCCCATACGAATTCATATCTATTCCATCACAATTCCTCACTAAATTAAGTTATTTTGGCAATCCAAAATCCTATGGCAGTAGGCCATACGAATTTCCCTTCCACTCTTCAAAAATTGAGCCAAGTTGGTGGTCAAAAATTCAACCAAAGGTGCCCATCCGAATTCTTAAATTCCTTTTTGCCGAAAACCGATTTTTCCGCAAAATTCCGAACTCATCGAAATTTCTTCGAAAGATGAGACGAGGCCCTAAAAATGAATCGTGACACTCAAACGTTCAATTCCTGAAACCGAATTCAATTTCGTGGTTAAAATCGACCAAATGCGATTTTAATCCAATTCAACCTACCAGGGTAGCTTTTCGGAATTTTACCGCGGTTATACCCCTTAACGGCTTCACCCAATAGATTGGTTAACTCGTGAGTGATCAACTCAGAGAAAAAGAACCATAGGCGCACCGATGAAAAGCCCATTTCTTTTTATCGGGACGGGTCAAAAATTTAGGATGTCACAACTCTTTCCTTCTTATAAAAATTTCGTCCTCGAAATTTAAACCATTACAATTCTTCTTAAAAATGGTGGGGTATTGTCATATCATCGAGTCTTCACTTTCCCATGTAGCTTGTTCTGTCCCGTGGTGTTGCCAAACCACTTTGACCAAAGAGGTCGTCTTGGTGCACAACACTTGTTCCTTGCGATCCACAATCTAAACCGGGCTTTCCGCATACGACACTCTATCGTCCATGTCTAATTCTTCAAGATTTAGCACGTGAGTCGAGTCAGGCTCACACGTCCTCAATATCGACACGTGAAAGGCGTCATGCATTTGGGCCAACCTCAGTGGCAATGTAAGACGATACGCTAGGATCCCGATTCTTTCCAGAATCTCAAAAGGACCTACGTACCTCGGACTCAACTTTCCCTTTCTTGCCGAAGTGCGAAGTACTCCTCATTAGTGACATCTTCAGAAAAACGTGATCACCAACTTGGAATTCCAATAACTTTCGACGCTTATCAGTGTAATCTTTCTAACGACTCTGAACAGTCTTTAATTTGTACCTGATGACCGCAACTGCATTCACTGACTGCTGAACCAACTATAGGCCTATGATCTTTCGCTCTCCGACCTCATCCCAACACACTGACATTCTACACGCTCTGTCATACAACGCTTCAAACAGAGCCATCTGAATATTCTGCTAGTAGCGGTTGTTATAGGCGAACTTGACAAGGTAAAGCTATTCCTCCCAGCTTCCCCTGAAATCCAACACACATGCTCTCAACATGTACTCAAGAGTCTGAATTGTCCTTAAGTGCCTTTCATGCTCCTCAGCTGTCATATCCAAGACAGTCGCCAAATAATCTTAGCAATCTCCGTCTAACAAACGGGTTGCCTCAAACGACGGGATAAAAAGGATCGAGGGTCCTCCTCGACTTCCGATAAATTCAAAACTTTCATCCGTCAACGGGTCAAAATGTATTACCTTACAACAATAATTCATTACAACAAAAGCTCCTCGAACCAAATCTTTTTATACATGACGTCAAAGTTACACATAAGCAAACTAGTCAAGTACAACTATAGCCAGTGATTCTCCCTTCTAAGACTTCATTACAACAACTGAGGTTCTATAAATTTAACCAAAATTCTGCTACGCCACTCTGATAAAATCATTCTAGGAACATTGCCCTTCCTGTCCAGTGCACAACTCGATTCATCTCTGAGTTGGCGGCCTATTCAATCCACCATGCAATGCATTCTGTAGCGTAATTCCTCGATTCTAACCTATCTGCAGCGATGGCGGTAACTGTTGCAATCTCATCAGTCTTCAGGGACAATTCCTAGCTATGTGACCTTGCTGGCCACATTCATAACACGTACCCATCTCAAAATAGCATGGGGCCGGTCCGTGTCGTTTTCCGCAAAAGTGACACGCGCCATTCTATCTTGGTGCTGACTTTCCAATCCGACTCTTCCTGTTGAGCGGAATAGGATACATTCCTCCAGACATAGGTCTCTTCCCAAACATATTCCCATCTTTGTTAGATCCAAACCGCGACCCAGATGCGGCGGCTCTTTCATTCTGATCTCTCTCTATCATCTAGACCCATTCATACAGGTCATTATAATTCCTCAAGTTGAATAGTATCAGCGGACTCCTCAGTTCCAGCCTGAGTCCATCTCTGAATCTCTTAACTCGATTTACCGGATTCTCGACTAGTTCATGAGCATACTGCGATAGTTCAGCGCACTTCGCCTCATACTAATCTACCGTCATTGAGCCTTGGCAAAGGCACTAGAATTCTGCCATCTTTAGTTCTCTAGCAGTCTCAAAAAAGTATTTGATGTTGAAGACCTCAACAAGGGCATTCCACTCCGGGACCACACCTTCAAGGAAAACTATCCCTCTAGTGGCTTTCCACCAAGTGCTTGTAATTCCATGTAGCTGATAGACTGCAAGGACGACCTTCTCCGCCTTGATGCACATCAGCAATGCAAAGGCCTTTTCTAATTCCTAGATCCAGAGGGTTACAGCCTCGGGATCTCTTGCACCAGTGAATTTCGGCGGTTTCAACTTTAAAAACTGTTCCACGAGCTTGTGCATCAGCCTCACTCTCTCAGCAACCACGTTCCCAGGTGGAACCTTGGCAAGTGCTACGGCAATTACGGCGGCACTACTGCAGCAGCAACAATAGCATTGGCTAAGCAATAGCGACAGCTGTAGCAACGGCAGTAATGGCAGCGGCTTGATTCTGGGCTTACTGCCCCATCATATCTCGCATCACCTCTAGCACATGCATGATCCCGACAGATCCTGGATCACCAGGTGCTATTACACGAGCACTGACTAGAGGCGGTGCTACTCCACTTGCGCTGGCATCAACTTGCACTCTAACATGATCGCCTCGGGTACCAACTATTGTCGGTGTCCTATCCTGGGTTACAGGGCCTACTACCCTCTTCCTAGGAGTCCTCTACTCCCGGTCACTCATGCTACAAGATCTTTATAGAAACCTGTTTTCCAATTCCAATACTAGATTAGAATTTGAGTGACCTCACAAACAAGCTGCCAATCAGCTATCACTCACACGCATCATAATATTAAAATGACATTTCCTACTAACTATCCCTTGACTCATCGCACATTATCACTCCATACACAAACTTAAGCTCTAATACCACTTAAACAAGGATGTCACGCCCCGATCCTCGAGCGCGTGCCCATCCCTCGGTGGCCAATAAAAATTTGCAACTTCCTAAGACGAGTCGCCGACCCTTTCATTTTATTACACATGCGGAAGCGAATAACAAATCCCCTAACAGTAACCATATTGAGATAGAAAAGCAGGACAACAAATTCTCAAACCAAACAAGCTTTTAAATACACACTCAATCAAGTACGAAAGTCTACAACCACAAGACTTCAAAAGACTAACTCTCAAAAAGAAATTGTCCTATCTGACCTACGCTTCAGATCACCCAAACTCGGCTCCGGTTTCTCCACTCTACGGTCCTAAAAAGTTAAGCCCACAACAGGGTGAGATATAAATCGCGGCGAGTTCACACTCTAAACCCCGATTAGGATGGTAATATGCCTAAAGTGTCCTAATCACACAATCATATAACCACATAGACTTACCTCGTCTTAGATCCTCCCTGCAGGTCAGCACAATTCATATCACAATCATATGCATATAGCAAATTCACACATCAATTGGAATAGTTAAATCAATCACTGCTCACACAAGCAAGAACTACCAACATACATTGGTCCCTCGATTTCACTCAACATGCATTCCAATTAAATAATACTACCCGCACAAGCAGTTTTACCCGACACACACCGGTCCTCTATCCATCGACACACACCAGGGATAGGTGACATCCACCGACACACACCAAGGACGATATTATCCACTGACACACACCGGGGATAGGTAATACTCACCGACACACGCCAGAGACGGGTTCTCATAACCAGCACACGATCATTCAATTTCGGCCAAGGGCATTATGCTTTGCAATCACATGCCTCAATTAAAATACGACATTGGCCTGCTTTCTTCTTATTAAAAACATCCGGTGAAAATATCGTGTGTGGGTACACGGTCAGATCAAACCTGAAAAATTGATATCTCCCTTTTTTAAAATCCCACTATTTTATATAGTATATAAAACCATTTTCGGTGTTAAAACCCGACACCCGGAACTTTCTGAATAAATATTGGAATTTCCCAAATTTTGAAATAAATTATAAAAATTCCAATCAGCACTCAATTTGCACAAATTAACACTCAATTGCAGAAATTAACCACATCATTGCAATCAGCATAAAATTCCAATCATCGACTATCCCAGTCTAATTTCCGGAAAATAACAAATAAGTAAATAAATTACAAAATAATTAAATAAATGCAATTAAGTAAATAAATAAATTGCGATTATTTAAAATGAACTACTTAATTAACCTAACCATGCAGGCACCTGATCAATCAAGTCTACCTTAGCCTCCTTCATATAGCCAAAACTCCAAAACCCCCTTTTTAAAATAAACTTGGCACCCCTTTTTTTTTGTTCAAACTCTTCAAAATAAATTCGTATGGAGTCTCGTATTTAAAATTAACCCGCCAAACTTTGCACGCACCTCATACAAAACCTCCTCATTTTATTGAGTGCATAAGTCTTAGTGTCCGGACCCGACACCTCGTTTATTTTCTATTTAGTAGTCCAAGAGATCATATTTTGCAATAGTAATAAATCACCAACGTAGAACAACCATTCGTATAACCTCATGTGTAAGTCCTAAGCAAGTCAAAAGTCAATCACATCATCAAATACACATGATTCAACAAACACCACACCAAGAACAACAACAAAATCACAACCGGTCATAACCGGCAAAAACTGGGCCACTCGCGCGTCTCCGAGTTTAAATCCAAAAATCTAATCAACCAAATTCGGAAAATTTCCAAATTTGAATATGTTGTAAAGGACACATAAAAAAACATTTTTCATGCAGACATTTAACCCAGATCCTTCTAGATTTGGCCTAGTAAATCATTTAATCCAATACCAGAAACTAGATCCGTTTCCAAAAAATTTGTTTTCCGAAATCAGTTTGGTTCGAGATCTAAAACATTTCCGTTTGATCTGAAATTTGAGTATGTTAAACTAGAAAATGTGAAAAACAACTTTTATGAATAAACTATTTTTAAATTCGAACCTTAAGAGTTGATAAAAACCTCTAGAATCCTAAAAGGTCACAAATTCCAACACAGTCCAAGATTCTATTTGCAAATGACGGAGTTGATATCTCATTTTAAATCCCTAAAAATCTTGAGAAAAATATATGTTAAAACTGAAGATGTTTGTCGTGACCTAAATTTCGGGTGCATCACCTAAAACTAGGTTAATGGACTACTAAATCTTTAAACTTAGCTCGAGCTCTCCTCAAGCATATACCAATTCGCGACTTAAGGTTCAAATATTTAACATGTAAAAGATTATTAAATAGGAGTCGCCATTAATCGGTTTATGGTAGATCGATTAGACACCTAAGTAAAATAATGGGAGGATTATTTTACTCCTACGAACCAGAGACTAAGAGTACGAGGACTTGGTTATACTAGATTTCTCTAATACCCTTTCGGTACCATTTCTTTTTAATTTTCAAAAATGTTTTTTTGCGAATGACTTAGATTTATTTTAACTTAAATTTCTATCATGCAAATGGGTGATCACACGGGTAATCAATCATTATTAAACATTCAATAAAATAAATTACATCAAAAAAATTAAACATACAAAGCAAACAATTATTTTTTTGATTTTCTTGAAAATTAGAATTCTTTTTTTAAAATGCATTTTTTTACCTAAATGACTTAATCTTATTAATATGCAAATTCTAATTAAATGGGCCTATTATGCAAACTAGTTATTATGCATCTCATGACCTAAATTCACTAATGAACAAATTCTGATTAAATGACCCTATTATGTGAACTAGTTAACATGCACCTAGTATTTTTGTATTTTTATTGAAATTCAAAATTAATAAAAACCCTAATTAAACATTCTAAAAATGGATAATTTTCTAATTTATTCTAGGGATTAATTTGACTTAAACCCTATCCTATCTTAGAAAACTATTTTTTTTAAATTAAATAGTTAAATGTGCGAACATTATCTAAAAAATTAATTTAGGTCCAACCCTAACTTATTTCTAAAAATGTAACCCTAAAAATGTAATCCTAAGAAAATTCTAATTTACTAAACCTACATGTCCGATTTACTAAACCTATGTGCTCATGCAGAATTTTGATTTTTGATTTTTTGATTTTTTAGTTTTTTTAAAAGATAAGTAATTATTAAATAAATATTAAATATAAGCCATCAACAAAATAAAGGATTAAAATAATCGAAAAATAACATGTTGTCTTACAGGTCAAATTAATGATTATCATAACCCTAATTATCACGACAAAAAGATCAAAATAATTAAAAATCGATATGAAGTCTTACGGATCAAATTAATAATTATAATGATTTAATAATTAAAATTCTACCAAAAGTCCAAAAATTAATATAATTAAAAATAATAATCCGATGTCTCTCAGATTAAATTAATAATTACATTAATTCGGACAAAATCCTAGCGAGATAATGCCTACAAAATGCACAAATATTAACATTGACAAACCATATTTTAACTTAAACAATAATAACAAAATTTAAAATGAATAAAAAAATGACAATAAAATAAAAAAATGAAAAATAAACTACCTAGGGGCGGACAACAATGTCGATAGAGGGCTGGCACGGATGAAAGAGACAGCTGGCGTCGGAACTCCGGCAAGATCAAGCGAGGTCCAACGAAGGTAGACCTGCAACAAAACAAGGGATCGCTTCGAGCAATAGGTGGCTTCGCGAGTTGCTGGCGTGGCGGCTACTGGCGTGAGAAAACGAGCGTTGGTCAGGGGGCGTCACACAGTAAGGCAGATCAGGGGTGTCGGAGCTTCTAGTGCTGTAGATCAGCGACGACAGAGGTGGAACAAGGGCGTCGGGGCTTCTGTGCTACGGGCTGAGAGACAGCAGCGCGAGAGCAGCAACAACGGTCGTCAAGGGAGCTTAGAGCCGGCACAATGCAGGCGTTGGACAGATCCATCTCGAGTCCGGTTTCGGTAGAGCTTCGGCAGAGGGAAGCAACGAACTGGCAGCAGGAGCAAACATCGGGTCGTCGCGAGTCGGTCGCGGGGGTTGCAGAGGCGCAAGCTACGACAAAACGGAGGTGCGGCGTCGAGCACTAAGAAGTTGCTGCAGCGGTGGTACTCGGATTCCGGTGGTGTCGGTGTGGCGAGACAGCGGCATCCAACAGGCATGGGACGAAGCACGGGCAAACAGCAGTGGGCACTGGGGAAGAAGAACAGTGTTCTTCTTTTCTTTTTATTTATTTCTCTCTCTCTCTCTCTCTCTCTCACTTGTCTCTATCTCTCTCTACCAAACCCTCACACGTCTCCCTCACTCTCACTTTTCTGCTTTGCCTCATGACATCTCTCTCTATATCTTCTCTTCTCTCCACCTTTTTTCTTTTGACTTTTCTCCTTACCAAAACTCTGTTTTCTTTTGTGAACTTTTCGAAAACTGAATGAAGAAGCCCCCACACGGTTTCGAAGCCTTGCATTTCATTTATAGTGAAAAAAAACTCAAAGTTGTTGAAGATTTCACAATATATTTACACATATTCACTTAACCACTCAACAATAAATAAATAAAAAAAGGCTCCAAAATCAAATAAAAACTGAATTTTTTTGAATTTTGAAATGAGGATATATTTTCAACAAGAAAGATTTTCAAAACCAAATTTTTATTTTATTTTTTATTTTCTAAAAGATTAGGTGTCAACAATATTTAAAACATTTCTCAAGAAGGAATCAACCTCAAATTTGCAACCCATTTCAATCTACAAAAATGGCAAACGGCGAGGGTCCCGAGATCAGAACTGCAAAAAGTCCACTAGATTCGACTAATCCATCATCAATTGTGCTAATCTCACTAATTAGATTAACACTAATCCATTATAAAGCTAATCTAACCATTCTAGATTATCACTAATTTATACTTAAGCTAATCTAAACAACCCTTAAGCATAATTAACCTCCTAAGCAAGGTTTAGTGAGTAAACTCACCGGTTTAACGGTTCGGTGAGTCTACGGCAATGGCGACAAGGAGGTGGGCGACGGCAACGCGGAGGCAAGTGACAAACAAGCCTACAGCAATACCAAGTGAGGTATGGACAGGCCTTAAAACCACCATGCAAGCTCGAGGCTTGCTGTTGGAAAACCAGTCCTATTTAATTTCTGCTTGAGCTACTGGTCGCGTGGCTGTTGGCGCGGCTTGGTGGTCTCAGCTCGGTGGGATGGTGGCTAGACGAACAGGCGGAGCTGCTGGCGGATCGGCGAAGGAGCTAGTCAAGTTCTGGCAAGTGGGGGCTGCTCTGGACGTGAAGATGCAGCTAAGTGTTGTTGGTGCAGGGGCTATTATGGCTTGGGTCGTTCATGAAGTTGGCTAGTAGACGTGAGTGGAGATGAGCTGGTGAAGGCATGGGGTGATGCTTAGAGTTGGCAAAGTTGGAGGTGGCGTTGATGGGCTAGACGATGGAGAGATGGGCTAGTGGACATGAAACAAGAACAAAATGAAGAGAAGCAAAAACTAGAGAAATAAGGAATAAAATGAGGAAAAAGAGGAGGAAAGCAGAAGCAAGGGTTGGCCAAGGGGGGGATACGCACAACAAGAAGGGGACAAGGGGGGACCAAGGCCTAGCAAGCTTGAGCCAATGAGAAGCCAAGCTAAAAATCCAAACACTTAAGTTTTTTTCACCCCTATCTTCAGCCAAATTTGTCGAGCCAACACCCAATGGCCAATTTTCTCCCAATTAACTCATAAACAAACCCAAATTGAAGTTCGAAAATGCTAGCCAATGTGCCCATACGAATTCCCATCTATTCCATCGCAATTCCTCACCAAATTAAGTTATTTTGGCAGTCCAAAATCCTTTGGTAGCAAGCCATACGAATTTCCCTTCCACTCTTCAAAAATTGAGCCAAGTTAGTGGTCAAAATTCAACCAAAGGTGTCCATCCGAATTCTTAAATTCCTTCTTACCGAAAACCGATTTTTCCGCAAAATTTCGGACTCATCAAAATTTCTCCGAAAGATGAGACGAGGTCCTAAAAATGAATCATGACACGCTCGAACGTTTGATTCCCGAAACTAAATTCAATACCGTGGTTAAAATCGACCGAACATTATTTTAGTCCAATCCGACCTACCGGGTAACTTTTAGGGATTTTACCATGGTTATACCCCTTAACGGCTTCACCCAATAGATTGGTTAACTCATGAGTGATTAACTCAGAGAAAAAGTACCATAGGTGAGCCGATGAAGAGCCCATTTCGTTTTATCAGGACGGGTCGAAAATTCATAATGTCACATCACCACTTGCATACATATGTCACGTTGACGAGGTTCCCACGATCAAGGGACTGTGCATGATCGAGGAAGATCTCCTAAGATCGCTCGAGGTTCCCATGAGAGCTTTTGGAATGTTCCAAGGATGGGTGAGACAGTAATTGCGCCAAGATCTAGAACTCTCATTACATAATGCCGGTAGTTGGTAGGTTAAAAGATACGATCTCGTCCATCGAATGTAATCTCGATTAATGGTTGTAATCTGAGGGCCTCAAGTATAATAAGGGATGCCCTCCCCCTCATTTGTATCAATCCAACCATTTCAGAATCAAAATTTCATTCTCTCAGAACTTCTCTCTCAAGAAACTTTCTCTCTCTACAATCTGAGTGAGCGAGCGAGTGAGTGATCGATCCGAATAAGGTTTGGCTTAGGCACCCCGACAACCCAAGTGATCCAAAAGAGCCTAGGTCGTTGCACAGTCTCAATCCCAAACAATCAGCCCGTGACAAGTGGTATTAGAGCAAGAAGGGAGATCCATTTCAAGAGATCGAGGAGCACCAATCGTATAAAGAGACTGTCAAGCCAAGAAGATGTCATGGATGGAGAGGCCATCTAAGTCAAGGAGACCTACAGCTAAACAAAAAGAAGGAAAGCATCAATAGACGTCGTGACCTTGCTCGATGAGAAGATCATGAAGGTAGGGAGCGCCATGGTCGAGTTAAAGGAAGGGCTTGACGATATTAGAGACCACATCATGGAAGTTGAAGTCTCACTCCGTGAAGACTTCACGAATGGCATCAACCAAGCCATGGCCCCATTGCAAGACAAAGATGAAGCCTCGAAGCATCAATTGATTTAGTAAGGGATAGCTCGCCCTATACAAATGCAAGTTGAGCATCGTGAACTAGTCAATGCCTACACAAGTGATATCCAAGCTAGAGGTACTGAAACCAAAAGAGTTCAGAGGCAACCTATTCGCCACAGAGGTGGACAACTTCGTGTGGAGTATGGAGCAATACTTTGACGCGATCAACATCCAAGACCAATCAATCAAGGTAAGGACTGGTTCGATGTTCCTAATTGATACCACAATGCTTTGGTGGCGTAATAGGTGTGACGAGACCAAGAACAGCCCCGATCTCGTGAACACATAGGATGACTTTGTGAAGGAGTTTCAGGACTACTTCTTCCCTGAGTTTGATCAACAAGAGGCTTTTAGCAAGCTCCATTACCTTGAATAGAGAGGGATGATCCGAGAGTACATGAATGAGCTCAAACTCCAAATCCACAACCTATGAGAGAAAGAGGCTCTTAGAGTGTTCAAGGATGGACTCAAGCCGTGAGCGCAACTCGAGCTCAAGTGTCGGGACGTGAAGAGTCTCACGAGGCTACTAAGCATGGACGAGTCCCTCATCGACCTCACTAAAGCGAATCCATCAAAGAACCGAGCAAGGGATTTGAGGTTAGATCGATCCTCCAAGGATGAAGGTGGAGACACTCCTCGTGGGCCGAAAGACTAAGGTGGCCAAGTCAAGACATAAGGAGAAGGAACATCCAAGTTGTCCTTCCAAAAGGGTCAACCCTAAGCGGATTTCACCACAAGTAAGTTCGACCAATGCCCGCCATCCCCTTGCTTCATTTGCAAAGGTCCACATTGGAACGAAAAATGCCTAGAGAAGGGCAAGATCAACGCTCTCCTTGCCATAGAAGAGGAGGAGGAGGAGGAGCCCAAAGAAGAGAAGAGACAATTTTAACTTGGAACCGTGAAGTATCTTAATGCTGACCAAACCTCATCGCCCAAAAAGAAGGAAGGTACACCAAACATGGACATGGTTTTCATGGAGATCAAGGTATGTGGCCAAGCCCTATACGCCTCGGTTGATATGGGTACTTCAAACATGTTCATGTCAATCGAAGTAGCAAAGGCCTTGAGACTTCGAGTGGAGCCAACCGGAAAATCGTTCAAGACCATCAACTCAGACGACCTTACGGACATAGGCTCAACTCCAAACATGGACATCTAAATCAGAGGATGGAAAGGGAAGCTCTCATTTGAGGTAATTCCTTTCGATGACTACGATCTTATCTTGGGCATGCAATTCTTCCATAGTGTGAGGTCTATGATCAACATGAGAACCAAGTGCATCATGATTCTTGACCTGCAATGTCCGATGATGATCCCAACGATCAAAGGAGTGATAAACACTAAGACCATCGCCATAATCCGACGCCTCAACAAAAGTCTAAAGGTCGACAAGTGCACAACTGAGTCACAACCAAAGCCACAATCCCTATAGAAGCCGAAGGTAAGGTTGGACTGTCCTACTCTAACTCGCAACATGCCAATCCCTTCCCCAAAGTAGAGTACTTGTCGTGTGTCATGCCTAAGCCAAAGTTGGAGCCGTATTGTCCACTGATCGAGAGGCTTCGAATCAGGCAAAATAGGAACAAAGGAGCTTGAGCTCATGTCAAGAAGAATACCACTCAAGCCAAGAGCGACAAGAGGGTCACTCGAATGAGTAGGGGAGAATGTCACGGTGACGAGATTCCCACGACCAAGGGACCATGCATGATCGATGAAAACCTAAGATCACTCGAGGTTCCCACAAGAACTTTTGGAACATTCCAAGGACGGGCAAGACAATAATTACGCTAAGATTTAGAGCTCTCTTGGCATAAATGTCATTAGCTGGTAGGTTAGAAGACATGATTTCATCTACCGAATGTAATCTTGATCAATGGTTATAATCTAAGTATCTCAAGTAGAAGAAGGGGTGTCCTCCTCCTCATTTATATCTATCCAACCATCTCAAAATCAAAGTTCAATTCTCTTAAAGTTTCTCTCTCTCTCTCTCTCTCTCTCTCTCTCTCTCTCTCTCTCTCTCTCTCTCTCTCTCTCTCTTCTCTCTCTCTCTCTCTCTCTCTCTCTCTCTCTCTCTCTCTCTCTCTCTCTCTCTCTCTCTCTCTCTCTCTCTCTCTCTCTCTCTCTCTCTCTCTCTCTCTCTCTCTCTCTCTCTCTCTCTCTCTCTCTCTCTCTCTCTCTCTCTCTCTCTCTAGAAACTTTCTCTTTTTACAATCCGAGTAAGCAAGCGAGCGATTAGTCCGAGTAAGGCTTGGTTTAGGGGTCCCGATAACCCAAGTGATCCAAAAGAACTTAAGTCGCTGCACGGTCTCAATTCCAAATGATCAACCCATGACACATACATGTGACCTATCATGTATGGACTCATTCATGCTTTCCTAACCAATGTGGCTATTGGAGCCGGTTCAATCTGCTTCATGTATACAAATTTATAACTAGGAGTTGGACCGAAGATTAGCATTAAGAAATTTAAATACTAGGGGTGACGGGTCAGGGTTTCAATTCCAAATCTCGCAAGAACACCTTTAAATCCTAGTTGGATTGTTGACATATATGTACCATCCAAGGGTTGAATCAGTAAAAAACTGGGTGTAATTCAATTATGAACCAGCACCAGATTAGAGTGGATCTTCACATTATAAGCTTAAGGAGTCACGAGTTTTGTGGATTTAGCCGAAAATAAAATAGAAACAACTATAAGATGATTACCAACTAAGCAATGAACTAATTTCTTTAAACCTAGACTTATAATCAAAATTCAAAGATGTTAAGAAAGGTCCATGTATACTTTGAAGGCAAAATACTTTCCATGAATTGATATGAATATTTCAGTGTGTAGATGAAATGCCCTCTTGATATAAAAGTTCGTACGAAAATGATGTTTACATTAAGATGTTTGTATTGGAGAGCTTTGCTTGTCTCTAAATGAAGAAAGGAATATTTAGTGGAAGGTGCTAGAGTTGGAAAGACATTTGGATTTTGGTACATTAGCGGGACATGTCACCATTGAGGTGTTAGGATGACCAGATAGAAGAATAACTTCTTGGGCAATATGAGTACTTTGATGTGCTTGGGAAGACCTTGGTGCAGAAAGCGAACCAATTGGTATTTGGTGAAATTGCCAGTCTATATGGACCTTATTATAGAGGAATTTCATGCTACAGATTGAGTGAATAATCCCATATATAGAAACAAATAACCAATTCTAAATCGATTTGATTTTCAAATTGGTGCATTGGAGCCAATCTCATTACTTGACATCCACAAGGAAACGTATTGGAGAAGTTAGAAGGGATTTGCCATTTTTGGTTAAGTAAAGGAAGTATAGAGCAAGTTCGTAGAAGCAATTTGGACTATTTTGAGGAAGATTATGAAATAATAACAACATTAACAGTGGCTGCTTTGACCTATCAGAAGTCTCCAACTTGCTAAGGAAGCTTGGAGGGCTAAAGTTGTACATCAGAGTGAGAGTTGAAGGTGGCCATAAGGATAAAATTACTCTTAAAATCATTCTTGTTGTGCTTATTCTCTTCAGAATAAGCAAGTAAGTATGATGGTTCCATCCTCACCTCGACAATTGAGCCATAACCGACAGAAATTCATATAAGCAATCTTATATGTAACAAAATCAGTTTGATTTTGGTGTCTTGAGACATGGATGTCCTAGGAACCGTCATATATCACTAATTTATCCTAGCCGATACTGAACCGGACAAAATGCACACTGAGACGAGACAGCGACCGCCTGAAGAAGTTGCCCGAATGGGCCAAAAGTTCCCTTCTCGTCGGTGGGATTCGTTCGTTTGGACCGTTAGAAATCCAGGACCACGTGTGGGCCCACCGGTGGAATTCTAATCGCAAACGATGGTTCTCCCGGGGCCAAATCTTTGAAAATCTACTTTGGCTTATTAAAGTTGGATCAGTAGGGCCGCCCATAGCTGAATTTTCAACCATGAACCGAAAAAGGAAAAAAGAAACATAAGTGCCTCCATCGTGCTGTAGCCAATTCCTCCACCTCCCTTCGACTTTATCTCTTTGAGTTGGTACAAACCAATAACCAATCCACAAACAAACGAATCTAATATTTTACCGTTATCAAAGGGCAAAAGAACGCTTCAAAGTCATAAGCTTTGGCCAGAAAGGACACTTAAGCCCCATAACTTTACGAAAAGCGTACACTTAAGTCGCCACGTTTGAAGAAAAACGGATCACTTGAGTGCGCCACTCCGCCAAAGTCCGGCTAAAACGCCAACGTGGCGTTTTTCGCAAGCACCCAAAACGACGTCGTTTTGCACGCCGATGTGGCCAAAACGGCGTCGTTTTTGGTTGACGTGGTAAAAAAATAAAAATAAAAAATTAATTTAATTTAATTTAAAATTAAATTTAGTTAAAATATTTAAAAATAATAATTTAAAATTAAATTTACTTAAAACATTTTTAAAAATAATAATTTTAAAATTAAATTTAGTTAAATATTTTTAAAAATAATAATTTTAAAATTTTAAAAACTTAAAAAAAAAAAAAAAAAAAAAAAAAAAAAAAAAAAAAGGGAACGGGGGAGGCGGCCGAGAGCCCTCGCCCGCCACCGCCGCCGCCCCCGCCGCCGCCGGAAGGGCGGCGACGGCGGGGAGGGTCGGCCGGGTCGCCCGGCCTCGGCCGGGGCCGGCCCCGCCGACCCGGCGGCGAGGGCTCGCGAGCCCTCGCCGGATCCGGGGTGAGGGCCGTGAGCCCCCGGATCCGGCCGCGAGGGCTCGCGACCCGGCGGCGAGGGCTCGCGAGCCCTCGCCGGATCCGGGGCGAGGGCCGCGAGCCCCCAGATCCGGCGAGGGCTCGCGAGCCCCGCCGCCGATCGGCCGGGGTCGCCGACCCCGGCCGTGGCCCGCGACCCCGGCCGACCCTCCCCTCGCCGTCGCCGGCCCTTCCGGCGGCGGCGGCCGAGGGCTTATCCCTCGGCCGCCTCCCCCGTTGCCTTTTTTTTTTTTTAATTTTTTTAAATTTTTTTAATTTTTTTAAAGTTTTTAAAAAAATTAAACTTTTTAAAAATTTTTAATTATTTTGACTAAACTTAATTTTAAAATTATTAATTTTTAATATTTTAACTAAATTTAATTTACAATTTAATTAATTTTTATTTATTTTTTTTCACGTCAATCCAAAACGACGCCGTTTTGGCCACATCAGCGTGCAAAATGGCGTCGTTTTGGGCGCGCTTCGCCGGAAAAACGCCACGTTGGCGTTTTAGCCGGATTTTGGCCGGAATGGCACTCAAGTGATCCCTTTTACTCCGATTTTGGCATTTAAGTGTACCTTTCGTAAGTTATGGCACTTAAGTGTCCCTTTGGCCAAAGTTATGGCACTTGAGGGGTCCGCACGTCGTTATCAAAGATATCCCGTCTAGGAACAAGAAACAAAACTCATTAAAGATATGTTCAAACACACGTACACACACATATATATATGTATGGATGTACATATGTATACGTAACAAGTTGAAAACATGCATAAATATGTTGTGTAGACATTGACAACATGTTGAGATGTTCAATTAAACTTGTATTGTTTTATATCAATAGGGTATATGAGATTTCTTAAGATCCTACATATCTTCTATAAATCCCGTACTTCATGGACACGGAATAATAATAGGAGACATACAAGGTTCAGTATTCTCAGAGACCGTTTCAAGAAAATGCACATATATGGTAATTAAGAAAACAAATACGCTTATCACTTCAACAATCTTATTACCCCAAATAATAGTAATTAAAGCTGATAGGGACACTCTATAATATCCACTATCATAGATTTCCCCTACGCAACAAAGAGAGGAGCACCAAACAATTTACTCAGTCACGAATATTCAATGCTTATTTTTTTTTGGTCTTTTGCAATAGATTGGGAGCGTGAAACCCTCAAGTGCATCACAACCTTTCTCTTTGGTGCTTCTGCACGTTATACGCAGCAAAAATGGACTCTCTGCTTCAAGACCTCCCCCGCTTGTCCGGAATAATCCTAGCCATCCTCGTCCTATCAATCTTTGTAGTATTCAAATCGACATCATCAAGCAAACTCAAAGCACCGCCGGAAGCTGCAGGGGCATGGCCCGTCATAGGTCACCTTCCCATTCTTGCGAAATCCAAGCTTCCCCACAAGACCTTAGCATCCATGGCCGACCAGTTCGGACCCATCTTCACCATCCGGCTCGGGATGTTCCGGGCCCTAGTGGTGAGCGGTTCAGAGATAGCCAAGGAGTGTTTCACCGAGAACGACATCGCGCTGTCCACTCGGCCACAACAATTGGCCCCAAAGATCCTGGCCTACGGCTACGCCGTGTTTGGATATGCGCCTTATGGCCCATACTGGCGCGAGGTAAGGAAGATGGTCACCTTAGAGCTGCTCTCGAACAGGAGGGTCAACTCATTGCTCAACCCTATTAAGGCCTCAGAAGCAGACGTGGCCATTCAAGAGCTGCATGAGCTTTGGATTGAGAGCAAGGATGACTCAGGTATTCTTCTGATGCTGACGGTCATTCAATATGTCATTCTAGTAGTTTTTGATGATCAGCCTTTCCATGGTTGTATTAATTATTTTTCTTTTTTCAGTAAACACCGGTTGTTTTCATAGCATAAGGTCACGAAAATGATCAGGTTTAGAATTATCGGTTGCAGTATTTAGAATTATCGGTTGCCGTACTCTCTCTTGATTAAGAGCGATTCAAGCTTTGCAATTTTATGGCGTCCAAACCGGCGGACAAAGAAAATATGACGCTTGTCCTATCTTAGTCAAAGAGGTTTTTTTGGAAAGGACAACCTAAATGAAGTGCTGAGTTTTGTGAGTCATTCAACGAAGCCCAAGTCCCACTAATTTGTTGGATTCGTGGACGGCTTAGGAATGCCTCCTGTGTGTTTGACACACGAAATACAAAATCGATTCTTCTATCACTCAGTGCAACTACAAACGATGCCATACTTAGGTCATCCCTTTTCGGTCTCGATTCGCATATTTCTTGGTTCATAGATCATGAGACTATGAGGTATGCGCTCAATCACCTAGCCATGGGCTTTTTTGCCATAAAAAACCCTTGGATAATTACCAAAAAATTCCTAAACTTATTTTACCAATGTCAATTCAATTTTAAACATTTTAGTTTGATTATTTAATCCTAAAAATTTTTACGGTTTCTCAATGTAGTATTTCCAACTAATTTTGACTAAAAATAGGTAACGTAAATATCGATTGGCTTACGTAACATGATTGACCTTAACATTGATAATTTTTTTATTTTTATTTTATTTTTATGAATTATTTATTTATGTCATTTTTTTCCGATGTGACCCATGAGGGTCTTCTAGACTCGCCAGCCACTCGGCAAGGGTCACAAAGCCCTCGCTAGCCACGAGTGAGGCCACCTTACTCAAATTTGAGCGAGGCCTTTGCGGCCCTTGCCTATGGCATATTTGACTCTCGCTAACAACAACAAAAACAAAACAACAAAAAAAGGAAAAAGAATAGAAAGAAATAAAAAAACTAATATAAATTCATAATAAATTAAAAAATTGTCCACATTAGAACCAGCTATGCCACATAAAATAGCCGACATCCACGTCAATAATTTTCAGCCATAATTGATCGCAATAACCACATTAATAAATTGTCAGAATGTTTGAAATTAAATTGACAAAACTGAAAGATTTATGACTGAAAATACATATAAGTTTAAGATTTTATTTGATAATTTTCCAAAAGAAACTAGATAGAATGACACGGGAGATCAATGAAGTATTATCCAAGATTGAGTATCCATTTTATCAAGTCTTGTAGTTCTTGAGAGTAATCAAAACTTCAATTTAGCATAACATCCAGTTCATTCTGATTTTATTAGGCCATATCATAGTGGACTTGAAGCAGTGGTTCGCGAAGTTGACTCTAAACGTCATCCTGAGAATCGTGGCCGGAAAATGCTACCGTGCAGCGGACGAGGAAGAGAAGCAGCGGTGCCAAAAGGCTTTACGAGAGCTCTTCCACTTCTTGGGGTTGTTTTTAGCAGCCGACGCTCTTCCTTTCCTGAGGTGGCTCGACTTAGGTGGACATGAGAAGGCCATGAAGAGGACTGCAGAAGAACTAGACGAAATTATAGGTGGTTGGTTGGAGGAACACAAGAGGAATAATGAGGATTTGAGTGAGACCAGTGGGAGTAGAGATTTCATCGACGTCATGCTTTTGGTCCTTAACGATGATGTTGGAGGTTATGATGCCGATACAATTATAAAAGCTACATGCTTGGTAAGTTTTTGTTCGCTTCCCGTCAGGGTAGTCTTTTCTTCTTCATATATGCTAGCTGCCCGCATATATAAAGTAGTCAAGGGCGATTGTTTATAGGTTTAGGTGATTTCAGCTAAGGTGAGAATGCTCCGGGCAGTCCAATTCAAGAGTTGGAACCATATAAATCTAATAGGGAGGGACACATTCCAGAAAACCTAAAACTAAGAACCATACCAATTTACCATAAAACGAAGCTTGGAACTAAACCAACCTTGGCTGGTTATAAGTAGAATTGTGAGCCAGTCTAGTCCTATTAATTTTGTTATTTCCAGTATATCAAAAAAACAAATAACGAATTTTGTTTTTTCAAGTAAAGACTTTCTCCCTTGCATGTTATGATACAAAAATACGCACATTGAACAATCACATTGAAACAATTAGGCTTGCTAATTAAAAATTACTTAGAATGGAAATCAAGTAAGTTAGAGAACCTAATTTGCGCACGCACAAAAAAGAAATTGAGGACTCAATTTGGAAAGCTGCTCAAATTTGAGGGGCTAAAGTTGGACTGAAGTTTATTATTGTGTAATCTTGTGGGCTTATTTTGATTTTAAGTTAATATCATTGTCCCTTTTGAACATCCCGCAATCATGGGCAGTAGAAGTGAGACTAAATTTGGACTCAATTACAAATTATGCATCTTCTTTTTCGTCATTGGACCACATTTTTCTTGCCCATGAAGTGGAAGGGCACATGATATTAGATTGCGAATGGTGTTGTGGTTAATCTCCATAACTCACTTCTAACGAGGAAAACATGTTTGTTGTATATAAAGGCTATGATTGCAGGGGGCAGTGATACCGTGATGGTTACCTTGACATGGGCAATCTCGCTGTTGCTCAACAACCTTCACAGCCTGAAGAAAGTTCAAGAAGAGCTCGATGCTCAGATCGGCAAGCAAAGGCATGTAAAAGAAGCGGACATCGCCAACCTAACCTATCTCCAAGCCATAGTGAAGGAGACCCTCCGGTTATACCCAGCAGTCCCAATTTCGGGGCCACGTCTATTCACTGAGGATTGCACTGTTGGTGAGTACCGTGTGCCCAAGGGTACGAGGTTGATCTTGAACATATGGAAAATCCAAACTGACCCTGGGACATGGCCCGATCCAATGGAATTCAGACCCGAGAGGTTCTTGAGCAGCCACAAGGACGTCGATGTGAAGGACTCCAACTTTGCGCTCCTACCATTTGGAGGGGGCAGGCGAATCTGTCCTGGAATGTCTTTCGCACTGGAGATGGTGCACTTTCTTCTAGCTAGGTTCCTACATGCATTCGAGATATCAACTGTGGACAATTCGCCGGTGGATATGTCTGAGATCTTCGGAATGACTAATTTAAAGGCAACCCCACTTGAGGTTATGCTCAGGCCGAGATTGACTCAGTAACTCTATCAATTAAGGTAATGGAAAGTATATATATATATATATATATATAAGGAAAGCACCGTAAAATGTACAACTAAGTGAATCTGTATGCTCTCTCTCCATGTATGTTTCTTAGAAGACATAAGGACATATTTGTACTTTCTAGATTGAAGTTGCTGCCGGAACTTCACTTGCATGAAAAGGCTTACGAGTCCGTAATTGCATTGCGATGTCAAATGTCATCACTATCGTTTACCATTTGCGTGCATACTTGGTGTCACCGATCATGTATGGACTCATTCATGCTTTCCTTCCCCAAATGCCAATCCTACAGGTTTCGTGGTCATCAGTAAGATCCGACCATTTAACCTCATATAGCCATAAACACCATTTTCACCCATTGGATGAATGCAGTGTATCTCTTTTTTCTCCTCTGCCCTGCTCGGCCCTTCTTACCTCACTACCCCTCTCTCTCTCTCTCCTCTCCATGGTTGGGCTAGACGACAGGTTGAGCTTGACCCACATCTACTCGAGCTCGATGCCAGTTAAATTCTATTACATCTGGGTCGACCTCTACGCCTTGGTGGAGATAGCACCGAATTTGGGGCATCAAGCTCAACAAGCCCTCTGTTGACATCGAGGCAGAGAAGCGTGTGTGTGTGAGAAGTCGTGGTAGATAGGGACGAAATCGAATCAAGCTACTCATGAGTAGCTTGAGCTCGGCCCAATGACTGCCTTGGATTGATTCGTCTATTTTCCAGTCAAGCTACTTAAGTGCCTTGTCGAGTTAAGCTCGAATTTATTAATACTCAACTAGATTAGCTCGTAAGGTAATCAAATTTTCATTATTTTCTCCGAAATCAATACTTATAAAAGTAGATATAATATACTCAAAACTACATGACATTTGAGCTTATTAAACACAAACTTGAGCTTTATTTATAAGTTGATTATAATCTAAACAAGCAAGTATAGCCGAGTCGAACTTGAGCATATCGATTTTCTAATTAGGTCAAGTTCATGCAAGAAAAGCGATACTCGAGCAAGCTTAAGTTCGATTTCAAGCACTCTATGGACAAGTCAAGTCAAGGTTGAGCTTCAAAAGTTAACTCAACCCATCTTGATTACACCCCTAGCGAAGAGAACTGAGGATGGAAGGAGAAACAAGTGCGGCCAAGGGTGGCTGTCAATGACAAGGCGGTGGCTTGGCTCGAGATGCCGGGTAGAGATGGTGGCTGCCGTGGGAAGCAACGAGGAGGATGGGCCAAGTTGTTTTTGGTTTGTGTTGTTGTTTGGCGAGCTTGGTGATGGCCCGGTTTGGGACGACGGATGTTTAGGTTGGAAAGAAAAAGACATATTCATGAAGAAAAAAAAAACCAATGCAACTTTAAATGGGACCCCAAAAGTCGGTATGGTTTTGGTAGGTTTTGAAGAACCTCTTGACGGTGCTTGATGTTTGTGCACAAAAACGAGGATGGTTTATGAAATAATCCTTCTTTTGATGGTTTATGAATATTCTTTTTTTTTCTTTTTTTTCTTTGGTTACTTAAGCTAATGAATTCGATCTAGGAATACCAACCAATGATCCAAAATTAAAGTGGAATGATCGGCTCGACTGGCCATCAGTGTTTGGTTCAGTCTAGTTCACATATATATACACCTAGGAGTTTGCTTGTGAAATCACATACTAAGTCATGAATACTATCTTCGAACCTCGTAAAAACAACTTGAAGCTTAGTCACAATCGGGTCCGGTTGACATATATGTATTAGGGGTGGCAAAATAGGTTAAGGACCTATATTTTGACACATTTAATGGGCAGGATAGAAAATGAGTGAGTTGAAGCTTTAATATAAGATTAAAATGGATTTATTATAATAGAGCTCAACTGGAAAATAAGTTTTGAACTTAAACCCACAAGATTACAAATTGAAAAAAAAAAAAAGAGTGGGACTTCTGCTTTCCGCAATGCCCTAGCTACAGATCTCCATCACCAACACCTTTGTTCTCGGTTGATGCCGTCGCCTCCAATCTTTTGTCGCTCGGTCACAGCTCATCCTGCCATTGTCGAGCCTGAGCTTATAAGGAAGCAAACGCGTGCCATACGGATAACAAAAAATGACTTTTAAAATGATTTTTACTTCTTGTGCTTATTCTTAAGAGGATGATTAAGTGTGACATCCAAATTTTTTTAACCCTGTCTTCTACTAAATAAATGGGGCATTTCATTGACGCGCCTATAGGGTTATTCTCAGAGCCGATCACTCTCGAGATAACTAGACTATCCTGGGAAATTATTAAGAAATTTTAAGGCAATAGACTCGAGAATCGATCGAATCGGCTTCTCGACCGTATCCATTTTTAGAGGTCATTACGGCACGAGTTAAAAATCGATTTGAAATCAGAGATAGACTGGATCGACAGAGATGTGTGGCTAATCATGGGTGACACCACTAAATTAGAAAATTCTCGTCGGCCGACACTAAACTGATTTTCTTATTATTTTGGTATCCTGTGTCCGTAATTGAATCATAGAGATTTTCACGACAATCGAAAGTCGCCAATGATTCAAGTGGGTTCATAGTGGTTCGAAGAAAATCGACCACGGGTCATTTACGCTTAAGAATATCTGAAAGTTACCCAGTAGCCTAAGTCACGCTAAAAACGTGCCAAGTTGAAATTAACTAAGAATTCAAGTCCGATTTCAGAAATTGAAATCCCTGTCATGTCACAATAAATTTTAGGAGCATCGACTCAGTCTCAGAAGATTTTTCTGACACCCGACACTTTTTGGGAAAAAGTAGTCGTTGGATCGTTTCTGTGCAGAAAATGCCAAAAATGATTTTTGATCATAAAATTGAAATGCAATGTGGGTTATTGGATGAGGAAAATATTCAATTGAAGCATTGAGGCATCACTTGAATTTAGTAAGGCCAATTGTGACTCAATTAAGTGAGTGTGAGAGTCCAATTGGAAGAGTTGGCTTGTAAATTCGTAACTCACCTCCCCCTAGCCCAAAAGTGACCAATTGAGGAGTTGTGAAAGGTGTGGGTGTGGCCTAATGAAAGCCAATGGATAATACTTGGCCTAGAGTGAGTGTGAAAGATATTTTGTAGAAAGATCAAGCCTTGGTGGAGCCCCCACTCATCTCTCCCTCATCCTCTCCATCTTGCTGCCGTGAGATGCTTCCCTTCCATCATTCCCATTTCGTGCGACTGCTCCCTCCATCTCGGCCACTCGTCCGCGTGAATTCCCAGCGCAAGAAGACAGAGGCAGCAGCCACGCCACAACTGCACATCTTCAGTTCAACGAACGGAGGTCAGCAAGCGGTGAAGCCCTCATCTCCATGCACGTCACATGACTGCACGCCACCGCTCCATCTCCACGCTGCCACCTGCCCGCTCCTCCTTCTGCTTCGGTCAACAAACGAACCACCGAAGCCCTGGTTGACCGACTCCCATGAAGCCTCAAATTGAAGCTGCTGCCGTTCATTGCTTCTCCAGAGAAGATCCCACCGAAGCAAAGTCAATCCAAGCCAACATCTTCAGCGCGGTCAGCCCAACGGTGTCAGCGACTGTCGTTACTCCAGCTGCCAGCCTCCACTGAGTTGAAGCCCACGAAGACCGAAGCTAGAGGAGCCCACGTTTCACCGAGCCTTCGTTGCGTCCGCAACACCAACGCCACACGTCCAAGTCTCCTCCAGCAGCAATGTGCCTGCACTGATTTTATTTTGGTTGGCCATCTTCACGGTTCTTCATCAACCCGCGTGTCTTCAGCTGAGCGACGCCAGCTTTCAACGTCGTGGAGTCCAGCCGCTTGAAGACTTCAGTGGCGTCGATCGTTATTTCCAGAGGCCTCAGTCCACCGAAGCAACCCCCAATCCAGCGTCTTCGGCCCAAAATTTCAGCAGCAGCCCACGCAAATCTTCAGGCCCAACTTTGACCGTAGACTCCAACACGTTCGGCCTAATTGAAGTCCATCAACAGCCCATCTCAGCCCGTGAATTTCAGTCCAGAAAATTTGGCAGCAGCTCAGGCCCAGTCTTGAAGCCCGTTTGAGCCTAGCTTAGCTTTTGGGCCCGGCCCAAGAGTCCACCAACACCTCCGAAATTTAGGTTTCGGCCGCCGTTGTGTTGCCATCGTGGTGTCCCGATCTCCACTTTTACCAAGTGAATTTTACTCACTAATGCTTTTTTAGTTTACTAATTATGCTTAGGGTTTGTTAGATTTAATTACGTGCACTTAGGTGGTTAGATTAAGTTAGAACAATTAAATTAGTGACTTAATGATGCATGTTAGGTGGTTAGACTTAGTCATTAGCAAGTAGAGAGCTTCTAATATTTATTGAATGCATCTCAGGATTTTTCCGGACTCGTTTCGGGCTCCAATCAGGCAATATGGGCCTAAATTGGATATTTAATATTTATTTATTTATTTTTCGAAATTAATTATTTTTGGAAATTCAACCTGGATGACCGGTGACCGGAATTTCGTCGATTGTCGTGGTGTAGCCCGTTTATTTATTTGAGCTCTATGTTGTGTGGAATTGAATTAATTGTGAAATTTGAGGATTTGTCCTAAATTGTTTGTTATTGAATATTTGATTGGTAGATGGCCGAGTATGGGTATATAGCACCAGTTACGTTGATGGGCTATATAGTAGAGGGAATGGTGAGAGCTAACTGAGAATGTTATTAGCTGAGACCAATCAAGTACGATGTTATTGGACATACGTGGTTCGGTGATTGGAAGTATCACTGGCGAAAACGGCGCCTTAAAGAACGCACGTGAATGATTTATAGATAAACGTGGTTCGGTGATTAAGGAAATATCATTGGTGAAAACAATGCCTTAAAGAATTCACGATGTTGTCTATTGCCGATGTTACCTTAGCGAAAACGGCGCCCTAGAAAGGACACGTGGTTCAGTGATTGAGGATATCACTGGTGAAAACAACGCCTTAAAGAACGCACGGTGTCGGTGATCAGTATGTCATTGGCGAAAACGACGCCCGAGAAACACATGTGATTTGGTAAAGGAATATACCATTAGGGAATTATGGTATGAGTGGGAATGACCTAAAGATGGTTCGAATAACATGTAATCAACTAAGTCGATTGATCAATACTTGATCGAATGTCGTGAATTGTTTGAATATCTGTGTTTAACCTTAATTTGCAGGTGAAATCTGAGGTCAAGGTAAGTCATTTGATCTATGCGTATTTAGGCAACCCATAGTGTATTGGCTTACTAATCGGGTCTTAGGAGGTAAAACTCACTAAGACGTGGTCTCATTGGTTATTGAATAACCATTCCAGGACCCTGAGGGGGAGCTAAGGAGGAGGAACCTAAGGAGGAGAGCACTTATGTGAAACCTGAGGAGGAGAAAGATTTTTGAAGCAGAAGATGATCCAGAGAGGAATCTTGAGTACAACCCGGATGTGGATTGAGATCCCATCCCTTTTGTGAACCCTGTCTTAGTGTAGATAGGTGTGAGACAAGTATGCTATAAATTATATTGTAAATATACTATGAGTTGTGCTGTTAATAAAAGTGTGGTTGTGAATTTCAATATGAAAAATATAACCTGCTCTTCTATCCTATTGTTTTATTATCTGGGAATTTATAATTGCTTCCGCATACATAATAAAAAGAAAGGGTCGGCGATACTTAGTCCTGGGATATCGCACGTTAAAAACGACCTGGGAGAAGGATGGGCACGTCCCCGAGAATCAGGGCATATGACATTAAGTGTAATGGTTTGAATATCATTCTCCGATGATTAAGCAAGAACTTGAAAGATTGCTCACACAATCTTGTATTAAAGTCAATTAGTTTAATTTTGATGTCTAGTGTATGGGTCCTCCTACGAACGGTCATAGATCACTAATCTTTTGTCATTGATGATATTTGACTAGACAAAAAGCGCTCAATAAGATATAAGCCTACAATCAAATTGTGTGATATTCATTGATTCAAAAATGTACATAGAATCGAGGGATGAGGTACTTAGGCTCTGTCGAATCATACCAAATTGTTGCACTAAATAGAAAAAGATTTAAATAAATAAATAAATAAAAACAGAGAGAGAGAGAGAGAGAGAGAGAGAGAGAGAGAGAGAGAGAGAGAGAGAGAGAGAGAGAGAAATTGACAAGTACATCATGAAAACTCAGCGAAATGACGGAGAGTACATTGGAGAAGAGCAAAAGTATTATTCTATTAAGAATTCCTAAGTAAAGCATTTTCTCCACTGCATTAGAAACTCGTGCGTCGCTCCCAGCACAAAGTCTCTATAACCTCACTTAAGGATAATTTGAAAAGTGTTACATTTTCTTGTCTTTATAAAATTGTAACTCTTTACACAATTACTAATGTATCCGTATGGAAACAAGCTATTCCTGAAACACTTGAAAGCCAACCTATAGTGGATTCGCTGACTCTTGATTAAGGCTTACGCTATTGTGACTTTTTAAGCGTCCCTTGATCATAGCTGATAAGTTAGCTCCCCAATCATTCCTCAATCTCAGAAAACATCGATTCGACTGCGACCTAAACTCGGCTTATGCCGGCGTTGTGGGGAGTTTAGGAAGGACTCTGGCTTCACTCCGATGCACATAAGGTGACGCGGCCATAAGCACAAGACCTGTGGATTTTTCACACGTCTACACTGGGGATTTTATGTTGCTTCTTGCTTGTGGCCAGTCTCCATGCTTTACCTATCAATTAAAGAAAAGTTCTAAAGCCTGACGTGTGAAAAATCCATAAAGTCTTTGAATTGGTGCAGGTGGAATGTCCCAATTCCAGCAATCCCATTTGGACGGTCCTGAATTTTCCGACCTTCCAAATAAAATATTCCAATGATGATACGGGCCCACCAGATGATGTTTGAAAATCTGCGTCCTGGGTCGTTTGCTTACGGAAGATGTTGACGGTGACGGGATGAGTAGGATCCTGCTCGGTGGTGCACTCCGGTGACTGAAATGAGAAGATAGTGCATATCTTTTGAGTGGCACATGGGGTTTTTCCCATTTTCACTCATCGCTTATCATGGTTATAGACGACCGAGGTAAACTTTCTTGCTTTTCTTGTTAATTTTGTAAATGTGAATGTCAAATAAAACTTATCACGTAAAAGTTACGTGAACTCAGGTCCTCTCGAAATAAAAATCATAGATAACCGCGAACATGTATCAAGGATAACTAAAACTGTAACCCAAATGAACGGAACTGTTTAAAATCCGCTGAAAGCCTTTCGCTCCATAACCCATACCAAATGGTGCACAATGATGATAGCGAGCAGTGACTCAAATTAGCTATGGCGGCAAATAGCAAGTGACCAGTTTATTACAACTCACCTTTTTTCTTGAGAGAGCTGCCTTGGTACTAAATTTTTAACCATGTACTGAAAAAACTTCGGAAAAGAACACATGTACGTATGTTGTCCTCCGAGCACCTCTCCACTTTAATTCTGCCTTATCCATTTGAGGTTGTACGAATCAGTAGCAATGCACAAATTGACGAAAAGGAATCTAGCTCGCATAACATCGTGATTTTCGTTTCATTATTCATGTCACAGTTGGATCAAATTTTTTCAAATCTGGGATTAAGATGTGTAATAGTTGGACTTCTGTTGACTAGGTGAAAGAAGTGGGAGTCCCACTTGACTTTTTTTAAAAAGGGAAACAAAAGGAGTGGGAAAAGTCAATAAAGCAAAAAGAGAGGGGAGGGGGCTCGGCTAAATAGAAGCCGAGAGCTCTCTCGACCAAAAAGAAAGAAAAGAAGAAGAAGAAGAAGAAGAAAGGAAAGAAAAGGGAATTTGGCATGTGCACGCCATGGACACCTCGTCAAGTTGACTCGACTCCATAATGTAATGCCCGGTAAGAGATTAAACCCCTCATTCATCCGATCGATTATGGCTCAAATTCGAAATTCTAGGAAAATTGGGTAGCGAAGTCTGATTTTTGAGTCATTAAGCCATGTATTTTTGTATAAATGATATTTAGGATATTGTGGAGCCATAGAATGTTATGGATCATCATTTGAGCTTACAGTTTGCTTGAAACAAAATTTTGAAGTTTCTCACGCACAGTGAACAGTGCTCATCCAGCAGCTCCGAGCCCGTATTTTGTTGATTTTCGGCTTAATTTTGGGACGGTCAAGTTCGGATTCTTGTAATATGTGTAAATGGCTTTTTATTAACTATAAGTACATTCAAAACGGGATTCGGAGGAGAAAGTTATGGCGTAATCAAGTTGTGTGCTGAAACTCTGCGTCATGAACAGCTTGAATAATCATTTTAGGTATGCGATTTGTTAGCGCATAGGAGTCGTTTTGTTAGCATCAAGACGTAGTTTAGTCGTTTCATAGTTGAGGTAGATTTTTATTTGATTTTAATATTATTTCTCGATTATTTGATGGGGCCGTGAGTTCGACGATATCGGTATCGTTTGTCGTTTGGTCGTAGGCGATGAGGTGAGTGGTACTATATCTTCTTTGAATTTGTGAAACTCATGTTCCGAAAATGCTACGGGTTATATATATTATGAGCTATGAAAAGGCATTGTTATTGCACCAAAGCCGAATCGAGCAATTACTACTCTTTGGTTGATTATAAATGTTTAGAAAGCATGTTATACAAAGTGTTGTGGAGTAATAATTCCTTTGCTACTAGTTTGTGGAAATGTTTATGATGATTTAAGTAATGGATAAGAAATGGATGATGGGCTATGTTGCAAATGTTATTTACTTGGTTTATGAGGTTGATTTATGGATTGATTTTGCTAGTATTGGAAGATGGTTGTTTATACTCAATATAATTGTGACCCGATTAGGGGTTTTTGGGTCTGCATACTAAGTTTAGGATATCTTTCTAGGCTGAGTTACCAGCTTTGTAGGTAGAGACATTGCTAAGGAGGGAATCTTGGCTGCCTTGTCACTAGGCGTTGTGTTGTGACCATGGTAGAGTATTGAATAATAGATTAGTCAATGGATAGACCATTGATGTGTGATATTTGATGGAGATTATTCAATTGACTTAACCATTGAAACTTAAATTCTAATGGTGGTTAAAATGAGTTTTTCATATCGATATAAAGCCTCGATGATAAAAAAAATAACTCTTATATAATTCGATATGTATTTTATATACTAAATTTGAGTTATGAAATTTGGTATTGCTTTGTATACATGCATAGTGGTTGTTTAGTCTACTTAAAGGATATGTAATACTCACTAAGCTGTTATTGCTCATTCCATTCGTCTTTAATCTTTTCAAGTTCCTTGGGTAGTGGCGAATAAAGCGAGAGCGCCATCAGTGGGAAACTTTTGGGAGTGCTATTTTTGGGTATGGCTTAAGGAAGTGGTGTACTCTGTTATTTCTAGTTGTTGGGTTGGCTGAGTTCTAATTATAAATGTTTTTTTTTTTTTGTGGATTATAGAAACTCTGATATTGTAACTAACATGTTGGTTTATCTTATATGTATATATGGTTGCAGATATATATATTGATATCAGGTTGTTGGTTATGTCTAAGACAGCGTCCTTCGTGTGGACGAACGGCCATGCCATCCCCATTTTTTGTAGTTTTGGAATGTGACAAGATGTGTTCACACAAATATTTCCAAGTCAAAACATGTATAAATAAATTATTTGATATCCTTAAGCACGTCTTTTTTTGTATCAATGGAGTGTTAAGAACGTTCTAGACATCTCACTAATCCTCATTCGATGTGGTAGGCCCTTTTCCCTAGACATTCGACAATTATGGGAGATACACGAATCTATGCTTATGAGAAAATTCCAAGAGAATAAATAAGTGCAGTATTTAGACCTAAACCTTGAGCAAGAGAGGTAAACACACTTACCACTTAATTAATCACATCTTAAATATATTCAAATGGCTTGAAAATGATCAATATAATGTATCCGTTCCTTATAACAATAATATATTTAAATCAAGTGACCTATTTATAATGATAATATAATAAAAATTTGAAAAGAACACACATAAATCTCTACAAAAACCCTATCGTCCTTGGTTTCAAATAGGGATGATCATGGTCCGAATTGGGCCGATCTAGCACTTACCCTAAAGATCAATTCACACAGTGTTGGTCCCCAATTTTTGAACCTAGGATTGATCCATTTGAGCCTAGGACCAAGGTCCGAACCGACTCTATAGGTTCAGTTCAATTTTAGGGCCAACCTAGAACCAACTAATAATTTTTTTTGTTTCATTGTTTGTATTTATGAAAAGACACATCTATTATTTCAAATTACATATCTATCAATAGAGACGAGAGCAAGTCATGAGGCGAGCGAACAGAGGCAAGGCACAAAGCGAGCGGTGAACGATGAGCGTTGCTCATCAGCAAAGAAGGTTTCTAATTAAGGCTTTGTTTCCTTCTAATTTACAAGTGAGGCCAATGAAGAGAGGGGAGCAACACGAGCATTGAGCAGCGAGCGACATGGGCGTTGCTTAGCGAGCAATGCAAGCGTTAAGCGTCGAGTGCCGAGTGAGGCGAGTGTCACATGATGAGCAAGGGAGGTTGCTCATGAGCAAAAAGTTGTTTCTTTCAAATAAAAATTGAAGAGGATAAAGAAGAAAGAAAGAACAAGAGTACTGGAGGAGGAGGACACCGTTTGATACTGTTTAATGTCGTTTAACGCCGTTTAAGTTATAGTAACTCCGTTTAAGTTAGGGTTAAGAATATTATATAAAATATATAATATATCTAAAATATATTATATAGAAATATATATTATGTTTATAGAGTCTAAGTTGGTCTGAGTTGGACTAACCCTAAATTCTCATAATCGAGGATCAATTCGCACAATGCTGGTCCAGGGATCTTAAAACTAAGGATCGACCCAGTCCTCTTGAGAACCGGTCCAAGATCAACCCTAGACCGATGCTCACCCCTAGCTTTCAACCACCCAAAATCCTTTTGGATAAATTTGGAGCTTGAAACCCTCACAAATGCATCACACCCTTTTTCCTCGATGCTTCTACACAGTATGTGCAACAAAAATGGACTCTCTGATTCAAGAACTATTCCACTTGTCCGGAATAATCATTGCCATCCTCATCCTATCAATCCTTGTATTATTCAAATCGAGATCGTCAATCAAGCTCAAAACACCACCAGAAGCCATAGGCTCATGGCCCGTCATAGGTCACTTGCCATTGCTATTGAAATCCGATCTTCCCCATATGACCTTAGAACGCATTTGGTAACGATTCTATTCCCGAGAACTGATTCTGACCAGAAATGATTATTTTTTATTCTGTTCCTGGAAACTAATTCTAAGTAAAAAAACGCGTTTGGTAACTGTCCAAAATTTTTTATTCTGGAATAGAATTGTGTTTGATATCATGCTTCATTGATTACTTCCAAATCAATTTCTTTTAATTTCTAAATATTTTTTTTACTTTTTTTTTTTTTTTTTTTTTTTTTTTATTTTCTTTTTTTCCCTTTTCTCCTATTCTTCTTCTTCTTCTTCATGTGGCCAGTCACCAGGGCCGGCGATGGTCCGGGCTCACCGGAGCGTCACCCACTGTCGGCAAGGCCGACCCTCGTCGGCTGAGCCTCACCGGCAGTTGGGCGAGGCTCGCCCGGCCTCACCGGTGGCCAAGCCGACCTCACCGAGGTTGGGTGAGGCCGGCCGGCCACCGCCAGGCCGGGCGAGCCTCGCCGGTGGCCGAGGTAAGCCTCGGCGGGAATGGGCGAGGCCCGCCTGGCCACTGGCGAGGCCAAGCCTCGCCGGACCGGTGGATGGCGAATGGCGGACAACGGCGACGGGCGGCATCGGACAGCGGCGGGCAGTGGTGGACGACAGTCGCGGGATGACGGAAGGAAAGAAGAAGAGTTTCATTATTTTGATTCTTTTTTTTTATTCTCAAACGGAGAATCACTTTTCTTTTTTTTTATTCTCAATTCTTGTCCAAAACTGTTCCTGGGAACAAAAATTTTACCAAACGCGATTCTCGTCCCAAACTGATTCTGTGAACAAAAAATCAAAATCAAACAGTGGTTGGATGGTTACCAAACAATGCCTTAGCGTCCATGGCCGATGATTACGGACCCATCTTCACCATCCAGCTTGGGGTGTTGCTGGTCCTAACAGTGAGCTGTTCTGAGATGGCCAAGGAGCGTTTCACCAAGAACGACGTAGCATTGTCCACTTGGCCATGGCAGTTGGCCCTGAAGATTCTGGCCTACAGCTACGCCATGTTCACATATACGCCTTATGACCCATATTGGCGCAAGGTGAGGAAGATGGCCACCATGGAGCTGCTCTCGAACCGGAGGGTCGAGTCGTTGATCAACCCTACTCTGGCCTCATAAGCGGACGTGGCCATTGATGAGCTGCACGAGCATTGGATTGCGAACAAGGATGATTTAGGTTATGCTTCTTCTAACACTGATGGCCATTCAATATGCCGTTTTGGTGGTTCTTGATGACAGGCCTTTTCATGGCCGTTTTAATAATTTTTCTTTCTTCGGTCAACAACTGTCGCTGTTATAGTATAAGATCATGAAAATGATCAAATTAAGAATTTATGGTTACGGTACTCTCTCTAGATTAAGAGCAAGTCGAGCATGCCGTCCACTGCCCGAGAGAAACCCTTTCCCGGGAATATGCTGCGAACATACTATCAACACAAATCTCTGTCTATTGAATTCATAGACTGATGCATCACATTTAACATCTCTGGTAAAGATTGGTTAGTTCGATTAAACACTTCGTAAGAGTTTACACCTAACATATCAAATTCGTCATAAATTACTTGTCATAGTTCATAGCTTTAGAGAAGTTGCTTGAGATATATAGACAAACTAATAGAAGAAATGGTTAAGATTCAAATTCACAGAGACTACTTAACTCCTTCATAGTACGTTTATGACGTTTTAATAAAATAGGTTCAAGTTAACGATTTCCAATACTGGCATGCAAAGAAAATTTGATGCTTGTGCTATCTTAGACAAAGTGATTTATTTGGAAAGGGATGCCCTCAATGAAGTGGTGAGTATTATAAGGCGTTCAACAAAGTCCATGTTCTCATAATTTGTTCTGGATTTGGTTGACAGTTTAGGAACGACTTCCTGTGTTTGACATGCAATACAGATTCGATTCTTCAGGCAATCAATGCAAGTACAAATGATCCCATACTTAGGTCACCCATCTAGGTCTCGATTTACATCTTTCTAGGTTCATAATTCACGAGCCTTGTGAGGGTACTCACAGTCACTCGATCCATGAGCTTTCTTGCTGTAAAAGAAACTAAATAGAATGACAAAGGATATCAATGCAGTATTATCCAAGATTGAGTATACTTTTCATCAATTCTTTTAGTTCATGAGCATAATTGAAACTTCAACTTAGCACGACTTCTGAGTTCATTCTGATTCATTAGGCCATGTCAAAGTCGAGTTGAAACAGTGGTTTGGAAGGTTGACTCTGAACACGGTCATCAGAATCATGGCCGGAAAGCGCTACAGTGTGGCAGACAAGGAAGAGGAGCAGCAGCGCAACAAGGCGTTACGAGCGGTCTTCCACTTCTTGGGGAAGTTTTTAGCGGCAGACGCTCTTCCTTTCCTGAGGTGACTCGACTTAGGTGGACATGAGAAGGCCATGAAGAGGATCACAGAAGAACCGGACAAAATTGTGGGTGGGTGGTTGGAGGAACACGAGGAAAAATAAGGATTTGGGTGAGACCAATGGCGATAGGGACTTCATGGACGTCATGCTTTCGGTCCTTAAAGACAGGGAAATCAGAGGTTATGATGCTGATACGATCGTAAAAGCTACATGCTTGGTAAGTCTTTGTTTCCTCCCTCCTAGAGTGGTCTTTTCTTCTTCTTAATGCTAGTTAATGCTAGTTACCCTCGTATCGACGTAGCCAGGTGACGATTGTCTATAGGTTTAGTTGATTTCAACTGGGGTGAAACATGGCTAGGACAATATGGTTTCAGTGGCGGAACCGAGTGGATCTACTGTAACTCGAAACTAGTCTAGTCTTATTATCTTTTTAAAAAATAAAGGACCAATTTTCTTATGTTAAGTGGAGACTTTATCTATGTGAGCCCTTTTTTTCCTGTTTAAGTTGTTAAGCTATTAAAAGGATTTATATTTTTATTGAAAAAGATGTATTGGCTCGCCGCTTCAGAGTCGGTTGGAAACCGTTTCTACTATGGAGGCCAATTTGATTCCTTGAGAAACTGGCAGGTTCACAACTCAACCCGTGGATTGCAACCTTGCGAGTTCCTAGGTTTTGATGGTATCGATTTGATTCACAAGTAAAAAATTCGATAACCGTCTTTGACTAATTCAGTTCCCGTAATTATATTAAAAACCGATCGATTCTATTAGAGAATTAACCTTATAGAATCAATTTTGAACAAGTTGACAATCAATTTTAAGACTGTTTGTTACACAAAAATCGATTTGGAATTGATTTCAAGGTCAGTTATCAAATAGAAACAATTTGAACCGATTCAAAATCAAACCCTACGTTATTTTGTTTGATCTTTTGTTTATTTTTAAAATATATATTATATTACAAATACGAAATAAATATGCTTGATTCACAAACAAAAAAAAAAGTTCAACGGAATAGAAAGTATTTTAAAAAAAAAAGTAGGCTGATTCTAGGTCCCGGTTTAATTCCCGTATTGAGAACCAACTTTGATGAAGTAGATCCCTACATACCCTTGAACCGATAGCCCTGTTATAATTTCACTTAAGTCATTTCTTATATTATATTGGGGGCATATTTTTTTTTTTTCTTATGAATTATTGTCAGCGTCCGTTTTAAACATCTAGCAATCATGGGCCGAAGAAAAGTTTGATCGTTAGTGGGACTGAATTTGGACTCTCAATTACAAATTTTGCATTTTCTTTTCTGTACCTGGGCCAGATTTTGAACCTCTAAAGGCACATGAATTTGGATTATGAATGTGCCGGAGTCAATCTTCATATCTCACTCCCGACGAAGGATCTACGTTTCGTGTATGTAAAGGCGATGATCGCAGGAGGCAGCGATGCCAGGACGGTAGCCGTGATATGGGCAATCTCGCCGATGCTGAACAACCTTCTCATCCTGAAGAAAGCTCAGGAAGAGCTCGATGCTCGGATCGGCAAGCAGAGGCATGTGGAAGAAGCAGACATTGCCGACCTAACCTTTCTCCAAGCCGTAGTGAAGAAGACCCTCCGTTTACAGCCAACGGTCCTGCTCTCTCCGCCACACCTGTTTAGTGAGGACTGCACCATCGGTGGGTATCACGTGCCCAGGGGCACACAGCTGATCGTGAATGTCTCAAAAATCCACATCGACCCTAGGACATGGCCAGGCCCACAGGAGTTCAGGCCCGAGAAATTCTTGAGCAACCACAAGGACGTCGGTGTGCTGGACTCGAACTTCGCGCTCCTGCCATTTGGGGGTGACAGGGGAATCTATCCTGGAATGTCTTTTGGACTCCACATGGTGCATTTCCTACTAGCTAGGTTGTTACATGCATTCAAGATATCGACCACAAACGACTGGGCAGTGGATATGTCCGAGAGTTTTGGAATAACGACTACAAAGGCGACCCCACTTGAAATTATGGTCAAGTCGAGATTACCATATGAGCTCTACACAAACAAAGATATTTGAAAATTTTACAGCTATAAGTGAGTGTGTATATACCCTATCCATGCCCTGGCTCTAAAATGACATAATTACAATGATCTACACGCTTCGGATTGCAGTTGCTGATGTCAAATGTCATTGACTACCGTTCACCACTTGCATACGTGTGACCTGTTGTGTATGGACTCATTCATGCTTTCCTAACCAATGTAGTAATTCTATAGGTTTAGTCGTTGTCGATGAGATTGACCATTCAATTTCATATGGCCATAGCATCAGTATCAACCACTGGATGATTGCAATGTATCCCTTCCCCCTCTGCCCCATCGGCCCTACTCACCTCACCATCCACTAATGTACCTCTCTCCTTACACGTATGAGCGCGTGCACCGGCGTACATACATATTGAAAGAGTCCAAATGGTTGAAAAATCAGTCTTCAAGAACGAGGTTGAGGGTAAATTACTAGTTTTGGATACCCGCATATCAAGATTTGAGTAGACTTGTTAAACGAGTGGGTTAGGTTGAGTTATAAATGATTTTACTTAAATAAATCTATTTAACTCATTTTGATCCATTTTTACGCAATGCAAATTTAGTGATTCATTCGGCCAGACTAGTTCCATATTTAACCCAATTTGCAAAAACTTATAGCCAAACTGAAGTGAGAGTACAAAGTGAGCGAGCGAGTGAGCGAGAGACTAAAGAAAATCATAGAAATGGGTTAGATCTAAGTAAATTATAAATCCATTTATATTTTAAACTCATGTTATGTTTAAACCAATTTATAACCTATTTACTCAATATAATTAACCCGTTTAACGTCTCTATGGGTTAAAAAATGGGTCCATAACCCATATTGACAGGTCTAGATTTGGGACATCAAGCTTGACTACATCTAGCATCAAGCCATTTGTGGATGTTCGGCTGAGAAGTGTGTGGGTATGTGAGAGAGAGGGGTTGTGACAAATAGGGTGAAATCGAATTAAAGCAACTCCTGAAGACCATGCTCAACTCGATGACTACTCAAGATTGACTCACCTAAGTTGGAGTCAAGTTAGAGTTCAAGCCATTTGAGTATCTTGTCTAGTCAAGCTCGATCCTCTAAATAAGCTCACGAGCCTAATTTCAGTTTGCATTATTTTTTCCCAAGACATTGAAGACTTATAAATATAGACACAACATACTTAAAATTACATGATGTTCGAGCTTATTCAGCTCGAGTCAAGCTTCATGTGTAATTCAAACATAATAGATCAAGTCAAGCTATCAATTTTCTGATCAAGTCGAGCTCGAGCAAGAAAGGTAATACACAATCAAGTTGCGGTCAAGTTTTGAGCATCGCACGTATGAGTCGGGTCAAACGCGAGCTTCGCAATTCGCATGGTATCGACTCGGCCCGGCACAATCTAGGAGCACCGACCCATGTTCTTGAAATGGACAAACTGTTTAGAATATCTGCCTAAAAGACTGGGCATGAGAAACAGCTGTGGAGGCCATGTGTTTAGGACCAGAAAATATTTCCCTTGTCCTGTTAGCCGCTCCATCGCATAATCCCCCGAGGGAGTACCGACACTGGACCCCCCCAAAAAAGGGCGCGTCCTTAGGTAATTCGGTCGTTCGATCCTCTTTCCCTCCGCACGAGAGTTTGCTTCTTCTGTACTCGCATTGTCTGGCTTTGTCCCTCCAACTCCGATCATGCCCTCTTATTTATTATCAGCAATATTTGGTATTGCCAAACTTCCACCTAAAAAATTAGAAATATCGATGAGATTGCTTATTGGCATTTCGATGTTCTTTATTTGTCATTGTTGTGATCGAAGGAAACTTGTTCGCAGCCTTTTTTTTTTCTGCTCACCCAATTTCCATGTTGGTTGAGTACTTCCCTGGTCCAAATCTCGGATTATTTACTGAAAACTCGTTATACCTTCACCAACACCTAAATTATTTCAAAAGTCAAAACCAAAAAGAATCTATTTTAGTATGGCCACCTTGGTAGTCCATTTGTGGACCTTAGGTGGAACGCATATAATTTTAATAGAGCATTACTAACATAATAGTCTTTGAATTACCTTGAAAATAATAGCATATTATAAGTCACAAATTTTTGAAATAGTAAATCGACAACATCTTATAATTATTTGTTATTTAGTTTCTAATGATCTAGAACATACCATTATTTTCACTATTAGGGAATTAGGGAATGTCACTCGATCATTTTTCTAATTTAATTCGTATTTTTTTAGTGCTTCTCGGAATATTCCGATGATTAAAATTATAAACACAATGATTTTCGTGCACTAATAATGCAAATGGGCCCTAAAACCAAGCCCACTTAACCACGGTCACCTAACCCGGGTTTCGTCCTTACATCATTTGAAATATCAAATAACGACCAAAACCAGACCAATTAAATCTCTCTCTCTCTCTCTCTCTTTCTCTCTCGGACAGGCTCTTCGGTTTCAGTTCGCGGGCTAAAAAGTTCCCCCACGAAGTAGAAAAATGTCGGCACCGCGGCACGGCGGGGCTCCGGGCCAGCGCGCCGCCGCCAGGGCGGGGAGGGAGAAGGTCGTCGTCGCCGTCAGGGCGGAGAAGGTCGTCTCCAAGGCCGCGCTGGCGTGGGCGCTCTCCCACGTCGTCCAGCCCGGCGACAACATCACCTTGCTCGCCATCTTCGCGTGCAAGCGACCAGGTCAGTCTCGTTCCCGGCGCGAATGTCGACCCTTCTTTTTTCTCGAACGGCTGGGTTCCGCTCGCGTTTTTCGTTTTGGAAGCGCCTGATCGGCGGCCCGACGCGTCGCGTCGTGTCGTGTTGTGTGCTGTGTTGTGTGGCTGAAGGTCGGATCAGGCTGTGGAATTTCGCGAGAACGAGCGGGGAGTGCGGGACCGGCAACCGAGAGGAGCTGCTGGATCGGATTTCTCGGATCTCCGACTCGTGTTCTCTGATGGTGATGCAGTTCCACGATCAAGTCGAGGTCAGTCGGGGACTTGAAATTCATGACTTTGCCCGTTCGCCCGTCGCAAATGTAATCGCTAGAAGCGCTTGGCGAATTGGCTAGAACTTAGTTTGACCCGTCAAACGACGACTTGGTGCGGTCGCTTTGTGCACGGTATCGTGAATGGCGGTGCTTTGGCTTGTTAAGGCAGCAACCTCGTCAGGTTGTCAATACGCTGTTTGTTGTGCTGGCGGAAATATGGCGTCTTGTAGTGAGTGCAATCATCGATGGGGATCGTGTCTTCGGGGCTCGGTTGAGGCGTCGGAGTCAGGGACTTGGAGGATTCCATTAATGATTAGCATGTGATTGCTTTTTTTTATTAATATAATTTGGTAATCTATTTGAGGCCCCGCATATCGGATTGCCTGTTCCCCCTTTTCAAAAGCAAAAGATTTGTTGATGAACATGGTTATATGGCCCAATCACGCTCATTCACATTACGGCCTTGAAGAGCTTCTGCTTCCTTTTAACGTTTCCTCAGTTTCTGGTCAAAAACTGGGAACTGTGAATCTTTGTTTTCGGAACATGTGGTTCGCTGTGTATCGGTGATGCTCCATGCTGAAAATTTGAACATTTCCTGACATCTTTGGGCCTAAAAAGTAAAAGGGTGCTTTGGTGCGTTGGCGTTTACTTTCTTATCTAGACTGGTGCTTTGTTGAACTTTTTCGCCTTACTGGTTTGAAAATGAAACTGGGTCGGCATACGCTTCCTTTCCCAGCTTGTTGCTTTAATCAACCTTTTGCCTTAGTCGTTTGAAAATGAAATGGTTGCTGGGTCCTGTGTTATGGTGGATGTTGCTTTTAGCTTTTTCAACCATTGAAGTCAGAGCTTCATGTGCACATCCTTTAGCAGCCATTAGTCTGTTTTGATGGTCAAAATTGTGAGACGCTGATGAAAGCTTGGTTACAGGTTAGAGTGAGGATAAAAGTGGTTTCTGATAAACCTGGCGGTGTGGTGGCGGATGAAGCACGCAAATGCGGGGCCAACTGGGTCATACTGGACAAGTAATTTAATATAAATGTATTATTATTTCCTTAGACTGTATCAATACAAATTGTCTTTATTTGGTATGTCTACCTATTTCTAACTTTTTTCCCTTCTATCTGCTAGTCTGAATTGGGAAGCATACATGTGACCTCCTGCATCTTAATTAGATTTATAGTCTGTCTTATTGAGCTTAGTGAACTTTTCACGTCTCATGAGATTCTTCTAGAGTAGTTCCATAGGATTGGTGCTCCCAAGGGGTAATTGGTTATAGATAAGGAGTTTTTCTCGTTGCTACTCGAAGCAAGCATTCTCTAGTTTCTTTCTGTTTAAACTGTTCATGAATTTCAGCTCACACTCAATACGGTGAATTTTTTCATGTCAAATTTACAATGCATTGATAAGCAATTGGACATTGCAAAGAGACGACCCATTCAAGTTTTGTTTCTTTTTTTTTTTTTTTTTTTTTTTTGGCCAAATCTGCTTTGGTAATTGTCAGGAGCCTGCAATCACTGTTCCACTCAACTTCCCTTGATGTGATCTAATCATGTTACCTTCATAGATGGGCTATAGTATACAGTACTTAGAACCTGAGTCCGTGAATTTAATTCTAACTTCCATATATGAAAAGGCATTATTGGACATTCAGTCATCATAAACTCCTTTGCCAAAACAGGGACTTAAAGCAAGAATCGACTCATTGCTTGGAGGAAGTTCGCTGCAATATAGTGGTGATGAAGGGTTCTCAAGCGAAAGTTCTCAGATTGAATTTAGGATGTTCAAATGAACTCCAGACCCCATTCTATTCCGCTACTTCTTCTCCATGTGTGGATGACGGAGAGTTCAATACCTACAGGATGAAGCATTCTACTCCAGTCACCAGTCCTGAATTGTTTAGCCCTATTACAAGAACTACCAGAGAAAGTTCATCATCAAGTTATGACACAGTTGGGTCTTTTTTTCATTTATATGAAAGAAATCCACTCTTTGAAAGACAGAGGAAGGGATGTCATTCACCATATTTGACAAAGAATGAGTTCAAATACCCCTTTTCGGTACTTGAATCGTACGGGGAAAAGGTTGTGACTCTCTCGAAAACCTTATCATCTCTATCAGTTGACAGTAGTAAGGTTTATTGGATTCCCCAAAATCATATGCTTGATGTAAAGCGTCTCCCCACTGGGAACGATCAAAAAGCTACCCAAACCCATAAAAGTATCTCCAGAAGATGGTTTAACAAGTTTATTAGACATAATCACAGTCAAATGAGTACTGGGAGCATAGGGCAAAGGCAAGCCCAACAACCAGATCAGGTTGTCAATGCAAGCATAAGGGATGTAGTCTCCTTAGGCAGAACTTCCTCAGTGCCACCTCCCCTATGCTCGCTATGTCAACATAAGGCACCAACTTTTGGAAAACCCCCTCGGAGGTTCTCATATGCGGAACTAGAGGAAGCAACAGAAGGATTTTCAGATTCAAATTTTCTGGCAGAAGGAGGTTTTGGATTGGTCCACAGGGGGATTCTCAGTACTGGACAGGTGGTAGCGGTGAAGCAGTTGAAGTTTGGTGGAGCCCAAGGAGATGCTGACTTTTGTAGGGAGGTGAGGTTGTTGAGCTGCGCACAACATAGGAATGTTGTGCTATTGATTGGATTTTGCTCCGAGGGCAGCAAAAGAGCTCTAGTCTATGAGTACGTGTGCAATGGATCCCTGGACTTCCATTTGCATGGTATGCCTTCGTTTGCTAATTGTATTACTGATTGTTGTGCTTAAATTTGAGTTACATGTTTCATAAGTCAGTTCCCTTATATAATCCTACATCACGTGTTACACACTGTGGTTTACACATAAATTTCTCATAACTTTTCATTCTTACTTTACAACATCTTGTGTTATCGCCAGGAGGTGATAGCGACACTCTAAATTGGGAGTCCCGACTCAAAATTGCTATTGGCGCTGCAAGAGGCTTAAGATATCTTCATGAGGACTGTAGAGTTGGCTGTATCGTACACAGAGATATGAGACCTAAGAATATCCTCCTGACTCACGATTTTGAACCCCTGGTACTACATAGATCCAGATATCTCACAATCAAAGTTAGACCTCCTTTAAAATTATCATGGAGTATGTTCCTGGATGACAAATGTGCCCTTAATAAGATATAATTCATCTTCTCATGCATCAGGAATGCATACTGGGCCTGCATGCTTAAACCAGTGCTATGGCTTGTGAAATCATGAATGTGTGATGACTGTTGAGCATTTAAAACCATAAGGAAATGTCTGGAGTTTCTGTAGAAGCCTTTTCATTTCCATTTGTGAAAATCTGACTGATACTGTAATAGATAACCTTGAAGTTGATGTAGCAGAATCCATATTTTGCTAATGCTTTGTTCTCGTTTTTTTTCTTTAATTTAGGTAGCTGATTTTGGACTTGCTAGATGGTACTCTGGAAATGAGATTGGCCCAGAGGAGCTAGTTATCGGAACTTCAGGGTATATTTTTCTGATGTCATTTGTTTTGGCCATGTGCAGTGTATGCAATCTCATATATTACCCCCATAAGGTTCTTCTTCAAATGTATACATTTAGGCTTGATATCATATTGTTGCCTTCTGGGGTAGGGTCTACTGATAATATTGATTGTGCCGACGGCTTAACAATCTTGAATTTAATAGATAATTTTATGTGAGAATCATTTGAAATCCAGAATACTCCATCATGTTTAATGTATATCTTTAATTTCAGATATCTTGCACCAGAGTTTGTTGATGGAGGAAAAATCTCGGAAAAGGTTGATGTCTATGCATTTGGAGTGGTACTTTTAGAGCTGCTGACAGGGCGAAGAATCATCGAGCTGCAATTCAAGGGAGAAAGTTTTTTTGCTCAGTTGTTTGGCACCTTTGCTGCACATGAATCAAAAGAAGTCAAATCCAACTGTTTTTCATTTATAGACCCATGCTTGGCTGCTAACCAATCTCAAGATTTTGGCCATCAGCTACAAGTAATGAGCCATGCTGCTTTATCGTGTCTGCATCCAGATCCTGAATCAAGACCTCCAATGTCAAAGGTTTAAACTTCACTGTTGCGTTGAATCACTCCTTCATATCAGCATCAGCACAATCTAAGGCAGCAATTGTTTCGCAACATACACTCGTGTAATTATTTCTCCACGATTTTGAATCCAAGAAAATTTTACATTCTCTTACATTGCATTGCAGGTTGTCAGAATACTAGAAGGACAGTCCCTCATGCCCTTAGCCTTGGATCTGAATGCAGCTGGTAGTAGGAGCGGTCACCTAAATGGAGTGTGCTCTCGCATGCATACTGAAACTATGAGAAGCCACTCACGGAAACATTCCCACTGAGAACCATATATGCGATTGAGAGGATCGTGTCAGCTTATCTAGCTCTTGAGAAGCAACAGAGAACTTGTTCTAAGTGTGGCAGTATGCTGCCTGGGCATTCTTGGTGTGCATGAATGTTTGGAAACCCTCATCTCTGTCGCCATTTAACGGCTGCTCAATGCTTAGCATGCTTCACAGCGTTGAAGTTACATAGGAATTTTTTCATAGATTTGTGATGGTAGGTATACGTGGCATATTTTTGTACTTCTATAGTGGTTCGCTCTGATTTTCGGTTTTGCAGAAACTGTTTATGTAGAGCATCATTTCAAGGTATATAAAGTCAATTCTTTCTCCGAACCGTACCGCATCATCTTCTCTCTGCCTGGAGGATTCGCGGGCATTTGCCTACTTGCCAAGGTCTTTCAGTCCTTTATGTTTTTATTTGTTCTTGATCCCATGGTGAAAATCCAATATGATTACCTTCGAAAACTAGCTTTCGAAGGTAGCGTTTAGTCATGTTATTTACCCGACTCCTGAAACTCCTAACACCCACAGACGTGGATCATGTAACTCTCTGGTTTGGCTACTTATGTTAACTAATTCACAGAAGATTTTTACCATCTCTATTTCGACTCTTATCAATGCTCATCTTCTAGAGGCTGAAGTTATTCTGTTTCTGGGTCCTTCGTTTCTCTACATTCAGAGATGATGGCCTATTAGAACTTGACTAACCCATCTTCTGTGATCGAAGTTATGCATTCTATTTACTTCGCGGACAAAGAGCCAGGGACAAAACGGCGTAGAATGCCTCAAACGGAAACGTCGCTTCAATACTGCTGCAACCTAGGCCAACCTTACCGAATGAAACCCACAAAATTCTTGCTGCAATAATTACTTTTCTGGAGGAAAAACGGAAAATCAACAATAGATATTCGGTAATAATCATTCCTTATGGGTTCACAGAGAGGTCTTACAAGGGCTTAAAAAAAGGGGGGACTAAAGTCACCGTTCTCCACGTCCCTTTCTCGTGGTAGGCAAACACGCTCACCAAATCTAACTTCTCAAGCATGTAGAAACTCCCACTCGTCACATCCAACTACAAATTATTTCCATATCTCAGCAGGTAGGTTAAAGGCACTTCCTTTATAATTATACGACGGGCAAAGGGACAGCACGACATATGTCGTCGTCACAGTTCGTTTTCGGGACATTCTCCAGGATCCGAGGGCCGGCCCCCATGGGGTCAGTACCTTCGGTTTTGGCTGTTCCGGCCAGCCGAAGAGAAGCTTCCATCCGACGGCACTGAGTCCGCATCGTAAGTCACCTGCTGCTGCTGCTGCTGCTGCTGCTGCTGCATCATGGCCATCTGATTAAGATCAGGTGCCATCTCGGACACGCTCCACACCTTGACCGACTTGTCGAGACTCCCGCTGTACACTATCCACCGCTGCTCCCCCTTCCTGGCCGACTCTGCGTCTTCCTCTGTGGCCAAGCACTTGACGGGCCCGGTGTGCCCGGTCAACACCGACAGGCACGTGTGGATCGTCCCGTCCCTCCTCCACACGCATATGGTCTTGTCAGCGGACCCGCTAAACAGCAGGTTCCCTGCAGATGCGAGGCAGAGGATCGCGAGCTTGTGCCCCTTCAGGACCCCGCCATGCGTGAACTGCTTCCCGCGCTCCCAGAAGTTGACCAGCCCATCAGAGGACCCTCCGTACGCCACCGAACAAGCCCGGTTCATGGCCAGCGACGTGACCGCGCACTCCTGCTTCAGCAACGACTCAGCAAGCGCGTGCTTGGTCGTTTTTCCGAGCATCTCCCTCTTCCACACCTTCACGGTCCCATCGGCAGATCCACTGAAGACCAGGTCATCTACACTGGCGACGACAGCATTGACGGCATCATCGTGGGCGCTGATCGACTCGAGGCACTTGGAGTCCGAGATCCGCCAGACCTTTATGGTTCGGTCCCATGAAGCCGAGTAAAGCAAACCCTTTTCCTCGTTCAGGCTAAGGCATGAGACCGCGTCGGAATGCTTTATCCACAGTGCGCTCCGGCGTCGTCTCCCCTCAATGTAATTGCTTGGATTGATGGAGCTCTTGAAAATATCCTTCAGAGTCGGCAACGTCCCGGCTCTTTTGTGGAGGCTCGGGTTCCTGGGCGAGATCTTCCAGACCCGGATCTTACCGTCCTGGTGGCCAGTGAAGATCTTGCCGTTGGCGACGATGATGGCCTTGACGAGCCCACTGCTGGACTTGAATGCGGAGAATTCCTTTAAGTTCTTCCACACGCGGATATTCTTACTGTCGGACCCCGTGTACAGGAGCTCGCCCGAGGCGGCAAGAGAGTAAATGTGCCCCTCCTCTCGGACCAGCGACCCGATGAGGCTGTTCTGGGGGACGTTGTCTTCGTAATTTGTAGACGCGGTAGACCACTGGGATTTGTTGAAGGGAGAGGACTGGTTCCAGGGGGACATCATCATCGGGGACCCCTCGCCGCTCATCCGGCTGTGGTCGAAGAAGCCGGGGCTCGCAGGGGAAACACTGCTGTGGCGGTGCGGAAAGTCATCGTCGGGGATCGGGATCGCCGACATGTTAGGGTCCGAATGCATCATGTTGAACTTAGGCCTCGGAATGGTGTTGCTCTCCAAGAACATGGGGCCTCCTCCTCCTCCTCCTCCTCCTCCTCCTCCTCCTCCTCTCTCGTCTCTCTCCATCTCTCTCTCTCTCTCTTTCTCTCTCTCTCACACACACAACAGGCACTGAATGGCACAGAAGGCGAAAATATGCACGAAACACGACCAAAGTTTAAAAGAAAAGATTGAAGTGCGATGAAGAATGACAGGCAATGGAGTGGAGAGAATGATGAGGAAAACGGAAGGGGAGTTTTTCTGAGAAAGAGAGAGAGAGAGAGAGAGAAGATCATGAAATTATGGTCAAGGGCAAGAGGGAGGATGTAAATAGGAGGGTGCAATGGACGGCTGAGATTGGAGGGGGCGACACGTGTGGGGACGGGAGTGGTGGCGTTGGGGGAAAGGTTTTCGGGTCCTGAGAATCCGGGTCTGACACCGGTGACAACGTTGTCGGTCAGTTTTATTCGTTGGGGGCGGTTACGTTGAGGGAGGGCTTGGACGGTTGATGGCCACTCGCTATTCTCGGCAGCGTTCATTTCTTGCATGCGGTCGGCTCCTTTTTCATCTTTCTTTTGCCCTTTCGACACGCCCTGATTCGAGATTTTTTACGGTTTTTCTTTCTCTTTCCTCTTTCTCGCAATCAATAATGCACCATAATTATTAATTGTTTTGGCGGAATGTGAAAATTACTTTTGCATTTTCGTTCTCCTTTTGGCAAAGTGTACAACATGAATTAAGAAACTATAACGGCACTTTATCATAAGTATTCGATAAACTTCGATTAAAGGCTGTAAATCTTGTGTTTTGTTTGTACTTTATCACTTAGAGCAAGCTCTTAGATGAGAGCTCAATTAAAGTTTATTCGACATCAGTACTGTATAAATATGTGTGGCTTTAATAATTTGACTTTTATTGACTCAAAACCTTTTAAAATATAGATGTATCGCCGCATAAAATTATAGGGGAAGTCGACCGAGCTGGTTTCAGGATGCAGAGCATAGGTTCAACTTGTTAGTGTGGTTAATGAGGCGGGTAAGATTGGGAAGTGAGTCCTACGTTAGAAAAAGAAGAACCAACTAACTCGAAGGGATTATGGTGGGATCATAGTGGAGGCGCGGTCTCCGCTGGTTTTAGAGATCTCGGTTGTATCATGGTGTGAATTGCCTATCCAAATGTAGTTTTAATGAGGGTAATATGGCCTTTGAAAAAAGTATAACTCTGAATGCCATTTCTATTCATTTCCTCATCCATCGTCTGTTTTCTTCACCACTACTTTTTGTCATTTGAGCTTGATCCCGGGATTTAAATCAACTAAGAGCGGTTGATCAGATTAGTCTCTGTCCATCAATTTGTGAACATATTTTCGTATCACAAATATTAGGCAAGAGAAATCTGATGTATGCACCCCTTTAAAAAAATTATTTTACGCTATGAAGACGCATTGATCCCTCAGCATACTTTGCGGTTGTATTGTTACTTAGAGGAACAGCCATTTTAGGTGAACGGTCCGAGAGAGCACCCAAAGCTATAAGCAAACATAAACTATTCGGCTTACGTAGCAATCTTAGAGTCCATTCAAATGACGTTGAAGATACAATAATACCTCAAATCTGTCAACCATCAGTCTCATCCGAATGAAGATCAAGTAGGGTTTCAACAGTATGCAAAAAATCATGTCTCAAAGAGAGTCGTGCAAATCATCTCTCTTCGAATTCCCATGGGAAACGTCAAGGAGCGAAAGCCCGAAAGATGTTTCCCATCATTGCCTTCTCATGGAATCGAACGAGTCTTTGTCGTCGACCCAAAACAGGAAACAAAGCAACCCCAATCAAACCGAAGATAGAGAAAGAATCCTGACAAGAAATTCAATGCGATGATGGCGATTCATGTGAGGGGCATTACCGCAAGCAGCCGCAGCAGAGGCCTCCCCACTAAACCCGGGTGGCAGCTTTCAACGAGCACCGTCGAACGCCACAAGCGCCAGCAACGAGACATGTGTCTCGCAGCAATAATGCGGGCACGAATAAGGGCAATTGCTACTTTCGACCGGTCGCGGAGTAGGATGTGAAATTAAGGTAAGGAGGTCTCAAAATGGACAGACGGGACGGTGTCCAACCTGCCACGCCCTTTTACCCGCGAAAGCCATATTTGCTTTTGCATGGCTTCGTCGCTTTGAACTTTCCATCCATTGTTGTTTTGTGACTTGCTTTACTCCGTCCCAATGTTCATATTATCACCAGAAAAAAGAGGTACTTTAATAGAAAATCTCCCGAGTAGACGGTTTCAGCGCCGCCGCGTGGCGAGGCTGAGGCAAGCGATGGCCGGTAAATCTTTGCGATCTCGTTCGTTTTGTATGGAAAAAGGTGGAAGGAAAGCAAAAGGGCCGCTCTTGATTGCGAGTCTATTTACGGAATTGCGTGCTGGGCACACAAAAAAATGAGGAAGCCAAACCGTCGCGCTATTTATTAGAGCGTGTTTGTTTCGAGAAAAATTTCATGATAAAAGAAAACAGTTTTTTCCTTTTCTGGTCTAGGGAATTCATTTTCGACTTTAAGCATATATATGTTTTTTGACTAGAAATGATTTCTCATTAACCGATTATTTTAAACAAATCAAAAGCGTGAAAGTCTAAAATATTAATTCATGCCAAAAAATCCTTTTACTCAAACAAACAAAAACTTAGTTTATGTTCAGCCATCCTCTGAATAAGCTTAAAAACATTCTAGCTTCCTCTTGTATGGTGAAGGATGGAGTATGAAGGATGTTCCTGGCAATCTTAATCAGTGTCAATGTGTCAGGGTCGTCAACATAAGAACACACGAAACTTCTGAACCTTCTCAGATGTTCTTTAGTACCTTAGTGTTAAATTATTCTTAGTATTAATATTATTTACACAAGAGACTGCATTTTATCCTGCAGTCATAGCTCCAATGAATCAACGACTAGACGAATCCCATCAGACGTACACGATAAGCGCACAACACTTTCTGTAGAATTAGGCCTACATTTACCTTTTAGATGTTTACGCAAGTGAATGAGATAAATGAAAATTGGTTAGGCTTTGATAGTTGTTTGGTAGGCAAGATAAGAGTGACTTGCCACAACATCTATAGAGAGGATTTAAAATCTTTCCTTTATCCGATATCCTTTTAAAGGATGATTTGTTTTCGCAAGGAGGGATGTCCACGTCCATTGTCATTGTCCTATCTAACGAGAGTATGTTAAGACATGCTAGCTTGACATTTTCCAATTTCGATTTTAAATTCGTTAATTTGAAATTATAGGCTGAAAAAAGGAAGAAAAATTCGTGAACAACAATGCTAATAAAGAACCACCGGCCGCGGTGGCTCCACTGGATCTGCTGATCCTCAACGAAGAGGTGAAGGGTTCAAAACCCAGGGGAGGCGCTAGGTGTATTAAGTGTGACTCAGGGGTGGTGGGTCCTCCCGCTTAAGTGTCACCTAGGGTTTACGGCGTGGCGTCATTGCTGGCCGTGCAGTTCTGTTCCTCAAAGTACAAAAAAAAAAAACAATACTAATAAAGAGTATACAATGTCAATAAAGATCGATTATAAAAAAAAAAAAAAAAAAAAAAATGTAGGGGAATCCTAGTGGGAGGAACTTATCATTGGGTGCACGACAACTACAACTTATAGTTCTCGAAAGATATTTTCTTCTCTCGTTTTGATGAGAAATCCTTCCGAGGAAGATCTCGTCGAAAGTCTCCGTTGAATGACAAGTTCATGCAACTCGAGCAAGATACTCCCGCGTGCAACAGCCTACAGGTCTAAAACTATATTTATATTATTATTCAAATGTTAAAGGTGGAACTAGGAACCAGAAGTTATTTTCACAAATTCACTGAGGAATTAATCCGTACCACAACAATGCGGGTCAAGGCGTTTGCATTTCTGTCGAGATTGGCCCTTCGATACTTAAGTTAGCACCGGAAATGAGAGAATTAGAGGAGAGAGAATTTGAGCTTGGGATTGAGAAGGATAGTGTACTCTTAGAGAGAAAAGGTGGGAGAGAGAACTGGCTGAGTCTTATATTACTATACATACGTTATTGTGAAGGGTCATTTGATTGAATTAGACAAGTGGTAGTCCATGAATGATAAGAGGTGAAAGGGCATGACAAATAGCATCTATACCATTTTATGAACCAATGCATGTCAAACTTCCTAGTTGGTAGCACCGTTACGTATCCCAATGAAATAACAGCAAAGTGATGTCTTGCCAAATTCAACCTATTGGACACTTACGCATATCGGTCTACCAATGTTAGGCATATTGGTCTACCAATGATACATGAACCCATCAACACTAGAAGGACACGTGTCAAGGGTTGATTAAGTGGTCAAAATTGCCCTCATCTTCGAATATTGCTGTCAATGTGAATTTCGTGAGAAATATATGCAGAAATTTGTAACATAGTCCGTAGTCCCTTCAATTAAATTCTCTGCTAAAGTTTTCATTGAATTTTATTTTATGTAGATCCAAACCCTATCAAATAGGTTTTTCCTCCTAAAAAATGAAAACTTGAGACAGATCATATATGTACATATGGTATTTTGAGCACTTGCAGTAATAAGAATGTAAATTTTCCCCTCTTGATAATTTTCCTCAATTTGTCGGAAGCTTCACCTTTGTGCTATTGACTTGGTACGAAAAGGGCCAGTAAGCTATTCGTGTAATGCTTTGCTGAGAGGGTAAAATGTTTTTTTTTTTCCTCATTTGCTTACCTTTTACTATAAAGAATTAGAGGCGATTTTTTTAAGATCGTCTTCCAACTCCATATATTTTACTTTTCTTTTCTTATGGAGATTCTCACTTTTTGTTGTCACTATCTAATGTTTATCCTTTTGTTCTTGCAAGAGTTGATGGACAGCTCAGCATCCATGATAACGTAACAATAATGCATTGCAGTAACAGAAGTTGCATATCTCGCTAATTCAATTTGTATACTAAAGAAAATCACAACAATATTGTTATCAAAAATGCATATCCATGAACCCTTTTATTTATTACCAAAATATGCATAAGAATTAGAGATGCATAAATTGAGATTTGTTAGGACTACAAATCTGTTAAAGCAATCATAAAAAAACAAACTGTTGGGTAAAGCCCACACATAAGTATTCTACGGGACTTAATAACTCACTTTACATGTAGAAAGATTAGAGATTTGCTTAAGTAACTATAAAACATAAATTGTTGAATGAAGCTGCCACGTGGCTCAACCTCACGCGAGCTTTACCCTATTTTGTATATAAATATTGGTGGATAGTTTATTGTGGTACTAAATTTGAGTCATGCCTTAACACAAAAATGAACGGTACCATACAATGAGGGATAGTTTTGAAACACCAACCTTTTTTTCTCATTTCGGTCGAAAAAGAACCTAATTTAATTCAACTAGGAATACCAAAAGGGGCCGTGTAGATTGGCTTCAGTACACAAAATGTCCAAAAGAATTTGAGGGGTGAAAAACCCCAATTTAGAGGTACTGAGTTGCGTCCATCGGCCTCCCTCCTGCAACGTTGAAGTGCCCCAACGGATCACAACATTCGAAAATAAACTGTGCACTACTGCTTTGACTATCTGTATAGAGTGTCCGACTCCACTAATATATTTTCGTTCTTTCTCAGAACTCTAGGGTTTGCAGCAGGGCCTGGAACTTGCACCTGCAGGGACGACGTGGATTGGACGAAGCTTGCAAATCCGTGGGGCGAGTCTTCACGAGTGATTTCAGCAGACGCGAGCCTTTGTTCCTGCATCCCGGGCGTGGCATTTTGCATCGCTAGCTTGGACTGGGTCTACCTAATGATTGTAACATGGTCATAGGCTGCCTCAACCTCTTTCTAAAATCGATTTTTGGGCCTGGGTTTTGAGCCTTTGAATATGTCGACACGACGCGACGTAATTACTGGTGCCAAGAGGAGGCCCAGGAGGCCCGGACCGGGACTACTGCTGATGTGACATATTCTGATTGAAGGATGAGGATGCCTCCGCCGATGCCACGTCACCCGTCTCACTCACCCGACATCCTTCGATGCGTCCATACGCATGTTCCCCTTAATGCGTCCAAGTTTTAAAAGCCATGTAAGCCTCACGCGAGATCATGATCATTTGAGAATTATTTGTTTAATAACCTTATTGCGAAACTTCTTTGATGTAGTCCTTAGTCCAAATATCAACCGTCTTAGATGACACAGCACGGTCAATCAATACTAACATGATAAATTTTTTAAATATTTTAGTTTTTTTTAATTTTTATATTATACTTTTCTTCTTTTTTTCTTTTTTTTTCTTTTTTCCTTCTTTCCTTGTTTTTTAACTGACTGAGGAGGGTCACCAGGCCCTTGCGAGCCATAGGTGAAGGTGGCTTTGCCCTGATCTGGGACAGACTGCTAACTCTATCCTATTACACCCTGTGGGCAAGTCTCACTGGGAGAAATATGTATCCTCTCTGGTTGAGAGAAGAGTTCACAGATTATTAACTCTACCCAAATGCACTTAATTAGCAAAATGTGAAAATGTTAAAACTCAATTAGCAAAATTGAAAGTTTTTAAATTAAATTGGCAAAAGCAAAAGTGTAATAAATTTAGAATTTTTTAGACAATATTCCCATTGTTATTGTGGCTTCATCCTAATCATCGCCTTCACTAGCACAGATGACATAGCTTAGGTCATTCCTTCATATCTTATTAAGATCTCCACAAAAGCACCAACTTTTCTTCTTCAAGGTCTAATGGCCGATTGAGAAGGAGAATCATACGAACAACGACATGGTGAAGGGCCGGATTACGAAGTTACTACAAAGAGAGAGGGAGGGAGGGAGGGAGGCAATGGTACGAGATGAGCACCGACAGAGAGAAAGAGAGAGTGGTGTCGGGGCTTGGTTTGACGGGGTGAACTAACACAAGATAATACATGCACCGGCCCCCGCCCCAATACATTGATGGCACATAAAACTTTTCATAAACGCACTTACTTAAAATTTCATGTAAAAATTCATCTCGCCCTTAACCCAAAATTTCAAGTCTTCCCCATTAAACATAAACGATTTAGCTAAACATCTATAAATAAATCTACTGTGGCGATTAATATGTCGGTTTCGTAGATCGATTCTAGCTTTCCTCTTTATCATGCAAATCCAATGACTCAACACCAATTGTCCAATAGGCAAAAACCAGAAAGAAGGTCAAAAGTGAAAAGCCAAAAGCAGAATCCTTTTGGCCCCCCGTAGCAAATAAAAATGGGTGGGAAGGGAATCTGATTCCCGTTCTGTTTACGAAGTGACTCTTGAGCGAATCCCAGTCTTCCAAGCAAAGGTGGAAAAGCCTAAATCGTAATTCGTGCAAGCCCGTCTCGCATGCGCCGTTAGATAAGATGAATTCCACCCGATCCCATCCTATCCAACGACTGGATGTGAACTGGGTTCACGTGTTCCCGGTTTCGATGAAAGATTTTTCTTTTTTGCCTGTTCTTGTCTGCGTCTTCATTTTTAATTTCGCTGAAACCGACCTTGATAAGAAACCATGATGCCCTCGACTGTTGATGGTCTGATTTGAGTTTTATATTTGATGCCGCCTCGAATTCATCAAAACCGACCATCCAATCTCCTGACTTCGCCCCGAATAATGTCCGGCTTTTTGCTGTATATAAAGGGGCTCGTCACTTAGGGTCGTCGCTTAGGCTCGTGATCACGCTCTTGCTCGCTCTTTTCACTGTGATTAACTACAGCTCTCGGAACTTCTTTGTGAAGATGACTTCCACTTTCTCAAAAGCTGATGATAACGGCATCGCCGTCGCCCACGGCAAGCGCATCCCCGGCGAGGTCGAAGAAGAAGAAGAAGAAGAAGAAGCAGAAGAAACTACTGCTGACAACTTGGCTGTTACCACCCATGTGTACATAAAGCCTACTCACTCGTCAAAGGTGCTGGACAGGGACGCGGTGCTGCGCCGAATCCGGCTGCGCAAGGCCATGAACGGATTCCGATCGTCGCTGCAATCCCTCTTCGGCTCCTCTTCAGGGGCTCCCGCCACAGCCAAGAAGACGAAGAAAGCCTCTGTCACCAGTGGCAACACCAAGCGGTGGATCGACGACGCCTTTGCTGCACCATAGCGATTGCAATTTGGCTTGTTCTGTTTAGTAGACTAGCGGGAGTGAAAAAAAAAAGAAAAATGTACTCCCTCTTGGAGCTTCGGCTCATGTATAGTTGCAGATCCTTTTCATTTTTCACCACCACACTTAAATGAGCAAACTTCTTTTTTCATTTTGCTCATTCAAAGCGAGAAACATGCCTGTTCGGTCGCAGTAATGTGTTTCTGCTTCATGCGGAATCCCGAGAACAAAGTGCACGGAATATATTCGTTCGAAGTTGCTTTCTCGGAAGACGATTGAGACATGTTTGAGAGAGAGAGTCCAATAGCACGAGACTCGCACAAAGATTCTTGCATTTCTATACTGTACTTTGTGTGCTTCAAGTCGTGCATGGTCCATTATCGGTGTACGATTGAATTGGACTCTCGAGAGTTATTTTCGTTTGCATATATTCGATTATGAGATACCACTTATTCAAAACGTCTTCATCAAGAAAAGAATTTAACCGATTGTTGGGTCGACTAAGCTTTCATGCTCACGTATTCACAACCAAGACAGATTCTAGATTCCATTTGAAAAGCATATCACGAGTTTAAGATATTTTTAAGAGAAATGATTGAGTGATGATTTTTAATTTACTATGGAAATAATAATCTATTTTATATAACAAAAAATCAAATAATTAATAATTATAAATTGTTATGGAGTTTACTATTTCAAGAATTTGCTAGTCACAATAAACTGTTATTTTTCAAAATAGCCCAAAGATTTGTTATGCTGACAAAGCCTAAAAAAGTTCGAGTTGATCACACATCTATTGTTATATAAAAGAGAAAGTTTCCATCTCTAATATGGGTAGTCATTGTTGTCGTCATAGTTGTTGTTGCTGTAGTAGAAAATTGGATCTCGTATGCTGGGGCAGGATATTGAATGGGCACGGGAAAGGTCGAAACAAAAAATTGATCTGACCAGGGAAGGATTAGTCCAAGCAAATGTACATTATCTTCAAATTATTTGGCAGCTAAAAAGCATTGTTTGTCTCTGCAATGTCAAAGTCCAAGATGAGAAAATATGAGGAAGAAAGAAATATGAAGTTTCTATATATTTCAGTATTTGGATAAAGTGGCATATTTATAGGTTTTATTGTATAATAATATAAGGTAATATATGAATCAAGGATATGCATAATCAAAGGGAGATCCATGTGCAATCCTAAAAGATATAGAAAATCAAGATAAGCATGCTAATTATCTCTAATTGAGGAAAATTTCCTAGAGAGATATCTTTGATGATTCTAAAGACCCGTTAGAGAATAATGAACCTACCATCTTGCATTACATTCGCCAACATTTCCAATTACAAAGAAACATTTCGACTTTTGTCCTTCCCTGCCTTATTTTCTTACTGGCAATAATATCTCCCCAACTTTCCTTGTTTGTGTGCCTTTGAAGGCCATAAATTGGTAGAGAGAGAGAGAGAGAGAGAGAGAGAGATTATTTGCTTTCCTATCTATCTTTTTGTGTTTCCTATCTGTTGAATGATTTTAAACCTCTCTCACTTCAAAAGTTAGTGAGAGATTATTTGCTTTCCTATCTATCTTTTTGTGTTACCTATCTGTTGAATGATTTTAAACCTCTCTCACTTCAAAAGTTAGTTTAAAAAGTAAGATTTTTCCTCACACTTATAAAGTGATCACTAGTCATTTGAGATTATTTGCTTTCCTATCTATCTTTTTGTGTTTCCTATCTGTTGAGTGATTTTAAACCTCTCTCCCTTCAAAAGCTAGTTCAAAAAGAAAAATTTTTCCTCACACTTATAAACTGATCACCAATCATTTCCACAACAAATATGGGACAACTTGAACAAACTCCCCCTCACACACCGTACCTTGAGTCGAAGCCACAATTAGGGGTAAGCACAATCTAGGTGATCAATTCCCACATTGGAATCGGAAACCACCCACTAAGGATCAATTCTGAAAAATTGAAATCGAGACTCGCCCATTGATTCCATGGATCCAACTGGGAACCGAACCGCCAGTTTGGTCCGATTCTTAGGTGAATCCATGAAACCAATCCCTAATCCCTGCAAAGCTTGTTTAGCCTTATATTCGAGTTGAATTGTGAGCCATTGATTTTTATTAAAAATTGAAAACTATAAGGTAAAACGAATAAACAATACTCATTAGCTAAAAATTGATTTCTTCAAAGGTCGAGGTATAGTCCTCTTAAGGTTTTCCAACACCGAAAATATGTGGAGAATTAAACTCCTCATTAAAAGTCCTAACCTCTACAGAAGTTAAAATATTAATCGCTTGATTCATCTTTTTTCATCGTCAACTTAATTTAATCATGAGAATGGCTAAAGAGAGATCTAATTATACTCTTAAAACCAACCATTAGCTTTTATGAGCATCTCCAAACGGTTCTCTCCTTCCTCTACGTTTGTTTATTTTGTTTTGGTTGAGAAAGTAAATAAATGGATTATTATAATAAAATAAAAAGTAGGATATTAATCCTATGACATACCCAAGAGACAAAATTAGTCAATCATGTCCAATAACTACAAATATGCATATATGTACATATATATTTGGTCAAAAAATTATAAAATAATTAAGTAACCGAGATGAAATTTCTTTTTTTAAACATATCCGAGTGAGTGGGTGGGCAATTCCACGACCGAAACCAAGATTTGGATCGATACTCACTAGTTCCACTAAATCGGAACTAGGAAGTGAACCAGCCTCCATGGAAACAATTCCGGTCTGGTCTAGTTTGGTTTCGAACGGTCCGAATGGTTCTCGGTTTTTTTGCACACCCCTAGCCATAATAACCCGTAACTCTTTTGTATAACTATTGGATCCAAACTTGTTTACAAGTCAGGCTCTGATACTTTGAACCTCTTTTATCACGAGCTTGCCTATGGCTAGTCGTCATGGCCTTAGACCAACCAAGAAAGAAGCAAAATGGGGGAAAAAGGAAAGAAATAAAGAAAGGAATATATTGAAATAAATATTATTAAAAAATAATATGAAAAAAATTAAATTCTTTGAATATTTAAAAATATTTAAAAATTCGATTTTTTAAAAATATTTTTGTAAGAATAAACGTTTCATTAATTAAAGACCCAAGCTCGAGCGCCAAGGACTCGTGCAAGGCCTTTATGGACCTGATATTAGGCACTGAAGCATTGAGTATGGGCACCACGGGTTTGGGCCTAGCCTCGATGGACCCAGCTCTAGCCGTTGGAGACCTAATCTTGAATGCGTGGACTCAGGAACCAACATAAGGTTTTCGTGCTTAAGCATAGAGTTTCGATCTAAGTACCACTATCTAGTCATATTTTGAAAAATATTTTCCAGTTTTTTCAAGGAAATAATTATTTTCCTAAGTTTAAGTTTTGGGAAAACCTTTTGACTCATTTTTCTAAGTGAACTAAACGCCGGAAAATGAGGAAAATGTTTTTCACGAAACAAGTGGACCTAAGACTCATAAATTGTTTCCAAGAAGAAAGAAAAGAGAAACTTGAAGCCTTCAAGCTCGCTCACAATTGAGAAGTCAACGTGGAAAGTAACTTGGAAGCTAGAATTTCCGCATTAACATCCATGAACAGCTCTTAACTTATCCTAATTACTTGGTCAAACTTTGTTCAAGCTTCATTAAATTAATTCATTCGACAATACTAACACTTGATCAAGCGGTTACCAACAATTTACATGCTTATTAAAAACATTTGGCAAAAAGGATACTAACATATATTTATATAATATATATAGGAATAATTGTTCGGTGCAAATTTCTTGTATTGTAGGTCTATCTCACATATTGACTAGCATACTTCAATACAAAAAATGTGGCAAGATGCATATGGGCCTCTCTCGGGAAAAGTGTTAAAAAAGTCATAAACATTTTGTATTTATGCCAATTTAATCATAAACCTTTTGTTGGTGCTAATTTAGTCCTAAACATTTTTCCTTTGTGCCAATTCAATCATTTATGGTTAATTTTGGCCCGATTTTGCTGATTGGGCGTCGGTCGACTGACATAGCACGATCGACACTAATATGTACAACTTTTAATAAAATTTTAATATTTTTGAATTTTTTTCTTTTTCTTTTTCTTTTTCCCCTCTCCTCCTCCCTCTAGGTTCGGCAGCCAACCAGAGGCGACACCTAGCAAGGTCAAGGTCAACCTCATCAACCTCTATCGAGCCTCAACGGCCACTCGCAAGCCCTCGCCAGTGGCCATGTGGGTGGCCTTGCGTTGGATGGTGAGGCTCGCCCTCACCCAACCTTTGGTGAGGGCTTGGCCGCGAAGGCGGCCTCGCGCCAAGCAGGCGAGGCTCGCCCTCGCCAAATCGAGCGAGCCTCACCGCCCAGCGAGGGCTGGCCAATGAGGTTAAGGTCAACTTAATCGACTGTCACCTCTAGCCGATTGCCGAGGTCCAGCGACCGACTGGAGGAAGGAGAAGGAGAAGGAGAAGGAAAAAAAGAAAAAATATATAAATAAAAATTCAAAATTTCAAAAATTCAAAAATTCAAAAATTCAAAAATTCAAAAAAATAAAATATTATTAAAAATTATCCACATCAACATCGATCGTATCATGTCAGCCGACCGAAATCCAATCAGCAAAATCCGGCCAAAATTAGTGGGAAATGACTAAATTGTTACCAAGTGAAAATGTTTAGAACTAAATTAGCACCAAGAAAATGTTTAGCACTAAATTGGCACAATTGCAAAAAGTTTAGGGCTTTTTTAACACTTTTCCTAGCCTTTCTCCGAAATGGACCAATTTTTTTTAAGATACTCTTGATTTTGTGTGGTTGTTGCTTGTACCGTTAAGCAAAAGTTTGTGTTGTTTTAGCACGTTCTTGTCTAAGGACACAATTGTCGTTGTAGACCCTTAAACCATTTTTCACGAAAGAAGATTGTGTCATGTCATATCTACTCTAAAAAAGTACTTAGTATATCGATTGATTTTAACCTACCATCACCTTTGGCTAGTTGCCGAGATCTAGCGACTAGCTGGAGGAAAGAGAAGGAGAAGGAAAAATTAAAATTAAAATTTTAAAAATATTAAAATATTATTAAAAGTTGTTCACGTTGGTGCCCCACGTCGCCCGACCCAGATCCAAAAGAAAAATCTAACCAAAATTAGTTGGAAATGACTGAATTAGCATCAAGTGAAAAGATTTATGACTAAATTAACATCAAGAAAAAATTTATAGCTAAACTGGCACAAATACAAAAAGTCTAGGACTTTTTTAACACTTTTCCTAGCCTTTCTCCAAAATGGGCCAATTTTTTGACGATACTCCTAATTTTGTGTCTATGCTTGTGTCGTCAAGCAAAAGTTTGTGTTATTTTAGTACGTTCTTGTCTAAGGGTGCAATTGTTGTTGTAGCCCCTTAACTATTTTTCACGAAAAAAGACTGTGTCATGTCATATCTACTCTAAAAAAGTACTTAGTATATCGACTGATTTTAATATGTTTAGCGTTAATTTTATATAGACTTCAATATGTAGTCGTTTGTAAAAATCGAAAGGTTAGAGAAATATACCCGGAAATAATTGAAATATCATCACAATCCAGAAAACAAAAATCCGATTCAAAAGTTTTCTTTTTGCTTAGGAGTCGAGTGATATAGATGGACGAATGGAGTGTTGGAAAAGCCGAATGGAATATGACTATGGACGAATGGAGTGTTGGAAAAGCCGAAAGGAATATGACTAAGGGGGCCCTATGAAAACGACGTTGTGGAATGAGTGTTCAACTTCCAATTATTATAAAGCAATTATTACTTGGAAAGGATCCAAGACGAGGAACACAAAGTGGAACAAACAACGTTGTCTAGCCAAACACGCCTCTTCTTTCTTTCTTCTCTCTTTTCATTTTTCATTTTTTTTTTTTAAGACGGCAATGACATGAGACTTTTTTCTTCTTAAACGGTTCAAGTACATATGAGTCCAATACATCCGCCTCTCTAGAATGGAAAAAATTGTCCAATAAGTTATAACATATTGTAGGTTAGTCAATTTAGTGCTAACCGTTGTCAATTGAACTTGTTGCCAATTGAACATGTTTAGTAAATTTTAGTCAAAAACTACCCACTTAAACATTGGATATGGACTCAATTGGCAAAAGATGAAAAAATTTAGAATTTAATTGATAAAATTAAAAGATTTAATACTAAATTGATAAAAATATAATAAGTTTATCTTTTTGAATAATCTTTTCTCTTTAATATAGATGAGTCTTGCGTAAGACCTACGTGATTTAAGAATCGGAATGCACTAGACTAACATTCATTGGGTGCATCAAAAAGTTCTCCCCGTTGACACGGTCCTTGAAGCCTTTGCTGGTCAATATCAAAGCTAAAGCCCCCACACAAACGGGGAGCACTGAAGACTTAGGTCAAACGTGGTTTTTCATATTGACGTGAGAATGGACGTACGTCATGAGACCGATCGTATGACGTTTCTAGCAACATCCATTTTCTTTATTTTACCACTTCACAAGCGAAAATCCACCCCCAAAAAAAAAAAAAAAAAAAAAAAAGGAAGGGGAGGAAAAAGAGAAAAAGGAGGAGAAACCCGATCGATTCAAACATTTTTTTTTTTGGCCCACATGTTAAATTCTTGTTTTTCATCAGATCAACCTGTTAAATTCAGATGATAAGCGCTCGGAGATATATCAACTTAATATGATTTCAATACGCTAATTGCTTATGTTAGCCAAAGGAAAAAAAAACTGCCGTTTAATGAATATGTTCTTTTTTTGAAGTACCTAGAACCCTCTTCAACCTTCACTCAATTTAATATATATAAACCAAAAATTATCTAAATATGTAACTGTAAAACCCAAACCCTTGCTTTTTCTATAACTTTCCCCAATATGGCTACAGTGGCTACCACTGACCTTGCTTTATATAAAAATATGAACACGTTCTTCGTCGTCGTCCAAGTCGTCCAACCTTGATTGGGGTTTGACAGGTCGAGTTTTGCCGAGATTCAGGTCGCCAAGAGGTGAAGGAGGGGCCCAAAATTAGCGATGGTGGTACCGTGGTGGCGGAGGGGACTGCGAGCCTCGTCGCTCTGGTGCAATGGGGCTTGGTGTTGCGGCTGAGAAAGAGAGGGGGAGGAAAGTTGCTAGGATTAAGGTTTTTGTGAATTTAGGATGGATTGGGATTGAAAAAGTGGTAGGGGTTATCTTTAAGCAGAAATGAAAAATGTGTAAATGAAACTGTAAGGCCAGCTTATTTCATACTTAACATTTTACGTCTTGACAATATAATCAAAGTATCGGGTATTAGGTTTTTTTTATTGGCAAAAATGAAGCAGTGATTATCTATAAATGATGCAAAGTCATCTTTAATGAAAATGAGAGATTTTATGAAAATATTATCGGTTAATTTTTTAAACGAAGGCCTTATTCTCTTATTCAGGGGAAAAGTACAAGGAGGAGGAAAAAATGCACCGCCCTTTTTAAAAAGGGACAAAAGAATCTTGAAACGATTTGGACTCCCGATCCATTGGGGGCACAAAATAAAAATTAAAAAAAAAAGGGCAAAGACGATGACGTCGTGTCCGAAGTGACCGGTCATTATTGGGTAACGGCGAGCTTACTGCGTGGTTTGCTTCATCTAGAAACCCTCCCATACAAAATACTCCTCATTCTCGATGCATATGTCGTGTTTAATATTGATGGGTTATTTTATATTTTTCCATTCATCTCTTGTTTAATATTTTCTCAAGAATAAGAATGAAGGCGGAGGGGGAAGGGTTCGAAATGACAGATCAACGTTCCATTTTGCCTGTGGTCAACTGTCAATTTCGACTGGCTTAAGGGACCTAAATAGCAATTCATCGGCACCGCATAATATAACATAATCCCCCTTTTAAAGGAAAAAAAATAAAAAGTCAAACTGACCGGAGCACCACTTGTCCGCTCCATCGGGACTCTTCCCTAATAATTTTCTGTCTCATCTTAGCCCTCTTGCCCGTGAAATATGCGACGTTGAACGCTATTCGATTCCGCTTCGGTTTCTCGTTACAATTTCCTGTCTCGCGTGTGAAAAGGAACTTTCTCTTTCTAAGCACTCTCCAAATTCCACACGTCCTCCTTTGAACTCTTCCTCTCTTCCCCCAGCACAGCACGATCCCTCCTACTGAAAGCAAACCTAATCCGCTGAAAAAGGAAAGCTGAAAAGGTGAAGCTGAAGGGAACTTGCTCTCTCGCTTGACTGTTGATGGTCCCTTCCCTCATGCTTCTCGCTGATAAAAACTGACCCGCAATCCACGACCGTCTCTCGATCGACTTCTCTTCGATGATGCCGAAGACCGCTCTGTCCACCCTCCTCCTCTTGGCCGGCGTGGTCTTGCCTATTCTCGCAGCGGCGCGTAAAGCCATCCCCCCGCCTTGCAGCAGCCAGACATGCCGCTCCGGCAAGCCCGCGAAGCAGAACCTGACTTATCCGTTCGGGTTCTCGCCGAGCTGCCCGATCCAGCTCAACTGCACCGACGACGGGGACGCCCTCATAGGGCAGTTCCGGGTTCAGTCCGCGTCCTCGGAGACCGTCACCGTCACCATCGAGGCCGAGTGCGACCGCCCGTTAGAAGCCATCACCAATCTCTATGGCCGCAACTACGCCCCGATCGGGGAGAACGCCATCCTGCTCAAGAGCTGCACGCAGACCTCCCCCTGCGACGTGCCCAACACCCAGGTCATCCAGGCCCAATTCCAGTCCCTCTGCGAGACTAAGAACAAGGCCAACACCGGCATGAGCTGCTACTCCGAGGAGGCGAACAACTACAGCACAAAGTTTCTCAACCGCAGCAGGCTCTTCGCCCTTGGCTGCAAGTTCTTTCTGTCGTCAATATCGGCGGAGAAGCTGAACAATGTGTCGGTGTCGCTGGGCGTCCAGATGCTGCAGCTGGAGTGGTGGGTGAACGGCGACCGGTGCGAGTGCTCCCAGGACGCGGACTGCGTTCGACTCTCGGGGCTACCGAACGGCGGCGGAAATGGGTTCCGGTGCAAGTGCAGGAACGGGTTCCGTGGCGACGGGTTCTTGGCCGGCACCGGCTGCCGGAGAGGTTAGTTCCAGGATTTCATTATTCTCGACTCTTTTGACCCCATTAATCTTCTGCGATTAAAATCTTAAATTGGTGCCAAAAATGCTGAAGCGATATACAAAATTAATTTGCTAACCGTTATGCGGGGCTGGCAGTAGGTTAAGACTACGATCCACTTACTCAAGTTCTAAAATCAAAACCCCATCTAATATCTTGCTAAGTTAAATTAGATTTTTCTAAATTGTCTACTTTCCTTATAAAATTGTGGGGACGCCTTTTTGTAGTTTGGTGATCTCTTTCATGCAAACGACAATAGAGGAATTAAAATCTTCATGAAAGCCTCTCTCCAACCATAGTTTCCCACAAGCAATCCCTTGCAAAGGCTTTTAAAAGGATATTAAAGTTGCGAAAAAAAGTTGCCATTAGCAAACGGTCGTGAATTGTGGATGGAGAAGGGTTAAAAGTTTCCTTCATTTCATTATTTTATGTTACTTACCCCAGAAACTGTTCATGTTGCTCTTTTTTTTTTTTTTTTGGGTAAAGAGTTGCTATAATTTTTCTCTCAACTGAAGTCAACTGATCAATGCTAACCAGATCCTGCTGTAGCTTTATAACGTACGGCGACGCCTCCAGAAATCAATGTAAATTACTCTAGCATAGAGACGTCGCCGAGTAAATTTTTCAGCGAAAAGATCAACTTGCACTAAAAACCGAGTGTGGTGAGACCAACCTCTATTAATGCTCCCATCTAATTCAGAATATATGCAAAATCCATGCAAGAACTCCTTCAGATCCCCATTTACGAATAAAGCGCACACTCGACTTGGTATTCTTCGATCGAGTTGAGGGGATGCCTATTTTCCCTATCCTATCCTAATTCAAGTGGATGCCATCATAGCTCGGGGCCGGATAAGCACATCATTTATTTATGATTATTCGGCACGGAATTTCGTCGTCCTGGTGCCCGGTTTGGTTAAATGAGCACGTTTGCCCTCTCTAGAACGCAGCAAAGGTAAACGCACAGGGACCCCATTAGCGGGCGGACAATAATGCATGGGACCCCTTGAACAACGGATTCACGTCGGCCTACTTAAGTTTCGGTCGTAAAGTCAGGTCAAAGTTGATATAATATTTGGGCAGGTGTCCCTCTTTTCTTCCTGAGTCGTTAAAGGAACGATCCACCATTATTGTCCTGTCTTTTGTCCGGCACGGGGGAGGGAACAGGGCGTGCGTCGCGCTCAAGAGTGGGTTGTTTCACCTAACGCATATCGCCGATGGAAGTCTGTGGATTCTTTTGCACGATGCCGACTATGCTCCAAAGTGATTTTGATCTTATAGAATTACGATAGTCAATGGATCGGCATATTTCGTGGGGTGGGTGTCTTGCAGTCTTGGTGATGACTGAGCCTCTGAGACTTTAGAGACGCTAAGTGCAAAGAGAGATCCACCCAAAGCCCAGAATCTCGACTTTATAGGGCACTCATATATAGAGAACTTTGAATTTAGCTTCGACATCGGTATCTCTTTCACTTTGTCAAGACTAAAAAAAGACATTCTAGTAGACAATGACAGTCGACTGTTCCTTTTAGTTCTATGTCCTTTCGGTGTCGAGCTGGCCAGCTCTTAGTTTTCGTGCTTAACCAGAACTTAGGCTTCATGGGAAATCGATTTCAGTCGTGCCGATCGTGGTGGCTCCCAAGAGTTTTTTGAGTCGAGATGTCCCTGTTGTTTTACGTACGTGATTACGGAAACTGTCCATCCTGCTGAGTGCTGATATTTGTTCTCTTGTTCTTGTCTTGCAAGCAGACGCGTTCATGTGCAATCCTGCAAAGTATCTCTCGGGCCAATGCGGAGGAGCCACCAGAATAATTGTTCTAGTTGGAGGTACTCTTTTTCTTTCGATCGAATTAATTATGTGATCATAAATAATTGTTTACGTGTTCTACGGTTCTGAATTTCTCGTAGAAAAAGTAACTAGTGACTTCAAGTGACTTTTAGGAATGTTCATATTTGTACCTGTCAAATGACGTCTCATGTCGTCTTGTTTCTTTGTTTTCAGGTGTCGTAGTTGGGGCTTCCTTCATGATCAGTTTGGGCTTGATCTGCTACTTCCTTCGACGGCGAAGCAAATGGAAAGCCCAACTCCAGGTGCAGCGCCGTCTGTCCGAGGCCTCAGGCAAGAGCAGCATCACCTTCTATCCCTACAAAGAGATCGAGAGAGCCACAAACCACTTCGCAGAGAAGCAGAGGTTAGGGACTGGGGCGTTCGGGACGGTCTATTCGGGGAAACTGAACGGCGACGATGAGTGGGTCGCCATCAAGAGGATCAAACAGAGGGACAGCGTCGAGCAAGTCATGAATGAGATCAAGCTACTGTCATCCGTGAGCCACCCCCACCTGGTCAAGCTCCTCGGCTGCTCGATCGAGAAAGGCGAGCAGATCCTCATCTACGAGTTCATGCCCAATGGCACATTGTGCCAGCATCTGCACAGAGAGAGAGGTCAAGGACTTTCCTGGCCGATCAGGCTCAAAATTGCCACAGAAACTGCTCAAGCAATTGCCCATCTCCACTCTATTAACCCACCAATATACCATAGGGATGTCAAGTCGAGCAACATTCTTTTGGACAACAGTTTCAAGTCGAAGGTTGCGGATTTTGGCCTTTCGAGACTTGGCATGCTCGAGGACTCCCACATCTCGACCGCCCCACAGGGGACCCCGGGCTATCTCGATCCCCAGTACCATCAGGATTTCCACCTCTCTGACAAATCGGATGTCTACAGCTTAGGCGTAGTACTCACGGAGATCATCACGTCGATGAAGGTCGTGGACTTCTCACGGCCTCAGAACGAAGTGAACTTGGCCAATCTGGCCACGGATAGGATCGGGAGGGCGCGGTTGGATGAGATCATCGACCCCTCCCTCGACGTGAACAAGGACGAGTGGACGTACCTGTCCGTGCAGAAGGTCGCCGAGCTGGCATTCCGGTGCCTTGCGTCTCACCGAGACATGAGGCCTCCCATGAAGGAAGTGGCGGACGAATTGGACAGGCTCTGGCTCAGTAGATGGGCCGCTTCCGAAGAGAAAAGTTGCACGACCTTGTCCGAGACGTCTTCGTGCTCTTCTTCGGGCAGTATCAGCGAGAAGTTGCTCATTCGTCCCGAGAGGAGAGCCGAACCGGAGATCAGAAAGGCGGTTGGCACCGGTGATCAAACCGGAGGTAGCACCATAAGCTCAACCGGGAGCGGGGTAGATAATTCGACAGCATCGATGAGAGATTCATCTCCAAGTGAAGAGAGCTCTCCCTCGTCAAGCAGTTTACTCTCTGAGGTGATTCCAGTGACTTAAGTCCCTCTGCATTCGACGCTTTTACATCTGCTGTAGAACGCCACAACTGTAAATCCATTTATAGTCAAGTTTTGACTCTAACTAGCTGGATTATTCGCTCATCAGCATGTTTGTTCTGGAGTAGTGCCCAGAAATAAAGTAATACCTCCCGTTGTTTGCATCTCTCTCTGGCATGACAGTTCCACTCATACAATTAATGTGGTATATTTGAAGAATATAACAGAGGAGGAGAGATGAGGAGGGCAGATCATAAGTTCCATGAGAAGAAGGATTAGTTTTGAATCAGATTCTTCTAGTGCCATAGAACGAAATAGAATGAGAAAGCACGTGATGTATGCAAAAGATTCAACTTTCTGATGTCGCGGACTGAGCCAGGCTGTGGATCTTCATCCCTGCGAAACATTCCACTCGTGTCTCCACGACCATCCCTGACGGTGCATTACCTCACTCGCATAGGCGTCGACCATCGAGATTAGTCGAAAACCACCTAGTTGAGCACCTTGCGAGGTAGAGAATCTTAATCCCGAAAAACTTACACCGGTCTTCACATTGTAGGTCACTTTACAAGGAATCTCTCATCCAACATGGAAACTATGTGGTATCACAAAACCCTAACTCGTCCCTTTGCCCGCCTCCAGCGACCATCTCTAAGGGAAGCCGGTGTCCTAACATCGAAGGTTGTATCGTCTGACACATGACCATCGGTCACCCCAGCATATAAACCGTCAAATGAGGTCCCTTCTATATGATCTCAAGTGATACTTGATCCTGGATCCACCAATATATCATAACGATCGATGTCTTATCCCGATGTAAACAATGTTTTCTTTACACGCGGCTCGCACACGGGATAACTACTACTATTACTAATCATGCGACCCCCTGACAGTTTTTTTTTTTTTTTTTTTTTTCGTGCGCATATAAAATTGCACATGGTTCATGCTGGGTCATGGACACAGCCTTCTCCATTACCGGAGAGAGCGGGCCCTTCGCAGCAGCATCATCATTTCGGGCACCACCACCGGCGAAAGTGGTCGTGCAGCTTTTGTCCAATATGTGCGGTCACCGTCGCGAAGAAGTCCTACGGCTCGAAAATGGATGTAAATCATGGGATAAACAGTGTCAAATCTAGAGTTCTAATTACATAAGAATCCCAGTTGAAGCAGCCCGTTTGTCTCTAAGGCCGACAATGACATTTCTTCCCACATTAAGCCCAAAATTGTGAAAAATATGGAGAAAAAAATGTTCCCTAATACAAGAAAGACTGCCATTGATGGCGCTTATGGAGTGATAATTGTAATTTTGCATCTACAAATGATGTTTGGGGGCAAGAGATTAATCCACTAAACTCCATTTGATTTATCATCGTCTATTTTATTTATGCAATATGATATTGGAGATAGCGACGAATATAACTAATTATATAGGGAGATGTTATTTTTGCCTGCGTGAGTCGTGTTTTAGTGGAAAAGCCACCTATATAAGTAGTTGCACTTGTCCATAGCCTATAGACAAATATAACTAATAAAATAAGCAGATGTCATAATTTATTTATCTTACCATTTATATACAAACTTATCTCCTATCGAGGGAAATTGTCCAATCAATTTTAAATTTATTGTGCAGACACCAATTTAATCTTGAATTTTTTTTTAGTTTTGTAAATTTAGTCTTAAATTTTTGCACAAAATTTCAATGAAGTCCTTCCGACTAATTTTCATTGAGAATCATTGACGTGACGGCATGCCACTTAGAATGTTCACTAATAACTAGATCATGGAGTCAACAATTTCCAACGAAAATTAACTTAAATGACTGCATTAGAATTTCGAGCAAAGATTTAGTTCTAAATTAATAAAAGTGAAAATTTTAAGAGTAAATTGGCATTTGTACGGTAGGTTTTAGGATCGATTGGATTACTTCCCTGTCTCTTTGTTAACAATGGAATAGCCACCTTTACTCCACTCGCGAATTTGTGACATCTCCTCTTTGGGGATGTTGAAATGAAATTGTCTGACAGTAGAGTGGCAAAGATATTTTCTAATATCTTAAATATTGATTTCGTTTTGCATATTTAATAGGTCAAAAGACTTTCACTTCACTCGATTTCAGCATGCCAAATTTGAACGGAATCCATCATTAATGCTTCAAGTCTATACGTCCCTATCTTTGTCCAAAAAAATAACTAACTTCGATGATTGGTCCCATCTTCTATCGCCTACGTGTTAAGTCAAAAAATAATTAACTTTGATTATTGGTACCATCTTTTATGGCATATGTGTTAAGTCGTAATATTCATTTTTTTCTTCCAAAACTACCTTTTATAAAATAATAAGAAAAATAACAATTATAATTCCATCAACACTCGAGCAGCCACTTGCTTCATTCAAAGAACGACCACCCTCGCTCATTTTCTTCACTGAAAAAATAATTGCCCTTTTTTCGGACAACTCTCAATGTATTACTTTCGTCTCTCTACATTTTTATTCAACTTTGTGCACTGCGTGACGCTTCCCAACTCCAGTATTCCAATCTTAATATAAGTACTATATATATATATATATATATATATATATATATATTAAGAAAAGGTAAAGAGAGCATTCTATCATCGAGGACGTTAAGATCCGACACCCCATGGGCAAGTACATACCAAATGTCTTACTTTTGTGAAGCGTTTATTTCCTACTTTGAAAGTCCCATCCATATCCACATATTAAATATCATCCAAATTCATTTTCAATCCAAAAAAAAAAAAAAAAAAACCAACTAGTTCAATTTGGTGGCCACCGTCAAAATTATTGAAAAAAAAAATCCTTATGGCTCGTATGATTCTTACAATAGCAAAATCCAAAATGGTCATTTCGTGAATTTGAGTGGGGTAGTTTCTTTGGATAGTGGATGGTTACTTTCATCAATAAGACTTTCTAGAAACATTCAAAAAGTTGTCTAAGAATTGACCGAATAAAAAAATACTAAATGATGATATGATTAGTCTCGATGTGCAATTATAGAAATTCCTGAGAAAGACATTCCTAATCACTAAACCTCTGTTTATTGCATGGAAGTGCAATTATTCTTACACTTGCACAGCAAGAGCAAAGAAGCTGCTTGGAGTGCTCATGCATTACGTCATTCCCAATATTTTAATGGGATAAGCGAGTGTGTATGCAAAAATATATTAAAATTCTGGATTTGTATAAAAATAAAACCCTTGCTGTACTAACTACTAAGCTCGGGTCGCGCATATAAAGGATCTAATCGAATTATATGATTTTTTTTATAAATCTAGGGATTTAATAAGATCGATGCGGCTGCCCCAGCCAAGATGCCTTCACCCACAACCATTTTTTAGTAGAGCGAACCAAAATAGCTAATTGGACTATTTTCATTGGGTGGTGAACCGAGGCCAGTGACTTTTTGACTCTCCATGCTGTACCCGAGGCAGGCCATTAGTGGCAATTAAAAAAATATAAAAAAAATGAGGAAGCCAAAGTACGGAGCTTAGTTGAGTAAATGTCCCTTTTCACGGAATCATTATTATATAGTTTCCAAATGGCGAATACCGTCCTCCGTGGTGACCATAAGGTCGCCCATATTGTAAACGTGAAAGCAGGTCAGTCTGTAAGCATCGCGTTCTAGAAAACAAGTGTGGAAATACCCAAATCCATCCATTCGATTTCGAATCCTTCCTAGAATTAAATGAAAGGCAATAGGCGATCGGGACCATTGCCTTCTTTCGCCTTGGATTTTTTCCAACGTGACCATCCCTTATCGCTAAGATATAAAAGCATGGGGAGAGACAGAGAACTCTGATTCTTGCTTCAATTTTCACACGTTCGATTTATGTAGAAGCACCCTTCGTGCAAAAAAGCAGCACCGCCACCAACCGCTGAGGATGTCGTGCGCCCATACTTGTCCCGAAAAGAGAGAAAAAGGGCTTAAAATAATTATGGAATAAAGGAACGTACAAACAGCACTAACCCAAATTTTTACACATGTGATGCAAAGAAAAGTTGCTAAGTCCTCTTCCACCGCCCCTGTCCCCCGTCATCCTCCACTATCCCGAAGTGCGGACCCACTGAGCCAAAGTCCCACTAGCTTTTTCAAGCATGTGTTAGGTAAGTCTCGAATTTGGAAAGAAAAAATTTCAGTCGCATTTCCGGAGCAAATTGCTCCTGAAGTTGCCGAAACATGTGCTCAGATTTTTCTTATGTGGCTTTTCTATATTCTTCCTTCATTTTTTTTTTGAAAAATTATTATCCATGGGCATGGATATGGTTGGTCAGAAGGTGGCTCGCTTGAGCGACGTGAGGGTCACTGACACCCCCAGCGCCGACGTCCCGACCTCGATCTCGAACGAGTCGTACCGGAGGAAGAGCTCCACCAGGAGCAGGCGCGAGACCAGGACGACGAAGTCCTTGCCGGCGCACTGCTTGTTCCCCAGGGTCGGGTTCTCGGTCTCCGGCCCGTTCGACCACAGGACGTGCCGGAGCAGCGCCTCCCCGTCCTCCCCGACGAACCGGTCCGCCACGAACTCCTCGGCCCGCTCGAATATCCGCGGGTCCTTGGTGGCGAACGGCTGGTACCCGAATATCATCTCCCCTTCCTTGACTTCGTACGCCGCGTCGTGGCTCTCGATGACCAGGTCCCGCTTCGCCTTCCCGTACTGCTGCGGCACCGGTGGGTCGATCCGGAGGGCCTCGTAGACGGCCGACTTCATCAGGGGCATCCGCTCCATCGCCGCCATAGTGACCTTCCCGCCCGCGTCCCGCACGGCGGACCGGATCTCCCGGGCCAGGTCGGTGTGGAGCTTGCCCCCGGCCCGCCCGATCCACTTGATCATGTTGGGGAAGAAGAGCTTCATCCCCCCGAACGAATTGAAGCAGGTGGCGAAGAGGAGGTTGTGGCAGGCCTCCTCGCGGGAGATCCCCATCCGCTCGGCCTCGTCGAGGACGGGGCCGGAGGATGAGTGGAAAAAGTCGTAGAGCCGCTCGTAGTCCTTCTTGACGAGGGACGCCGGGAGGCGGAAGGTGTGGATGACGAGGTCCTCGACGAGCTTCGGGAGGCCGAGGATGAGGATCGGGCCGATCTGGAACACGACCCACTTGCCGACCAGCTTCGGGCCGTCGAGCCCGAGCTTGGTGTCCGCCGGGTTGACCCCGTAGAGCGAGCGGGCCAGGAAGTTGAAGGCGGCCTGGTCGTTGGGGTCGCCGAAGCTCGCCTTGCCCTTGGCGGCGATGTCGGCCTCGAGGGTCTCGAAGAGCCCGGTGAAGCTGGCGTGGAACTCGGGGATGACGTGGTCGCGCCGGGACTTGAGGAGGAAGAACATGAGCTTCTTCAGCTTGGCGTGGGCGGGCTCGGAGGGGTCGAGGTAGGAGAGGACGCGGTAGCCGCCGGTGAGCTCGGTGGACGGCATGAAAGTGCCGGTGAAGACGTCGCGCTTCTCGACCTTGGTGACGTCGAAGAGGACCGGGAAGCTCTTGCCGTCGAGGAGCACGACGACGCGCGGGTTCTGGGAGATGAACGGCCCCGGCGGGAGGTTGGCCCGGTACACCGTGGACCCGTACTTCTGGACGCGGGACTTGAAGAACTCGTCCCGCCCCTGGTTGTAGAAGAAGTCCTGCCGGTCCTTGAAGGGCCCCACCAGCGGCAGCCCGTAGTCGCCGGGGATCTTCCGGAGCGGGAGCTTGGGCTTGGGGTCGGGCCCGGGAGCGGGCGGAGACGCCACCACCGGCGGGGGCACGGCCGGCCTCTCCGACACGGAGGCGGCGACGCGGCGGAGGCGGGCGGCGGCGGGGAGGCGGACCGCGGCTGCCCTTCGCTGGGGCGCGCCGTGGCCGTGCCTCGTGGGTCGGAGCTGCAAGGGAGAGAAAGTTACGGAGGTTGACGCCATCGGTGCCCTGCTTCGACACACACGAACGCACGCGCACTCTCGCTCTCTCTCTCTTAGTTTCTGCGTCGGACGCTGGGCGCAGAAGAGAGAGAAAGTAGGAATAAAGAAGAAAAGGAAAGGATCAAAGGAGTTTGTTGGCAAGTGGGGAAGGTAGCGGAAAGCGTCAGAGACGGGGAGAGAGAGAGAGAGAGAAGATGACGATGATGATGATGCTTTGGGTGGAAGCGAAATAATGAATGTGGTTTGCAGGGGAAGGTGGCTGAGGGAGCGCGTATTTATAGCGGGGAGGGGCAACGCCAAGACGGTAACCGGGAGGTGGCCGGCGGGCCCCACCCCCCCCGACCCCGACCCCGACCCCGACCCCCACCACTACTCTTCTGCCGATTTATGAAAAAATGGGGCCATTTTGTTAATACTCCAGCTTCGACCATACATCGTGGAAGCCGTGCATAACCGGCGCAAGGCTCTTTTTGAACACGGAGAAATTGATATTTTAAAACGATTTCAGAACTTCTTAGCTGCTTCCTCTGCTTTTTCTTGCTTACCTTTCTTTCTCCTCCCTCGGTTACCGTGACGACCACGTGCTGCGTCTGGTCTGAATATTATAAGGTTTGACGAAGAATCCTCGCCCGAACCGGAGGGAGAAAAGAGGGTAAAGCCTTCAACCGTTCATACGGACTTGCCGCTGGCGCGGGTTGATTTGAGGGATGCGCGGTCGGTGGGTCGGTCGGTCCGTCCGTCGGGACAGTCTCGTCCGGAGATTTGAGTGGCGGCTGCTTCCGAAACTGTGTTCTCGTTCATTTGATTAGTGCCCTTTTTCATGTTCAGGTGATGGAGATTGATGGGTTATGTCTTACCGTCCCCTATGTCATGTTATGTTCTTTATTGTAGAAAAAATGACGTTTGATGGGGGGAATAAAAATTCAATCCGAGTCGCTCTCAATATGAATTCAACTAATTGCGGGCGGGGAAGATTACTTGAGTTAGAAGCAACCGGAGACTCAATCACGGTAGAGAGTATCCCGACTTATGATATTGATATTCTTGTGAGGTCAAGTAGGATTATAGAGACTTAAAACACGAGATCACATGCTAGTAAAGTTAGGTGGGATCATAAAGGTGTCTCTCGTGTGTGGCAGGTGACCGATTTAGATAGTTTTAGGGATGATTATGGTTTCAAGATAGAATCAAAATGGTAGGAACCATTCTAATTTAAAATTCCAAAAATTGAAGAACCCGTTCTGACAAGCAGGATCCATGTGAAATAATTTTGTGTTTCTTTTATTAATATCTTCGTGCAATCTTATGGTATTTTATAGTGTTTGATGATAAGTATGTAATCTAAAACCATTAGAATAAACTTCCATTCTAGCATATTTATAATTGAGACTTTTACTTTATTAATATTTTATAATGTTCATTTGTCTAAATATGAATTATTGTTAGTAAATTATAGCAACAAATAATGATCATTGAAAATGATGGTTCATTATAATCGTTCAATTAAGGAATACGGGTGGAATCGAAGTAGACTCCGGAACCTTTAACCAAGTAGGCGTCAAGTTTCAAAGTATGCAAGATAGTTTATACGTTCAGAATTTTGGAAATATGTTTCAACATATAAAGTTTAGATTCTAAGTAAAATTTCAACTGATCTTGAAGCTGCTCACCCTTAAATCCATGTAAACAAAACTATCATGAGGAGTGCTTGACCATTTAGGACAAGTTGCATTGATGAATGGTTGCAAAATTAGAACTTTAATTCGGTGGGGTCAATGAAAATGAAATACCTTTTTACCGTAGGAAATAAAGTCGGTCGTTTAAGATTTTGAGTTGAGTTCGTAAATTTCATTTTAATTTTAGTCCATGACCTTCGTTTTTCTTCATATACCTAGTCCAGAAAGGCAAAGGACCATCACATTGGTCGAATAAGGTTGTGTTTGGTAACGCTTCCGGGAATGGGTGTTTATGTTCTTTTGTTCCTAAGAGCAAAAATAGAATAAAAATGCGTTTAGTAAGTTTTTTATTTCCGGAAACAAATTTGTTTCAAGGAACATAAATAAAAAAAAAAAAAAGTTACTTATTGTTCTTGGGAACGACTCAAGAAACAAGAATCAAGAATCAAGTTTTTTTTTCCTTTTCTTTTCTTCCTTTTCCTTTTTCTTTTTTCCTTCTTCCTCCCTTCTTCCCCTAGCCCATCGCCTGCCTTGACGTTAGCTAGCAACTAGCCAGACGAGGCCTAGCAACCTCATTGGAGCCTCGTCGACCCTCAACAAGGTCGCCCCAAGCTCGCTGGCCATCGACGAGGCCCCCCAAGCCTCATCGTGGCTGGGGAGGCTCCCCCGAGCCTTGCCCAGCCACCACAAGCCTTGCCAACCACCGTGAGGGCAACGTTGACCTTACCGATGGCCGGTGATCTTGTTGGCCCTTATCTAGCCAATTATCGGCCAAAGCAACCAACTAGAGGAGGAAGAAGAAAAAGAAAAGTGTAATAAAATTATTAATAAATTAAAAGAAATTAGAAGTCATAAAAATATATGGAATCGTACCAAACACATTTTTCCTCTCGGGAATAGAAATTTTGTATAATTATCAAACTCATCCAAATGTTCCAAAACTATTCTTGAGAAAAAAACAGAAAAAAAGTATTTTTGAAAAAAAAAATTATTCTCCATAACAAAAAAGTTACCAAATGAACCCTAAAGTAGTTGTTATCTATCTCTTTCCCCGTCTCTCTCTTTAATTTTAAGAGTCTTCTTCTTCGAGTTCTATCGAGGGGAGAATTTGAACCGGATCTCTCCCTCCCATCTCTTTTTTTTTTCTTTTTTCTTTAATTGATTTGGCTTCTTTTTTTCCTTTCATCCCATTTTGTTGAACTATTCTCGTCTGATCTAATCTAGATCTAGAAGCTCATTTTTCCCATTTTGGAGAAATATATATCTCGATCTAGTCTAAATTGGGGGATTTTATGTGCATGATTTTGGGTTTTTGCTTCTCTTGGATTTTGTTGATATACAAGTTCAATTTAGATGGAGATCATAGGAGTTTTGTTTTGTGAAGGTTTTGCTCTTGTAAGTGTCAGATTTGTGCTCGCCTAACTTGTTTCTTTGAACGATGATGGTATTGGGGATGCTAAACCTATATGTACACCACCAAAAGGCAAAGCCATAGCAATAGATGGAGATCTTAGTATGTTTTCTTTACTAAAAACGAATTCAATGATTGTCCGGCGATTTTGGCTTGAAGAAATCTCAAATTTGCATTTTGAGCGTGTGACTCCTAACTTTATTAAGATGATTCCTCTTATTATTTTGAACTTGTTTTGTTTTAACGCTATCTGGAGTTTGTCTTCGTTTGTAGTTGAACTGGGATATTTTCCTCTTGTATTTCCATGAAAATGAATGCAATCTTATTTTGACGGAAAAAAAAAATTAAACCTAGAGCAGAGGTAATTTCCTAGCCTATATAAACCATTACCAGAGCTACCCAAAAATATCATTGGATAATTAGGATACTTGCCAAGATTTTAACTTAAATTAAACGCAAATAGGCGATAGAAAACTTTAATCACATCTAACTTTATGTTGCACTTTTTGCACGTAACTAAACTACATTCCACTTCAATTATATAGCCGAGATAATAATCTAAAAGTCATTAAAAATATATATTTGAAATTGGATCGAGTGAAAAAAAAAAAAACAATAAAAAAGAAAAAGTCAGTGGTGTCAAACTCAAGATATGATTGGTTGCATTACATATACTCAAAAAGGTGATAATTATAATTAAAGGACAAATTAAGGTGAGTGGAGTTAATTGACCCCGCTCAACATAATATGCCATTGCCACCCACTAGTGAAGCAAGATGTGAACCGTTCCACTATTGTAAGACTTATGATGTTGTAATGATACTTTTGTTGATATTTTGAAGGGATCAGCGACTTGAAAATTTGACCCACAAAATATAAATATAAATGATTAAAAAATCCTAAAATTTATCACAAAAGTACAATCAAATTATAGCACTTACAAAGGGCAATCGAGTAAATAAAACTCGCCAAATTGATGAAAGCGAGTGTCTCCATTAGTTCCATCCAATTTGGCTTTCTTTTTATTGTTTTTCTGTGCAAACATAGTTAATTACATATACGTGCCTGTAATTATGCTTTTTCAGATTCTTATGCGACCGATAATCGTACGAGGAGGTTGGATAAACATCATTATGAGATATTTAAGTCATAACTAAAGTAGCTCAGCACATTGTCCTTCGAAGCCGCTCCGCGTGAATTGAAGTCAAAGAACTATTTACAATTTGGTCCAGAGAGAACTCTTCTCGCAGGACACTCTAATTTTGGGAATTTTTTCAAGAAACGCCAAATTCGCCTAAAAATTCGTTTTGTCTTGTAAACCCCATACCATCTATGATTGTGCTTTTCTACTCCAAACCATCTACTTTTCTTATTGACTTCCCACAGCAAAAATCCACTTTGAAATTGTGCGCCTCTATTATTGAAAAAGTCTACACATATTCTTACGAATTTAAAAATTCTAATATTTAAGTAGCTAGGTTTGAGAACTTCTTGTTAACAGACTTACATCTTGAAGAATTATTTCTTTTTAATAATACCATTCTATAACAAGGTACCGGGTGAAACGAATAATTGGGATAAGAAAAAGCGAGGGCGCGGTGAGATGAGAAACATTAAAATACTAAATAATTATATTGTATTCGATTTTAGAAAGTGAAAGATTCGTCCATTATTTGTTAATTATATCAATTGCGATGAATTATGATTTTGTCTTCACATGGATAGTTCAACGACATTTTAAATACATATTTTGAGTTTTCCTTAAAAGCATTGTGTGCATAATTCCGAGGTTGAAGTTAGCATAGCTATATATATATATATAAGAGTTTTCATTAACAAATTCTGTTTTGATTGCTGATAAGAAAAGTGAGACAGCGCAGGAGGCACGGAAAAGACGGAACCGTGTGTGTATAAATCTGATGAGCGGACAGTGATAGGGTAAACAATATGAAACTAGAACAGAAAAGTATTGGTCATCTTCGACAACCTATTGATGCCTACAAAGGTTATAGTCCGGTCTCAATGATTGTTTTCCCCTGTTCCTGTGATAAATTATATATGGACACCAAATGCACAATAAATGACAAGTATACAAATCTCCAGAGCACGACAAAAGGAGAAGTCGAGAGTAGCTACAGCACATCACCGAGATGTTTATCATAGGAACCAAGCGTGCGGGTTCGAAAGCCTGGAAAATTTTCTAGTATAGATCTTTAGGAAGGTGGTAGAACAATTTTTCTTCGCAAAAACAAAGATGATGTCCATACCCCGAAAATTCCCTTTTTTGTTAGGTTGTGAGTGGAATAGCATCCTCGATATGTGCTGATGTTAAGCTGATTTGAGAAATTAATTCATATATCTAGTGCATAGATCAAGTTGAAATTAAGATAGTCTGATCTAACAAGATTCATGCCAAACTAACGTTCATTTTATCGCTCTTAATCATCCATGTTGAATATATATATATATATATATGTGTGTGTGTGTGTGTACACTCTCTTGTAATGATTTTTCAAATTTTTCGAGACAATTATCAGTTCTCAACTTAAATATTTTGGTACTCAAATTATTTCAAATTTTTTAGGACAATTGTCAATTCTCAACTTAAATATTTTGGTACTCAACTTTCGGCAAATGATGTAAGGGAAAGTATGGGGGGACCAAAAGGTCCACATTGTGGCCCTTCTTCGGGTACAAAGATGGTCATGTGTCCAAATCCAATTCTCTGGTCAACCTATCCTGTGCGAACAAACAAGAAACCGAGGGATGAATAGTTTTCATATTGATGTTAACTGCCAAAACTACAGTAGTTTTTCTTACACAATTTACATATGAATTCATTATCGTTAGCAATTACAATAATAATAAATAAATAAAAGGCGGCTCCCATGATATCAATAGTATACAACTTGCATACCATACAAAAGTATTGTTAGCAGCATTACAAAATATCGTGATACACGGAATTTTAAAAAAATTGCGATTGATGATTGAAATTTCTTTGTTACTTGATCTGACGACTCTGAATCTCTCAAGAAGCACGGTTATATGGAAAACTGCATAATTTCAAAGGACAAGTCCCGCACAAATATGAGCTAGATTTCTAAGGTAAACCCTGGAATCCACGGACCGATCGCGATCACAGCCGTCGATCTCGCCGTGTTCATAGGTAGAAAGCCCCTCAATCCGGTCCCAGTCAAAGCTCATCCAGGTGGCAATTTCATTTCGCCACGCGTAGCTCCAGTCAACTGCCGACCCCCTTAGAAACGGCGAGGCGGGTCAAAGCCAAACGGGTCAAAGTCAAACTCGACCCGCCTCTCTTTCGGTGCCCTTTCGTCAACCTCCCCCCAGGCCCGACCTCGTTTTCTTTCCCAGCCGCCGGCCAGCGGCTGTCCACGTGTTCCCAACCCTTTGCCCGGTCCTCGCTTGCGCTTTTGACTCGACAGGGACGGGGGTTGGAGCCGAGAATCGGACGGCGTTTGGCCGGTCGGGGAGAACAAGCGCGCTCCGAAAAGGGGACCGAATTTGACGGACTGGACGGCGGATCTTGGGATTGTCTGGCTCGTTGTAAGAAAACAACGATATACTTTGCTTTGGTGTGTTCTGGCTTTCCCCCGAGATTTTCCTCGCGCCTCAGGAAGAAAATGTTTGGCCTTTTCTAAGGTAGGCCGATTGATGAAGATTTCTTTGTCTTGGCACATTTCCAGGGTGAGAAAAGGAAGGGAAGAAAAGATCTCCTTGGACTTTGCCTAAATTCATGGCCGTGTTTGTTTGATTTTATGAACAAAATTACTCATGGCCGTGTTTGTTGACATGTACATGTCATTTTCCAATATTTTTGAGAGCCATATTTATCAATGGCGTGAAATCTTGATAAACAATAAACTTGTTTTATTGCACGTATAAGTGGCTGATGGCTCGTTTTGGATGCGGCGAAACTTGTGTTCGGATCATAGTCTGTTACTCACAATAACGTTGGACACCATACCGTTGGCATATTGGTAGACTGCATCATTTGAGATTGTCATTTCAACGATTATAACGATTATTGTAAATGAGTAAATTATGGCGTAATATTATTATGGACTTTTGTAAGTGTTGTTTCAACTAGGCATGCTATTAATTTGTCACTTTGAAATGAAATTGATTGAAAATGCGTGAAAGTTCATGTTTCTTTCTTTAAGGTAGCGGGCCAAAAAGAAAGAAGGGAGCCGTGTGTAAAGAGGCAGACTCGAGGAAGTACGCCCGGAAGCTCTTCTCTATTTAGACGTAGAAATTTGGAAAAAATTAGTAAAAAAATTAAACTTATTAGATAGTGACTAATTTAGTTTTGAAATTTTTAATTGTACCAATTTAGTTTGAAACATTTTGTTGATTTGCTTATTTAGTCCTTTTGGCTAATTTTGATCTGAAATAGCTGACATGATGATCTAATCTTTTTTTTTTTTTGTCAGTCTTACTCTACTCCTATTTTAATTTTTACTCTCAGACTTTTGCCCTATCTCCTTGCAGGGCGTGGAAGTCGAAACCCACACTTGAAATTAAATCGTCCCCACCCTAACTCCCCTGAGAAGATAGATATTCGAACCTCTACTTCCCCCTTTTCATGGTCTAATCAATGCCAACCATCCTATGTGGGTGACTAGTATTGATGTGAACAATTTTTGTAACATTTTGATTTTTTTTCTTCTCCTCTTTTCCTTTATTTATTTTTATTTTTATTTTTATTTTTTTCTTTTGCCCAATTTTCCATCCACTGACCAAATGATGGCTGGCAAGGGCAACCATTGCCTAAGGCTAGTTGAGGAAAAAAAAGGGAAAAAAGCAAATAAAAATAAAAAATTACAAAAATTATCCACATTAGCATCATTCGTACTATATAAAACAACTAACATTGACTAGACTGTCATATCAACAATTTCCAATTAAAATTAGCCAAAATGACTAAATTGACAAATCGTCAAGACGTTTATGATTAAAATTAACATAATTGTAAGGTTTATAACTAAATTGGCAAATCATCAAAAGATTTAAGACTAAAATTGATCCAATTGAAAAGTTCATGATTGTGTTTGTAGTTGTACAATAGGTTTAGAATTTATTGGACAATTTCCCCTATTTACTTGTATGTTCTCTATGTCTACATATATTCTTTTATATATTAATGTACATATGTGAGAGTGTCGGGGAATGAAGCCCCATATAAGATTAATAATAAAGGATGAAATGATCAACATATAGTTGGCTCATGACTCAATAATTTAACTTTGTCAATGAAGTTAGATGGATGTTTTAATGTGCTTAAAATCGGGTTTTTCCATTAGATTGAGATATTGGGCTTCTATCGTGCATCTCATCATGTAATTTCAATTCAATAATTTATCCTTCTATGCTATATTAAATCTCAAGCACGCCTTATTTGCATGTACTTTTCACTGAAAATGTACAAATATTGCAAATTGAACTCGCGTGAAATAGTAGAAATTAATTGAATGCGAGTTCAAATTAAAAGAACAATTTTCTAGTGCTTATAAGGGATATTTTAGAATTTTAAAAGGCGGACACCAAGTACCAACGTTGACTTTCCAAAATATGTACTAAAGATCAGACATGTTAGGCGAACTTGATTTGCTGTCCACCATTAAAATATTAAAAAAATCCCTAACAAAAACATAACATTTCCTTTGTCAATCACAATTACTTCCACCTTTCACTCAGAGTATAAATACACCTGAAAGGTTTTTCCCCCTTATTCAACAATGAAATACATATGGAGATCGATTTGCTCAAGTAATAATTTAAATGATACGGCAAATTACAAATGGGTCTTAAAATAAAAGAGACATCTATAAAAGTCAATCAAACTTATCACATACATTAATGTTTCTGTTCTCTGCAGTACCCTGTTTGCGCCCGACATAGGATGGATGTGGATGCATGTAAATAAGTTCTTACATGACTTAGGTTTACAAAAAGCCCAACTTTTATGCACCATTGGATAACACGAGCTACTTGATTAGCGCACATGTAGTTTGGACTCGTATGTGCTGCGATCATGCAATGACGGCTCTTATACAGAGAGCTGTGCACTAGTGTCACTCGCGATGTCACTAGCATACTTCGAGATAAATGAGCGTGAATTTTATAGTAATAGAAGTGCAGGGAATTGAAAGGTACTTTTTTATTTTTCTTTTTTAAAATAGACAATTCCCGAGGGAGTGGCACTGCACCGGGTCAGAAGCACAATCATCAAGATGGGCACTACAGAAGTAGATTTCAAAAATATCATCGATGGATGTTAGGATTCTTCTAACGCGATCCATTGGTGTCGATCGACAGTGGCATCTTGCCTGCGCTTTTTCGTGTGTCTTGCAGACAAGAGAGATGCTGACAAACAGCAAACGCCAGCGGGACTTCATTTTGGCGGGGGGGTGGGGCACGAATTGGGTGAAAAGAAAAATTGAAATATATTCGAGTTGCTGCCTGCGTGAAATACAAATAAAAAATTAAAAAAGTGAAAAGGAAGCTATCGAGTGGGAATTCATAGATTCGTTTGAAAGAAAGCTTACGATGAAGCTCGATAAATTTCGTCCATTGACTCCCCTCCCCATGTGCAGCTTGACTCTCTTGACGAAGTAAGATTTCTATAAGCAAAAGGTAAAAGCTTTTCTCACATGTATTTCGAGTCTATACATGATAGGTAATAATGGACTCTTTTAACCATTTTTGACCTATTTCTATATAATACAAATCTAATAACATATATTAGACTCGATTCATACCAAACTCAATTTATATTACTAAAATACTTCCATATTTATTCAAATATAGGAAAATTTATAGCTAAATTGAGGTGAGATCGTGGAGCAAGGGAGCATAAGATTGAGTTAGGGTGAGAAGGAGTCATAGAAGTGAATTGGATTTAAATAAATTGTGAACCCATTTAATACTCATATTTTATTTTAGGTTTTATCATTATAAATCCATTCATGACCTTATTTATTGAATATAACTAATTCATATAACTATTTATTTCATCAAATATGGGTTAATAAATGGATTTATGGCCAAATTTAATAGCTCTCCTTGGACCTCATTTGGTTCCATTGACATCGTCAAGGAATCTATGATGAATGTTGCACTGTAAAACCGAAATGCTCGGTTAGATTGCATGATGGATATTAAAGACGCGTTTGGTAATGCTTTTCTTCTCAGGAACAATTTCTGATCAGAAATGATTATTATTATTTTTTGTTCTCGAAAACAATCTTTAAGTATTTTAAGCCGTTTGGTAATTGTCCAAAATTTCAATTCTTAGAATAGAATTGCATTTGGTACCATTCTGAAAATTTATAATCCAAATCATTTTTTTATAATTTTTTAATAATTTTATTACTTTTTACTTTTTTCTTCTTTTTCTTTCTTTTCTTCTCCTTCAAGGTCTATTGGTTGCCAACCTTGGGATGATTGGTGACCGGCTAGACGAGGGCCGGCGACCTCGTCGGAGTGTCGCCCGCCCTCGATGAGGCCGCGCCTTGTTGACCGAGCCTCGCCGGTAGTTAGGTGAGGTCGAGCCTCGCTGGTGGCCAAGGGAGGCCTAGGCGAGGCCTGCTTGGCCATCGGCGAGCTCGCTGGACCTTGCCCTAGCCTAGCGAGCCTCCGACAAGCTCACCAACCAGTCGCTGGTGACCAACGACGGTGGGCGGTGAATGGCGGCGGCAATGGACGGTGATGACGGCAACAATGGTAGTGCAATAGTTGAAGAAGAAGAAAGAGGGAAGACGAACAAGAAAAAAGAAAAGAAAAGAGAGAATATAGGTTGGTTGATTCTAGAATTGTTCCTTGGAACAAAGAATCAACTTTTTCCTACTTCTCGATTCTATTCCAAATCTACTTCCGAGAAAAAAAAATAGAAATTTGTTATCGGAAACAAAAATTTTATCAAACGAATTTCTATTCCAAACCTACTACCGAGAACAAAATAATATAAATTATTACTGTTTGGTAAGTTGCCAAACAGAGTCTAAATGTCAAAGAATTTTGTCATCATATGGGATGGGTTTCGTGATTTGGAAATCTTAATGTTTCCCCATTTGGTTAATTAACAAGTGGCCTTAGGACACCTTCTTTTGTTCGCAAAATACTTTAAATAATTATTTACTTGATTTATCATTTTTGATCTTTCTATCTTATACTCCAATTTTAAGTAAATTACAACCCATTTAATACTCGTATTTTATTTTAGGTTTTACCATTATAAACCCATTCACAACCCCATTTATTGAATATAACTAATTCATATAACTATTTACTTCATCAAATATGGGTTAATAAATGGATTTATGACCAAATTTGATAGGTCTCTTGGGGCCTCATTTGGTTCCATCAACATCGACAAGGAATCTATGATGGATATTGAACTATAAAACCGACATGGTCGGTTAGATTGCATGATGGACATTAAATGTCAAAGGTAAGTTTTGCACTACAAATTTTGTCATCATGAGTACAAGATGGATTCATGATTTGGAAATTACGATGTTTTCTCATTTGGTTAATTAGAGTGCGTTTGGTAACTATTCTGTTTCAGGGAGTAATTTTTGATCAAAAATGATTTTTTCTGATTCTGTTCCTTGAAATAATTTTTGAGCAAAAGAACGCGCTTGATAACTATTCAATAGTTATATTCTCGGGATAAAAATGCATTTGGTAAGATTCTTAAATTCTTTTATTTCTTTTAATTTTTTAATACTTTTATTATATTTTTTTCTTAGTTTTCTCTTTTCTCTTTTTCTTTTTTCTCTTCTTCCTCCTTCTTTGTAGCCGGCAACTAAACGAGCCGGGTCGTGCGAGGTTGACCTCGCCTAGATCCGGCGAGGCCGAGCTCACCGGGCCACCACCAGGCGATGCCAACTTGGAGGTGACCCAGTGAGGCCAAGCCTCACCTTGGCTGAGCAAGGTCAACCTCGCCCAGATCTGGTGAGGCCAAGCTCGCTGAGCCACTGCTAGGCGACGTGGACCTAGAAGTGGCTCAATGAGGCTCGGCCTCGCTGGTAGCCAGGCAAGCTCGACCTCCTCGGATCTGGGTGAGGTCGAACCTCGCCCAGCCACGGCGATGCTCGAGCCGATGAGCCTTGTTGTGGCTCGATGTCATCGGGGGTCGGTGACACTTCGGTGAAGTTGCTGGCCTTCGTCTAACCGGCCGTCAACTATAGCCAAGGCTAGCGACCAGCCAAAAGGAAGAAGAAGAAAGGGGAAGAGAAGAAGAGAAAATAAAAGAAAAGAGAAGAAAATAAGAATTGTTCTAGGAACAAGAAGTTATTTTTTTCTACTTTTTTATTCTTTTCCAAATCTATTCCTAAGGACAAACAATAGATTTTTATTCTCGAGAACAAAAATTTTACTAAAGGGATTTCTGTTCTTTTTCCGTTCTGGGGAATAAAAGAACAAAATCAGACACTATTTGAAGTAAAAACAAACAGCTTCTTAACAAGTGGCCTCGAGACACTTTCTTTTGTTAGCAAAATACTTTAAATAATTATTTATCTGATTTATTAGTTTTGATCTTTCTATTTTACACTCCAACTTTAAGTAAATTATGAACTCATTTAATACTAGTATTTTATTTTAGGTTTTACCATTATAAACCCATTTATGACATTATTTACTGAATATAACTAATTCATACAATTATTTTCTTCATCAAATATAAGTTAAGAAATGTATTTATGACCCAATTTAATGGTCTCTTGGGGCATGGTTTGGTTCCATAGACAAGGAATCTATGATGGATATTGAACTATAAAACGGACATGGCTGATTAGATTGCATGATGGACATTAAGGGCATGTTTGGCAACCGGCCAAATAATGAAAATTTCTATTCTTTTGTTCCCAAGAGTAGATTTAGAACAAAAATTCATTTGGTAAAATTTTTATTTATGGGAACAAATTTCTATTTTTTTGTCCTTGGAAATATATTTGGAACAAAATTGTGAAATAAAAAAAAGTTGATTTTTTATTCCCAAGAACAATTCTAAAATCAAGGTAACTTATGCTTTCTTTTTCTTTTTTCTTCTTTCTTCTTGTTCTTCTTCTCTCTTTTTTCTTCTTCAATTGTTGCCGTCGTCGTCGCCACTGTCCACCGCCGTCGATCGCCGGTGACTGGTTGGGCACCGAGCTTCACTGATGGCCAGGCGGGCCTCCCCTGGCCATCGGCAAGCTTCACCTGGATGGGCTAGGCTTGCCTAGCCATTGGCAAGGCTTGATCTCACCTAGATCTAGCAAGGCCGAGCCCCACTGGCGGCTGGGCAAGCTCGGCCTCACTAGATTTGGATTGAAGCCGCTCACCTAGCTACTGGCGAGCCTTGGCTAATGAGGCGCAGCCACGCCGAGGGTTGGCGATGCTCTGATGAGGTCACCGGTTCTTGTCTGGCCGGTCGTTGGTCATCCCAAGACTGGCAATCGACAAACCTTGAAGAAGAAGAAGAAGAAGAAGAAGAAGAAGAAGAAGAGAAAGAAAAGAAAAAAAAATAAAATAAAATTATTAAAAAATTAAAAGAAAATGATTTGGATTAGAAATTTTTAGAACGGTACTAAATGCAATTCTATTATGAGAATAAAAATTTTAGATAATTACCAAACGGCTTAAAATGCTTAAGAATTATTCCTGGGATTTGAATATCTTATTAGAAATTGTTCCCGGGAATAGAGTGGTTACCAAACACGCTCTAAATGTCAAAGGTGAGTTGTGCACTAGAAACTTTGTCATTGTGAGTACGGGATGCTTTTCATGATTTGGAAATCGCAATGTTTCCTCATTTGATTAATTAATGAGTGGCTTCAAGACGCTTTTCTTTTTTTAAAGAAAAATACTTTAAATAATTATTTATCCAATTTATTAGTTAACCCACTTAACACTCACATCTTATTTTAGGTTTTTATTATTATAAAACCATTCATGACTCCATTTACTGAATATAACAAATTCATATAACTATTTACCTCATCAGATATGGGTTAAGAAATTGATTTATGACCCAATTTAATAGGTCTCTTGGGGCCTCGTTTGGCTCCATCAACATTGATAAGGAATCTATGATGGATATTGAACTATAAAACCAACATGGTTGGTTAGATTGCATGATGGACATCAAATGTCAAAGGTCAGTTTCGTACTACAAACTTTGTCATCATGAGTACGAGGTAAAATCGCAATGTTTCCTCATTTGATTTACTAATAAGTGGCCTCGGGACACTTTCTTTTGTTAGCAAAAGACTTTAAATAATTATAGGATAAGTGCAATAGAAGTCCTAAAACTTGTAAAAAGTGCAATTAAGTTTTAAACTCGTCAAATTGATTTAATCGAGTCCTAAAGTTAACACCGCTTAAATTTTTAATAGAAAATGCTGACATAGCATTTAAAATTAATTTTTATTTTCCATATGGCTTTTTAAATTATTTTTTATTCAAATTAGATTTAAAAACTAGAAAAAGAAAAACTAAAATATATTTAAAAAACAAAACAATTCAAAAAAAAAAAAAATCGCCGGAGGGGCCGGTAATGGTCGGCGGCCCCTCCGACGATGGGTGGCGGTGAAGGAAGCGCCTGCCATTTTTTTTTTTTGAACTGTTTTGTTTTTTAAATAATGTTTAACTTTTCTTTTATAGTTTTTAAATCTAATTTAAATAAAAAATAATTTTAAAAAAGCCACATGGAAAATAAAAATTCATTTTAAATGTCATAATCGCACCACATCAACATTTTCTGTTAAAAATGTTGACGGTGTTAACTTTAAGACTCGATTAAATCAATTTGACAAATTTTACAACTTGATTGCACTTTTTACAAGTTTTAGGATTCAATCATATTTTCGTTATAAGTTCTAGGACTTGTATTACACTTATCCCAATAATTATTTATCTGATTTATTGGTTTTCTTCCTTCTATCTTACACTCCAACTTTAAGTAAATTGTGAGCCCATTTAATACTCGTATTTCATTTAAGGTTTTACCATTATAAACCAATTCATGACTCCATTTATTGAATATAATTAATTTATATGACTATTTACTTCATCAAATATGGGTTAAGAAATTGATTTATGACCCAATTAAATAGGTCTCCTCGGGCCTCATTTGGCTCCATCAACATTGATAAGGAATCTATGATGGATATTGAACTATAAAACCAAGATGGTTGGTTAGATTGCATGATGGACATTAAATGTCAAAGGTCGGTTTTGCATGACAAACTTTGTCATTGTGAGTACAGGGTGGGTTCCATGATTTGGAAATCGCAATGTTTCCTCATTTGATTAATTAACAAATGGCCTCGGGACACTTTCTTTTGTTAACTTTAGGACTCGACTAAATCAATTTAACAAGTTTTAGAACTTGATTACACTTTTTACAAGTTTTAGGATTCAATTATATTTTCGTTACAAGTTTTAGGACTTGTATTGCACTTATCCAAATAATTATTTATATGATTTATTGGTTTTCTTCTTTCTATCTTACACTCCAACTTTAAGTAAATTGTGAGCCCATTTAATACTTGTATTTCATTTGAGGTTTTACCATTATAAACCAATTCATGACTCTATTTATTGAATATAATTAATTCATATGACTATTTACTTCATTAAATATGGGTTAAGAAATTGATTTATGACCCAATTTAATAGGTCTCCTCGGGCCTCGTTTGGCTCCATCAACATTGATAAGGAATCTATGATGGATATTGAACTATAAAACCAACATGGTTGGTTAGATTGCATGATGGACATTAAAAGTCAAAGGTCAGTTTTGCACGACAAACTTCGTCATTGTGAGTACGGGGTGGGTTCCATGATTTGGAAATCGCAATGTTTCCTCATTTGATTAATTAACAAATGGCCTCGGGACACTTTCTTTTGTTAACTTTAGGACTCGATTAAACCAATTTGACAAGTATTAGAACTTGATTACACTTTTTACAAATTTTAGGAATCAATCGCATTTTTGTTACAAGTTTTAGGACTTGTATTGCACTTATCCCAACAATTATTTATCTGATTTATTGGTTTTCTTCTTTCTATCTTACACTCCAACTTTAAGTAAACTGTGAGCCCATTTAATACTCGTATTTCATTTTAGGTTTTACCATTATAAACCAATTCATGACTCTATTTATTGAATATAATTAATATATATGACTATTTACTTCATCAAATATGGGTTAAGAAATTGATTTATGACCCAATTTAATAGGTCTCCTTGGGCCTCGTTTGGCTCCATCAACATTGATAAGGAATCTATGATGGATATTGAACTATAAAACAAACATGGTTGGTTAGATTGCATGATGGACATTAAATGTCAAAGGTCGGTTTTGCACGACAAACTTTATCATTGTGAGTACGGGGTGGGTTCCATGATTTGGAAATCGCAATGTTTCCTCATTTGATTAATTAACAAATGGCCTCGGGACACGTTCTTTTGTTAACTTTAGGACTCGATTAAACCAATTTAACAAGTTTTAGAACTTGATTGCACTTTTTACAAGTTTTAGGACTCAATCTCATTTTCGTTACAAGTTTTAAGACTTGTATTGCACTTATCCCAATAATTATTTATCTGATTTATTGGTTTTCTTCTTTCTATCTTACACTCCAACTTTAAGTAAATTGTGAGCCCATTTAATACTCGTATTTCATTTTAGATTTTACCATTATAAACCAATTCATGACTTTATTTATTGAATATAATTAATTTATATGACTATTTACTTCATCAAATATGGGTTAAGAAATTGATTTATGACCTAATTTAATAGGTCTCCTCGGGCCTCGTTTGGCTCCATCAACATTGATAAGGAATCTATGATGGATATTGAACTATAAAACCAACATGGTTGGTTAGATTGCATGATGGACATTAAAAGTCAAAGGTCGGTTTTGCACGACAAACTTCGTCATTGTGAGTACGGGGTGGGTTCCATGATTTGGAAATCGCAATGTTTCCTCATTTGATTAATTAACAAATGGCCTGAGGACACTTTCTTTTGTTAACTTTAGGACTCGATTAAACCAATTTGACAAGTTTTAGAACTTGATTGCATTTTTTACAAGTTTTAGAACTCAATCTCATTTTCGTTAAGTTTTAAGACTTGTATTGCACTTATCCCGATAATTATTTATCTGATTTATTGGTTTTCTTCTTTCTATCTTACACTCCAACTTTAAGTAAATTGTGAGCCCATTTAATACTCGTATTTCATTTTAGGTTTTACCATTATAAACCAATTCATGACTCTATTTATTGAATATAATTAATTTATATGACTATTTACTTCATCAAATATGGGTTAAGAAATTGAGTTATGACCTAATTTAATAGGTCTCCTTGGGCCTCGTTTGGCTCCATCAACATTGATAAGGAATCGATGATGGATATTGAACTATAAAACCAACATGGTTGGTTAGATTGCATGATGGACATTAAAAGTCAAAGGTCGGTTTTGCACGACAAACTTCGTCATTGTGAGTACGGGGTGGGTTCCATGATTTGAAAATCGCAATGTTTCCTCATTTGATTAATTAACAAATGGCCTCGGGACACTTTCTTTTGTTAACTTTAGGACTCGATTAAACCAATTCGGCAAGTTTTAAAACTTGATTGTACTTTTTACAAGTTTTAGGACTCAATCGCATTTTCGTTACAAGTTTTAGGACTTGTATTGCACTTATCCCAATAATTATTTATCTGATTTATTGGTTTTCTTCTTTCTATCTTACACTCCAACTTTAAGTAAATTGTGAGCCCATTTAATACTCGTATTTCATTTTAGATTTTACCATTATAAACCAATTCATGACTTTATTTATTGAATATAATTAATTTATATGACTATTTACTTCATCAAATATGGGTTAAGAAATTGATTTATGACCTAATTTAATAGGTCTCCTCGGGCCTCGTTTGGCTCCATCAACATTGGTAAGGAATCTATGATGGATATTGAACTATAAAACCAACATGGTTGGTTAGATTGCATGATGGACATTAAAAGTCAAAGGTCGGTTTTGCACGACAAACTTCGTCATTGTGAGTACGGGGTGGGTTCCATGATTTGGAAATCGCAATGTTTCCTCATTTGGTTAATTAACAAATGGCCTCGAGACACTTTCTTTTGTTAACTTTAGGACTCAATTAAACCAATTTGACAAGTTTTAGAACTTGATTGCACTTTTTACAAGTTTTAGGACTCAATCTCATTTTCGTTACAAGTTTTAAGACTTGTATTGTACTTATCCTGATAATTATTTATCTGATTTATTGGTTTTCTTCTTTCTATCTTACACTCCAACTTTAAGTAAATTGTGAGCCCATTTAATACTCGTATTTCATTTTAGGTTTTACCATTATAAACCAATTCATGACTCTATTTATTGAATATAATTAATTTATATGACTATTTACTTCATCAAATATGGGTTAAGAAATTGATTTATGACCTAATTTAATAGGTCTCCTCGGGCCTCGTTTGGCTCCATCAACATTGATAAGGAATCTATGATGGATATTGAACTATAAAACCAACATGGTTGGTTAGATTGCATGATGGACATTAAAAGTCAAAGGTCGGTTTTGCACGACAAACTTCGTCATTGTGAGTACGGGGTGGGTTCCATGATTTGGAAATCGCAATGTTTCCTCATTTGATTAATTAACAAATGGCCTGGGGACACTTTCTTTTGTTAACTTTAGGACTCGATTAAACCAATTTGACAAGTTTTAGAACTTGATTGCACTTTTTACAAATTTTAGGACTCAATCTCATTTTCGTTACAAGTTTTAAGACTTGTATTGCACTTATCCCGATAATTATTTATCTGATTTATTGGTTTTCTTCTTTCTATCTTACACTCCAACTTTAAGTAAATTGTGAGCCCATTTAATACTCATATTTCATTTTAGGTTTTACCATTATAAACCAATTCATGCCTCCATTTATTGAATATAATTAATTTATATGACTATTTACTTCATCAAATATGGGTTAAGAAATTGATTTATGACCCAATTTAATAGGTCTCCTCGGGCCTCATTTGGCTCCATCAACATTGATAAGGAATCTATGATGGATATTGAACTATAAAACCAACATGGTTGGTTAGATTGCATGATGGACATTAAAAGTCAAAGGTCGGTTTTGCACGACAAACTTCGTCATTGTGAGTACGGGGTGGGTTCCATGATTTGGAAATCGCAATGTTTCCTCATTTGATTAATTAACAAATGGCCTGGGGACACTTTCTTTTGTTAACTTTAGGACTCAATTAAACCAATTTGACAAGTTTTAGAACTTGATTGCACTTTTTACAAATTTTAGGACTCAATCGCATTTTCGTTACAAGTTTTAGGACTTGTATTGCACTTATCCCCATAATTATTTATTTGATTTATTGGTTTTCTTCTTTCTATCTTACACTCCAACTTTAAGTAAATTGTGAGCCCATTTAATACTCATATTTCATTTTAGGTTTTACCATTATAAACCAATTCATGCCTCCATTTATTGAATATAATTAATTCATATTACTATTTACTTCATCAAATATGGTTTAAGAAATTGATTTATGACCCAATTTAATAGGTCTCCTCGGGCCTCGTTTGGCTTCATCAACATTGATAAGGAATCTATGATGAATATTGAACTATAAAACCAACATGGTTGGTTAGATTGCATGATGGACATTAAATGTCAAAGGTCGGTTTTGCACGACAAACTTTGTCATTGTGAGTACGGGGTGGGTTCCATGATTTGGAAATCACAATGTTTCCTCATTTGATTAATTAACAAACGGCATCGGGACACTTTCTTTTGTTAACTTCAATTTGACAAGTTTTAGAACTTGATTGCACTTTTTACAAGTTTTAAGACTCAATCTCATTTTCGTTACAAGTTTTAAGACTTGTATTGCACTTATCCCGATAATTATTTATCTGATTTATTGGTTTTCTTCTTTCTATCTTACACTCCAACTTTAAGTAAACTGTGAGCCCATTTAATACTCGTATTTCATTTTAGGTTTTACCATTATAAACCAATTCATGACTCCATTTATTGAATATAATTAATTTATATGACTATTTACTTCATCAAATATGGGTTAAGAAATTGATTTATGACCTAATTTAATAGGTCTCCTTGGGCCTCGTTTGGCTCCATCAACATTGATAAGGAATCTATGATGGATATTGAACTATAAAACCAACATGGTTGGTTAGATTGCATGATGGACATTAAAAGTCAAAGGTCGGTTTTGCACGACAAACTTCGTCATTGTGAGTACGGGGTGGGTTCCATGATTTGGAAATCGCAATGTTTCCTCATTTGATTAATTAACAAATGGTCTCGGGACACTTTCTTTTGTTAACTTTAGGACTCGATTAAACCAATTTGACAAGTTTTAGAATTTAGTTGCACTTTTTACAAGTTTTAGGAATCAATCGCATTTTCGTTACAAGTTTTAGGACTTGTATTGCACTTATCCCAATAATTATTTATCTGATTTATTGGTTTTCTTCTTTCTATCTTACACTCCAACTTTAAGTAAATTGTGAGCCCATTTAATACTCGTATTTCATTTTAGGTTTTACCATTATAAACCAATTCATGACTCCATTTATTGAATATAATTAATTCATATGACTATTTACTTCATCAAGTATGGTTTAAGAAATTGATTTATGACCCAATTTAATAGGTCTCCTCGGGCCTCGTTTGGCTCCATCAACATTGATAAGGAATCTATGATGGATATTGAACTATAAAACAAACATGGTTGGTTAGATTGCATGATGGACATTAAAAGTCAAAGGTCGGTTTTGCACGACAAACTTTGTCATTGTGAGTACGGGGTGGGTTCCATGATTTGGAAATCACAATGTTTCCTCATTTGATTAAGTAACAAGCGGCCTCGGGACACTTTCTTTTGTTAGCAAAATACTTAAAATAATTATTTATTTGATTTATTAGTTTTAATCTTTCTATCTTACACTCCAATTTTAAGTAAATTGCGAGCCCATTTAGTACTCGTATTTTATTTTAGGTTTTACCATTATAAACCCGTTCATGACTCTAATCTTTGAATATAATGAATTTATATAACTATTTACTTCATCAAATATGGGTTAAAAAATATATTTATGACCCAATTTAATAGGTCTCCTTGGGCCTCCTTTGGTTCCATCAACATTGACAAGGAATCTATAATGGATATTTAACTATAAAACCAATATGGTCGGTTAGATTGCATGATGATCATTAAGGGCCTGTTTGTTAACTTGTCCAACAGTGAAAATTTCTATTCTTTTGTTCCCGGGAGTAGATTTGGAATAGAAATGTGTTTGATAAAAACTTTGTTCCCAAAAACAAATTTCTATTTTTTTTTTGTTCTCGAAAGTAGATTTGGAATGGAATCGAGAAGTAAAAAAAAGTTGATTCTTTGTTCCCGGGAACAATTCTAGAATCAAGCACCTATTTTCTCTATTTTCTTTTCTTTTTTCTTGTTCTTCTTCCATATTTCTTCTTCTTCAACTATCATCGCTACTGTCGCTGCTGTTGCCATCCATCGCCATCCACCGGTCCGACGAACTCCAGTGAGGCCGAGCCCAGATTTGGCAAGGCCCATCTCTCCCAACTGTCGAGGCACCGTGAGGTCAATGTCACTCGGCCAAGGTGAGGCTGACCTCGCAATGGCCCAGCGAGGTCGAGCCTTGTTGGTGACCGAGCAAGCTTGGCCTCGCCAAATTTGGGCGAGGCCGCTCACCTAGTTGTCGACGAGGCTCAGTCGATGAGGCACAGCCTGGTCGAGGGCCGACAACGCTCTAGTGAGGTCGCCGGCCACCTTGAAGAAGGGGAGAAAGAAAGGAAAAAAAAGAAAAGAAGAAAAAAGAATAAAATTATTTACAAAATAAAAAAAAATGATTTAAAGTAGAAATTTTGAGGACGGTACTAGACGCTATTCTATTTCAAGAATTGAAATTTTGGATAGTTATTAAATGACTTAAAATGCTTAAAAATTGTTCCTGCAAACAAAATAAAAAGTAATTATTTCTGATCAGAAATTATTCCCGGGAACTAGGGGTGTGTAACCGGACCGGGTTTACCCGGTTCCCGGTCCAGCCCACCCGGAAAACAGGGTTGGGAACCGGTTCTAGTTGAAACCGGTCTGGGAACCAGTTCCCAAACCTGAGACCCTGTTTGAACCGGTCCAAGAACCGGTTCCGAGGGTTTACCCACCCGGGAACCGGATTGACCGAACTGGTTTGGGAACCGATTGGAGGACTGGTTTGTAAGCCCCCAAAAAAGACCAAAACCCTAATTTCTACTTTCTATCTTTACCGGCTTCCTCTCCTCCCGCGACACCCGCAGACAGCAGCTCGCAACCTCCGCCCGTCCAACGTCCGCCGATCCCGGTTCCGCTCGCCCACCGTTGCCCCCCTGAAATTGTGACATCGCCTCTGTCAACTCGGTTCTTGGTTGCTTGCCAGCCTTGCTTCGAGCTCCCCTCCCGAAATCGCAAAGCTGACGCTGCCTCTGCCGCTCTCGTCGCACCCCTTGTGCTTGCACCACTGCCGCCGTTCCGCCGGTCATCTGAAGCTCCGCTCCACTAATTCTGCCCGCGAAGCCGCTGACCCCCGCTGAGCTCGCACCCGAGCGCCGACGCCGCCTCCGTTCGATCTCGCCGTTCCACCTGCTGCTGTTACCTCGCCAACACCCCTGACCCGCAGATCTCGCGTCCGCAAGCTCACCTTGTCGCATCTTCGAGCAACCCACAGTAGCCCTTCCTTCGCCGTCCCCTCCGCCTTAAATAAGGAACGATGGCGACGACACTTTCTCTCTCTACCAAGAAGCTCCATCTCCATCTCCCTTTCTCTCTCTAGCGTCTCCGTCGTCTCGCCACGGGGATGAGGGAGGAGGAGGAGGAGGTGGAGGAGGGGGAAGCAGAGATTGACCGCCTGCCCGTCGACGTGCTGGCTTCATGATCCCGTCCTTTGCCGATTTGGTGCGGTACATGCTCTAGATCGCGGGGAGTTCCCATTCTTGCTTTCTAGTTCCAGGGAAAGAAGTTGTTTTGTCTGCGGTTCCGTGTGGTGTTGATGATTCTGAGACATGGGTTGTGATCAAAAACCGAAATTTCCTCGCAGGGCAAATGGTGTGTGCAGGAAATGGAAGCGTGGGGTGAAGCTGTCGCTAGGGCGGAGGGAGAGGCTCAGCTTCGCAGGGCTGAAGATGGACGACGATTCCACCGCCCGCGTCGTTCACCGCGCATATGCCCTCCGTGAACTCGACATGTACTCCCTCTGTCTCTGTCTCTATCTCTCTGTTTACCGTGTAGCATGATTGATGGAGGGTTGTTGGCAGTTTGTTAGGATTCTTCTTGAATTTGGAGATTGGTACATGGAGGATTAGTTACTTAGGAATTGTTTGATGATTAGCTTATGATGTGTCTTTATGGATTTTTGAACTTTTGCTGACTGAATTGTCCGTAGTTCGAAGATTTGTTGGGGCTGCCATATTACCGATGAAGGGCTGTACAGAATTTCACTGACGAAATGCGCGGCGAAGCTTACGTCCATCTCTCTGTTGGGGATGATAGGGGTCACCGACCAAGGTGTTGTTAAGCTGGTATGTTTGTCGTTTCGAAGAGATGGTTTGCTTCTGCAAATGTTATGTGTGTAGGCTTTAGTCTTGTTCTGTGGTTGGAGCGATTTCTGGGTGTTGATGGTCGTTTCTTCATTCAGAATTCTGATGCTAGTGTTCCTCAGTGATAGTGTCGGCGTTGCTTATTAGTCATATTGTGCAATCTGATAAAAATCAGTGCAAGAACTTGAAATTGTCAATACCTTGCTCTGTTGATGATTATCTATTTTATTCGCATGCCACTTGTCTATGGGATAACTGAGCCTGAAGTTCTCTCACAATCCAGTCCTAACTTTTTTTCCAAAAAGTTTGACCATCAAGTCCTTTTGATGCACGAGGCTTAGAACTTCTTGTGTGCTTTCCCCATCATCTGACATATGGTAGTCGGTATATCCTGAGAGACCTACTCTTTAGATCGATGAAGTGTCGCAACAGTTTGTCACTGAGCATCATTCTATAAAACAATCACGATCCATACACCTGATTTTTTGTCTCAACACATGCTCCCTCGTGGACGTGTTGTGTAGCGTTGTCCACCTCATATGTATGTAAATTTAGCTTCCTGATTAAGCCATTTCTGCAGATTGCAAGAGCTACTGCTTTGCAACATCTGAATATCGGCAGCACATTCATCACCGATGAATCATTATATGCAATTGCCAATAGCTGTCCACATCTGAAGGTGTGTTGCTCTGGGTGTTTACATGAGTGTTGTACAGTAATTTTTTTGTAAAACAGGTTCCATTATAAATAGGGTTAATCCTGTTCCTGGATCGGAAAAACAGGATGGGTCGGGAACAGAGTCCAATGCAAATAAGGTCGAGTACAGGGTCCAAAAAAAGAGAACCAGTTATAATAGGGTCAGGTACAGGGTCCAGGTCTAGACCCTATCCACCCTGGACCCGATCACTCCTACCGGGAACGGAAGCGTTTTCAAACGCGCCCTAAATGTCAAAGGTTGGTTTGCACTACAAACTTTGCCATCGTGAGTATGGGGTGGGTTCCATGATTTGGAAATCACAATGTTTCCTCATTTGATTAATTAACAAGTGGCCTCGGGACACTTTATTTTGTTAGCAAAATACTTTAAATAATTATTTATCTGATTTATTAGTTTTGATCTTTCTATCTTACACTTCAATTTTCAAGTTTTTCTTTTTTTTTTTTTCATATTCCACTTTCGAAGTTTGAATGCATGAAATTTTCAGCTAACTATGGCGGATCAAGATTATGGATTTGGGACCGAAATTCTGGCTAACTAGTAGACACAATATTTTTCATTGAAATAGCATATATAAACTTTTCTTTTCCTAAAATTTTTTTCACTTAAATCATATGAATTTTTTGGAACTACGAGGTGCGGGGGCTACCAACATGCCTCCTAGGTTTGTCGGTTCCATTTGGCTCTCTCTATCTTGCTCTTTTTGCTCGATGGAGTCTCTCCCTCTCTCATATTCATAGACAAGACATGTAGCAAGGTCAAAACGTAATGCGTGTTTATGTAGCTATTGGTCAAAAAGCATCTTTCGGGCTCAGGTAGCAAAAGGGGAGCTATGGAATACACTTTAGAAGTAGACGCATTAAAACTATTTATGATTATTCTATGACTATGCAATTATAGAAATGACGCACTTGATTTAATACCGAACCGGGTTGGCGGTCAACAAATTTGTGCAGTGTTGAACTAGATAAAAATATTGTTATTAAAGTACAGGGCAGTGTAAATTATGGGGTGCATTGAAACTGGTGAAACTGACTGTTCTGAACTTACGGGTGGTTCAGAGGCTTGTAGGGTAGGTTCAAATTTCAGATTGTCGGAACCGGTATTCACTTGGTAGATAAGTTCTTGGAAGTCATTAGGATTTCCACTTCAATGTACAAAGAGAAATGAGCCAATCCCTGGGAGCTCAATTTACGAAATAAAAACTTCTTGGGCCGAAAAAAATTATAAAAATGCAGAGTCCAAAGTGGTACCCACGGCCCGTCTAGGCCCGTTTGTCCATCGGGCCTTCGCCGGGCCGAAATCACCAAAAGGCCACGTAGGCCCGACACGCCACGTGTCGAAGCCTGGTTGGACCCTTCAGGTCCCTAGGGTTTAAGCCGAGTGCGAAGTGACGAACGGATCTAATTCTCGAAACCCATCTCCTAAAACCCCTGGCTGAAGCTCCTCTTCTTGCGCTCGACGATGGAAATGCAATCGGTTTGTCTGGGGATCTCCGCCCCGAAGCCCAAGCTGTTCGATCACCGCCTTGTCTGTCGCCATTCTGTAAGTATATACACGTGCGAATGAATCATCTATTTCTCGAGTAATTTGAACTACTCTTTGACGCCGTTCTCTGGAATGCTTTCCACCAGATTCATGGGGGCAGCATAAGGTCGAAGGACCGAAGAGCTTGCGTTGAGAGGACACCGACCTGTATGTTCACTCTTTTCTGGCACACCCTTTTGTTTTTTCCCTTGAGTATGGCGGTTTTGTCGAGTTTTATTTGAGCTGAGGTCACTGCATTGCGAGTTCACAGGACTGAGTTTCTTTCGCGTTTGATATTCGAGTTTAGTTTGAAATGGGGAGTTGGTGATTGTTAGAAGCTCTAATTAGAGTTATGGATGATCAGCCTTGATGCCACGATTGAAGGAGGTTTTGAAGGATGGCTTGAGCAGGGGAGCTACCCTGTGCGCGAGTAGAGGGCGTGGTGCGGGTGTGGTGGTTTGTCGTGCCGGCGGGGTGGAACCTTTCAGAGGAAAGTCGGGTTCTGTGTCATTCCATGGGTTGACTCATCAACTGGTTGAAGAAGCGAAATTGGAGTCCGCTCCTTTTGAGAAGGACAAGGGGTCATATCTATGGTTGTTGGCCCCTGCTGCCTTGATTTCATCGATGATTCTTCCGCAGTTCTTTCTTGGAAATGCGGTTGAGGCGTACTTGAAGAATGAAACTCTCGTAGGTATCATTTAATTCAAATTCACCCTTGATTATGCCTTGCTTGGCTCGTAACTGGAGTCTGCTAAAAAAAAGAGAGAGAAGAAAGCTTGCTTGTCCAACTCTGAGGTGAAAATCAAGTGGATTCACAGTCATGCAGAAAATAAGCCCCAGAAAGAAGCAGGCCTTGATATACATATTCTTTTTTAATAGTCTTCATTACCCTTTGGTTTATCATGTCAGATTCTTATATTTAGACAGGCCTATTAATGCTATTTACTGTTCAAATTTCAACATACAGTGATTACAAGAGTAAATATTATGCTTCGATGAGGCTTATTTGATGCTGGAAAATTTGAAAAATAGTCTCGTGATTAGTGTAGTTTCTCAAATTGGAAATTGGTGGAACTGGGAAGGGAATAAAGACATGGGAATTGTCTTTATCACCAAATAGGATTTTTTTTGTGAATCACATATGGACTGTCTTAATATTGTTTTGCTTTTGCAGAAATCGTAACTTCTTTGTCTTTCGATGCTATGTTTTACATCGGTCTTATGACCTTTCTGCTCGTAACTGATCGTGTTCAAAGACCATATCTCCAATTTAGTCCAAAGAGGTGGAGTCTCATTACAGGACTTAGAGGATACTTAAGTTCTGCTTTCTTCACAATGGGTTTCAAGGTGGTCATCCCGGTATTCACTGTGTACATAACTTGGCCTGTAGTTGGTCTGCCATCCCTTATTGCAGTAGCTCCTTTTCTCATTGGATGCCTTGCTCAACTTGTTTTTGAGAAGAGTCTTGAGAAGAGTGGGTCATCATGTTGGCCCCTGGTCCCTATACTTTTTGAGGTATTTAGTGCTCTCTCCCATTCTCTTTCCCTCTCTCACCAGAGTACTTGTACACATGCACAGATGCATGTGCAACACGTGTTGCACCCACAAAGACAGAGGTTGTATGCATTCTGATTTTGTGTTAATTTTTTAGGTGTATAGATTTTATCAGCTAACGAAAGCTGCTCATTACATTGAGCGGCTAATGTTTGCAATGAAAGATCTTCCCACATCTCCAGAAGTGCTTGACAGAAGTGGTGCCCTGGTTGCCACAATTGTGAGTTTCCAAATCCTTGGTTTGTTGTGCCTTTGGTCCCTGATTACATTTCTTCTGAGGCTTTTTCCTTCTAGACCTGTATCAGAGAACTATTAGTTTTTCTTGGGATGCTGTATATATTTTGTCATGTTCTTGAACCATTGGCAACATAAATAACTTTTGACTTTCCATGTTTTGTTACTCTTATGTACTTGATGGAATACATAAGTAGGGTAGTCTCAGAGTTCACACAATCTTTCGTTTATCTCATTACTTCTTGTCAACATTTGTTATGTGATCCTTGCTCCATGAGTCACTCCAGTGTTAGAAAGATTATCCACTCTAGAAGGACAAAAGCTGTAGCCATCGAACACGTGCATCAGAGTTAGCTGTCATGCTGGCGTCTAGGTTCATCTCTTTTCACAATGCTTTCGGCATGTTAACCTGTTTAGTTCTTGCTTCCGAAAGTAGATGGTGTTTCTGTGGTCTGATATCTTTTTCTTTCTGACACCTATGTTACTTCCTGGTCGTGATGTTAAGATTTTCTTTTGCATTGCATTCATTGTTTTAAAAGTATCTAAAGGCTTATATGCTTCTCAACTTTGACATTATATAGGTCGTATACATTTTAGTGGCATGGAATCTCCCAAATCATCTTGTCGTTCTAGATGTTAGAGGGAGAAAATAACTTACGTACGGTTGGCTTATATGGCTCATTAGATTGCCTCAGCTTTTGAGTTGACCTAGGCGTTCATCATTTAACCTTTTGTAATTACCTATTGGAAAATCTATTGGATGCTTGTGATTGCCATGAAGTCAAACTGGGGTGACCATGATCATTCTGCGTGATTTCGCAGCTATGATATTAATTGCTTTCTTCTGTAAAATGTTTTTGTTGTGTGATTCGATGTCAAGAACTTTGCAAATCTTGCTGAACCAAAATGACAGCACAATATTTTCACCGACTAGCCAAAGTATTCTATTGTGTGTCTATGTTTGCTGCAAGCAAATTATAAGATGAGAGTCATCGAATGTTGTTGATTATGAGGAGAAGGTGTCTTTAGCTACTCACTGGAGATGAACTAGCCTGATGTATTTTGGTGAAGTCCCATCAAAATATTCCATTAGTCTTACTATGGACCCCTACCCATTGTGTAAAGTGGGTGCTGCATGGAGCTGTTGATGTTGGAATAGGGTGTGAGGCTTGATCTACTTCTCGAGGACATTGTGTGAGATTCAGTTATTCACTTGGTTATGTTTGTGATTGCGTGCTGCAATTATACACCGCATTGGAGTTATCTCAGTTGTAGAGCCGCTCGTTACTCATGAGTGCCAAGATAGTAGAGTACCGTGAAATATTGGCATTTTGCCCATTGGCCGTTCCTGTCAGTTTCCACACGAGTACGATGTTCACGGTGCCTTGGAAAATTGGAGTTTCACCATTTGGATTCATGTTGGTGTCCATGTTCACTGCCTTGTTGGCACTCTGATCAACCGTCTAGCAACTGTCCTTGATGATAATGAATGAAGCCTTTGTTTGGTGGGGCTACTTAGTGGCTCATCCCATGTGCTTGTGGAATGAAATGCGTCTTATTGCCCTTCTGTCGAAGGCTCTAAAGTAAATCGTACCCTTTACGATGCTTTTCTTTCTCGGAAAATCAATGCTTTGGAAATAATGTTATGAAATTTATCATTTCTATTGCTTACAAAAATGAAATAGGGGAAAAACGTTTTCATTTGCATTGATATTATTAAAAATATTTTTGGTCGATTGAATGTTTGAATCATTTTCTGAAGGACATTTTTCAAATAGTTGATTTTTTGTCAAATAAACGCACCTTTAGCAGACAAATATAAGATATGAGTGTTAGTATCGCAAGCTTCAACTTTCATCTTTAAGATTCCAGTACACTAAAGAAACAGATTATTGGGAAAAATATGTGCCGATGGATGGGCCATGAGATAGTAGTTTGGAGGATACATGGTTTAATTATCATGGCCCGAGCTAAATAAAGTGGATGACCCATCTATCATCTTTAGATCTTATTTAAAGGGTTTTACACTCGCTATAGAATATTCGATTTGAGTCGTAATTATTTAGTCTATTCATAGATTTATGAGCCTGGCATCATAGTCTATACGTCAGGAGCTTGAAAATCTTTTCAAATGAGTTAGCAAATATGTAAAGTACAAATTGGTTAGAAATTTGCTTATGACATGATTCAAAATTTTGATCTCTTGGAAAGTAACGCGACCTTTTTAACGGTGGATTTTGCGCTTGGTAGCGAAAGGCTTGTGGCGTGACTAATTTGGGCCGTCGCTACGTAGCGATTTTAGTCTCCTACACATCATCGCTGGAGTCAGCAATTTCAACGAGCGCATGAGGTTTTACTGAACGTGGAGGAAACGCGCCATTTCTACGCGCACATCCACTGGCGTTTTGGCTGCTTCTTGGATGGAAAGATCTCCTTTCCAACTGTTCCTTCTAGAATTTTTCGTTTTAAAAACACATTTTTATGGTCTGTTTATTGCAGTTTGCTGTTTCTATTTAGTATTCTTCCTCTACAATTTTAAAAGAAGCGAAAATTCTTTATTTTTTGAAATATTCTGAATAAATTATTAATATGCACATGGAGGTGGAAACGTGATTATGTGAGGGTCGAACTGAAGTTTTTTGTAAAATCTAAGCTTAGGGTTCGACATATACATATTTTCACACGAAAATTTCGTACCGCCGTCGACCCTCTTCCGGGCACGTCTCTATTTTTCTTATATTGCATTAAAGATTTCTAATTGTTTCTCGTCATTAAAAATATAAATAGTGAGAGCTGGAAATGGGAATAGCCTCGGCCACGATGAAGGCGTGGGATATTTTTGCCCGTTCGGTCGTTCTTGCGCTCCCACGTGCCGCGTCCGTGAATCCTCGACGGCAACCAAACTCAACTCCGCTCGTCCGTCCTCTCACCCTCTCTCGCGTTGAAGTACCCGAAAGACGCCTGCCGCCACGTGTCCGGGTCTAATGCACGGGGCCCCCACGCGTCGAGAGAAGCGCGAAGGAGCCACGTGCGAGTCATGGGCCTCGTGCCTCCGTTGGTTCACGTCGACTTGTTCAAAGGTAGACCGAAACCCGCCTCCCCAAGGAAAAGCGAAACAGCGACGCAAGCACAGGCTCTGATATTCTTCTCCTTCTGCATGTAGCGACAAGCACACTGCGTGCTAAATATGCCTCGAATCTTCCCTCCCGTCCACCACGTTCCGCGCCTTCCTTCCTATATAAATAAACCCTTTGGCGTAATCAACCTTTAGACCAAACCAAGAAGCGACCTTTCAAAGAAGGCTCTCCCGAACAATGGCGACCGCTAGACTTTTACGGACGCCGGCCGGGCCTTTCTCCTCTTCTGGGTCGCGGTCTTTTGCTGCTGCTGCTGCGTCGGCAAGGACGACCGTCGGGTGCTTAAGCTCGGCGGCTCCGTCGGGCGGCGCAGAAAGGAGCGGCTTCGAAAGAGAGGATGCTCGCAAGAGAACGCCGAAGGTGGTCGTGAAGGCCGCGGCGGTTGCTGCTGAGTCCGAGAGATTGATGACGGCCGAGCCTCGAATGCTTCGCGTGGCCGTGGATCTGGCTTTGTTTATTGGGAATACCCTGAGAGCCGCGCTGGTCGTTCTGAGAGCAGCTGTGAAGAGGAAGCCGAAGAGGTTAAACGTCCAGTGTCTTCTTGAGAAGGTAATTAACCCCGCTTCTCATTTGAATCCTGTAGTTCGTACAACGTAGGAGCTTACACAATATCTTGCTATGTACATCAGAAGTAACAAATGACGATCACATAGATCTGGAATCCTTTCTTTCCCACCTTAATGAATTGGGTGTGATTTCTTGCAGGCGATAGTCGACTGCCGGTTTTTCACGTTATTCGCGGTTGCGGGATCGTTACTGGGCTCGGTGCTGTGTTTTCTGGAGGTAATAACGCACATACGCCTCCTAGTTCCTATCATGCAATACTTGACCACTTCCTTTCCACGCGCTTCCTTCATCCCGAATCGATCTGAAAGATGACGAGGGGTTCCCGATCATGTTGCAGGGTTGCTCCATCATTATCGGGTCGTACATGGAGTACTTCCAGTCGATGTCGCAGATATCCCATCAAGGGCACGTGGTGCAGCTGCTTGTTGAAGGCTTAGGTATCTTCTCTTCTATCATTCGGTGCTAGTCGAGTTACACATACCATCGATGACTATTGAAATGCATGCAGGCGAAGATACATAACTTAGTTGGTCTGAAACTTCACAAAAGTGATAAATTTAATGAGCAAATGGGTTTACCAGTTCTTACATCTGTATATGCACATGTTTTCATAAACGGACTATAGCTAGGGATCTGGCATTATACCACCCGATCGATGTTTGCGTTCGTTTCTGCCATGTTCTCGACCCGTAGTTGTTGATCTGTTTGGGGTTCGACGCAGATATGTTCTTGGTCGGAATGGCAATGCTGACATTTGGGGTTAGCTTGCACGTGATGTTCGTCGGGTCGCAAGCCAAACGAGAGAGAGGGCCGTGGCTTTCCGGGTCCAACCTCTTCGGCCTCTACTATCTGACGGTGAGCTTTCCATCCTCTCCATTCGTGAGCATATATATTCCAACAAGATATTACGTATGATGATGGTGATGGTATCCATTGTTGACGACAGAATCACACAATCTAAGTTTTTTTCTTGATGTTGCTTGATCAGAAGGTTCCGCCGTGGGCCGAGGCGCAGTCGATTTCGCAGGCCAAGTCGAGGATCGGGCATGCGATGATGATGATACTTCAAGTCGGGGTGCTGGATAAGTTCAAGAGCGTCCCCGTCCAGACCTGCTTGGATCTCGCCTGCTTCGCGGGAGCCGTGCTCCTCTCCTCGGCTTGTATATTCCTCCTCTCGAGACTTTCTCTGGGCAGTTCTTCCGCTAATAGTGCAACGGAGAAGAAACCACTGTAAAGGACTCGAATATCTTGATGGTCAATGTCGAGAACAAGCCCTTCTGAGGAGGCACATGCGACTTCCACTTCTTTCATTTCATGTGTTCCATTTTTTTATACCATTTTTTTATGATGGAATTGTAAACATGTTCTTCTCTAGGGCGACGTGATTTATTTTGCCTATATAATATTGATGATATGCTACGAAAATTTTGCCATAGAGATCTTGAATTGTTGTGACCATGTCTCTCTTTCTGTTCCGTCACTTCCATCCGATTTGATCTATGCAAGAAAGTGGAAAAAGTCGCCGATCTCTCTCTCTTGGACATTTTTCTCATAGAATGGTTGAATGACCTAAAGAAAAAACAAGTCGCTAAATCAAAGACTAATCCATAAATTAATGATTCTATGAAACGAGTAAACCAGTCACTCTTGAAAAAAAATATCAGTTTAGGCATTGCCTAACTACTGGTGTGCAATTTATGAGTGCTTTTATTTTACTTTTCTGTTTCCTTCACATCTGTTTCCTTCACAACATATTAAGGTAAAATCCGAATCATCGGTTAAAGTCATCCTCCACCTTAGCATGTTAGGTGAGATATTGATTAAAGTCATCCTCCACAATGCACTTAAGTTAGAATTCGATTAAATAAAAGAATACATCTTTTATATATAAGTGCACGGTCTAGTTTTGATACTAAGATTAAAAAATATATAAAACTGAGAATATATTTCTATATATTTCGTAATGAATAGTGCGTAAGCTTATTTATAAACTTTTACCATATGATTATTTAAGATAACAATGTGATCAATTGTGATCAATCAAGAATATGCAGTCTTTAAGGAAATATCCTAATTACTCTAACGGTTGTTATTTACTTGGGAAATAATGAAAAATATCTCCTTTTCCATGGAAAAAAAAAAGGTTCTACAGCAAATCCAGTTCATTAAGAATTAGTTCAGTTGAAAAACAAAAAAAAAAAGAAAAAAATTCTAACTTTTCCTCTTAAGAGCCTAGAGAGGGAACTGGCAATGCTTATGCTTATGTTTTAACGTTGATTAATGCAAAAGGTCGCTAACGTAATTAATCAATAAATTAATAATCTTATTGAAAGGTTTCAGTGCACTTGTTAAACATACCATGTGAAGAAAGCTTTATAACATGTCCCCTAAGAAAAACAAATCCAGTAAAATCATATGGTTCCTAAATTTTTTATTTTTTTAGGGCACTTCTATAATATGCTATGTGATATCATCACTTGTTGTCATAATTAAAATGAAACACCGTGATATGCCCATCACTCGTCATAATCAACCGACAAAAATTACTTTAGAAATTCCTCAATTGAATCTAGAAAATTGGCCAAAAAAGGATATGGTTCGATGGCTCAAAATCATTACAATGAGTACCGATGAACATTGAACTAATCAATCTAGCATAAGAATTGGACTAAATCAATTTGGATCAATTGGTTCAAGGCCAATTCCAAATTTGGTTCTAAGAACCTACAATTGTCTAGAATCGATTTGATTCTTCAATTTCAAGTGGGAAGTGCTAATATTACTCGAAAATAAATTTAACTAATTTGGTTATTGATTCCAAGATATAAGTAATGCATAATTATATAAATGATCTTTAAACTTTGATCAAATGTATAATATGATTAATGAATTTTTAATTTATTTAATAAATTATATGATATCTAATATAATCATTTCATTAATTCAAGTTTAGAAATAACATTCAATATTTTATATAGTTTATGAACTAAAATGAATATATAGAAAAAGCTCATGAATTACATCAAATAAATTCATACTTCAAAAATTATATTATTAATAAGATTAAAGTTCAAGAACCACGTTATTCAGCCTAAGTGTGATAACTCATTCTTCATTGCAAGTAGTAACTCGCTCGTGAAGAACGAATCCGCAAGCCAAAACCTGGTTCGGTCGGCGAATCGGAAACTCGCGGCGGAGCTGCCCCGGTCGTCGTTGCTCGCGGCGGAAACGGGAGATTGCGGCCGGTTCCGAGCGAGATCGCGAGAGCCGGAGAGCCGGTGGAGGCCGTTTCGTCGGAGCTAGTCCAACTCTTGTAGCGCTCAAATCCGTCGCCGTCGCCGTCGTCCATTGCGTGTTCAATTTCGCGCATTCTTCTGGCGTCTTCTCTAGCCTGGTAATGCTCTCAATGGAGCTCGCAGGGATTTTTTCTTCTTCTTCTTCTACGTGGGGGTCTTGGAAAAGAACCGATTTTGCGGATAGTAAAGTAATTTGCAGTCGATGTTTCGTACTGGGCTAGCCAGAACCGACCGCCCGATTCGGTTCCCAGTTCACACTTCACAGGACCAATTCCTGTTCTAGGCTGGGAAACCCATCATCCGATCCCTTCGCTAGTACGTATTGCTCTGCCAATTTGGATCGGCAAAAACTGTAAATTCCGAACAGAGGATTGGTGTTTTCGTTTCTGTTCTCACTTTATTATGACAGTGTTTGGAGAAGGTTGGATTGGAGAAGGTTGGATTTGCCGAAGTTTAATTTTCAGTTCAACTTGATTCGTAGGTCCTTTCGGAGCAGGACAACTTGAAACCCGAAATCGGGTGTTTTTTTTCTGTACTTTGTGCTTGAGTTGTAGGTGGAATGACTTGCAGGGCAACCGTTTGATGAAATGGGTTGGGATACTTGTTTTATCTTTAGTATCTGAACTAGGTGGGATGCTCAAAAGGAGCCAAAAAAAAAAGTGATTTTGTTTTTATCTTTTCTGCAAATTTTAGAAGCTGGGTGTGTTGCATCCCCTTGGAAATAGTTTGTCCAATGTCTGCATGGCGACTGCTTGATGGGTTTCCCTCCTCTTATGTTGATTTATCTCATTGAAGTTTCAGTGATTGGCGGACAAGCAAAGCTTTTTGATGGAGTGTGTGGTCCAAGGAATTATAGAGACACAGGTAAGTTTCAAAATGGCTTTATGCAGCTCATCGGATGAAAGTTTTGTCCTTTCTTTCATTCCTCTTTAGTCTTTTAAGTTTCTCGTCGCAGCAAATTAATAGAGGCAGAGTTTAATTTTTAGTACAAACTTATGCTTCTCTTTTTTGAGATGATCTTGTCTTCAGATTGTGTATGGGTGCTTTAGTTTATTGATTCATTCTGCTGGTGTATTATCTCCTAACTTTGCTGTTAAATTATCAGAAGCTTAATCATGTATCTGAAGTAAAATGAAGTTTCATCGTTCCACTTTTTAATCAGAACACCTGCTATTATTTAGTGATCTAGTTGGAGGTCATCAATTCGTCATTAAGATTTCACTCTAGAATGTTTTTAGAATTGCATTAACTGTTACAATGCAGCTTTAAATTGGGAAACTGCTGTCTTTGATTGCACTAGACATTCTCTGATCATATAGTTGATGGATGTCTTCACTAACAAAGCAGTAGATGATCTCTTCAGAAATAAATTAAGAAGCAAATCCGAAAGAATTTTTTGACTTTATCTGTGTATCATTTTCCCAATATATGGTTCTTTACCTCTGAATTCCTAGCTCCACTATCTACTGCTATGTCTTGCGTTTCTTATGTACACTTTTAACAGTTTTTGCTTTACTCATATTACGTAGCATGTTGAGGCCCTTGAGATCCTTCTGCAAGGTCTTTGTGGTGTTCAAAAAGAACGCTTGAGGATCCATGAGCTATGCCTGAAAAGCAGTCCAAATCTAGGTGATTTTTACAAATTTACAACCCAGAGGCTTGGATATCTGTCAGTCCAACTTAAAATATTAATCTCTACATTGCAGGTGCAGTACCCTCAGAAGTTCAAATATTGTGTGATCTTGCGCAACCAGAACCTAGTTGGTAAAGTGTGATTTTTTTTCCAAATATTGCTCCTTGTTTGTTTGGATGGTATAGAGAAGATGCAATCTTTCTCACTCGATTATCCTTCAGGACTGTTCGGCATGTTGGGGGCTCAATGAGAGGCACTGGTGCTGAACAAATTTCAGTTCTTGTGAGACCCATGGTAGAAAGCAAAGCGAGCAAGAATGTACTTCGTTTCTTTTATGCTCTTGGCTACAAATTGGACCACGAGCTGCTGAGAGTGGGATTTGCCTTTCACTTCCAGAGGGGTGTTCAGATTACCGTTACTGTATCTTCAGTAAATAAGATGTTAAAATTACATGCGACGGATGAGGCTGTGCCAGTGACACCTGGTATGCAGCTGGTTGAAGTAACTGCTCCTGCAACATCAGAGAACTATACTGAAGTAGTTGCAGCTGTGACTTCATTTTGTGAACATCTTGCTCCGTGAGTTCCTTAAAAATGTCCCATCCTTTTGTTAGCGTAATATGTGTCTCTGTGGTCCTCTCTCCTGCAAGCTGTTAGGATTGGGCTCATCTTATGTTTGATTGCCATATATAATGCATGTTTTAGACTTGGGTTTCAGAAGAAGAGACTGTTTATCAGATTGAATCAGAATAAATGTTTGGAATACTCATCTTGCTTGTCTAAATATATGATGCTCCTTTTAAACTTTTGACCATATTTGTCATTATTTGTTTTCAGGCTCTTGCATCTGTCAAAGCCAGGCATCTCAACTGGGGTTGTGCCAACAGCGGCGGCTGCTGCTGCATCTCTTATGTCTGATGGTGGAGGTACAACTTTATAACAGGATCATAAACTGTAGAAGGTTGTCTAATACTACATGTTGCACCCAGAGCTTCTTTGTTTGCAATGTAGGTCCTTCCCATGCTATGGCGGTAGTTATTCTTCTCACCTAACTGCATAGTGATGAATCAACCAAGAAGTGAAATGGCACTTTATTCTCATTTCTTGTGGTTCTGATATTGTAACCAACATTCTTAGAGTAAGATTTTCATTAGGTTGTTCCAGCTTAGCTTGATTCTCAATGGTTTAAGCTGGCCATGGCAGTCGTCATGCCCCATTCTCCTGTAATTTGTTGATTACAAGTTTACAGTGATGTTACAGACCCCTTGAGACAATCAATGATGATAGTTAACTCCGTTTATTGGGGTGGATTGGACATGGATGATCTTGTTCGCCTAGTTGAATTGGTGGTTGCTAGCTAATCATTAGTTTAGGCTGAGGGTATAGGCAAATTAAAACTGCCATACGAAGGGGATAAAATAGCAGTAATATGTATGAACCCCAAATCGTTGCTGCTGCTTTCTCATTTTCATCTGTTAGAAATTAATACAGGGTAATTCTCATCTTCATGAGGAAGACAATAGGAAGAGGTGCAAAAAAATTTACAAAAATGTGTAGCACAATCTTTTAGATTGAACTGTGCATCATCCTGGGATGGTCTGAGACCTGTTAGGGAACTTCAGTTGCAACTTGATGTGGTAAGTAGTTGGATCAACGTCAGATGGATGCTTTTCTGCTTGAGCAAAAACAGCCAGTCCGCGGGCAAAGGCAAAATCCCCTGTTCCACCGACGACAGTGAGCTCTTGTCTGTCCTCATGAGCAACGTGCCTTGCCTCTACACTGAGACTACCGGAATATGTTGCTGTGTCGAAAGTCAGATAAATAACATTAAATGCTGAATGTGCAAAGTGTTCGATGGGGATGATGAAGCCTTGAGCTCGGCCAATGACTCTTGAAGTGTTCTTGGGGCCCTCGGTGAGTGTCCGGTGGAATATGAATGCTCCCCCTTCTGATCCCACCACCTGCTGATTATACGAGCTCGGAGTGCTCGGTTGCTGGATGTACAGAGACAGGGCGAGCCATGGTGGCGACTGGGTCTTCGATTGGCGGTGGTGAGCCACGGGTGAGAACAAGGCCAGGAGAATCACCGTGAGTGTGGCTACAATGACAGAGCCATAGAAGATGATTCGGGGGAACATGATGCAAGGAAAATGGCTCCTATTGAAGGTGATCGTTTTGAGTTTCAGGGGGTAATGTGGATCGGTTTGTGTGCAGTTTTGTACACCTTCATCGAGAAGGTTGGGTCAACCTGCTCCTCTTTCTTTTGATTTGCACCTAACCCTCTTTAAGAATTCCGCCTCTTTTTCCAGGAGGGGATTGCGATGTGCGCCTCGGATTTCAACAACACAGCCCTCGTTTTCATTATTAAAACAAGCGGGGAATTGTACTCTTTTTAAATGGCCAAATAGGGATACAATTCGTGCTCTCACCTTTCTCCTTTTTCAATTTTATCCCTACCTTTCTGGGTTATCAAAATAGATCCCCACCTTTCAAAATTACGCCAAATCTATCCCAAAACTAGATTCCATAAAAAAAAAAAAAAAATTGTTATTTTGATTATCTTATTCCTATCTTAGGCTCAAGTGTTTATAGCATTGCAATTAAGACTATATTTTCTAGAATCCTCACATTTTTCTTTGCTCTCATACCAAAAATTTTGAAAAGATTTTTATTAGACAGAAATAGCCAATATGAAGCCTGATAGATGTTCTCCTTTCTATCATATATATGTTCGATTATACACCCTCAAATATCCTCCCTTAGATAATAAAACTAGATAATCTTTCTTTCTCTAGGGATAACATCCAAATTTAAGAAGCGATTTAGCAGAATATTTGCTTTCACATAATTCGTAAAAAAACCCAGAATAAAGTTGAAATAAATTTGAACGATTGGATCCTTTTCTAATAGGATTGAAAGCTTAGGATGAAATTGACAAAATGCAATTTATTTTCTCTTAGCTTATAGTAGGTATAAATTTTTCAGGATAATTCAATCATGTGAATGAGTTTAATGACAATGAAACAAACGGTAATGAACCTGGAAAGCTTTCTTCTAGCCCAATTCTGTCTAGGATAAGCTGTTTCCCACCATTATGTATCTCTTTTCTCCTCGACGGGGTCCTAGTCTTTAAAATTGAAGTTGATGAAAAGTCCCGCAGCCCCGTTTCTTGATTTATCACACCACTCAATTTATACCACGTCTGTCAAGCAAAGCAACTAAAGTAATTGAACTTTTCCCAATTCATTCATCTCCTTCACCACCAAAAGGATTATTATCCAACAAAAACCATACGAGCATTTGAGTAACTTCTTTTGTGAGAAGATTTTCCACCATTAACAATAGACAAAGATATCATGTTTATTGATTGTGACTTGCATGGATCTTTAATTTAAAGATCGGAAGATCGAAGCGCTATGCAATGAAAGTCTTAGTTCTGTCTTATGATTTCATATAAACCTAAACGATTTCATATAAACCTTAACCACTGACACGGATAAAAAATAAATAGACCAACAAAAAATGCACACAAAATTTACGTGGTTCGGTCAATTTGACCTACATCCACGGATAGAAAGGAGCACACTATTATTATGAGAACTGAGAATTACATGGCAGCTGTCTAGATTCGATTGCTCCCTTGGCAACACAAATTCCAACAATCTCAAGACATCCACCCCTACTCGAGTGGCGACAATTGGGTCTCGTCCCGCTCTCCTCCGGCCACGCCACAGTGAAGACAACTCTCATCTTCTAGATGTTTCTGTTGTGACTCAACTACAAGAAGGAAACAAAAGCATTCAGCAGAGCAGCAGGTTTTCCACTCCAGATGGGATGAGGGCTAGTTCTTTAATCAAGACACAACTACACTCAGTAGCCAACCCATCTCCCAGCCACTCTTCAACAAATTCAGTGGCCGCCGCATTGCTGAGAGTAGCCTTCCTCACTGCAATTTTTCACCAGTTCTGAGGTTGGCACGATAGTTGCATAACCAGTGCACTAATATCCAAATTTTGGACAGAAAGATCCAACTCTGTTTACAAAACGCATGCATGAAAAATGTTCTTGTGCCACAGAAGCTCCTTTCAAATATGAATTTGAAAAATAATCCAGAACAAGTGTCGTAGCACATCTTAGTACAAAGAACATGCATCACACTAAAACTCACCCCTCTTATCAACATGGATTTGCAGAATGTTTGTGGACAGTTCACTAACGTTGAGAGTACCTCCTGTCAATTGAGCTTGGCTCCGCCACTATATATATAACACAAGTAAGAGCAAAATCCCTGCAGGCAACTGCTCGGTAATTCTCAGCCTTGGGATTTCGGCCTTGATGCTGGATATCATAGCATCGATTGGCCTCCTTTTCTTGTCTGAGTTGCCTGATCCTTGAGTTTCTTCCTTATCAACAATGCCCAAAAATTGCAAGAGATGATGAAGTAATGAAGGAGCTGAGGAACACAGATCAAGGATCTGGATTCGAATTGGCATGAGAACCTGGAGCTGAGGTGCATGCAAATAGAAGATCCAGGCTTCTTCAAATAAACAGATTCAGAATCTGCAAGATGACCCTCTTCTCCCGCTTGTCATCCAACGAAAGAAAGAACAGTTGAGAGAGAGAGAGAGAGTCATGACTACGTTCAAACTTCAAGTTAAAGAGAGGGATTCTGAAAGGAGTCAAATACAAACATCAAGCTTCTACTGATGGCTCCATCATCATAATCATGGGCCCTAAAGATGTTTCCAAATATGAACGTTCAAGTAAATCTCGAGACAGTATAGTAATACATGTTCACAGTCAGATAAGATTGTATCGTGCTTAACCAACTGTCAAGGAAAACATAGGCAAACAAAAACCCCGCTATGGATTCAGATCCCTAGGAGGCGATGGAGATACACCAAGACCTCTACATCAGTACGAAGATCTACAGGAGTAACTGGCATCTCTGTTAGTTCTCACGTTCACTTGACTGCAGATAGTGCAAATGATATGGCCTTGCAAGGAAAGCATCAATGGGAAGGGAAACGACTAATAGTGACAAATATTTGGAAATTGTCTCTTGATCAGAATTAGAGAGCTTTCATATGACTCCAACAAACAAAAGTAAATTGCACTAATATAACCATAGAAAATAACATGATATTGTCCGATTCATGAGAATAAGAGAAAGCATTTTTAGTGACAAGAGTAGTATTAATAAAAGGGCACGTCCTGTTTTTTCCATTACCATCAATTTGATATGTCTTATAAAAAAGAAAAAGAAGGAAGGCCCACAGATAGAAGGTTGGAAAGTAAGTACGATCGGTTCACCAGGTTCTACTACTGCAGGGCCCAATCATGGTCAAAAGAAGAGTTTGATCCTGGCTCAGAAGGAACGCTAGCTATAAGCTTAACACATGCAAGATGAGGTATCAAAACTCCTGAAGATCACCTGGTATACGCTATTTCGAGGACCATCCGTTTTGACGGCATCAGAAGATAGGGAGAAATGAGTAGGACAGGTTTTGTAAAACATCTCCATCAGGTGAAAATCTTATTTACATCACAAGGGAATCAAGGCGATGACAATTAAATAACAAAGAAAAAAGAACGGCTAATCTCATATCCCACTGAAGCAATTACCCAAGAAGGTAATAAACTCATCCATCTGCATCCAACTATTCATTTCTAGTCAAATTACCACCGAGGAGTGCACCAAATGCTACCAATCCAGCCAAACTAAGGCGAGTATTATTCTTACAGTGACTGAAATAATTGAGAGACTCCTACAATCAGTAAATCTTCTGTCCTGATCAAATTCCATAGCAATTGAAGACCAGAAAGAAACCATATAAAGCAATATGTTTCCACATTGTCCAACTTATCAACGATGCATCACGATCAGAACTGAATAAAAAACCCCAGTGCCAATGACCATCTTGACCAAATTGAAATCACCATTATTTTGGAAACAGGTGAAAAGTTCTAGACATCTTATTCACGAACACTAGAATCTAAGAGAAAAAAACTCTGGAAAAAGAGGACCAGAAGCATCAAGTCCTTACATATTCAGCTGAAAGCCTACAGCTGGAGTCTTACTGGAGATTACCCCGCCAATGGTAAAAAGCAACTATCTTTGGAACAAAAAACCATTGTAATCAGAGCGTTGTACAGAACAGCAATGACGCACAGCTTGCTAAGCCCCAACACAACTGCAAGCAGAGAAGCCTCAACCCCCTCCCCTCAACTGAGCAACCTTAGCCCTTCCAGTTTTTGGTAGGATGCCCGCATTTTCAGCACATGGTAGAAGAGATTTCTGGTTTCAAGCCCATCCAAGTCCCCAGTGAAAAGTTCTTTATTGGGCACGTACCTAGTTTGCTTGTACCACAGACAACCTTGAATATGGGGAACAAGCAATTCGTCTCTCTGCCCTTGGTCTGATGTGTTAAAAGCCTCATCAGCACATGACGAAGGCACATTGACAAAGGAAAGACAAGGACAATATTGGCTATGTGAATGCGATATTCATCTTGTGCTCCTTGGGTTCCCTGGGCTATAAAAAAGCCTCCACATTGGACTTTATATCATCTCCATAAAAGTTAAATTCTTAGGCAATTCATGGAATCTTCCAAAAGGGGCACCATAGAAAACCATATGTGGGAATAAATATGACCGACATCATGATCAACCCCAAACCAGAAGCCAGAAGGGGAAAAATAAGGACTTTCTTATGTCTCTTCTCAAGTTCATCAGACCTGAAGTCACCCTGCAAACAGCATCCAAACTAGGAAACTGACAATAAATAATTACACGTGCCATGTGCGCATATCATGTAAAGTCTTAGTTCTTCAAAGAACTAAGAGAAAGAGCGAAAAAGGAGTCACCATAGAATTCCCTTTCAAATGATATTCACACTTCATCCAACTAATTCGCAAAGCATTTTTTCTCTTCCATAACTCTAACAGACATCTCTTCAATATTGCTTCCAATGGATCAATAATTCATGATATGGGGTCCATTATCCATCTAGTAAGTAAGATGTTGGAGGAGAAGTGAAGAAAAGGACAGACAGTGTTCAAGTTGTGTGCGCGTTAAGCAAGTGCAACCCCACCACTTCAATGGCTGCAACTCCAATCAACTTCAGAGTCCTAATCAAAGAACATCAACAAGACAAAGAGACTCTGACAAACATCTAACAACCCAATCAAATAGCCTCTAATCCACCAACAGCAAAATGTCAGAAGATGATACAACCAGTCCACCCAAGACGAAGGTGAACCCACCTGATGCCAAAGCAGGTTCTACCCCTGAAAATGTATACGTCAATCCAATTTTCGAAGGTAAAAATCAAAAGAAGAGCACAATAAAAAAATGGAGCACAGAGAAGGGCAGTCACTAATAAGCATCCTTAAGACCTGACTGATTCAGGAAATCCATGCCAGCATAATATGTCCAGTTGCCACTCTAATTTCTGTACCAACAGAAAGAACACAAATAGTGCATATTAACAGGCCAAAATGAACACTATTAGATACTATTTGAGATACAAGACACAACCCACAGCCCACTTCTCTTCAAATTCATCAAAAGAGGTAGCCACCCAATTTTCAGAATGAACAACTGTCGAGATAAGAGTTTCAATAGAAATGGATAACCTACTCTCTTGTTAGGAGAAATCAAAGATGGCTTCCGCATGAAAGAAATGGCAATAAATCCAATCTTCGTTGCAGAAAAAAGTTGTTGGACAGCATGCACCAAAAGCTGTAGTCTTAACAACCTTACACGGACAGCAGGCATCCACCAAGAGACATCCATTCTCATAGAAAATGTTTTTTGGCAGAGGAATAATGACTACTCGATAATGAAAATGCCTGAAGAAACAATATACAAAATTTTAACAAAAAGCAATAGGGAGTAGTAAATATAAGAATCGAAAGCAAAGTTCTCAAGATAAAGAAAGAGTTCCCACTATGGAAAATCAGAAGAATCCATTATCTCAACTGAAAAACATACTGAAAGATTTAATTGGCAAAAGAAAGCATGGAAACCGAATAAAAAGACCTGGTAATAAAAAATATACCAAATGCCAATGTGGCCAAATTTACTGAGGTACTCATGCTAATAACAATAAGCCAGCCACCCTCACAAATCGACAATCATAAACTACCAATGTAAGGGAAAAGTGAAAGGGAAATTGATCTATACGCAAAATGCTTGCAGTGGCATTCCTCTTCATCAACTTGGAGAGGGGAAAAAGGTAATTACATTTAATCTGGCGAAGGAAATACATCTTTATGAGGATTTCCTTCTCCTAGTAGCAGCACAAGGATCCTCTTTCCTGGTTTCTATGGCAAAGAAAGAGCTAGAATTGGACAGAATATCATTAGGACAACTTAGTTTTACCAACAAGCGGAATCATCTAATCTTTTGCATTATATAAAGAAATGATTGAATTTCTTCATCCATTTCTGAATACAGTATGAGAGGCTAATCATAAATTGAGAATGATTATGTGTACAACAATTAAATTTTCAACAGAAGAACTTAGTAACTAGAAATTATTCGAAAAATATATAGGGAGCAAATTTATAAATTAATATAAACTAACGGTTGAATTACTTCTCAACAGATTAATTAATGTTCTGTAGGAGGCACTAAAATGGAGCTTTGGCGTGGCTTATCATAAAGCTCAATTTTATAGACTTTCCAACTTTACGATAGCTATCATAGATTAGTGCTAGAGTGAAGTCGATGTGAATGGCAGCATAGCTTAGCTGTAATATCAAAGTTGTTTTACTCAAGGAAAGAAGAATAAACCGACCAGTGCTGGTATGGTCAATTTCTGTGCCTGACTGAATCAAAAGATCAACCAGCTGAAATTGAGAATGCGTGCAACAGAGCATTGGCATCAACAAATGATGAAATCAGTTTGTTTCTTCTGATAATAAGACTATTCCCAACACTTCAACTGGAATACTGCACTGAGAGGAGCTACGATGCTATCCAGGGTAAAAAAGATGAGACCTCAAATCTGCTAGGAAACATCCCAGCAGCCACAGGAATCCTCACTTTTGTAAGGCTCCAATTGCCATTACGAAACATTCATATCGGAAAAAAGTGAAGAGACATTTAATTGGCAAAGTGCCCATGTCAGCCGGATAGTTTGTAAAAGCAAACTTCCAAAAGAGAGAGTAAGAGATGCCAATTCCATAATGCCCATGATTACTAGTTAGCAAACACTAAAAATATCTCCAATTAGGAAACTTGACCATGAACCCCCGCAATTAGATGCCACAAACGAAAATCAAGACTAGTCAAAAGAAAAAATCGCCACCTCTCATTTGGCAAATCTCAAGAATTTGAAGTCCATAAAATACAGATTATTAGCCAAGGACATCACTTCCAAGGGTTAGCACATCACACCCAGACCAAAATAATAACAAGTGCTCTCTGCCCAATTATGCTTGATTTTTGCCAACCACGGACGTCTTACTTGTGAGAAGATACAAAGTTGCACAATTTGCTCAACAAAGTGAGCAACTGACAATAGACAGAAATATGTCCAAAAATATGAGCAGAGTTTTACAAGCTCCATACATCCTGCAGGAAGGCGCAATTCTTTGCGAGGTCTTCAAAACAGTCAATTTTTCTTGGCTCATACAACACACACCTAAACCAACATGTCCACTGCACCATCTCATTCAAAGTGCGAGCACTAAAGATGGCAAAAACAACCAAACCATCCACTCCACGCACCCCCACGAGCAGATTCCAAGCATCTTTGCGGATATAGTTTTGCAGGTACAAAAACTAAAGCCAGCTTCTGCAGAAAACGATGATGATAGAATACGAGTTTCGAAGAGAATGAGGCGTGAATCCATGTAGAGGGATCAAGTGAACTCGTGACCAAGTAACTCTTGATTTCAACACACAAGCATTATAAAACTAATTTGTTCAACTGGGAGATTCAATATAAAGAGCATCCCGAGGAGAGAGCTTCTATGGACTGCACCAAACCAATTGAAAGAAGAAAGGGATAATCTGCCATGATGTTAGCGAATATCAGCAATCAGTTTCCCATCTCACAAGTATAAGGCAGAAGCATTTGATAAGAAATGCAACAAACAGTCAGGACTCAGTCACTACTCCATTAGTCAAGTAGCCATCAATGTGTGCCACCAAATTACCGAGCAAAGAAACAACTAGACTTAGCCTTGAAACGGGATTCGATGTACTTTTTATCCAGTGAAGTTGACATACAAAGATGAGAGCATGACATCATCGAAGAGAAAGGCATAAACCGGCACCCAAAATAAACCAATAATACCTAAAATACCTCCAGAAGAAGCAAAAAGTAAAGGCCCCAACCAAGCTACACAACAAGTAGACTTAGCCTTGGACACAAGACTCAATAGTAATTGTAGTTTTATCCAGTCACATTCAAAGACGAAGATGAGAGCAAGACATCAAAGACAGAAACTTGAACTGGCCCCCAAAATAAACCATTTATACCAAAAATATCCCCAGAAGAAGCAAAAAGTAAAAGCTTGCTAAGTCAAGTCATTTCACTATAAGTTAGTTAAAACGGGTCAATACACTTCAACACAAACCAGGCAAATTCAGCATAATCTGCCAAAAAACATAAAAAAAAGGACTCCTACCTACAACAGGAAGAGAACTAGATGTCCATCGCATCTCCTCTAATCTGTGAAAAGAAAATATCATAAACCAGATCTTTGCAGAGCTCATGCTGCTACAAATAATCCCTATAGAAAGATCCAGACATCACTCACACCCTGATCCACAACAAAAAACAACAATTCAGTAGCTCAACTAAACATAATTGCGTTAGATAATAACCTCCTGCCTTCCCCAGCTCAAGAACTTGGATTCTCTAACAGCTTGATCAATTAGCATCCTCACATGGTCCATAGTGAGATCTTTCTAAACTGGAACAAGCACCCGCTGACAACTGAAAAAATCCGTATAGCATGGAAGCCACTAGATTAGCTGATACGATCAGAGGGAGACTTGAAACTTAATAACATTGATAAACCTTTCTGTATAAAATTAAAGCCTTCACCAGCATTGTTCTGGAAATAGACCCAGCTAGATGCTTCAAAACTCATGCCTTCAAAGCAAATACCAAAGCAAATGAAACTGATCATAAGGCAAAAGTTTGATATTTCCAATTAGAAGGAAGATGGCTCCAAACAATCCTTGCAGAGCCACTGAGAAAGAGTCACTAGAACCATGAATTAATCTGGACGCCAGATCACCATTGGTAAAGGATCATGATGCAATTGGAGATCTATAAATTCATAGACCTAAAGAACTTCAACAGCTATGCTTGATGCTTAAATTAGATTACACATACGAAGTAGACATTCGCCCACCGTCCATTAGGGTATCATAAGTAATTAGAAGGGGAAGTAGACTGAACTCTGTGCTCACCAGAAATGTTAAAACCTCAAATCAGAGCCTTATTCACTGCAGGATTGTTGTATGCCCCTTCAGTTTCACCAATCTAAAAAAAAGTACCAAAATTTGACAAACATGCCAACCAAGCAGCTAGTGTCTGATCCTCCCAGCCTGATCAGCCATGTCGCCGCTGACAGTACACACGTAACAACACAGCTTTGTGATGGACAAAAACAAGAGAATCAGCAGAAAGGAGAAGAAAGATAAAGCAATGCCGAGGGAAGCTATGTCTAGATGGCTGTCCTGTCATCATCCCCATGTGAGGCCTGATCACATATGCCAACCAGAAGGAAGAGACCTTCTAGTGATGAAAGGAACCCCCATGGTGTACGTTATTAGGAAGCTAAAAGGCAAAAGTACCAGTTCATCTTTTCAGAATGAGATGCTAAAAGTTTCCAATGAAGGATATCTTAGTTCCTGGCAGAGAAGTCTTCATAGTCCTATGGATCAACAAGAACCTAAAATATACAGAAATTAGGCCCTCAAGGTAACACTACAAACTAAAATCAACACATCACCTACAAATCACCTCATTTGTGAAATGTCCCCAGCAAAGTTACAGTAACAGAAGAAAGTATTGCAGCAGTGGAAATTATAGGCTAAGCAAACCCACACAGATATCTTATTGCAACTAAGGAGATTTAGTACTCTCTTCTTTCAAGTACGTCCAACAAAGAGGCCATCCATTGGCGACCAGAGATATCAAGTCGAATGACAAACCCTCCAAGCACAGTCAAGCTAGTTCTTGCACCCCCTATCATAAAAGCACGGCCAACATATCAATTGATTAGGGTTGATCCATATACACATTGACAGTGAGGACATCAAAAGAACCAAAATCAAAGAAGTGGGAGCTTATCCAATTTCAAACAAAGTCTGAACTCTGCAGTTCATCAACCAGCCACACAGAAAAGGTGATAGATCTCCACTTCTAAAATCTGGCAAAACACCAACTTATAAAGGAATTAGGACAAAGACAATTATCATCTTTCAACTCCAAGGGAATCAATGGAGGAATGAGATTCAACAAAAACCCAAGTGCCTATGTAGCAGGAGTTTATCGAAATTTCAGTTCTTCACCAGTCCGGAAGATGATCAAGGACACTGCCAATCCACCAACCAACCAAAGATAGATGTAAATAGATCGTTGAACTCAAGAAAAGCTCAGTTATTCTATGTAATAATTGACCATCGTCATCATATGCACCATGTCTTAGACATCCTCCTCAATCAATGAGATCGTTCCGCGAGAAAAGATGCTACAACCAATCCACTAGATTATAAATCCAGAAGCAGCTCATAAAACAATAGAAGGATGGATCAATCCATCACTCAAAGATCAAAGAAGGAGCGTAAGCACTAACAATGTCGATGAGCAGTCTCCTCAACAGCCACCTAAAGCATAGAAGTCCTGATAAATGAATAAGTTCCAGAGTCATCTTGTTAAACAATTTAATGGAAAGGTCAATCCATTGATGAACCATACAAAACATTGTTTGTCAGTGAAATTATAACATTTGGTAATGTCTTGGCAAAAGGTCAGTGTTACCGCAACAAACAGTGTGAAAAACAAATATTAGTTTGGAAAAGAACCTATCTGGCAAGTTCCAAATAACATAGAGACATCTCAGTGTAAGAAATTGCCATCTAAACAACATCAATCTCATCTAATATTAGAACAAAAGAAACCTGACCAAAATTCTTCAATTAAATTTAACAAATTGACAAAAATTCAAGCAGACGTTGCAAGGAAAAGTCAGTGATAAATAACATGCAGGATAGTTCCATCAAAGAAAAAGGTAAGATATACAAATCAAAATTTTTCCATCCAATCACGTGGAGAAAGGCTCTAATCTGCCAAGGAACAACTTGTATCAGCTAACAACAAATATTCAGAAGGTCATACAAAATCAGTTGACAAATATCAAGAGTCATAAGTGCCAATGGAAGTCAGATTTGCCAAGAACCTACTATAAGAGCACTATTTGCATGACTTCCAAAAGCGATTCAACTAGTGAATGCAGTTCTCATATGAGGTAAAAATGAAGAGAAGCAAGCCAAAACTAATGCAGACCTCAAGCTTTCCAGACTTGTAAACGACTCCTACAACAGAAGAAAGTCGACAATTATTGACCTTCCAAAAACAACTTAATACTCAGATAAAAGTGCCAAAGAATTAAGGATCTAGTCCAATCAAACCATTCCTCTAATATCCAACTATAAAGAACCATCACAGATTAAAGAATGCCCCATATTTAAGTAAGATGTAAGGTCTTTTCTTCACCAATTTCCGACCTACAAAAGAAAGAGAACTGAATAGGGACCCCCTTGCTTAGATAAAAAAATAAAGAAACCAGAGTCAATAATATTGGAACCATTTACTGTCCAGATTTCAATAAATGAGCGCTTATCCAATTTCAAACAAAACCTGGTCTCAGCCTTGCAAAAAAGGCAAAGGATCAGCACTTCTCAAATTCAGCAAACCTTCAACCTAAAGCAATTAGAACTAGACGATTATCTCAATTCTTGCCACTACTCAAAAATAATCAACGAAAGAATGAATTTAAAAAAGAAACATAAGTGTCCATGCAGGAAATTATTAAAAATTTCAGTTCATCACCCCGTACTCCTAGTCCACCAATCCAACATTATACTGCAAAGAAATTGTCAGTCCCAAAAAAAGCTTTAACACTTTAATGTATGCAATAATCGACCAAACTCATCATATTTACTGCTCCTTACATGACAAAAAAGTAGAGATTGGTCCATCAGAGAAGAAGGCACTTCCAATCCACTAAATAATGGATCCAGAATCTGCTCATAAAACAACTAAATAGAACGACTAACCAATCAATTAATAAATTGTCAGAGGACAACAATAAACCTAATGATGTTCATGACCATGGCCAAGCCCCAAAAAGGCAACGCGAACAGAAGAAATCAAGCTTCTGCAACAAGCCAGATGTTTCAGAAATTAGATCGAGAAAGTAATCGGCTCATCAACTGTTACGAAATAGAAAAGGATAAGATAGATTAATAATGCGAATTGCAATAGATGTCTAAAGTACATTATTCCAAATAAGACACCACCAGTCTTCACCGAATTAAAACCAATTCTGTCAGCAATAAGCCTTCACAGTCCCAATAACCAAAGAAAACCTACACACATTTATATGGCCATTAACAGAGTCCAACCAACTCAAACAACCTCTGGCACCAAAAGAACACAAGAAATCAGCTCTTGTTCTGTACCAAAAGAAAACATAAAAGTCGTGTAAGAAGAAAGGTCAAGCAAACTAGGTAATGCCTGGAGCCAGTTCCGGGATAGAAAGAGAGCACGGTGTATGACTCTCACATATGTTATCTCTGCGATTTACCAGAGAGATCCATTTAGGGATCGTAGCACACAGATAAGAATAAAGAGAAACAAGCTAGAACTTGTGTGGACCTTTCCAGATAAGAAAGAACTCCGCTTGTCCAAGGAATTGATACTAATGCAGCAAGAACAAACCATTACTGATCACAGACACTCCATATTGAAATTGACGAGGTAAAGTATTGCCTCGACCGAACTCTGACCTGCGAAGGAAAGAGAACATCTGATCGTTCCCCTTGACTAGAAGATAAGGGAAGCAGAAAACAGATTAGGAATTGATGCGTATGCAGCAAGAAAGAACATCACTGATCCCAGACACTCCATATCGAACTTGGCCAGGTAAAGTATTGCCTCGACCAAACTCTGATCTGCAAAGGTAAGAGAAATAGATCTGATCTTTCAAATTAACTAGAAAATAAAATAAGTAAAGGACAAGTTCCATTCAAACCAATGATGGCCTAAAATCCAAGAAGCATGAGCTCATCTACTTTCAAACAATTAGCAACTCAGCCCCAGAGAAAATGCGACAGACTTTCAACCTGTAAAAGAAACCTAGAAGGTTGTCAAAATTTCAGTCCATTGCTTGTCCTAAAGACAGACTTCTAGATCATCAGCTCAACCAAACAGTGCAAGAATAGATCATTAGTCCTCCGAAAAGCCCAAATGTCGTATTCTATGTGACCAACTGACCAGTTGCACATCATCCTCAGAGAACACAATTGCTCCAAGAAGGAAGAAACCATGCCAATTCACGGAATAGTTAATAACAGAAACAGCTCATTATACAATTGAACTTAGTTCAATCAATGAGGAATCAATCAATGACCAGAGGAGCGCAAACCCTAATGATGCCCACAACATGGCAGAGTCCCGGGGAGGAGAGGCTTGACCTTTGGACAAAAACATAGCATAAACAGAATCAGACCGATTTAACAATCAATGAAGAGACAAAAAGAAAAGAAGAAGGATCAAGTGCGTTTTTGGGAACGATGTCTCCTCTGAAGAGTACTTCGCAAAGGGGTCAGCTGAGTGAGGAACGCATGCACAATCATAGATGCCTGATAAGACTGAAGGACGAGGACCCGAGGGAGGGACTATTTCTAGGAAGGAGACACCTGCTTTCAACCTTCAATAAAAATATGACAAAGCGGATTTGGATTGGATAGTGATCTGTTGTGGCGCGTACACCTTGCAAAGAAAGAACCATCACAGATCATACATTGGCCAAACACTGACCTCCAAAGGAATGAGAGTCGGTTTTCACATCAATTGGAAAATTATGAGACTGGAGAACAAATTTCATTCAAACCGATAACTGCCTCAAGAGACAATAGAGCTTATCCAATTTCAGATAATTATCAGCTCGCAGCAGAAGACCACTTGTCAAGTCTAGCAAAACTCCAACCTGTGAGAGAATCAGGACTAGACGATAATCAACTCCCCAAGATAAAAAACGCTGAAGAACAAATTCCCATCAAAACCAGTAAATTTCATCAGTCTATCGCCAGCTCTAAGGTGTGATGAAAGACTACTGGGCCATTGTCTCAACCAGAAAAACGACAGCAAAAGTATCATCAGTCCTCCAAAAAGGCCAAACACCTAGTTTCACGAAACAAGACTGGTGTTCCTGTATTCATTGTCCTTTACATCCTCAGACAAACTGTTTCACTCCAAGGGGAAAGAAGCAGCTCGTAAAACGATTAAACGGATAGATCTATCAGTCAATGGATCAATAAAAGATCAGAGGAGGAGCTGAACAGTTCCCAGTTTCCACAACGACATCCTTAGACAAAAGAGATGATCCAAGAGGAAAGAAGCCACTGCCAATTTACCAAATAACAAAAATCCAGAAGCTGCTAAAACGGTAACAGAAAGATCGATTGAGGATGAGGCATAAACCAAATTAATTTTGATAACCATAGGCATAGTAGGCCAAGAGAAACCCTCCAGATTCTCTGCAACAGGGGGTCTGCAACCAGATGCTTCACAAAATCAGATCGAGAAAGCAATCGATGCCATCAACAATCAATCAAGAAACAGAAACAGAAGGAGAAGGGATGGTCCACAAAGAGCACTTAATCGGGATTGCTACTTCTCCATGTTGATGATGTTTGCACTTTGCAGAGGCCATGGGGAGAGAGAGAAGAGGGGAACACGAGCAGAAGAGCAGAACCAGAAATGTGTGACAAGAGCAAAGGATATAATGAGGACGAGAGGGGAAAAGGACGGTTATTTATAGGGAAAGATCCACCAACTTTGGATTGACTGTTGATAATAATAAATCCCAAGGAGAGTCATGATTGGACAGGTATCATCTGCTGACAGTAAAATAAGGAAAGGTGGTGGGCTGCTAATTCTGACCGACACTTGAGACGCATGCTGAGGGACACCTGTGATGAGTCATCTTTGACCACGTGTCCTGAATTGCCATGGTGGGCTGCTAATTTTGACCGTTACTTGAGATGCATGCTGAGGGATGCCCGTGATGAGTCATCTTTGACCACATGTCCTGAATTGCCATGGTCAAGGCATGTCTCTGGTTTAACAAACTAGAGCCAGCTTCCTCAGAAAAATGATGATAATAGAACATTAGTTTCAAAGAGAATGAGGGGTTAATCGGTGCTAGAGGGATCAAGCAAGCTCCTGGCCAAGTAACTCCTGATTCCAACACACAAGCAGTATAAGAGTGATTTGCCAGGCAAATTCACATCAACTGGATATTCAAAAAGAGAATCCAGAGAGAGCTTTTATGGAATGCACCAAATCAATTGAAAGTAGAAACGGATAATCTGCCATGATTTTAGTGAATATCTGCAATCAGTCTCCCATCTCACAAGAATAAGACAGAAGTATCCGATAAGTCAAACACTGCCATCAATGTGTGCCATCAAATGACCAAGCAAAGGCTTAGCATTGAAATAGGGTTCAGTTGTAGTTTTATCCAGTGAAGGTCACAGAAAAAGATGAGAGCATGACATCATCGAAGAGAAAGAATTGAACTGCTACCCAAAATAAACCATTTATACCAAAAATACATCCAGAAGAAGCAAAAAGTAAAAGCCCCCAAATGACCGAGCTAAGCAACAACTGGACTTAGCCTTGGACACAAGACTCAATTGTAGTAATTTAGATTTATCCAGTGACGTTCGCAATCCAAGATGAGAACCCGACATCATCGAAGAGAGAAACTTGAACCAGCACCCAAAATAAACCATCTACACCAACAATACCCCCATGAGAAGCAAAAAGTAAAAGCTTGCCAAAGTCAAATCATTCCCCTAAAAGTTACTTAAAATGGGTTGATACACTGCAACACAACCAGGTCAAATTCAGCGTAATTTGCAACAAAAAGACTCCAACCTACAACAGGAAGAGAACTGGACATTCATCGCATCCTCGAATAAAAATATCATAAACCAGATCTTCGCAGGATTCATGCAGCTACAGACAATCCCTATAGAAAGATCCAGACATCGTCCATCACCCCAATCCACTAAGAAAAACAAGTAGTCAGTAGCTTAACTAAACAATGCATTAGATAATAACCTCCTGCCTTCCCCAACTCAAGAACTTGGATTCTCTAACAGCTATGATCAATTAGCATTCTCACACCGTCCTTAGTGAAATCACTCTAAACTGGGACAAGCACCTGTTGATGACTGAATAAATCCGTATTGCATAGAAGCACAAAATTAGTTGATATAATCAGAAGGAGACTTGAACCTTAATAAGGGTTAACCTTTCCGTATAAAATCAGAGCCTTTGCCAACATTTTTCTGGAAAGACTCAGCCAGATCCTTCAAAATTCATGCCTTCAAAGCAAATACCAAAGCAAATGAAACCGATCATAAGGCAACCGTTTAATATCTCCAACTAGAAGGAAGATGACTCCAAACAACCCTTGTAGAGCCGATGAGAAAGAGATACAGTGATAGAACCATGAATTAGAATATCTGAAGGACAGATCATCATTAGCGAAGGATCACACTGCAATTGGAGATCTATAAATTCATAGAACTTCAACAGCCATGCTTTGATTAAATTAGATTATATTGCAAAGTAGAAGTTTGCCCGTTGCACATTAGGGTATCATATAGACTGAAGTCCATGCTCACCAGATATGTAAACCAAAGCTTACCGCTGACGGATCATCATCTCCCGCTTCAGTTTCACCAATCTAGAAATAACTATAACATTTGACAGACATGCTAACCAAGCACCTAGTCTGATCCTCCCAGCCTGACCAGCCATGTCTGTGGACAGCATACATGTAACAACACGGCTTTGTAGTGGATGCGAAATAAGAGAATCAGCAGAAATGAGAGAACCGGTCAGAGGGCAAGCAATGCCAAGGCAAGTCATGTCTAGACAGCTGTGCTATCAACTGAAGACAAACTTAAATCAAAACTTCAAAATGCCTAGAAATCTTCAAAATTTCAGTCCATCGCCTGTCCTTCAGATGTGATCAGAGACTACTTCAGAACTCAAGCAAACGAAGACTGCATTATAGATCACCACTCCTCCCAGAAGTCCAAGCACCTTATTCTATGTAAACTGACCAGCTTCTATGTATTTATCATCCTTAGTCGACATGCCCAGATGAAGAGATCACCCCAAGAGGAAAGATGGGACTGCCAATCCACCGAAATCCATAATCATCTTGATAAACAAGTTAATAGAAAGATCAATCTATAAAATAAACCATCCCACAACATCGTTTTATAAGTGAAAACGACACATACTATACATTTGGTAAAATTTTGGGAAAAGGTAAATGTTACTGCAAAAAATAGTGTGAAAAGCAACCATTTTTGGAATAAAACCTATCCTGCAAGTTCATATAACGTGGAGAAAAAAGGGACAATAGGTTACACCAAATTAACATCTCAGCATAGGAATTACCGTCCAGACACCATCAGTCTCATCAAATATAAACACAAAAGAAACCTCGCAAAAAATTGTTCAAATAAACCAGATTTAACATCTATTCACACAAAATTCAAGCAGACATACACGCCAAGTCCAAGCAAATGCATATGCAAGAAACATTTTTGAATCATTTTTCCAAATGAATGTGCAACAAAGTATGTTGAAAAGGAAAAAGTTTGTGATAAATAACATGCGGGATAGTTCCATCAAAGAAACAGATAAGACATACAAATCGAAGTTTTCCATCCAAACCCGAAGAGAAAGTAGGCTCAGATCTGCCAAAGAACAACTGGTATCAACTATCATCTTACAAAATCAGTTAACAAATTGAAATAAGTGCCAACCAAATTCAGATTTGTCAAGAGTCTACTATAAGAGCACCATGAGGCATAAACTATTTGCATGCTTTCCAAAAGCAATCCATTTAGTGATTGCAGTTCACATTTAAGATAAGAATGAAGAGAAGCAAGCCAAAACTAATGTGGACCTCAAGCTTTCCAGGTAAAAAGTGTCAAATAATTAAGGATCTTGTCCAATCAAACCATTCGTCAAATACACAACTACCAAGCACCATCATAGATCAAAATAACACACCATAGTGAAGTTAGAGGTGAAGTCTTTGCTTTAACCAATTTCCTACAAAAGAGAGAACTGGATGGTGATCCTCTTGCTTGAAAAAAAAAAACAGGAACTAAAGAATAATATTGGAACCATTTACTGCCCACAATCCAAATGAGAGCTAACAAAATCCCGTCTCCACAATTCTTCCTCTCAGCCTAGCAGAAAAGGCAATGGATCAGCACTCTTCTCAAATTCAGCAAACCTTTGACCTAATGCACTTAGAAATAGATGATTATCATCTAGATTCTTGCCACTACCCAAAGATGATTAAATAAAGAATAAATTTATAAAAAAAAACATAAGTGTTCATCGCCCAGTACTCCTAGTCCAGAATCCAAATGAGAGCTAACAAAACCCTGTTTCCACAATTCATCCTCCCAGCCTTGCAGAAAAGGCAATGGATCAGCACTTCTCAAATTCAGCAAACCTTAGACCTAATGCAATTAGAACTAGACGATTAGCATCTCGATTCTCGCCACTACCCATAGATGATTAAAGAATAAATTTTAAAAAAGAAACACGTGTTCATCACCCAGCACTCCTGGTCCACCAACCCAACATCAGACTGCAGAGGAATCGTGTCAGCCCACCCCCCCAAAAAAAAAAAAAAAAAAAAAAACTTTATTTTATGCAACAATTGACCAAACACATCATATTTACTGTTCTTTTACACTAAATAACATATCCAGAATCTGCTCGTAAAAAATCTTAAATCAAACAACCAACCAATCAATTATTAAATGATCAAAGAAGGAGAGTAAACCCTAATGATGTCCCATGACCATAACAAAGTCCCAAAGAGGCAACAGGAAACAGAATGAATTGAGCTTCTGCAACAAGTCTGGTGCTTCTGAAATTAGACCGAGAAAGTAATATTTTCATCATCCGTTAAGAAATAAGAGCAAAATAAGAAAGATTAAGAAAGCAAATCGTGATAGATATCTGAAATATATCATTTCAAAATAAGATGCTAGGATGCCCTGAAGTAAAACCGATCTGTCAGCAATAAGCCTTCACAGTCCCAATAACCAAAGAAAACCTACAATTAAGACAATTATATGGCCATTGAGTCCAACCAACTCAAACAACCTCTTGCACAGAAAGAACACGAAATGACCTCTTGTTATGTACCAAAAGAAAACACAGAAGTCGTGTAAAAAAAGGTGAAGCAAACTAGGTAAAAAGAGCATTCACATATAACAAAATAGCCTCCGTGAGATCCAATTAGAGATAGTAGCACATAGATAAGAATGGAGAGAAACAAGCTAGGACATGTGCGGACCTTTCCAGATGAGAAAGAACTCTGAAAGGAGAGCCTGTCCTATGAATTGATGCTTATGCACACATTGCATATTAAAATTGATGAGGTAAAGTATTGCCTAGACCAAACTCTGCGAAGGAAAGAGAACATTTGATCATTCTACCTTAACTAGAAGATAACAGAAGTGGAGAACAAATTAGGAACTGATGCTTATGCAGCATGAACGAACATCACTGATCATAGACACTCCATATCGAACTTGGCCAAGTAAAGTATTGCCCCAACCAATCTCTGATCTGCGAAGGGAAGCGAACGAGATCTGATCTTTCAGATTAACTAAAAAATTACAGAAGTAAAGGACAAGTTCCATTCAAACCAATGACTGCCCAAAATCCGAGAAGCAGGAGCTCATCCACTTTCAAACAATTATCAACTCAGCCCCACAGAAAATGCAATAGATCACCAGCTGTCAAAATCCAGTAAACCTTTCAACAGTAAAAGAAGACTAGAAGGTTGTCAAAATTTCAATCCATTGTTTGTTCTGAAGACAAAGATTTCTAGATCATCAGCTCAATCACAAACAGTGCAAGATAGACCATTAGTCCTCCAAAAAGCCCAAATGTTGTATTCTATGTAACCAACTGACCAGTTGCATTGTATTCATTGTCCTCTCAGACATCATCCTCAGAGAAAATGATCGCTCCAAGAAGAAAGAAGCCACTGCCAATTCAGGTAATAGTGAGTACTGGTATGATCTCATAATACAATTGAACTTGGAAAGATCAATCAATGATGAATCAATCAACGATCAAAGGAGCGCAAACCCTAACGATGCCCAAAACACGGCAGAGTCCAAGAGAGGCCAGGCTTAACCTTTGGAAAATAACATATTGTAAACAGAATCAGACCGATTTTAAGATCAATAAAAAAAAAGAAGAAGAAAAAAGGTCAGGAACACATTTTCAGGATCGGTGTCTCCTCTGAAGAGTACTGCCCAAAGGGTGTTAGCTGAGTGAGGAATGCATGCACAATCATAGACGCATGATGAGCCTGAAGGATGAGGGCACGAGGGAGGGACTACTTCTAGGAAGGAGACACCGGCAAGCGGATCTAGATCGGGGCAAGCGGATCTAGATCGGATAGCGATTTGTTGTGGCGCAAGGACGATCACAGATCATAGATCGACTGAACACTCTCCTCCGAAGATATGAGAATTGGATTTCCCATCAATCAGAAAATTATAGCACTGGAGAACCAATTTCACTCAAACCAATAACTACCTTGAGAGACTATAGAGCTTATCCAATTTCAGACAATCATCAGCTCGCAGTAGATCGCTTGTCATGTCTAGCAAAACTCCAACCCGTGAGAGGATCAGGACTAGACGATAATCAACCCCCCGGAGATAAGAAAACCGAAGAACAAATTCTAATCAAGACTACTAGTTCATTATCTCAACCAAAAAGAGATTGCAAAAGGATCCTCAGTCTTCCAAAAGCCCCAACATCTGAGTTTTCATGAAACAAACTGACCAATGCATCATAGTATTCATTGTCCTTGACATCCTCAGACAAGACCGGAAAGAAGCCACTGCCAATTCACCAAATAACAAAATCCAGAAGCAGCTCGTAAAACAATTGGAGGGAAAGATCAATCCGTCAATGTATTGATAAAGGGTCAAAGGAGGAGCTAAACCAAACACTTCCCGGGACGACATCCTCAGACGAAAGAGGTAGGATCCAAAATAAGCTGGTCAAGCAATAACGCAAAGACAGATGGGTCGATCAATCACTGATCGTAAACAAGATAATTCCAATAACCATGAGCATCGTAGGCCAAATCAAACCCTCAAGAATCTCCACATCTGTGAGGCCTCTGCAAGCAGACGCTTAGACCCAGAGACAATCAACCAAGAAACGGAAACAAGAGGGAAGGAATGGTCGATGAAGAGGGATTGCTACTCCTCTCTCAAGAAGGTGATAGAGAGAAGAGGGGAACGAGAGCAGAACCAGACAAGACTGGAAGAACATAATGAGGAGAGGGGAAAGGACGGTTTTTTTATAGATAAGTATCCACCGACTTGGGAAGGGACGGTGAAAATAATAAATCGAAGCAGAGTCGTGAATCGTGAAAATAATAAATCTGTTAACGATTTAGTCAAGGAAAGGCGATGGGCTGCCAAATCCAACCTTCGCTTGAGATAACGGGTCATCTTTGACCTCCTGAGAGTTGCTATGGTCGCAGCATGACCCTGGTTTTAGAAATCGGGGCTGGCTGCTTTGAATAATTTTTTATTCTTAAATGAATTGTGGTTAAAATAATAAAAGACCAACAAACTTCGACTTGCCACTTTACCTAAGTCCATAATTGCTCATGATTACTGGTTGGCAAAACACTCAATATCTCCAATTAGGAAACTTGACCGGGAACACCCACAATTAGTCACAAGAAAATCACCGCCTCTTGTTTGGAAAATGTCAAGAATTTGAAGTCTCGATAAAATAAAGAGCACGGGCCCGGGACATCACTTACAAAAGTTAGCACATCACACCCTAACCAAAATGATAACAGGTGCTATCTGCACAATCCACGCTTGATTTTCTGCCAACCACAACCGTCTTACTTGTGCTATGATAACAGTTGCACAATTTGCTCTAAAAAATGAGCAACTGCCGATAGACAGAAATATGTTGATTAGTCCAAAACTATGAGCAGAATTATACAAGCTCCATATATGCTGCAGGAAGGCTCAATTTCTTTGCGAGGTCTTCAAAACAGTTAAGTCTTTCCTCTCAAGTTCAACATCAGGCATAGCTCATACAACACATGAACCCTACCCGAAAGAAACATGTCCGAGTGCACCATCTCATTCAAAGAGCGAGCTTATAAAAGTTGGCACAAAACATCCAAGCCATCCACCCACGCTTACACAAGAGCATATTCCGGAGCATCCTTGCAGATATAGTTTTTTAGGTACAAACTATAGCCAACATCTTCAGAAAACGAAGATAATAGAATAAGAGTTTCGAAGAGGATGAGGGGTGAACCCATGTAGAAGGATCATGCGAGCCGCTCGTGGCCAAGTAACTTTCGATTTCAACACACAAGCAATATAAAACTAATTTGTTCGGCAAATTTATATCAACTTGAACTTTAATATAGAGAGAATCCCAAAGAGAGAGCTTCTACAGACTGTACCAAACAAATTTAAAGTATTAAGGAATAAACTGGCCATGATGTTAGCGAATATCTGCAATTATCTCACAAGAGTTGGGTAGAAGAATCTGATAAGTCAAACTGCCATTGATGTGTGCCGCCAAACCACCAAGCAAAGCAACAAGTAGACTTAGCCTTGAAACAGGACTCAACTAAACTACGAAAAATACCCCCAGGAGAAGCAAAAAGTAGAAGCCCCAACTAGACTTACCCTTGGACACAAGACTCAATTGTAGTAATTGTTATTTTATCCAGTGAAGTTCGCAGACGAAGATAGAGAGCATGACATCATAGAAGAAAGAAACTTGAACTGGCACCCAAAATCAACCATTTATACCAAAAGCACCCCAGGAGAAGCAAAAGCAAAAGCTTGCTAAATCAATCGATTCCCCTAATAGTTAAAATGGGTCCATATCCTACAACACAAACCAGGTGGACAGCATGAGTTGCGAAAGGACTCCAACCTACAACAAGAAGAGATCTACATGTCCGTCCCATCTCCTCTAATCCTTGAGAATACAAAAATCAGACAATCCCTAAAGGAAGATCCACACATTGCTCATCACTCCAATCCACAAAGAAAAACAATAATTCAGTATCTCAACTAAACATAATTGCATTAAATAATAACCTCCTGCCTTCTCCAACTCAAGAACTAGAATTCTCTAACAATTTCGATCAATTAGCATCCTCACATGGTCCTTACTGGGATTGCTCTAAACTGGAACAAGCACCTGTCGATGACTGAATAATCCATATAGCATTAGAAGCCGCAAAATTAGTTGATGTGATCAGACATAGGCTTGAACCTTAATAACTTCGATGAACCTTTCTGTTAAAAATCAGAGCCTTCGCCAAAATTGTTCTGGAAATAGACCAAGCCAGATGCTTCAAAATTCATGCCTCCAAACGAAATACCAAAGCAAATGAAACCGATCATAAGGTGACCATTTAGTATCTCCAATTACAAGGAAGATGACTTGAACAACCCTTGTAAAGCCGATGAGAAAGAGATACAGTAGAACCATGAATTAGAATATCTGGTTGAAAGATCATCAATGGCAAAGGATCATGCTGCAATTGGACATCTATAAATTCATAACCCTAAAAAGCTTCAACATCTGTTGTTGATTAAATTTAGATCATATATAAGAAGTAGAAGTAGAAGTTCACCCGCCGTACATTAGGGTATCATAAGATTCAGAAGAGCTCCATCCTCACCAGCATCTGTTCTTGATTAAATTTAACATCATATATAAGAAGTAGAAGTTCACCCGTCGTAAATTAGGGTATCATAAGATATCAGAAGAGCTCCATGCTCACCAGGTACGTCAAAACCTCAAAACATAGCTTATGCAGCATTGTCATCCGCCCCTTCAGTTTCACCCATTAAAATTAACTACAAAATTCAACAAACATGCCAACCAAGCACCAAGTTGTCTGCTCCTCCCAGCCAGACCGGCCATGTCTGCTGACAGCGTACAGCCACAACACAGCTTTGTGATGGATAAGAAACAAGAGAATCAGCAGAAAGGAGAGAACCAGTCAGAGCGCAAGTAATGCCAAGGGAGTTATGTCTACATGGCTGTCCTGTCAACATCCCCATGTGAGACCTGATCACATATGACAATCATGAAACACAAGAAGAAAGAGACCTACTGGTCATGAAAGGAACCCAAGTGGTGTATGTTATTAAAACAGCACAGTACCAGTTCATCTTTTCAGAATGAGATGCTAACAGTTTGCAACGAAGTATAACTTAGGTCCAGCAGAAAAGTCTTCATAGTCCCATAGATCAACGAGAACCTAAAATATTCAGAAATTAGGCCCTCAAGGTGGCACTACAAACTAAAAGCAACCCATCTCACCTACAAAAAACCTCATTTGTAAAATGTCCCCAACAATCACTGTATCAGAAGAAATTATTACAGCAGTGGAAGATGTTGGCTAAGCAAACCATACAGATATCTTGTTGCAAGTAAGGAGACTTAGTACTCTCCTTTTGCAGCTATGTCCAAAAGAGAGGCCATCCAATGACAATCAAGAGATCTTATGTCAAACTTCAAACCCTCTAAAGCATAAGTTAAGGTAGTTCTCACACACCCTATCATAAAAGCATGGACAAAATATCAATTGATTAGGGATTGATCCATAGACACATATAGAGTGAGCACATCAAAAGAACCAAAATCCAAGGGGGAGCTTATCCAATTTCAGAAAAAGGCCGGACTCCACAATGCACCAACTCAGCTGCACAGAAAAGGCGATAGATCATCACTTATAAAATCTGGCAAAACTCCAACCTATAAAGGAATAGGAACAAGGACAATTATCATATTTCCACTCCAAGGGAATCAACTGAGGAAAGATTCAATAAAAACCCAAGTGCCTATGCAGCAGGAGTTCATCGAAATTTCAGTTCTTCACCCAGTCCTGAAGATGATCAAGGAGACTGCCCATACACCAACCCAACCAAAGATAGATGTGAATAGCTCATCAAACTTGGGAAAAGCTCAGTCATTCTATGTAATAATTGACCAACCTCATCATATATACCCATTCCTGAGACAACCTCCTCAATCAAAGAGATCGCTCTGTGAGAAAAGAAGCTACAGTCAATGCACTAGATTATAAATCCAGAAACAGCTCTAAAACAACAGAAGGATTGACCAATCCATCAATTGATCATCAAAGGAGCATAAACAAAGGATGTCCATGACCACTCGTCAACACCCACTCAAAGCATAGAAATCACCTGGTAAATGAAAAGTTCCACCAAAAATTCTGTATCGAAAGAAAACACATCAATCATATAGATTGTGTGAAGCTAGCATTCGCAAAATAAAAAAGGCAAGACGAAGAAATTACACTTGCAATATCTCCATGATTTACCAGCTACTAGTTATTGCAGCATGCATTGCAAGGATAGAAACAAGCCAGCACTTTGAGGATCTCAAGATTTCCAGACTCATAAACAATCCCTACAATGGAAGATAGTGAATGACTATTCATTTTCCAAAAACAACAAAAGGCAAGAGAAGCTCAAATAAAGAAGAGCTTGTTAAATGAAATGTAGAAAGAACCATTACAGATTAAAGACAGCCCACATCGAAACAGAAGAGGCTTGCAATCGAATGAAAGAGAGGTAGGCCTAATCATCTCACAATAAACGGAAAAAAACAGAAGTGGAAAACAAACTTTATTCAGACTAATAACTGTCCAGAATCCACAAAGCAGCTGTTTGTCCAATTTCAAACAATCATCAACTCAGCCCTACAGAAGAACACAATAAATCACCACTTCTCAAACCCAGCAAAACTTCAACCTGTAGAGAGAACTCTCTCACCGCTCCCCGAAGACAATCAACTGAAGACAAACTTATATCAAAACTACAAAATGCCTAGAAATCTTCAAAATCTCAGTCCAGCGCCCATCCTGAAGATGTGATCAGAGACAACTTCAGAACTTGAGCAAACAAAAACTGCATCATACATCACCACTCCTCCAAGACATACAAATCAAAAGTTTTCCAATCTAATCCCAAAGAGAAAGTAGGCTCTAAAAAAACAAAGAACAGCCGGTATCAGCTATCATCATCCGTTAAGAAATAGATTTAAAATAAGAAAGATTTAGAATGCCAATCCAGATAGTTATTTGAAGTATATCATTTGAAAATAAGATACTCCTAGTATGACCTGAAGTAAAACCGATTCTGTCAGCAAAAAGCCTTCACAGTTCCAATAACCAAAGAAAACCTACAATTTTTTAGACATATATATGGTCATTGACTGAATCAAACTCAAACAATCTCTTTCACAGAAAGAACACCAAATGACCTCTTGATCTGTACAAAAAGAAAACACAGAAATCGTGTACAAAGGAAGGCAAAGCAAACTAGGTAATGCCAGTAGCCATTTCCATGATAGGGAAGAAGTGCATGATGTATACATCTTAATGATATCTCCAATGAATAACCAGAGATCCAATTAGTGATTGTGGCACACAGATAAGAATGAAGAGAAACAATCTAGAACTTGTGTGGAATTTTCCAGACAAGAAAGAACTCTGACAGAAGAGCTTGTCCTATGAATTAATTCATATGCAGCAAGAAAGAGCCATCACAGATCACAGACTCGAAATCAATGAAGTAAAGGATTGCCTTGACCAAACTATGACCTGCAAGGGAAAGAGAACATCTGATCGTTCCACCTCAACCAGATGATAACCACCTTGACTAGAAGATAACAGAAGTGGACGACAAATTAGAAATTGATGCTGCATTGTAGACCCTCCATATCGAACTGGACCACATGAAATATTGCCTCAACCAAACTCTGATCTGCGAAGGGAAGAGAACTAGATCTGATCTTTCGGATTAACTAAGAAATAACAGAAGTAAAAGAGAAGGTTTCATTCAAACCAATAACTGCCCACAATCCGAAAACCAGGAGCTCATCCAATTTCAAGCGATTATCAACTCAAGCCCACAGAAACGCAATAGATCATCAGCTGTCAAATCCAGTAAAGCTTTCAAACTGTAAAACAAGCCTAGAAGGTTGTCAAAATTTCAGTCCACTGTTTGTCCTGAAGAAAAAGGCTTTTATAGATCATCAGCTCAACCAAACAGTGCAAGTCCTCCAGAATGCCCAAATGTTGTATTCTAGGCAACCAACTGACCAGTTGCATTGTCTTCATTATATTCACTGTCCTCAGACAACATCCTCAGAAAAAATGATCGCTCCAAGAAGAAAGAAGCCACTGCCAATTCACGGAATTAGCATTTACCAGAATCAGCTCATAATACAATGGAAACATTAATCAATGATGAATCAATCAACAATCAGAAGAGCGCAAACCCTAACAATGCCCACAACATGGCAGAGTCCCAGAAAGGCCAGGTGTAACCTTCAGAAAATAACATAGCATAAACAGAATCAGACTGATTTAACAATCAATCAAAAGAAAAAAGGAAAAGCAGAGGATCAAGAGCGCATTTTGGGAACAATGTCTCATCTGGACTTCGCCGAGGCTCTCGACTGAGAGGGGAACACAACGCAAGATGAAACTGAAGGATGAGGACACACAGGAGGGACTATTTTCAGGAAGGAGACACCGGCCTTCGAACTTATAAGATGCGGATCTGGATTGGATACTGGATAGTGATCTGTTGTGGCGCGTAAAGGCAGGTTTTATGAAGAATCTCCATCAGGTGAAAAACTTATATACACTATAAGCGAATCAAGGCGATAACAACTGAATAACAAAGAAAAGAGTTAAGACCACAAACTCATATCTGACTGAAGCAATTCCCCGCGGCAAGAACCTCATCCATCTGTGACCAACCAGTTGTTTCAAGTGAAATTACCAGCAAGGGAGTGCACCAAATGCTATCCAACCACAAGGCAAGTAATATACTTAGAATAACTATGAAAAATTCGAAAGACTCCCACAATTAGCACATCTTCTCCATCTAAATCAAAGTCCACAGCTATTAAAAACCAAAAAGATACCACATCCATATAAAAAGCAATTTGTCTCCCACATTGACCAACTTACTGACGGTAGATTGTGATCAGAGTTGGATAAAACCCCAGTCTCAACAACCATCTTCACCAAATTGAATTCACCATTATCTTAAAGCTGGTGAAAGGTAGCAGAGAGCTGTTGATCAATGGCAAAAGAACTTCAAAATTTCAGTTTTATTCACCCACATTAAAATTTTCATCAATAAGAGAAAATAACTCTGGAAAATGAGAGCCAGAAGCATCAAGTCGTTAGGGTACACAGCTGAAAGTGCAATCAGGGGTCCTACAGAAGAATGGGGAAAGAAACGAGCTAGAACATGTGCAGGCCTTCCCAGACAAGAAATAACTCTGAAAGAAGAACTTGTCCTATGAATTAATGCTTATGCAGCAAGAATGAACCATTACCGATCACAGATACTCCATATCAAAACTGAACAGGTAAATATTGCCTCGACCAAACTCTGACCTGCGAAAGAAAGAGAACATCTGATCGTTCCAACTTAACTAGAAGTTAACAGAAGTGGAAGACAAATTAGGGATTGATGCGTGCAGCAAGAAAGAACATCACTGATCCCAGACACCCCATATCAAACTTGGCCAGGTATAGTATTGCCTTGACTGAACTCTCTGATCTGTGAAGTCTGATCCTTTGGGTTAACTAGAAAATAACAGTAGTAAAGGACAAGTTCCATTCAAACCAATAACTGCCTAAAAACCAAGAAGCAACAGCTCATTAAATTTGAAACAATTATCAACTTAGCCCTCCAGAAAACGCAATAGATCACCAGCCGTCAAAATCCAGAAATACTTTGAACTGGTAAAAGAAGCCTAGAAGGTTGTCAAAATTTCAATCCATCATTTGTTGTACTTCTAGATCATCAGCTCAACCACAAACAGTGTAAAATCGATCATTAGTCCTTCAAAAGCCCAAATGTCGCATTCTATGTGGCCAACTGACCAATTGCATCATATTCATTGTCCACTCAGACATCATCCTCAGAGAAAATAGTCGCTCCAAGAAGAAAGAAGCCACTGCCAATTCGGGGAATAGTGAATACCAGAATGAGCTCATAATACAATTGAACTTGGAAAGATCAATTGATGATAAATCAATCAATGATCAGAGGAGCACAGACCCTAACGATGCCCACAACATGGCAGAGTCCCAGAAAGGCCAGGTGTAACCTTCAGGAAATAACATAGTGTTAACAAAATCAGACCAATTTTAAAACCAATCGAGAAATAAAAAGAACAAAAGAAAGGTCAGGAACGCGTTTTCGGGAATGATGTCTCCTCTGAAGGGTAGTTTGCAAAGGGTGTCAACCCAGTGAGGAATGCATGCACAATCATAGACGCACGATGAGCCTGAAGGATGAGGACATGAGGGAGGGACTATTTCTAGGAAGGGGACACTGGCAAGCGGATCCGGATTGGATAGTGATCTGTTGTGGCACGTACACCTTGCAAAGAAGGAACCATCACAGATCATACATCAACCAAACAATGACCTTCGCAGGAATGAGAATTGGGTTTTGCATTAATTGGAAAATTATGGCATTGTAGAACAAATTTCCATTCAAACCGATAACTGCCTCGAGAGACGATAGAGCTTATCCAATTTCAGACAATCATCAGCTCACAGCAGATCACTTGTCAAGTCTAGCAAAACTCCGACCTGTGAGAAGATCAGGGCTAGACGATAATCAACACCCAAAGTTAAAAAAAAAAAAAAACTGAAGAAAAAGTTCCAGTCAAGACCAGCAAATTTCAGCCTCTTGCTTGAAAGACTACTGGTTTATCATCTCAACCAAAAAGAGACAGCAAAAGGATCATCAGGCCTCCAAAAAGCCCCAACATCTAGTTTTATGAAACAAACTGACCGCTGTCATGGTATTGTATTCATTCGTCCTTGCCATCATCAGAAAAATAGTACACTCCGAAGGGGAAAGTAACCACTGCAAATTCACCAAATACCAGAATCTAAAACCAGCTCGTAAAACAATTATACGTAAAGCGGGTTCGATAAAGGATCAGAAGAGGAGCTAAACCAAACACTTCCCATAACAATGTCTTCAAATGAGACTGAAGGATGAGGACATGAGAGGGGGGGACTATTTCTAGGAAGGAGACATCGGCAAGCAGATCCGGATTGGATGATGATCTGTTGTGGCACATACACCTTGCAAAGAAAGAACCATCACAGACCATACATCAACCAAACACTGACCTCTGAAGGAATGAGAATTGGGTTTCACATTAATTAGAAAATTATAACACTAGAGAACAAATTTCCATTCAAACCGACAACTGCCTCCAGAAATGATTGAGCTTATCCAATTTCAGACAATCATCAGTTCGCGGCAAATCACCACTTGTCAAGTCTGGCAAAACTCCAACCTGTCAGGACTACATGATAATCAACCCCATAAGATTAAAAAAAAAAAAGAGAAAAAATACCGAAGAACAAGTTCCAATCAAGACCAGCAAATTTCAGCCTATTGCCTTAAAGACTACTTTAATCATTTCAACGAAGACGAAAAAAACAGCAAAAAGGATCATCAGTCTTCCGAAAAGCCCAAACATCCATGTTTTATGAAACAAGCTGACCAGTGTCATCGTAGTATTCATTGTCCTTGACATCCTCAGACAAACAGTTTCGCTCCAAGGGGAAAGGAGACACTGTGGATTCACCAAATAACAAAATCCCGAAACATCTCATGAAACAATTGTACAGAAAGATCGATTGGTCATTGTATCAATAAAGGGTCAAAGGAGGAGCTAAACCAAACCCTCCCCGTTATGGCATCACAGCATCCTCAAGAGATATGATCCAAGAGGAAGGAAAGAAGCCGCACACTGCCCATTCACCGAACAACAAGAATCCAGAATGAGCTGGGCAAAACAACAACGCAAAACGCAACTGATCAATCAATAGGTCAATGAATCACTAAATGATCAAAGGATGAGGCATAAACCAAATAGATTCCCATAACCATGTCTCCCGTTGAGACTGAAGGATGAGGACACGAGGGAGGGACTATTTCTACGAAGGGGACACTGGCAAGCAAATTTGGATTGAATAGTGATTTGTTGTGGCACATACACCTTGCAAAGAAAGAACCATCACAGATCATACATCAACCAAACACTGACCTCCAAAGGAATAAGAATCTGGATTTGAATGGAGAATTATGGGACTGAAGAACAAGTTTCCATTCAAACCAACAACTGCCTCGAAAGACAATAGAGCTTATCCAATTTCAGACAATCATCAGTGGCAGATCACCACTTATCAAGTCTAGCAGAACTCCAAAGTGACCTAAACGAGTACTAGTTCATCATCTCAACCGAAAAGAGAGCAAAAAAATCATCAGTCCTCCAAAATGCCCTAACATCTAATTTAATGAAACAAACTGACCGGTCTCATGGTATTCATTGTCCTTGCCATCCTCAAAAAATAGTTCACTCCAAGGGAGAAAGAAATCACTGCAAATTCAAAAAAAAATAACAGAATCTAGAAGCAGCTCATAAAACAATCGTACAGAAAGTGGGTTCGATAAAAGATCAGAGGAGGAGCTAAACCAACCACTTCCCATCACGATGTCTCCCAATGAGACTAAAGGATGAGGACACGAGGGAGGGACCATTTCTAGGAAGGAGACACTGGCCTTCAAAATTCAATAAAATTATGGCGAAGCGGATCTGGATTGAATAGTGATCAGTTGGGGCCCATACACCTTGCAGAGAAAGAACCATCACAGATCATACATTAACCACTCCAAAGCAATGAGAATCGGTTTACACATTAATTGGAAAATTATGGGACTGGGGAACAAATTTCATTCAAACTGAAACCATAGAACTTATGCAATTTCAGACAATCATCAGCTCGCCGCAGATCCCCACTTGTCAGTCTGGCAAGCTCCAACCTGTGAGAGAACCAGGACCGGACAATAATCAACTCCCCGAGATCAAAAAACTGAAGAACAAATTCCCATCAAAGCCAGTAAATTTCAGTCCATCACCCGGTCTAAGATGTGGTCCAAAGACTACTACGATAGTTCATCATCTCAACTGAAAAACAGACCAATGTCATGGTACTAAATCGATCTTCCAAAAAAGCCCAAACACCCGTGTTTTAGGAAACAAACCGACCAATGTCATGGTACTCATCATCCCCCAGACAAGCAGTTCCGCTATGAGGGGAAAAAAGCCAACTGCGAATACCAAATAACAAAATGCAGAAGCAGCTCATAAAACAATTGTACGGAAAGATCGATTGGTCATGACGAAAGAGATACGATCCAGGAGGAAAGAAGCCACACCGCCAATTCACCGATTAACGGAAAGATCAATCGATCGGCGATGAATCACTAAGCGATCAAAGGACGAGGCGTAAACCGGATGATTCCTATAACCAACAGGGATGACCGTAGGCCAAGCGAAACCCTCGAGAATCTCCGCGCAACAGGGGTGGGGTCTCTGCAACCAGACGATGCTTCCACAAAATCAAGACCGAGAGATAGCGATCGGAACCCTATCAACAATCAATCAATCGAGAAACGGAAAACAAAAAGGGAGAAGGGCCGACGGAGAACGCTCTCAAATCGGGAAGACGACGATATCGCCAGACGCTATGGCGAGAGAGAGAAGAAAAGAGGTGAACGCGAGCAGAGAACCAGAAACGCGTAATGAAAGACGAGGAAGAGGGGGAGAGGGCCGTTATTTATAGGGGAGGATACACCGACTTCGGATTCACCGTCGACAATAAATACATCCGAAGCAAGGGTCGTGATTGGACGGCCGTGATCTGTTGACGTTTTAATTCGGGAAAGTCGGTGGGCCGCCAATTCCAACCGTTGCTTGAGACGCACGCGGTATCGCGTGAAGAATCGGGAAGGCACGCTCGGCACGGATCTTCTTTGAACACGTGTCCTCAGTGGGTGTGATCGTGTCCTTCCTTCTTGATCTCAAAAATTCGGATCCATGGCATTGCAATGAAGGCTGTATTTTCTAGACGGCCCATATTTTTCATTTTTTTTCATGCCAAAAATTTTGAAAATATTTTAATAGATAAAGTGGGCCAATATGTAGTCTAATAAATATTCTCCTTCCACTTATATATACGTTGATTTTAAAGATCCGTTTAGTAACGCTTCTAATTCGGAAAATAATTTATATTCACAAATAGTCTAACAACACATGGCGAGGACACCACCCATAAACCAGCCCAACCAAAGAAAGATGTCAATAGATCATCGAACTAGGGAAAAGCTCAGTCATTCTAAGTAATAATTGACCAAACTCATCATATGTACTCATTCCTGAGACAACCTCCTCAATCAAAGAGATCACTCCCTAAAAAAAGAAGCACAACCAGTGCATTGGATTATAAATCCAAAAACAGCTCTAAAACAACAAAAGGATTGATCAATTGATGAATCGATGATCAAAGGAGCGTAGACACTAAGGATGTCCACGCCCACTCCTTGACAACCACTTAAAGCATAGAAATGACCTGGTAAATGAAAAGTTCCACAAAAAATTCTGTAACAAAAGAATGAAACCCTAAGCTAACTGAATTGTATGAAGCTAGCATTCGCAAAATAAAAAAGGGGAGACAAATAAATTACACTTGCAATATCTCCATGATTTACCACCAATCACTTTAGTTAATGCAGCATGCATTACAAGGATAGAAACAAGCCAGAACTTTGAGGATCTCAAGCTTTCCAGATTCATAAACAATCCCTACAATGGAAGATAGTGAATGACTATTCAATTTCCAAAAACAACAAATGGCAAGAGAAGCTCAAATAAAGGAGAGCTTGGCAATAGAAGGAAAAAGAGGAAGGCCTTATCATCTCACCATAAACGGAAAAAAGCAGAAGTGGAAAACAAACTTCATTCAAACCACTAACTGCCTAGAATCCACAAAGCAGCTGCTTGTCCAATTTCAAACAATCATCAACTCAGCCCTACAGAAGAACACAATAGATCACCACTTCTCAAACCCGGCAAAACTTCAACCTGTAGAGAGAACTAAACAATTTCTATCTCATTGCTCCCTGAAGACAATCAACTGAAGACAAACTTAAATCAAAACTACAAAATGCCTAGAGATCTGCAAAATTCCAGTCCAGCGCCCATCCTGAATATGTGGTCAGAGACTATTTCAGAACTCAAGCAAACAAAAACTGCATTATAGATCACCACTTCTCCAAGACATACAAATCAAAAGTTTCCAATCCAATCCCAAAGACAAAGTACACTCTCAAATAACAAAGAACTAGTATCAACTATCATCATCTGTTAAAAAATAGATTTAAAATAAAAAAGATTAAGAATACCAATCCGGAAAGTTATTTGAAATACATCATCAAAAAATAAAATTCTACCAGTATGCCCTGAAGTAAAACCGATTCTGTCAGCAAACAGCCTTCACAGTCCCAATAACCAAAGAAAACCTACAATTCTTTAGACATTTATATGGCCATTGACTGAATCCAACTTGAACAATCTCTTGCACAGAAAGAACACAAAATGACCTCTTGATCTGTACCAAAAGAAAAACACAGAAGTCGTGTACAAAGGAAGGCGAAGCAAACTAGGTAATGCCAAGAGCGATCTCCATGATAGGGAAGAAGTGCATAACACATACATCTTAATGATATCTCCATGAATAACCAGAGATCCAATTAGCGATTGTGGTACATAGATAAGAATGAAGAATGAAGAGAAACGAGCTAGAACTTGTGCAGAGCTTTCCAGACAAGAAAGAACTATGACAGAAGAGCTTGTCCTATGAATTAATTCTTATGCAGCAAGAAAGAGCCATCACTGATCACAGACACTCCATCATGAAATTGATGAGGTAAAAGATTGCCTCGATCAAACAATGACCTGCAAAGGAAAGAAAACATCTGATTGTTCCACCTCAACTAGATGATAACCACCTTGACTAGAAGATAACAGAAGTGGAAGACAAATTAGAAATTGATGCTGCATTGTAGACACTCCATGTCGAACTTGCCCACATGAAATATTGCCTCGACCAAACTCTGATCTGTGAAGGGAAGAGAACTAGATCTGATCTCTCGGATTAACTAAGAAATAACAGCAGTAAATGAAAAGCTTCATTCAAACCAATTAACTGCCCAAAATCTGAAAACCAGGAGCTCATCCAATTTCAAGCGATTATCAACTCAGCCCACAGAAAAAGCAACAGATCAGTTGCTGTCAAATCCAGTAAAACTTTCAATCTGTAAAAGAAGCCTAGAAGGTTGTCAAAATTTCAGTCCACCATTTATCCTGAAGAAAAAAGGCTTCTAAAGATCATCAGCTCAACCAAATAGTGCAAGATCATAAGTCCTCTAAAAAGCCCAAATGTCATATTCTAGGTAACCGACTGACCAGTTGCATTGTATTAATTGTCCTCAGACAACATCCTCAGGGAAAAAAAAAATGATCGCTCCAGGAAAAAAGAAGCCACTGCGCAATTTCATGGAATTAGCATTTACCAGAATCAGCTCATAATACAATGGAAAGATCAATCAATGATGAATCAATCAACAATCAGAAGAGCGCAAACCCTAACAACACCCACAACATGGCAAAGTCCCAGAGAGGCCAGGTGTAACCTTCATAAAATAAGATAGCATAAACAGAATCAGACCAATTTAACGATCAATCAAAGAAACAAGAAGAAAAGCAGAGGATCAAGAGCGCATTTTGGGAACGATGTCTCATCTGAACTTCGCAGAGGTTGTCGACTGAGAGGGGAACAAAACGCAAGATGAAACTGAAGGATGAGGACACATGAGAGGGACAATTTCTAGGAAGGAGACACTAGCCTTCGAACTTATAAGATGCAGATCTGGATTGGATACTGGATAGTGATCTGTTGTGGCATGTAAAGACAGGTTTTATGAAGAATCTCCATGAGGTGAAAATTTTATGTACACTATAAGCGAATTGAGGCAATACCAACTAAATAACAAAGAAAAGAGTTAAGACCACAAACTCATATCTGACTGAACCAATTCCCTGAGAAGGCAAGAACCTCATCCATCTGTGACCAACCAGTTGTTTCAAGTGAAATTACCAGCAAGGGAGTGCACCAAATGCTATCCAACCACAAGGCGAGTAATATTCTTAGAAAAACTATGAAATAATCGAAAGACTCCTGCAATTAGCACATCTTCTCCATCTAAATCAAATTCCACAGCTATTAAAAACCAAAAAGATACCATGTCCATATAAAAAGCAATTTGTCTCCACATTGACCAACTTACTGACAGTGGATAGTGATCAGAGTTGGATAAAACCTCAGTCTCAACAACCATCTTCACCAAATTGAATTCAGCATCATCTTAAAGCTGGTGAAAGGAAGCAGAGAGCTGGTGATCAATGGCAAGGCAACTTCAAAATTTCATTTTTATTCACCCACACTAAAATTTTTTGTTAATACAAGAAAATAACTCTGGAAAATGAGAGCCAGAAGCATCAAGTTGTACGGTATGCAGCTGAAAGTGCAATCAGGAGTCCTACAGAAGAATAGGGAAAGAAATGAGCTAGAACATGTGCGGACCTTTCCAGACAAGAAAGAACTCTGAAAGAAGAACTTGTCCTATGAATCAATGCTTATGCAACAAGAATGAACCATTACCGATCACAGACACTCCATATCAAAATTGACGAGGTAAACTATTGCCTCGACCAAACTCTGACCTGCGAAAGAAAGAGAACATCTGATCGTTCCACCTTAACCAGAAGATAACAGAAGTGGAAGACAGATTAGGGATTGATGTGTATGAGCAAGAAAGAACATCACTTATCCCAGACACTCCATATCAATCTTGGCCAGGTATAGTATTGCCTCGACCAAACTCTGATCTGTGGAGTCTGATCTTTTGGGTTAACTCGAAAATAACAGTAGAAAAGGACAAGTTCCATTCAAACCAATAACTGCCTAAAATCCGAGCAGCAACAGCTCATTAAATTTCAAACAATTAACTCAGCCCTCCAGAAAATGCAATAGATCACCAGTGTAAGATCGATCATTTGTCGTACTTCTAGATCATCAGCTCAACCACAAACAGTGTAAGATTGGTCATTAGTCCTCCAAAAGCCCAAATGTGGCATTCTATGTAACCAACTGACCAGTTGCATCATATTCATTGTCCACTTGGACATCATCCTCAGAGAAAATGATCGCTCCAGGAAGAAAGAAGCCACTGCCAATTCAAGGAATAGTGAATACCAGAATGAGCTCATAATACAATTGAACTTGTAAAGATCAATTGATGATGAATCGATCAGCGATCAGAGGAGCACAGACCCTAATGATGCCCACAACATGGCAGAGTCCCAGAAAGGCCAGGTGTAACCTTTGGAAAATAACATAGCGTTAACAAAATCAAACTGATTTTAAAATCAATCAAGAAATATAAAGAAAAAAAGAAAGGTCAGGAACGCGTTTTCCGGAACAATTTCTCCTCTGAAGAGTAGTTCAGAAAGGGTGTCGGCTCAGTGAGGAAGGCATGCACAATCATAGACGCACGATGAGCCTGAAGGATGAGGACATGAGGGAGGGACAATTTCTAGGAAGGAGACACCGGCAAGCGGATCTGGATTGGATAATGATCTGTTGTGCCCCATACACCTTGCAAAGAAAGAACCATCACAGATCATACGTCAACCAAACGCTGACCTCCGGAGGAACGAGAATCGGGTTCTGCATTAATTGGAAAATTAGGGGTTTGGACATTCAAACCAATAACTGCCTCGAGAGACGATAGAGAGCTTATCCAATTTCAGACAATCATCAGCTCGCAGCAGATCACCACTTGTCAAGTCTAGCAAAACTCCAACCTGTGTGAGGATCAGGACTAGATGATAATCAACCCCCAAAAGATAAAAGAAACCAAAGAACAAGTTCCAATCGAGACAATCAAATTTCAGCCTATCGCCTGAAAGACTACTTTCATCATCTCAACCAAGAAAAAAGAAGCAGCAAAAGGATCATCGGTCTTCCAAAAAGCCCAAACATCCGTGTCTTATGAACCAAGCTGACCGTTGTCACCGTAGTATTGATCGTCCTTGATATCCTCAGACAAACAATTTCGCTCCAAGAGGAAAGGAGCCTAACAAAATCCAGAAGCAGCTCGTGAAACAATTGTACAGAAGGATCGATAGGTCATTGTATTAATAAAGGGTCAAAGGAGAAGCTAAACCAAACACTCCCATTACGGCATTACAGCATCCTCAAGAGATATGATCCAAGAGGAAGGAAAGAGGCCGGGCACTGCCCATCCACCGAACAACAAGAATCCAGAATGAGCTGGTCAAAACAACGACGCATAATGCAAAGATCAATCGATCGGTCAATGAATCGCTAAGCGATCAAAGGGACGAGGCGTAAACCAAAGAAATCCGATAACCAATAGGCAAAGGTAGGCCGAGCCAGACCCCTCAAAAATCTCCGCAACATTGAGTTCTCTGCAACCAGATGGATGCTTCACAAAATCAGACCGAGAAAGCAATCGATCCCCCATCAACAGTCAAATCAACAGTCAAATCGGGACCATCGCTACTTCTCCTCCTCTCTGGAAGACGACGATACCGCCAGACGCCGACAGAGATCGTAGGGCAAGCGAAACCCTCGAGAATCTCGGCGCAACAGGGGTGGGGTCTCTGCAACCAAATGATGCTTCCACAAAATCAAGACCGAGAGATAGCGATTGGACCCCCATCAACAATCAATCAATCGAGAAACCGAAAATAAAAAAGGGAGAAGAAGGGCCGACGGAGAACGCTCTCAATCGGGAAGACGACGATATCGCCAGACGCCATGGCGAGAGAAAAGAGGAGAGGGAAATGCGAGCAGAACCAGAAACGCGTAATGAAGACGAGGAAGAGGGGGAGAGGACCGTTATTTATAGGGAAGGATCCACCGACTTCGGATTGACCGTCGATAATAAAAAAATATTCGAAGCAGGGGTCGTGATTGGACGGCTGTGATCCGCTGACGGTTCAAATTCATGAAAGTCGGTGTGCCGCCGATTCCGACCGTTGCTTGAGACGCTCGCGGTGCCTTCGGTAATTTATTATTGCGTAAAGAATCGGGAAGGGACGCTCGCCGCGAATCATATTTGAACACGTGTCCCGACTTATTCCCGCCGCTTTCCCTCCGAAATTTAGTAATAAAAAAGGAAAATTATCTGCACGGCTTACTTTCTTTCTGCTGAAAATATGGCGCCTGCTGGTAACATGACACATGTGCCTTGTTATTCATGTCAACAATCCGACGATCCATGTTCGATAAAATAAAGCGACAAGAAAAAAAAAATCTAATCAAGACTAACATTAACATTTTACAAAATACATGACCGCTTTAAAACAAAAAAGAAAAAAAAAGTAGCGGGACAATCAACCGAGCAGAAACCATTGCATTTACTCAAGAAATTATGAAAAAATCATGTAAGATTCTACTTGAAAGTTCAAAATATTGAAAGAAAGAGTGTAAAGAATCATCACAAAGATTAGTTGGCCCTTCACTCCCAATTGATCTCAAAAATCAAATCTACAGCATTGCAATTAAGCTAGAAGGCCCATATCTTTCATTCTTATTTCATGCCAAAAATTTTGAAAATATTTTAATAGACAAAAATGGCCAATATGTAGTCTAATAAATATTCTCCTGCTGGATTTTTAAGTATCCTCCTTGGAGAATAAGATTAAATAAACTTTACTTTTTTAAGGGTGAAATCAAAATTTGAGAAGAGATCTAATGAAACATTTATTCCCACCGGAGGCGTTAAAGGACTTGGCAAATAAATTTGAATGATTAGATCTTTTTATGATAAGATATAAACATCAAGATGAAATTATGCACCATTTAGAAGGTTGGGATTTACTCTACTACTTAGCCTTTAGTAGGAACAACATTTTTGGGATAATCCAACCACATGAATGACTTGATGGTAAAGAAAGAAAAGGCGATCCAACTTGGATGGCTTTCTATTAACCCGATTTTATCCAAGATAAGCAGCTCTCCACTAACAATAACCTCTTTTCTCCCCAACGGGGTCCTTGTCCTCAACATCAACCAAAGTTGATGAAAAGTCCCTATGCCCCCTTTTCGTTTTTGGATTATATTATCACATCATTCCATTTTATGAATTTATAAACGATTATCAAACTGTACGCTTATCATCTATTTCACAACTTCTATCAATTTAAGATATTTTTCTCTTCTATTTCATGCTAGGATTCTACACACAATAGTTTCAATTGCAAATGAGGTCACACTTAGGAGTTTGTTATCCTTAATATTATAATAGAATTACTAACCAGAAAATAAAATATCATCCATTTACATAGCAACCAAAGTTATTTGACTCGTTATTATATCAATTTATACATCTCCCTCATCATCAGAGGGGATTATTCACTAACAAAGTCCACACGATGATTTAAGATTTCATATTAGGTGATAATGATTTGTTTGCGACCTGTACAAACCTTTAATAATTTAGGTTCGAAGAATACTAGAATCAAAGATGGCTTCCGCATGAAAGAAATGGCAACAAATCCAATCTTCATTGTAGCAAAAAGTTGTTGGACAGCATGCACCAAAAGCTGTAGTCCTAACAACCTTACATGGACAGCAGGCATCCACCAAGAGACATACATTCTCATAGAAAATGTTTTTTGGCAGAGGAATAATGATTACTTGACAATGAAAATGCCTGAAGAAACAATATGCAAAATTTTAACAAAAAGCAATAGGGAGTAGTAAATATAAGAATTGAAAGCAAAGTTCTCAAGATAAAGAAAGAGTTCCCACTATGGAAAATCAGAAGAATCCATTTTCTCAACTGAAAAACATAATGAAAAATTTAATTGGTAAAAGAAAGCATGGAAACCGAATAAAAAGACCTGGTAATAAAAAATATACCAAATGCCAAGGTGGCCAAATTTACTGAGGTACTCGTGCTAATAACAATAAGCCAGCCACCCTCACAAATTGACAATCATAAACTACCAATGTCAGGTTCGACCAAAAAAAACAAGAAAAAACAACCAATGTAAGGGAAAAGTGAATGGGAAATTGATCTATACGCAAAATGCTTGCAGCGGCATTCCTCTTCATCAGCTTGGAGAGGAGAAAAAGGTAATTACATTTAATCTGGCGAAGGAAATACATCTTTATGAGGATTTCCTTCTCCTAGTAGGAGCACAAGGATCCTCTTTCCTGGTTTCTATGGCAAAGAAAGAGCTAGAATTGGACAGAATATCATTAGGACAACTTAGTTTTACCAACAAGCGGAGTCATCTAATCTTTCGCATTATATAAAGAAATGATTGAATTCCTTCATCCATTTCTGAATACAGTATGAGAGGCTAATCATAAATTGAGAATGATTGTGTACAAAATTAAATTTTCAACAGAACTTAGTAGCTAAAAATTATATCGAAAAATATATAGGGAGCAAATTTATAAATTAATATAAACTAATGGTTGAATTACTTCTCAACAAATTAATTAATGTTCTGTACGAGGCACTGAAATGGAGGTTTGCCGTGACTTTCCAACTTTACGATAGCTATCATAGATTAGTGCTAAAGTGAAGTCAATGTGAATGGCAGCATAGCTTAGTTGTAACATCAAAGTCGTTTTACTTGAGGAAAGAAGAATAAACCGACCAGTGCTGGTATGGTCAATTTCTGTGCCTGACTGAATCAAAAGATCAACCAGCTGAAATTGAGAATGCGTGCAACAGAGCATTGACATCAACAAATGATGAAATCAGTTTGTTTCTTCTGATAATAAGACTATTCCCAACACTTAAACGATGAGACCTCAAATCTGCCAGGAAACATCCCAGCAGCCACAGGAATCCTCGACTTTTGTACGGCTCCAATTGCCATCACAAAACATTCATATCAGAAAAAAGTGAAAAGACATTTTATTGGCAAAGTGCCCATGTCAGCCGGATAGTTTGTAAAAGCAAACTTCCAAGAGAGAGAGGAAGAGATGCCAATTCCATAATTCCCATGATTACTAGTTAGCAAACACTGAAAATATCTCCAATTAGGAAACTTGACTGTGAACCCCCACAATTAGATGCCACAAACAAAAATCAAGACTAGTCACAAGAAAACCGCCACCTCTCATTTGGCAAATCTCAAGAATTTGAAGTCCATAAAATACAGGTTATTAGCCAAGGACATCACTTCCAAGAGTTAGCACATCACGCCCAGACCAAAATGATAACAAGTGCTCTCTACACAATTATGCTTGATTTTTGCCAACCACGAACGTCTTACTTGTGAGAAGATACAAAGTTGCACAAATTGCTCAACAAAGTGAGCAACTGACAATAGACAGAAATATGTCCAAAAATATGAGCAGAGTTTTACAAGCTCCATACATCCTGCAGGAAGGCGCAATTCTTTGCGAGGTCTTCAAAACAGTCAATTTTTCTTGGCTCATACAACACACACCTAAACCAACATGTCCACTGCACCATCTCATTCAAAGTGCGAGCACTAAAGATGGCAAAAACAACCAAACCATCCACTCCACGCACCCCCACAAGCAGATTACAAGCATCTTTGCGGATATAGTTTTGCAGGTACAAAAACTAAAGCCAACTTCTGCAGAAAACGATGATAATAGAATACGAGTTTCGAAGAGAATGAGGCGTGAATCCATGTAGAGGGATCAAGTGAACTCGTTACCAAGTAACTCTTGATTTCAACACACAAGCATTATAAAACTAATTTGTTCAACTGGGAGATTCAATATAAAGAGCATCCCGAGGAGAGAGCTTCTATGGACTGCACCAAACCAAATGAAAGAAGAAAGGGATAATCTGCCATGATGTTAGTGAATATCGGCAACCAGTTTCCCATCTCACAAGTATAAGGCAGAAGCATTTGATAAGAAATGCAACAAACAGTCAGGACTCAGTCACTACTCCATTAGTCAAGTAGCCATCAATGTGTGCCACCAAATGACCGAGCAAAGAAACAACTAGACTTAGCCTTGGAACAGGACTCGATTGTACTTTTATCCAGTGAAGTTGACATAAAAAGATGAGAGCATGACATCATCGAAGAGAAAGACATAAACCGGCACCCAAAATATACCAATAATACCTAAAATACCTCCAGAAGAAGCAAAAAGTAAAGGCTCCAACCAAGCTACGCAACAAGTAGACTTAGCCTTGGACACAAGACTCAATAGTAGTAATTGTAGTTTTATCCAGTCACTTTCAAAGACGAAGATGACAGCAAGGCATCAAAGACAGGAACTTGAACTGGCCCCCAAAATAAACCATTTATACCAAAAATGTCCCCAGCAGAAGCAAAAAGTAAAAGCTTGCTAAGTCAAGTCATTTCACTTTAAATTAGTTAAAATGGGTCAATACACTTCAACACAAACCAGTCAAATTCAGCATAATCTGCCAAAAAAAAAAAAAAGGACTCCTACCTACAACAGGAAGAGAACTAGATGTCCATTGCATCTCCTCTAATCTGTGAAATGAAAATATCATAAACTGGATCTTTGCAGAGTTCATGCCGCTACAAATAATCCCTATAGAAAGATCCAGACATCACTCATCACCCTGATCCACAACGAAAAACATAATTGCGTTAGATAATAACCTCCTGCCTTCCCCAGCTCAAGAACTTGGATTCTCTAACAGCTTGATCAATTAGCATCCTCACATGGTCCATAGTGAGATCTCTCTAAACTGGAACAAGCACCCGCAGACAACTGAAAAAATCCGTATAGTATGGAAGCCACTAGATTAGCTGATATGATCAGAGGGAGACTCAAAACTTAATAACGTTTATAAACCTTTCTGTATAAAATTAAAGCCTTCACCAGCATTGTTCTGGAAATAGACCCAGCTAGATGCTTCAAAACTCATGCCTTCAAAGCAAATACCAAAGCAAATGAAATTGATAATAAGGCAAAAGTTTGATATTTCCAATTAGAAGGAAGATGGCTCCAAACAATCCTTGAAGAGCCACTGAGAAAGAGTCACTCGAACCATGAATTAATCTGGACGACAGATCACCATCGGTAAAGGATCATGATGCAATTGGAGATCTATAAATTCATAGACCTAAAGAACTTCAACAGCTATGCTTGATGCTTAAATTAGATTACACATACGAAGTAGAAGTTCGCCTACTGTCCGTTAGGGTATCATAAGTAATTAGAAGGGGAAGTAGACAGAACTCTGTGCTCACCCGAAATGTAAAAACCTCAAATCAGAGCCTCATTCACTGCAGGATTGTTGTATGCCCCTTCAGTTTCACCCATCTAAAAAAAACTACCAAAATTTGACAAACATGCCAACCAAGCAGCTAGTGTCTGATCCTCCCAGCCTGATCAGCCATGTCGCTGTTGACAGTACACACGTAACAACACAGCTTTGTGATGGACAAAAACAAGAGAATTGGCAGAAAGGAGAAGAAAGGTAAAGCAATGCTGAGGGAAGTTATGTCTAGATGGCTGTCTTGTCATCATCCACATGTGAGGCCTGATCACATATGCCAACCAGAAGAAAGAGACCTTCTAGTGATGAAAGGAACCCCCATGGTGTACGTTATTAGGAAGCTAAAAGGCAAAAGTACCAGTTCATCTTATCAGAATGAGATGCTAACAGTTTCCAATGAAGTATATCTTAGTTCCTTACAGAAAAGTCTTCATAGTCCTATGGATCAACAAGAACCTAAAATATACAGAAATTAGGCCCTCAAGGTAACACTACAAACTAAAATCAACACATCACCTACAAATCGCCTCATTTGTGAAATGTCCCCAGCAAAGTTACTGTAACAGAAGAAAGTATTGCAGCAGTGGAAAATATAGGCTAAGCAAACCCACACAGATATCTTATTGCAACTAAGGAGATTTAGTACTCTCTTCTTTCAAGTACGTCCAACAGAGAGGCCATCCAATGGCGACCAGAGATATCAAGTCGAACCACAAACCCTTGAAGCACAGTCAAGCTAGTTCTTGCACCCCCTATCATAAAAGCACGGCCAACATATCAATTGATTAGGGTTGATCCATATACACATTGACAGTGAGGACATCAAAAGAACCAAAATCAAAGAAGTGGGAGCTTATCCAATTTCAAACAAAGTCTGAACTCCGCAGTTCATCAACCCGGCCACACAGAAAAGGTGATAGATCACCACTTCTGAAATCTGGCAAAACACCAACTTATAAAGGAATTAGGACAAAGACAATTATCATCTTTCCACTCCAAGGGAATCAATGGAGGAATGAGATTCAACAAAAACCCAAGTGCCTACATAGCAGGAGTTTATTGAAATTTCAGTTCTTCACCAGTCCTGAAGATGATCAAGGACACTGCCAATCACCAACCAACCAAAGATAGATGTAAATAGATCGTTGAACTCAAGAAAAGCTCAGTTATTCTATGTAATAATTGACCATCGTCATCATATGCACCATGTCTTAGACATCCTCCTCAATCAAAGAGATCATTCCACGAGAAAAGATGCTACAACCAATCCACTAGATTATAAATCCAGAAGCAGCTCGTAAAACAATAGAAGGATGGATCAATCCATCACTCAAAGATCGAAGAAGGAGCGTAAGCACTAACAATGTTGATGAGCAGTCTCCTCAACGGCCACCTAAAGCATAGAAATCACCTGAAAAATGAATAAGTTCCAAGAAAGGTTCTGTACAACAACCCCCACCCCACCCCCCCAAAAAAAAAAAAAAAGAAAATAAGAAAAAAAGAAACATGTCAAACATATTGAATGTAAGCACTAACAATGTTGATGAGCAGTCTCCTCAATGGCCACCTAAAGCATAGAAATCACCTGAAAAATGAATAAGTTCCAAGAAAGGTTCTGTACACCAACCCCCCCAAAAAGAAAAAAAAAAAAAAAAAAAAAAAAGAAACATGTCAAACATATTGAATGAAAGCCTGAGCTAACTAGATATCATGTAAAGATTAATGAGAATAGATTGGTGAACTAAAGAAAGCTCAGTTATTCTAAGTAATAATTGACCAACCTCATCTTATGTACCATTCCTTAGACAATATCATCAATCAAAGAGATCATTCCATGAGAAAAAGAGCTACTACTAATCCCTGGGATTATAAATCCAACAACAGCTCGTAAAACAACAAAAGAATGGATCAATCCATCAATTAATGATCAAAGGAGGAGCATAAACACTAACAATGTCCATGACCACTCCTCACAACCTCAGACATAAAAATCACCTGATAAATGAAGAAGTTCCACCAAGGGTTCTGTACCAAAAGAAAACACATCAATTGTACAGAGTGAATGCCTAAACTAGCTAGGTATTCTGTGAACCTAGTATTAGGTGAAAAAAAAAAGAAAGAAAAAAAGCTAGATGAATAGATCGCACATGCAATATCTGATTTATCAGCAATCGATTCAGTGAGAGCTGCATGCATTACAAGAATGAAAAGAAATAAGCCAGAACTTAGTGAACCTTCAAGCTTTCCAGACTCATAAACAACCAATGGAAGATAAGACCTTCCAGACTCATAAACAATCCTTACAATGGAAGATACTCAATGATTACTCATCTTCCGACTACAACAAAAGCCTATAGAATCTCAAAGGAAGAAGGTCTTGTTAAATGACATAAAGATTATGAAGCTCGAAAGAACCATCACAGATTTTACACAGTCCACATTGAACCAGAAGAAGTTTTGCATCAAAGGAAAGAGAACTGGGCCCTAATCATCTCGCCATAACCTGAAAAAAAGCAGAAGCAGAGAACAAACTTCATTCAAACCAAAAACTGCCTAGAATCCACGAATTGGTAGCTTGTCAAATTTCAAGCAATCATCAACCCAGCCCCACAGAAGAACTCAATATATCACCACTTCCCAAAACTGGCAAAATTTCAACCTGTAGAGGTATTAAAAATAGACGATAATTATCTCACTGCTCCCCAAAGATAATCAACTGAAGACAAACTTAAATCAAAACTACAAAATGCATAGGAATCTCCAAAATTTCAGTCCATCACCGGGCCTAAAGATGTGATCTAAGACTACTTCAGCACTCAAGCAAACAAGATTGCACAATAGATCACCACTCCTCCAAGAAGCCCAAACACCTTATCCTATGTAAACTGACCAGGTGCTATGTATTATTTATCATCCTTAGCTGACATGCTCAGAAGAAGACATCACTCCAAATGGAAAAATGTAACTGCCCATCCAACAAAATCCAGAGTCATCTTGTTAAACAATTTAATGGAAAGGTCAATCCATTGATGAACCATACAAAACATCGTTTGTCAGTGAAATTATAACATTTGGTAATGTTTTGGCAAAAGGTCAATGTTACCGCAACAAACAGTGCGAAAAACAAATATTAGTTTGGAAAAGAACCTATCCGGCAAGCTCCAAATAACACAGAGACATCTCAGTGTAAGAAATTGCCATCTAAACAACATCAATCTCATCTAATATTAGAACAAAAGAAACCTGACTAAAATTCTTCAAATAAATTTAACAAATTGACAAAAATTCAAGCAGATGTTACAAGGAAAAGTCAGTGATAAATAACATGCAGGATAGTTCCACCAAAGAAAAAGGTCAGATATACAAATCAAAAGTTTTCCATCCAATCACGTGGAGAAAGGCTCTAATCTGCCAAGGAACAACTTGTATCAGCTAACAACATACAATATTCAGAAGGTCATACAAAATCAGTCGACAAATATCAAAAGTCATAAGTGCCAATGGAAGTCAGATTTGCCAAGAACCTATATAAGAGCACTATTTGCATGATTTCCAAAAGCGATTCAATTAGTGAATGCAGTTCGCATATGAGGAAAAAATGAAGAGAAGCAAGCCAAAACTAATGTGGACCTCAAGCTTTCCAGACTTGTAAATGACTCCTACAACAGAAGAAAGTCAACAATTATTGATCTTCCAAAAACAAATTAATACTCAGATAAAAGAGCCAAGGAATTAAGGATCTAGTCCAATCAAACCATTCCTCTAATATCCAACTATAAAGAACCATTACAGATTAAAGAATGCCCCATATTTAAGTAAGAGGTAAGGTCTTTGCTTCACTAATTTCTGACCTACAAAAGAAAGAGTACTGAATAGATACCCCCTTGCTTAAATAAAAAATAAAGAAACTAGAGTCAATAATATTGCAATCATTTACTGTCCAGAATTCAATAAATGAGCGCTTATCCAATTTCAAACAAAACCTGGTCTCAGCCTTGCAAAAAAGGCAAAGGATCAGCACTTACTCAGCAAACCTTTAACCTAAAGCAATTAGAACTAGACGATTATCTCAATTCTTGCCACTACTCAAAAATAATCAATTAAAAAAGAAACATAAGTGTCCATGCAAGAAATTATTAAAAATTTCAGTTCATCACCCTGTACTCCTAGTCCACCAACCCAACATTATACTGCAAAGAAATTGTCAGTCCCAAAAAAAGCTTTAATGCCTTAATGTATGCAATAATCGACCAAACTCATCATATTTACTGCTCCTTACATGACATCCTCAGAAGTAGAGATTGGTCCATCAGAGAAGAAGGTACTTCCAATCCACTAAACAATGGGTCCAGAATCTGCTCGTAAAACAACTAAATAGAACGACTAACCAATCAATTAATAAATTGTCAAAGGAGGACAATAAACCCTAATGATGTTCATGACCATGGCCAAGTCCCAAAGAGGCAACGGGAACAGAAGAAATCAAGCTTCTGCAACAAGCCAGATGTTTCAGAAATTAGATCGAGAAAGGAATCGGCTCATCAACTGTTACGAAATAGAAAAGGATAAGAAAGATTAATAATGCCAATCGTAATAGATGTCCAAAGTACATCATTCCAAATAAGACACCACCAGTATGCACCGAATTAAAACCAATTCTGTCAGCAATAAGCCTTCACGGTCCCAATAACCAAAGAAAACCTACAACGTAGACATTTATATGGCCATTAACAGAGTCCAACCAACTCAAACAACCTCTGGCACCAAAAGAACACAAGAAATCAGCTCTTGTTCTGTACCAAAAGAAAACATAAAAGTCATGTAAGAAGAAAGGTCAAGCAAACTAGGTAATGCCGGGAGCCAGTTCCGGGATAGAAAAAGAGCACGGCGTATGACTCTCACATATGTTATCTCTGCGATTTACCAGAGAGATCCATTTAGGGATCGTAGCACTCAGATAAGACTAAAGAGAAACAAGCTAGAACTTGTGTGGACCTTTCCAGATAAGAAAGAACTCTGCTTGTCCAAGGAATTGATACTTATGCAGCAAGAACGAACCATTACTGATCACAGACACTCCATATTGAAATTGATGAGGTAAAGTATTGCCTCTATCGAACTCTGACCTGCGAAGGAAAGAGAACATCTGATCGTGCCCCTTGACTAGAAGATAAGGGAAGCAGAAAACAGATTAGGAATTGATGCGTATGCAGCAAGAAAGAACATCACTGATCCCAGACACTCCATATCGAACTTGGCCAGGTAAAGTATTGCCTTGACCAAACTCTGATCTGCAAAGGTAAGAGAATTAGATCTGATCTTTCAAATTAACTAGAAAATAAAAGAAGTAAAGGACAAGTTCCATTCAAACCAATGATGGCCTAAAATCCAAGAAGCATGAGCTCATCTACTTTCAAACAATTAGCAACTCAGCCCCAAAGAAAACGCGACAGACTTTCAACCTGAAAAAGAAACCTAGAAGGTTGTCAAAATTTCAGTCCATCGCTTGTCCTAAAGACAGACTTCTAGATCATCAGCTCAACGAAACGGTGCAAGAATAGATCATTAGTCCTCCAAAAAGCCCAAATGTCCTATTCTATGTAACCAACTGACCAGTTGCACATCATCCTCAGAGAAAACAATTGCTCGAAGAAAGAAACCATGCCAATTCACGGAATAGTAAATACCAAAAACACCTCATTATACATTTGAACTTGGTTCAATCAATGATGAAACAATCAATGACCAGAGGAGCACAGACCCTAACGATGCCCACAACATGGCAGAGTCCTGGGGAGGAGAGGCTTGACCTTTGGAGAAAAAACATAGCATAAACAGAATCAGACCGATTTAACAATCAATGAAGAGATAAAAAGAAAAGATGAAGGATCAAGTGCGCTTTTGGGAACGATGTCTCCTCTGAAGAGTGCTTTGCAAAGGGGGTCAGCTGAGTGAGGAACGCATGCACAATCATAGATGCCTGATAAGACTGAAGGATGAGGACCTGAGGGAGGGACTATTACTAGGAAGGAGACACCTACTTTCAACCTTCAATAAAAATATGACGAAGCGGATTTGGATTGGATCTGTTGTGGGGCGTACACCTTGCAAAGAAAGAACCATCACAGATGATACATTGGCCAAACACTGACCTCCAAAGGAATGAGTCAGTTTTCACATCAATTGGAAAATTATGAGACTGGAGAACAAATTTCATTCTAACCGATAACTGCCTCGAGAGACAATAGAGCTTATCCAATTTCAGATAATTATCAGCTTGCAGCAGAAGACCACTTGTCAAGTCTAGCAAAACTCCAACCTGTGAGAGAATCAGGACTAGACGATAATCAACTCCCCAAGATAAAAAATGCTGAAGAATAAATTCCCATCAAAACCAGTAAATTTCATCAGTCTATCGCCAGCTCTAAGATGTGATCAAAGACTACTATGTCATTGTCTCAACCAGAAAAAAGACCGCAAAAGTATCATCAGTCCTCCAAAAAGCCCAAACAGCTAGTTTCACGAAACAAGACTGGTGTTCCTGTATTCATTGTCCTTGACATCCTCAGACAAACTGTTTCACTCCAAGGGGAAAGAAGCAGCTCGTAAAATGATTAAACGGATAGATCTATCAGTCAATTGATCAATAAAAGATCAGAGGAGCTGAACACTTCTCAGTTCCCACAACGACATCCTCAGACAAAAGAGATGATCCAAGAGGAAAGAAGCCACTGCCAATTTACCAAATAACAAAAATCCAGAAAGCTGCTAAAATGGTAACAGAAAGATCGATTGAGGACGAGGCGTAAACCGAATTAATTTCGATAACCATAGGCATAGTAGGCCAAGCGAAACCCTCCAGAGTCTCCACAACAGGGGGTCTGCAACCAGATGCTTCACAAAATCAGACCGAGAAAGCAATCGATGCCATCAACAATCAATCAAGAAGCGGAAACAGAAGGAGTAGGGATAGTCCACAAAGAGCGCTTAATTGGGATTGCTACTTCTCCATGTTGATGATGTTTGCACTTTGCAGAGACCATGGGGAGAGAGAGAAGAGGGGAACGCGAGCAGAAGAGCAGAACCAGAAATGCGTGACAAGAGCAAAGGATATAATGAGGACGAGAGGGGAAAAGGACGGTTATTTATAGGGAAAGATCCAACAACTTTGGATTGAGTGTTGATAATAATAAATCCCAACGAGAGTCGTGATTGGACAGGTATCATCTGCTGACAGTAAATTAAGGAAAGGTGGTGGGCTGCTAATTCTGACCGTCACTTGAGACACATGCTGAGGGACGCCTGTGATGAGTCATCTTCGATCACGTGTCCTGAATTGCCATGGTCAAGGCATGGCTCTGGTTTATAAAACTAGAGCCAGCTTCCTCAGAAAAATGATGATAATAGAACATTAGTTTCAAAGAGAATGAGGGGTTAATCCGTGCTAGAGGGATCGGGCAAGCTCCTGGTCAAGTAACTCCCGATTCCAACACACAAGCAGTATAAGAGTAATTTGCCAGGCAAATTCACATCAACTGGATATTCAAAAAGAGAATCCGGAGAGAGCTTTTATGGAATGCACCTAACCAATTGATCTCCCATCTCACAAGAATAAGACAGAAGTATCCGATAAGAGTCAAACACTGCCATCAATGTTGCCATCAAATGACCAAGCAAAGGAACTTGGCTTAGCGTTGAAATAGTGCTCAGTTGTAGTTTTATCCAGTGAAGGTGACAGAAAAAGATGAGAGCATGACATCATCAAAGAGAAAGAATTCAACTGCTACCCAAAATAAACCATTTATACCAAAAATACATCCAGAAGAAGCAAAAAGTAAAAGCCCCAAATGACCGAGCTAAGCAACAACAGGAATTAGCCTTGGACACAAGACTCAATTTTAGTAATTTAGATTTACTCCAAGAAGAGAACACGACATCATCGAAGAGAGAGACTTGAACCAGCACCCAAAATAAACCATTTACACCAACAATACCCCCATGAGAAGCAAAAAGTAAAAGCTTGCCAAAGTCAAATCATTCCCTTAAAAGTTAGTTAAAATGGGTTGATACACTACAACACAAACCAGGTCGCATTCAGCGTAATTTGCAACAAAAAGACTCCAACCTACAACAGGAAGAGAACTGGACATTCATCGCATCCTCGAATAAAAATATCATAAACCAGATCTTCGCAGAATTCATGCAGCTACAGACAATCCCTATAGAAAGATCCAGACATCGTCCATCACCCCAATCCACTAAGAAAAACAAGTAGTCAGTAGCTTAACTAAACATTGCATTAGATAATAACCTCCTGCCTTCCCCAACTCAAGAACTTGGATTCTCTAACAGCTCTGATCAATTAGCATTCTCACACCGTCCTTAGTGAAATCACTCTAAACTGGGACAAGCACCTGTTGGTGACTGAATAAATCCGTATTGCGTAGAAGCACAAAATTAGTTGATATAATCAGAAGGAGACTTGAACCTTAATAAGGGTTAACCTTTCTGTATAAAATCAGAGCCTTCGCCAACATTTTTCTGGAAAGACCCAGCCAGATCCTTCAAAGCAAATACCAAAGCAAATGAAACCGATCATAAGGCAACTGTTTAATATCTCCAACTAGAAGGAAGATGACTCCAAACAACCCTTGTAGAGCCGATGAGAAAGAGATACAGTGATAGAACCATGAATTAGAATATCTGGATGGATCATCATTAGCGAAGGATCACACTGCAATTGGAGATCTATAAATTTATGGCCCTAAAGAGCTTCAACAGCCATTTGATTAAATTAGATTATATTGCAAAGTAGAAGTTTGCTCATTGCACATTAGGGTATCATATAGACTGAAGTCCATGCTCACCAGATATGTAAACCAAAGCTTACCGCTGAGGGATCATCCGGTGTCGCTTCAGTTTCACCAATCTAGAAATAACTATGACAATTGACAGACATGCCAACTAAGCACCTAGTCCGATCCTCCCAGCCTGACCAGCCATGTCTGTGGACAGCATACATGTAACAACACGGCTTTATAGTGGATGTGAAATAAGAGAATCAGCAGAAAGGAGAGAACCCGTCAGAGGGCAAGCAATGCCGAGGCAAGTCATTTCTAGACAGCTGTCCTATCAACTGAAGACAAACTTAAATCAAAACTTCAAAATGCTTAGAAATTTTCAAAATTTCAGTCCATCGCCTGTCCTTCAGATGTGATCAGAGACTACTTCAGAACTCAAGTAAACAAAGACAGCATTATAGATCACCACTCCTCCAAGAAGTCCAAGCACCTTATTCTTTGTAAACTGACCAGCTTCTATGTATTTATCATCCTAGTCAACATGCCCAGATGAAGAGATCACCCCAAGAAGAAAGATGCGACTGCCAATCCACCGAAATCCATAATCATCTTGATAAACAATTTAATAGAAAGATCAATCTATAAAATAAACCATCTTGTTGTGGCTTGTTGCTGGCCCTCGGGGCTGTTGTCTCTTTCCTTGTCTCTGCGGTTTGCCTTGCTGCCGCTTTCTCTGCTGTAAGCTTTGAGGAGGTTTTTTCTCCTTTTTTGGGCACCCTTCCACTCGTACTGACATGTCGGTCTCTATGAGTGTAAGCTTTTGGTGCCTTGTCCTTCTTGTACATTTGTTGGTTAAAATCATTATAATACTTAACTTACCAAAAAAATAAAATAAATAAACCATCCCACAACATCGTTTTATAAGGGAAAACATCACATACTATACATTTGGTAAAATTTTGGCAAAAGGTAAATGTTACTGCAAAAAATAGTGTGAAAAACAACTATTTTTGGAATAAAACCTATCCTGCAAGTTCAAATAACGTAGAAAAAAGGGACAATAGGTTACACCAAATTAACATCTCAGCATAGGAATTACCGTCCAGACACCATCAGTCTCATCAAACATAAACACAAAAGAAACCTCACAAAAAATTGTTCAAATAAACCAGATTTAACATCAAGCAGGCTCGGATCTATTCACACAAAATTCAAGCAGACATACACACCAAGTCCAAGCAAATGCATATGCAAGAAACATTTTTGAAACATTTTTCCAAATGAATGTGCAACAAAGTATGTTGAAAAGGAAAAAGTTTGTGATAAATAACATGCAGGATAGTTCCATCAAAGAAAAAGATAAGACATACAAATCGAAGTTTTCCATCCAAACCCGAAGAGAAAGTAGGCTCGGATCTGTCAAAGAACAACTGGTATCAACTATCATCTTACAAAATCAGTTAACAAATCGAGAGTCATAAGGGCCAACCAAATTCAGATTTATCAAGAGTCTACTATAAGAGCACCATGACGCATAAACTATTTGCATGCTTTCCAAAAGCAATCCAATTAGTGATTGCAGTTCACATATAAGATAAGAATGCAGAGAAGCAAGCCAAAACTAATGTGGACCTCAAGCTTTCCAGGTTAAAAGTGCCAAATAATTAAGGATCTTGTCCAATCAAACCATTCGTCTAATACACAACTACAAAGCACCATCATAGATCAAAATAACACACCATAGTGAAATTAGAGGTGAAGTCTTTGCTTTAACCAATTTCCTACAAAGAGAGAGAACTGGATGGTGATCCTCTTGCGTGAAAAAAAAGAAAAGAAAAGGAGCTAAAGATTAATATTCGAACCATTTACTGTCCACAATCCAAATGAGAGCTAACAACATCCCGTCTCCACAATTCTTCCTCTCAGCCTAGCAGAAAAGGCAATGGATCAGCACTTCTCAAATTCGGCAAACCTTTGACCTAATGCACTTAGAACTAGATGATTATCATCTAGATTCTTGCCACTACCCAAAGATGATTAAATAAAGAATAAATTTTAAAAGAGAAACATAAGTGTTCATCGCCCAGTACTCCAAGTCCAGAATCCAAATGAGAGCTAACAAAACCCTGTTTCCACAATTCATCCTCCCAGCCTTGCAGAAAAGGCAAAGGATCAGCACTTCTCAAATTCAGCAAACCTTCGACCTAATGCAATTAGAACTAGATGATTAGCATCTCGATTCTCGCCACTACCCAAAGATGATTGAAGAATAAATTTTAAAAAAGAAACACGTGTTCATCACCCAGCACTCCTGGTCCACCACCAACCCAACATCAGACTGCAGAGGAATCGTGTCAGCCCCCCAAAAAAAAAAAAAAAAAAACTTTATTTTATGCAACAATTGAACAAACACATCATATTTACTGTTCTTTTACACTAAATAACATATCCAGAATCTGCTCGTAAAAAATCTTAAATCAAACAACCAACCAATCAATTATTAAATGATCAAAAGAAGGAGAGTAAACCCTAATGATGTCCCATGACCATAACAAAGTCCCAAAGAGGCAACAGGAAACAGAATGAATTGAGCTTCTGCAACAAGTCTGGTGCTTCTGAAATTAGACCAAGAAAGTAATATTTTCATCATCCGTTAAGAAATAAGAGCAAAATAAGAAAGATTAAGAAAGCAAATCGTGATAGATATCTGAAATATATCATTTCAAAATAAGATGCTAGGATGCCCTGAAGTAAAACCGATCTGTCAGCAATAAGCCTTCACAGTCCCAATAACCAAAGAAAACCTACAATTAAGACAATTATATGGCCATTGAGTCCAACCAACTCAAACAACCTCTTGCACAGAAAGAATACGAAATGACCTCTTGTTATGTACCAAAAGAAAACACAGAAGTCGTGTAAAAAAAAGGTGAAGCAAATTAGGTAAAAAGAGCATTCACATATAACAAAATAGCCTCCGTGAGATCCAATTAGTGATAGTAGCACATAGATAAGAATAGAGAGAAACAAGCTAGGACATGTGCGGACCTTTCCAGATGAGAAAGAACTCTGAAAGGAGAGCTTGTCCTATGAATTGATGCTTATGCACACATTGCATATTAAAATTGATGAGGTAAAGTATTGCCTAGACCAAACTCTGCGAAGGAAAGAGAACATTTGATCGTTCTACCTTAACTAGAAGATAACAGAAGTGGAGGACAAATTAGGAACTGATGCTTATGCAGCATGAAAGAACATCATTGATCATAGACACTCCATATCGAAATTGGCCAAGTAAAGTATTGCCCCAACCAATCTCTGATCTGCGAAGGGAAGAGAACGAGATCTGATCTTTCGGATTAACTAAAAAATTACAGAAGTAAAGGACAAGTTCCATTCAAACCAATGACTGCCCAAAATCCGAGAAGCAGATGCTCATCCACTTTCAAACAATTATCAACTCAGCCCCACAGAAAATGCAATAGATCACCAGCTGTCAAAATCCAGTAAACCTTTCAACTGTAAAAGAAGACTAGAAGGTTGTCAAAATTTCAGTCCATTGTTTGTCCTGAAGACAAAGACTTCTAGATCATCAGCTCAATCACAAACCGTGCAAGATAGACCATTAGTCCTCCAGAAAGCCCAAATGTTTTACTCTATGTAACCAACTGACCAGTTGCATTGTATTCATTGTCCTCTCAGAGAAAATGATCGCTCCAAGAAGAAAGAAGCCACTGCCAATTCAGGTAATAGTGAGTACTGGAATGATCTCATAATACAATTGAACTTGGAAAGATCAATCAATGATGAATCAATCAATGATCAAAGGAGCGCAAACCCTAACGATGCCCAAAACACAGCAGAGTCCAAGAGAGGCCAGGCTTAACCTTTGGAAAATAACATATCGGAAATAGAATCAGATCGATTTTAAGATCAATCAAAAAATAAAAAGAAAAGAAGAAAGGTTAGGAACACATTTTCAGGATCGGTGTCTCCTCTGAAGAGTACCGCCCAAAGGGTGTTAGCTGAGTGGGGAATGCATGCATAATCATAGACGCATGATGAGACTGAAGGATGAGGGCATGAGGAGACACCGGCAAGCGGATCTAGATCGGATACCGATTTGTTGTGGTGCAAGGACAATCACAGATCATAGATCGACTGAACAGTCTCCTCTGAAGATATGAGAATCGGATTTCCCATCAATCAGAAAATTACGGCACTGGAGAACCAATTTCACTCAAACCAATAACTACCTTGAGAGACTATAGAGCTTATCCAATTTCAGACAATCATCAGCTTGCGGCAGATCACTTGTCATGTCTAGCAAAACTCCAACCTGTGAGAGGATCAGGACTAGATGATAATCAACCCCCTGAAGATAAGAAAAGCGAAGAACAAATTCTAATCAAGACTACTAGTTCATTATCTCAACCAAAAAGAGATCGCAAAAGGATCGTCAGTCTTCCAAAAAGCCCCAACATCTGAGTTTTCATGAAACAAACTGACCAATGCATCATAGTATTCCTTGTCCTTGACATCCTCAGAAAAGCCGTTTCGCTGTGACCGGAAAGAAGCCACTGCCAATTCACCAAATAACAAAATCCAGAAGCAGCTCGTAAAACAATTGGAGGGAAAGATCAATCGATACAAAGGTCAAAGATCAATCCGTCAATGTATCAATATAGGGTCAAAGGAGGAGCTAAACCAAACACTTCCCAGGACGACATCCTCAGACGAAAGAGGTTAGATCCAAAATAAGCTAAGGATGGGTCGATCAATCACTGAGCGTAAACAAGATAATTCCAATAACCATGAGCATCGTAGGCCAAATCAAACCCTCAAAGAATCTCCACAACGGTGAGGCTTCTGCAAGCAGACGCTTAGACCCAGAGACAATCAACCAAGAAACGGAAAAGAGAGGGAAGGAATGGTCGATGAAGAGGGATTGCTACCCCTCTCTCAAGAAGGTGAGAGAGAGAAGAAGGGACGCGAGCAGAACCAGATAAGACTGGAAGAATATAATGAGGAGAGGGGAAAGGACGGTTTTTTATAGATAAGTATCCACCGACTTGGGAAGGGACGGTGAAAATGATAAATCGAAGCAGAGTCGTGAATCGTGAAGATAATAATTCTGTTGACGATTTAGTCAAGGAAAGGCGGTGGGCTGCCAATTCCAACCTTCGCTTGAGATAACGAGTCATCTTTCACCTCCTGAGAGTTGCTACGGTCGCAGCATGCCCTGGTTTTAGAACTCGGGGTTGGCTTTCAATAATTTTCTATTCTTAATTAAATTGTGGTTAAAATAATAAAAGACCAACAAACTTCGACTTGCCACTTTACCTAAGTCCATAATTGCCCATGGTTACTGGTTGGCAAAACGCTCAATATCTCCAATTAGGAAACTTGACCGGGAACACCCACAATTAGTCACAAGAAAATCCCCGCCTCTCGTTTGGAAAATGTCAAGAATTCGAAGTCTCGATAAAATACAGAGCATGGGCCAAGGACATCACTTCCAAAAGTTAGCACATCACACCCTAACCAAAATGATAACAGGTGCTATCTGCACAATCCATGCTTGATTATCTGCCAACTACAACTTACTTGTTCTATGATAATAGTTGCACAATTTGCTCTAAAAAATGAGCAACTGCCGATAGACAGAAATATGTTGATAAGTCCAAAAATACGAGCAGAATTATACAAGCTCCATATATGCTGCAGGAAGGCTCAATTTCTTTGCAAGGTCTTCAAAACAGTTAAGTCTTTCCTCTCAAGTTCAACATCAGGTATAGCTCATACAACACATGAACCCTACCCGAAAGCAACATGTCCGAGTGCACCAACTCATTCAAAGAGTGAGTTTATAAAAGTTGGCAAGGAACATCCAGACCATCCACCCACGCTTACACACGAGCATATTCCGGAGCATCCTTGCAGATATAGTTTTTTAGGTACAAACTAGAGCCAACATCTTCAGAAAATGAAGATAATAGAATAAGAGTTTTGAAGAGGATGAGGGGTGAACCCATGTAGAAGGATCATGCGAGCTTATGGCCAAGTAGCTTTCGATTTCAACACACAAGCAATATAAAACTAATTTGTCAGGCAAATTTATATCAACTTTAATATAGAGACAATCCCGAAGAGAGAGCTTCTACAGACTGTACCAAACAAATTGAAAGTATTAAGGAATAAACTGACCATGATGTTAGCGAATATCTGCAATTATCTCACAAGAGTTGGGTAGAAGAATCTGATAAGTCAAACTGCCATTGATGTGTGCCGCCAAACCACCAAGCAAAGCAACAAGATCACAGAAAAAGATGAGAGGATGACATCATCGAAGAGATTGAACTGGCGACCAAAATTAACCATTTATACGAAAAATACCCCCAGGAGAAGCAAAAAGTAGAAGCCCCAACTAGACTTACCCTTGGACACAAGACTTAATTGTAGTAATTGTTATTTTCCCCAGTGAAGTTTGCAGACGAAGATAGACAAAATGACATCATAGAAGAAAGAAACTTGAACTGGCACCCAAAATCAACCATTTATACCGAAAGTACCCAAGGAGAAGCAAAAAGCAAAAGCTTGCTAAGTCAATCGATTCCCCTAATAGTTAAAATGGGTCCATATCCTACAACACAAACCAAGTGGACAGCATGAGTTGCGAAAGCACTCCAACCTACAACAGGAAGAGATCTAGATGTCCGTCGCATCTCCTCTAATCCTTGAGAATACAAAAATCAGACAATCCCTATAGGAAGATCCACACATTTCTCATCACTCCAGTCCACAAAGAAAAACAATAATTCAGTATCTCAACTAAAGCATAATTGCATTAAATAATAACTTCCTGCCTTCTCCAACTCAAGAACTAGAATTCTCTAACAATTTTGAACAATTAGCATCCTCACATGGTCCTTACTGGGATCGCTCTAAACTGGAACAAGCACCCATCAATGACTGAATAATCCATATAGCATTAGAAGCCGCAAAATTAGTTGATGTGATCAGACGTAGGCTTGAACCTTAATAACTTTGATGAACCTTTCTGTAAAAAATCAGAGCCTTCGCCAAAATTGTTCTGGAAATAGACCAAGCCAGATGCTTCAAAATTCATGCCTCCAAACGAAATACCAAAGCAAATGAAACCGATCATAAGGTGACCATTTAGTATCTCCAATTACAAGGAAGATGACTTGAACAACCCTTGTAAAGCCCATGAGAAAGAGATACAGTAGAACCATGAATTAGAGTATCTGGTTGAAAGATCGTCAATGGCAAAGGATCACACTGCAATTGGACATCTATAAATTCATAACCCTAAAAAGCTTCAACATCTGTTGCTGATTAAATTTACATCATATATAAGAAGTAGAAGTTCACCCGTTGTACATTACAGTATCATAAGATATCAGAAGATATCAGAAGAGCTCCATCCTCACCAGCATCTGTTCTTCATTAAATTTCAGATCATATATAAGAAGTAGAAGTTCACCCGTTGTACATTACGGTATCATAAGATATCAGAAGAGCTGCATCCTCACCAGCATCTGTTCTTGATTAAATTTAAGATCATATATAAGAAGTAGAAGTTCACCTGTCGTACATTAGGGTATCATAAGATATCAGAAGAGCTCCATGCTCACCAGGTAAGTTAAAACCTCAAAACATAGCTTATGCAGCATTGTCATCCGCCCCTTCAGTTTCACCCATTAAAATTAAACACAAAATTCAACAAACATGCCAACCAAGCACCAAGTTGTCTGCTCCTCCCAGCCAGACCGGCCATGTCTGCTGACAGTGTACAGCCACAACACAGCTTTATGGTGGATAAGAAACAAAAGAATCAGCAGAAAGGAGGAAACAGTCAGAGTGCAAGTAATGCCAAGGGAGTTATGTCTACATGGCTGTCCTGTCAACATCCCCATGTGAGGCCTGATCACTTATGACAATCATGAAACACGAGAAGAAAGAGACCTACTGGTTATGAAAGGAACCCACGTGGTGTATGTTATTAAAACAAAGACAGCATGCAGTTCATCTTTTCGAGAATGAGATGCTAACAGTTTGCAACGAAGTATAACTTAGGTCCAGCAGAAAAGTCTTCATAGTCCCATGGATCAACGAGAACCTAAAATATTCAGAAATTAGGCCCTCAAGGTGGCACTACAAACTAAAAGCAACCCATCTCACCTACAAAAAACCTCATTTGTAAAATGTCCCCAACAATCACTGTATCAGAAGAAATTATTACAGCAGCGGAAGATGTTGGCTAAGCAAACCATACAGATATCTTATTGCAAGTAAGGAGACTTAGTACTCTCCTTTTGCAGCTATGTCCAAAAGAGAGGCCATCCAATGACAATCAAGAGATCTTATGTCGAACTTCAAACCCTCTAAGCATAAGTCAAGGTAGTTCTCGCACACCCTATCATAAAAGCATGGACAAAATATCAATTGATTAGGGATTGATCCATAGACACATATAGAGTGAGCACATCAAAAGAACCAAAATCCAAGAAGGGGGAGCTTATCCAATTTCAAAAAAAGGCCGGACTCCACAATGCATCAACTCAGCTGCACAGAAGAGGCAATAGATCATCACTTATAAAATCTGGCAGAACTCCAACCTATAAAGGAATAGGAACGAAGACAGTTGTCACATTTCCACTCCAAGGGAATCAACTGAGGGAAGATTCAATAAAAACCCAAGTGCCTACGCAGCAGGAGTTCATCGAAATTTCAGTTCTTCACTCACTCCTGAAGATGATCAAGGAGACTGCCCATACACCAACCCAACCAAAGATAGATGTGAATAGCTCATCGAACTTGGGAAAAGCTCAGTCATTCTATGTAATAATTGACAAACCTCATCATATGTACCCATTCCTGAGACAACCTCCTCAATCAAAGAGATCGCTCTGTGAGAAAAGAAGCTACAGTCAATGCACTAGATTATAAATCCAGAAACAGCTCTAAAACAATAGAAGGATTGATCAATCCATCAATCGATGATCAAAGGAGCATAAACACTAAGGATGTCCATGACCACTCGTCAACACCCACTGAAAGCATAGAAATCACCTGGTAAATGAAAAGTTCCACCAAAAGTTCTGTATCAAAAGAGAAGATATAAATCGTATAGAATGAAACCCTAAGCTAACTAAATTGTATGAAGCTAGCATTTGCAAATAAATTACACCTGCAATATCTCCATGATTTACCACCAATCACTTTAGTTAATGCAGCATGCATTACAAGCATAGAAACAAGCCAGAACTTTGAGGATCCCAAGCTTTCCAGATTCATAAACAATCCCTACAATGGAAGATAGTGAATGACTATTCATTTTCCAAAAACAACAAAAGGCAAGAAAAGGTCAAATAAAGAAGAGCTTGTTAATTGAAATGTAAAAAGAACCATTACAGATTAAAGACAGCCTGCACCTAAACAGAAGAGGCTTGCGATAGAAGGAAAAAGAGGAAGGCCTAATCATCTCACCATAAACGGAAAAAAGCAGAAGTGGAAAACAAACTTCATTCAAACCAATAACTGCCTAGAATCCACAAAGCAGTTGCTTGTCCAATTTCAAACAATCATCAACTCAGCCCTACAGACGAACACAATAGATCACCACTTCTCAAACCCGGCAAAACTTAACCTCTAGAGAGAACTCAACAATTTCTATCTCACTGCTCCCTGAACACAATCAACTGAAGACAAACTTAAATCAAAACTACAAAATGCCTAGAGATCTTCAAAATTCAAGTCCAGTATGTGGTCAGAGACTATTTCAGAACTCGAGCAAACAAAAACTGCATAATAGATCACCACTTCTCCAAGACATACAAATCAAAAGTTTCCAATCCAATCCCAAAGAGAAAGTAGACTCCAAAATAACAAAGAACAACTAGTATCAACTATCATCATCTGTTAAAAAATAGATTTAAAATAAGAAAGATTAAGAATACCAATCCAGATAGTTATTTGAAATACATCATCAAAAAATAGAATTCTACCAGTATGCCCTGAAGTAAAACCAATTCTGTCAGCAAACAGCCTTCGCAGCCCCAATAACCAAAGAAAACCTACAATTCTTTAGACATTTATATGGCCATTGACTGAATCCAACTTGAACAATCTCTTGCACAGAAAGAACACGAAATGACCTCTTGATCTGTACCAAAAGAAAAACACAGAAGTCATGGACAAAGGAAGGCGAAGCAAACTAGGTAATGCCAAGAGCGATCTCCACAATAGGGAAGAAGTGCATAACGCATTTATCTTAATGATATTTCCATGAATAACCAGAGATCCAATTAGTGATTGTGGCACACAGATAAGAATGAAGAGAAACAAGCTCAAACTTGTGTGGAACTTTCCAGGCAAGAAAGAACTCTGACAGAAGAGCTTGTCCTCTGAATTAATTCTTATGCAGCAAGAAAGAGCCATCACTGATCACAGATACTCCATCATGAAATTGACGAGTTAAAGGATTGCCTCGACCAAACTATGACCTGCAAAGGAAAGAAAACATCTGATCGTTCCACCTCAACTAGATGATAACCACCTTGACTAGAAGAAAACAGAAGTGGAAGACAAATTAGAAATTGATGCTGCATTGTAGACACTCCATGTTGAACTTGGCCACATGAAATATTGCCTCGACCAAACTCTGATCTCGAAGGGAAGAGAACTAGATCTAATCTCTCAGATTAACTAAGAAATAACAGAACTAAAGGAAGAGTTTCATTCAAACCAATTAACTGCCCAAAATCCGAAAACAAGGAGCTCATCCTATTTCAAGCAATTATCAACTCAGCCCACAGAAAAAGCAACAGATCACCAGCTGTCAAATCCAGTAAAACTTTCAATCTGTAAAAGAAGCCTGGAAGGTTGTCAAAATTTCAGTCCACTGTTTGTCCTGAAGAAAAGAGGCTTCTAAAGATCATCAGCTCAACCAAAGAGTGCAAGATCATTAGTCCTCGAAAAAGCCCAAATGTCATATTTTAGGTAACCGACTGACCAGTTGCATTGTATTAATTGTCCTCAGAGAACATCCTCAGAGAAAAAAAAAATGATCGCTCCAGGAAGAAAATGCCACTGCCAATTCACGGAATTAGTATTTACCAGAATCCACTCATAATACAATGGAAAGATCAATCAATGATGAATCAATCAACGATTAGAAGAGCGCAAACCCTAACAATGCCCACAACATGGCAAAGTCCCACAGAGGCCAGGTGTAACCTTCGGAAAATAAGATAGCATAAACAGAATCAGACCAATTTAACAATCAATCAAAGAAACAAGAAGAAAAGCAGAGGATCAAGAGCGCATTTTGGGAACGATGTCTCATCTGAACTTCGCAGAGGTTGTTGACTGAGAGGGGAACACACACAGGATGAAACTGAAGGATGAGGACACACGAGAGTGACTATTTCCAGGAAGGAGACACTGGCCTTCGAACTTATAAGATGCGGATCTGGATTGGATACTGGATAGTGATCTGTTGTGGTGTGTAAAGACAGGTTTTATGAAGAATCTCCATCAGGTGAAAAACTTATATACATTATAAGCGAATCAAGGCAATACCAACTGAATAACAAAGAAAAGAGTTGGACCAAAAACTCATATCTGACTGAAGCAATTCCCTGAGAAGGCAAGAACCTCATCCATCTGTGACCAACCAGTTGTTTCAAGTGAAATTACCAGCAAGGGAGTGCACCAAATGCTATCCAACCACAAGGCGAGTAATATACTTAGAATAACTATGAAATAATCGAAAGACTCCTGCATTTAGCACATCTTCCCCATCTAAATCAAATTCCACGGCTATTAAAAACCAAAAAGATACCTCTGATTGTAGTCTGACTTAGGTTTTCGGTGGTTGCTTGGGTGTTTTGCCAGGCTTGTTTGCCTTTGGTTTTATGTTGGTTGTGTTGTTGCTTTCCGCTGCTTCCTTCCACTCTTAATGAACGTATTCATTTTGAGTGTAAGTTTTTGGCGCCGTGTTGGTTGTACAGTTTGACCCCTCTTAATATATTGCTTACTCTTACCAAAAAAAAAAAAAAACCAAAAAGATACTTTGTCCATATAAAAAGCAATTTGTCTCCACCTTGACCAACTTACTGACGGTGGATTGTGATAAGAGTTGGATAAAACCTCAGTCTCAACAACCATCTTCACCAAATTGAATTCACCATCATCTTAAAGCTGGTGAAAGGTAGCAGAGAGCTGTTGATCAATGGCAAAGGAACTTCAAAATTTCATCTTTATTCACCCACACTAAATTTTTTGTTAAAAAGAGAAAATAAATCTGGCTTATGCAGCTGAAAGTGCAATCAGGAGTCCTACAGAAGAATGGGGAGAGAAACGAGCTAGAACATGTGCGGACCTTTCCAGACAAGAAAGAACTCTGAAAGAAGAACTTGTCCCATGAATTAATGCTTATGCAACAAAAATGAACCATTACCGATCACAGACACTCCATATCAAAATTGACAAGGTAAACTATTGGCTCGACCAAACTCTGACCTGCAAAAGAAAGAGAACATCTGATCGTTCCACCTTAACCAGAAGATAACAGAAGTGGAAGACAGATTAGGGGTTGATGTGTATGAGCAAGAAAGAACATCACTTATCCCAGACACTCCTTATCAATCTTGGCCAGGTATAGTATTGCCTTGACCAAACTCTGATCTGTGGAATCTGATCTTTCGGGTTAACTCGAAAATAACAGTAGTAAAGAACAAGTTCCATTCAAACCAATAACTGCCTAAAATCCGAGCAGCAACAGCTCATTAAATTTCAAACAATTATCAACTCAGCCCTCCAGAAAATGCAATAGATCACCAGCTGTCAAAATCCAGTAATACTTTGGACCGGTAAAAGAAGCCCAGAAGGTTGTCAAAATTTCAATTTCAATCATTTGTAGTACTTCTAGATCATCAGCTCAACCACAAACAGTGTAAGATCGATCATTAGTCCTCCAAAAGCCCAAATGTGGCATTCTATGTAACCAACTGACCAGTTGCATCATATTCATTGTCCACTTGGACATCATCCTCAGAGAAAATGATCGCTCCAAGAAGAAAGAAGCCACTGCCAATTCAGGGAATAGTGAATACCAGAATGAGAACTTGTAAAATATCAATAGATGATGAATCGATCAGCGATGAGAGGAGCGCAGACCCTGCCCACAACATGCCAGAGTCCCAGAAAGGCCACAGGTGTAACCTTTGGAAAATAACATAGTGTTAACAAAATCAGACTGATTTTAAAATCAATCAAGAAATATAAAGAAAGAAAGAAAGGTCAGGAACACGTTTTCAGGAACAATGTCTCCTCTGAAGAGTAGTTCAGAAAGGGTGTAGGCTCAGTGAGGAATGCATGCACAATCATAGACGCACGATGAGCCTGAAGGATGAGGACATGAGGGAGGGACAATTTCTAGGAAGGAGACACCGGCAAGCGGATCTGGATTGGATAATGATCCGTTGTGCCATGTACACCTCACAAGGAAAGAACCATCACAGATCATACGTCAACCAAACGCTGACCTCCGAAGGAACGAGAATCGGGTATTGCATTAATCGGAAAATTAGGGGATTGGAGAACAAATTTCCATTCAAACCAATAGCTGCCTCGAGATACAATAGAGCTTATCCAATTTCAGACAATCATCACCTCGCAGCAGATCACTACTTGTCAAGTCTAGCAAAACTCCAACCTGTGAGAGGATCCGGGCTAGACGATAATCAACCCCCAAAGATAAAAAAACCGAAGAACAAATTCCAATCAAGACCAGCAAATTTCAGCCTATCCCCTGAAAGACTACTGGTTCATCATCTCAACCGAAAAGAGACAGCAAAAGGATCATCAGTCTTCCAAAAAGCCCAACATCTAGTTTTATGAAACAAACTGACCAGTGTCATGGTATTCATTCGTTCTTGCCATCGTCAGAAAAATAGTTCACTCCGAGGGGGAAACAAACCACTGCAAATTTACCAAATACCAGAATCTAGAAGCAGATCATAAAACAATTGTACAGAAAGTGGGTTCTTTAAAGAATCAGAGGAGGAGCTAAACCAAACACTTCCCATAACAATGTCTCCCAATGAGACTGAAGGATGAGGACATGAGGGAGGGACTATTTCTAGGAGGGAGACACCGGCAAGCGAATCCGGCTTGGATAATGATCCGTTGTGGTGCATACACCTTGCAAAGAAAGAACCATCACAGATCATACGTCAACCAAACGCTGACCTCCGGAGGAACGAGAATTGGGTTCTGCATTAATTGGAAAATTATGGGATTGGAGAACAAATTTCCATTCAAACCGGTAACTGCCTCGAGAGACGATAGAGCTTATCCAATTTCAGACAATCATCACCTCGCAGCAGATCACCACTTGTCAAGTCTAGCACAACTCCAAGCTGTGAGAGGATTGGGACTAGACGATAATCAACCCCCAAAGTTAAAAAAACCGAAGAACAAGTTCCAATCAAGACCAGAAAATTTCAGCCTATCGCCTGAAAGACTACTGGTTCATCATCTCAACTAAAAAGAGACAGCAAAAGGATCATCATTCTCCAAAAAGCCCAACATCTGGTTTTATGAAACAAACTGACCGATGTCATGGTATTCATTCGTTCTTGCCATCCTCAGAAAAATAGTTCAATCCGAGGGGGAAAGAAACCACTGCAAATTCATCAAATACCAAAATCTAGAAGCAGATCATAAAACAATTGTACAGAAAGTGGGTTCTTTAAAGGATCAGAGGAGGAGCTAAACCAAACACTTCCCATAACGATGTTTCCCGATGAGACTAAAGGATGAGGACACGAGGGAGGGACTATTTGTAGGGAGGAGACACTGACAAGCGGATCCAGATTGGATAATGATCTGCTGTGCTGCGTACACCTTGCAAAGAAAGAACCATCACAGGTCATAGATCGACCAATCACTGACCTCTGAAGGAACAAGAATTCGCATTAATCGGAAAATTATGGGTTTAGAGAACAAATTTCCATTCAAACCAATAACTGCCTCAAGAGACGATAGAGCTTATCCAATCTCAGACAATCCTCAGACAAACAGTTTCGCTCCAAGGGGAAAGGAGCCACTGCGGATTCACCAAATAACAAAATCCAGAAGCAGCTCGTGAAACAATTGTACAGAAGTATTGATCGGTCATTGTATTGAGAAAGCGTCAAAGGAGGAGCTAAACCAAACACTCCCATTACGGCATCACGGCATCCTCAAGAGATATGATCCAAGAGGAAGGAAAGAAGCCGCGCACTGCCCATCCACCGAACAAGAATCCAGAACGAGCTGGTCAAAACAACGACGTATAACGCAAAGATCAATCGATCGGTCAATGAATCCCTAAGTGATCAAAGGGACGAGGCGTAAACCAAAGAAATCCGATAACCAATAGGCAAGGTAGGCCGAGCCAAACCCTCAAAAATCCCGCAACATTGAGTTCTCTGCAACCAGATGATGCTTCACAAAGTCCCCCATTAACATTCAAATCGGGACCATCGCTACTTCTCCTCCTCCCTGGAAGACGACGATACTGCCAGACACCGACAGAGATGCAAGCGAAACCCTCGAGAATCTCGGCGCAACAGATGATGCTTCCACAAAATCAAGACCGAGATGGCGATCGGACCCCATCAACAATCAATCAATCGAGAAACGGAAAAGAAAAAGGGATAAGGGCCGACGGAGAACGCTCTCAATCGGGAAGACGACGATATCGACAGACGCCATGGCGAGAGAAAGGAGAAGAGAGGGGAATGCGAGCAGAACCAGAAACGCGTCATGAAGAGGAAAGGGGAGAAAGGCCCGTTATTCATAGGGAAGGATTCACCGACTTCGCATTGACCGATAATTCAAAAAAATCTGAAACAGGGGTCGGGATTGGACGGCTGTGATCTGCTGACGGTTTAATTCAGGAAAGTCCGTGGGCTGCCGATTCCGACCGTTGCTTGAGACGCTCGCGGTGCCTTCGGTCGTTTATTATCGCGTAAAGAATCGGGAAGGGACGCTCGCCGCGAATCATATTTGAACACGAGTCCTGACACAACATCATCAAAGAGAGATACTTGAACTGGCACCCAAAATAAACCACTCATACGAAAAATACCCCAGGAGAAGCAAAAAGCGAAAGCTTGCTAAGTCAAATACATACACTACAACACAAACCAGGTCGAATTCAGAATGATCTGCAACAAAAGGAGTCCAACTCACAACATGAGAGAATTATATGTTCATTGCATCTCCTCTAATCCTTGAAAATAAAAGAATCAGACAATCCCTATAGAAAGATCCAGAACTCGCTCATCACTCCAATCCAAAAAGGAAAACAACAATTCAGTAGCTCAACTAAACATAATTGCATTAAATAATAACCTCCTGCCTTCCCAACTCAAGAACTTGGATTCTCTAACAGTTTTGAATACACGGTCCTTAATTGGATCGCTCTAAACTGGAACAAGCACCCGTGGAAAACTGAATAAGTCCATACAGCATGGAAGCCACAAAATTAGTATGATCAGAGGGAGACTTGAACCTTAATAACTTTGATAAGCTTTCTATCCAAAATCAGAGCCTTCGCCAACATTGTTCTGTACATAGACCCAACCAGATGCTTCAAAATTCATCCCTTCAAAGCAAATACCAAAGCAAATGAAACCGATCATAAGGCAACCGTCTAGTATCTCCAATTACAAGGAAGATGACTTCGAACAACCCCCGTAGAGCCGATGAGAAAGAGATACAGTAAATATCTGGTCGACAGATCATCATTCGCAAAGGATCAGGATGCAATTGGACATGTATAAGTTCATAGCCCTAAAAAGCTGTGAATTTAGTTTATATATACGAAGCAGAAGTTCACCCGTCGTACATTAGGTATCATAAGAGATCAGAAGGGGTCCATGCTCGCTAGATATGTTAGAACCTCAAACCAAAGCTTATTCACTGCAGGATTGTTGTCTGCCCCTTCAGTTTCACCGATTTAAAAATAACTACAAAATTTGACAGACATGGCAACCGAGCACCAAGTGTCTGCTCCTCCCAGCTTGACCAGCCATGTCTACTAACAGCATACACGGAATGACACAGCTTTGTGATGAATAAGAAATGAGAGAATCAGCAGAAAGGAAAGAACCGGTCCAAGCGCAAGCAATGCCAAGGAAGTTATGTCCATATGGCTGTCCGGTCAACATCCCCATGTGAGGCCTGATCACATATGCCAATCATGCAAACAGGCAAAAGCACAGCGCAGTTCATCTTTTCAGAATGAGATGCCAACAGTTTGCAATGGAGTATAACTTGGGTCCTTGCAGAAAAGCCTTCATTGTCCCATTGATCGACAGGAACCTAAAATATTCACAATTTAGGCCCTCAAGGTGGCACACTACAAACTAAAACAACCCATCTCACATACAAAAACCCTCACTTGTAAACTGTCCCCAACAATGACGTAGCCAGAAGAAAGTTTTATAGCAGTGGAGAATATTGGCTAAGCAAAAACCCATACAGATATCTTATTGCAACTAAGGAGATTTAGTACTCTCCTTTTGCAAGTATGTCCAACAGAGAGGCCATCCAATGACAATCAGCAATCTTTTGTCAAACTTCAAACCCTCAAAGCATAAGTCAAGTTTGTTCTCACACACCCTATCATAGCATGGCCAAAATATTAATTGATTAAGGATTCATCTATGTACACATATAGAGTGAAGACATCAAAGGAACCCAAATCCAAAAAGGGGGAGTTTATCCAATTTCAAACAAAGCACAGACTCCACAATTCATCAACTTAGCCACAAAGAAAAAGCTGAATTGTCTTCTTTCCACTCCAAGGGAATCAACTGAGGAATGACATTCAACAAAGTGTCTACGCAGCAGGAGTTTATCAAAATTTCAGCTCTTGACCTGGTCCTCAAGATGATCAAGGACACTGCCCATACACAAACCCAACCAAAGATAGATGTGAATGGATCATCAAACTCAAGAAAAGCTCAGTCATTCTAAGTAATAATCAACCAACCTCATCATATATACCATTCCCTAGAATCCACAAAAATGGCTGTTTATCCATTTTCAAACAATCATCACCTCACCCTACAGAAGAAGGCAATAGATCACCACTTCTCAAACCTGGCAAAGCTTCCTGTAGAGGAATTAGAACTCAATAATAATTATCACTGCTCCCCAAAGATAATCAACTGAAGACAAACTTAAATCAAAACTACAAGATGCCTATAAATCCTCAACATTCGCTCATCCTGAAGATGCAATCAGAGAAGACTACTTCAGAACTCAAGAAAACAAAGACTGCATAATAGATCACCTCTCCTCCAGGAAGCCCAATCACCTTCTTCCATGTTAACTGACCAGCTTCTATGTATTTGTCATTCTTAGATGACATGCTCAGATGAAGAGATCGCTACAAGAGGAAAGATGCAACTGCCAATCCACATAAATCCATAATCATTTTGATAAACTATTTAAAAGGATCAATCTATTGATGAACCATCCAAGAACATTGCTTTATAAGTGAACATTCCATGCTATACTTTTAAAGTGAACATTCCATGCTATACTTTTGGTAAAATTTTGACAAAAGGTAAATGCTACCACATAAACAATGTAAAAAATAAATATTTTTTGGAAAAGAACCTAGCCTGCAAGTTCCAAATAACATAGGGAAAAAAGAGGCAATATGTCACATAAAAATAACATCTCAGCATAGGAAATTACCATGCAGACAACATCAATCTCATAAAATATAAACACAAAAATACCTGACAAAAATTCTTCAAATAAACCAAATTTAACATTTTATTGACACAAAATTCAAGCAGACATACACACCAAGTCAAAACAAATGCATATGCAAGAAACGTATTTCGAAATGAATGTGTAACAAAGTACGTTGAAAGGAAAAAGTCCATGATAAATAAAATGCAGGATAGTTACCATCAAAGAAAAAGGTAAGACATACTAATCAAAAGTTTCCAATCCAATTGCAAAGATAATATAGGTTCTAATCTGCCAAAGAACAACTGGTATCAGCTGTCATCTTCCATTAAGAAATAGAAACAATATAAGAAAGATTAGGAATGCAAATTGTGATAGATATCTGAAGTACATCATTTCAAAATAAGATGCTACCAGTTTGCCCTGAAGTGAAACCAATTGTGTAGACCTTTCCAGACAAGAAAGAACTCTGAAAGGAGAGATTGTCCTATGAATTAATTCTTATGCAGCAAGAAAGAACCATCACTGACCACAGACACTCCATCTCAATATTGATGAGGTAAGGTATTGCCTTGACCAAACTATGACCTGCAAAGAAAAGAGAACAACTGATCGTTCCACCTCAACTAGATGATAACCACCTTAACTAGACGATAACATAAGTGGAAGACAAATTAGAAATTGATGTTTATGCAGCAAGAAAGAACATCACAGATCATAGACGCTCCATATCGAACTTGGCCACATAAAGAATTGCCTCAACCAAACTCTAATCTGCAAAGGGAAGAGAACTAGATCTAATCTTTCGGATTAGAAGTAAAGGACAAGTTCCATTCAAACCAAAAACTGCCCAAAATCCAGGAAGCGGGAGCTCATCCAATTTCGAACAATTATAAACTCAGCCCCACAGAAAATGCAACAGATCACCAGCTGTCAAAACCAGTAAACTTTCAATTTGTAAAAGAAGCCTAGACGGTTGTCAAAATTTCAGTCCATCGTTTGTCCTGAAGACAAAAGGCTTCTTTAGATGATCAACTCAACCACAAATAGTGCAAGATAGATCAATAGTCCACCAAAAAGCCCAAATGTCATATTTTTTGTAACCAACTGACCAGCTGCATCATATTCATTGTCCTCTCAGACATCATCCTCAGAGAAAATGATTGCTCCAAGAAGAAAGAAACCACTGCCAATTCAAGGAATAGTTAATACCAGAATCAGCTCATAATACAATGGAAAGATCAATCAATGATAATTCAACCAACAGTCAGACGAGCAATAACCCTAACAATGCCCACAACATGGCAGAGTTCGATAAAGGCCAGGCGTCACCTTCAAAAAATAACATAGCGTAAACAGAATCAGACCGATTTTAAAATCAATCAAGAGATAAAAAGAAAACAAGAAAGGCCAGGAGCGCATTTTCAGGAAAGATGTCTCCTCTGAAGAGTAAGGGTGTTAGCTGATTGAGGAATGCACGCACAATCATAGACACACAATGAGAACATAAGGACTATTTCTTCCCAGTATACACCAGCAAGCGGATCCGTATTGGATAGTGATCTGCTGCGGTGCGTACACCTTGCAAAGAACCATCACAGGCCATACATCAATAAAACACCGACCTCCGAAGGAATGAGAATCGGGTTTCGCATTAATTGGAAAATTATGGGACTGGAGAACAACTTTCATTCAAACCGATAACTGCCTTGAGAGACAATAGAGTTTATCAAATTTCAGACAATCATCAGCTCGCGGTAGATCACCACTTGTCGAGTCTAGCAAAAATCCAAACTGTGAGAGGATCAGGACTAGATGATAGTCAACCCCAAAAGATAAAAAAACCGAAGAACAAATTCCAATCAAGACTGGCAAATTTCAGCCCATCCCCTGAAAGACTACTAGTTCATCATCTCAACCAAGAAAAAAGAAGCCCAAACATCAAAGTTTTATGAAACAAGCTGACCAGTGTCGTCATATTCATCGTCCTTGACATCCTCAGACAAACAGTTTCACTCCATGGAGAAAATAAGCCACTGTGGATTCACCAAATATCAAAAATCCAGAAGCAGCTCATGAAACAATTGTACAGAAAGTGAGTTTGATAAAGGATCAGAGGAGGAGCTAGACCAAACACTTCCTATAACGACATCTCCCAATGAGATTGAAGGATGAGAACATGAGGGAGAGACTACTTCTAGCAAGGAGACACTGGCAAGTGGATCCGTATCGGATACTGATCTGTTGTGGCGCGTACACCCTGCAAAGAAAGAACCATCACAGATCATACATCGACCAAACAGACCTCCGAAGGAATGAGAATCGGGTTTCGCATCGGAAAATTATGGGACTGGAGAACAAATTTCATTCAAACCGATAACCGTCTCGAGAGACGATAGAGCTTATCCAATTTCAGACAATCATCAGCTCACAACAGATCACCACTGAGTCGAGTCTAGCAAAACTCCAACCTGTGAGAGGATCAGGACTACACAATAATCAAACCCCAAAGATAAAAAGAACCAAAGAACAAAATTCCAATCAAGACCAGCAAATTTCAGCCCATCCCCTGAAAAACTACTAGTTCATCATTCATCATCTCAACCAAGAAAAAAAGACGGCAGCAAAAGGATTATCAGTCCTCCAAAAGACCCAAGCATCCCTGTTTTATGAAAAAAGCTGACCCGTGTCATTGTATTCATCGTCCTTGACATCCTCAGACAAACAGTTTCGCTCCATGAAATAAATAAGCCATTGTGGATTCACCAAATCACAAAAATCCAGAAGCAGCTCGTGAAACAATTGTACAGAAAGTGAGTTTGACAAAGGATCAGAGGAGGAGCTAGACCAAACACTTCCTATAATGACATCTCCCAATGAGATTGAAGGATGAGAACATGAGGGAGGGACTACTTCTAGCAAGAAGACACCGGCAAGTGGATCCGTATTGGATACTGATATGTTGTGGCGCATACACCTTGCAAAGAAAGAACCATCACAAATCATACATCAACCAAACACAGACCTCCGAAGGAATGAGAATCGGGTTTCACATTAATCGGAAAATTATGGGACTGACAAACAAATTTCATTCAAACCAATGACCGCCTTGAGAGACAATAGAGCTTATCCAATTTTAGACAATCATCAGCTCGCACCAGATCACCACTTAGTCGAGTCTAGCAAAACTCCAACCTGTGAGAGGATCAGGACTACACAATAATCAACCCCCAAAGATAAAAAAAAAACCGAAGAACAAAATTCCAATCAAGACCAGCAAATTTAAGACCATCCCCTGAAAGACTACTAGTTCATCATTCATCATCTCAACCAAGAAAAAAGACTGCAGCAAAAAGATCATCAGTCCTCCAAAAAGCCCAAATATCCCTGTTTTATGAAACAAGCTGACCGGTGTCGTCGCATTCAACGTCCTCAACATCCTCAGACAAACAGTTTCGCTCCATGGAGAAAATAAGCCACTGCGGATTCACCAAATAACAAAAATCCAGAAGCAGCTTGTCAAACAATTGTACAGAAAGTGAGTTTGATAAAGGATCAGAGAGGAGCTAGACCAAACACTTCCTATAATGAAATCTCCCGACGAGATTGAAGGATGAGAACATGAGGGAGGGACTACTTCTAGCAAGGAGACACTGGCAAGTGGATCCGTATTGGATACTGATCTGTTGTGGCGTGTACACCTTGCAAAGAAAGAACCATCACAGATCATACATCGACCAAACACAGACCTCCGAAGGAATGAGAATCGGGTTTCGCATTAATCGAAAAATTATGGGACTGGAGAACAAATTTCATTCAAACCAATGACTGCCTCAAGAGATGATAGAGCTTATCCAATTTCAGACAATCATCAGCTTGCACCAGATCACCGCTTAGTCGAGTCTAGCAAAACTCCAACCTGTGAGAGGATCAGGACTACACAATAATCAACCCCGAAGACAAAAAAAACCAAAGAACAAAATTCCAATCAAGACCAGCAAATTTCAGCCCATCCCTTGAAAGACTACTAGTTCATCATTCATCATCTCAACCAAGAAAAAAAGACAGCAGCAAAAGGATCATCAGTCCTCCAAAAAGCCCAAACATCACTGTTTTATGAAACAAGCTGACCGGTGTCGTCGTATTCAACATCCTCAACATCCTCAGACAAACAGTTTCGCTCCACGAAATAAATAAGCCACAGCGGATTCACCAAATAACAGAAATCCAGAAGCAGCTCATGAAACAATTGTACAGAAAGTGAGTTCGATAAAGAATCAGCGAGGAGCTAGACCAAACACTTCCTATAATGAAATCTCCCGATGAGATTGAAGGATGAGAACATGAGGGAGGGACTACTTCTAGCAAGGAGACACTGGCAAGTGGATCCGTATTGGATACTGATCTGTTGTGGCGCATACACCTTGCAAAGAAAGGACCATCACAAATCATACATCGACCAAACAAAGACCTCCGAAGGAATGAGAATCGGGTTTCACATTAATCGGAAAATTATGGGACTGCAGAACAAATTTCATTCAAACCGATAACCACCTCAAGAGACAATAGAGCTTATCCAATTTCAGACAATCATCAGCTCGCACCAGATCACCACTTAGTTGAGTCAGGACTACACAATAATCAACCCCCAAAGATAAAAAAAAAAACGAAAGAACATAATTCCAATCGAGACCAGCAAATTTCAGCCTATCACCTAAAAGACTACTAGTTCATCATCTCAACCAAAAAAAATCAGCAAAAGGATCATCAGTCCTCCAAAAAGCCCAAACATCCCTGTTTTATGAAACAAACTGACCGGTGTTGTCGTATTCATCGTCCTCGACATCCTCAGACAAACAGTTTCGCTCCATGGGGAAAAGAAGCCACTGCAAATTCACCAAATAACAAAAATCCAGAAGCAGCTCGTGAAACAATTGCACAGAAAGTGGGTTTGATGAAGGATCAGAGGAGGAGCTAAACAAAACACATCCCATAACGACGTATCCCGATGAGATTGAAGGATGAGAACACAACGGAGGGACTATTTCTAGGAAGGAGACACTGGCAAGCGGATCTGGATTGGATAGTGATCTGTTGTGGTGCATACACCTTGCAACGAAAGAACCATCACAGCTCATACATCGACAAAACAGACCTCGGAAGGAATGAGAATTGGGTTCCCATTAATTGGAAAAATTATGGGACTGGAGAACAAATTTCATTCAAACCAATAACTGCCTCGAGAGACAGAGCTTATCCAATTTCAGACAATCATCAGCTCCCACCAGATCACCACTTGTCGAGTCTAGCAAAACTCCGACCTGTGAGAGTATCAGGACTAGACAATGATCAACCCACAAAAATAGAAAACCGAAGAACAAATTCCAATCAAGACCAGCAAATTTCTGCCTATCGCCTGAATACTACTGCCATCATCTCAACCAACAAGATGAAAGTAAAATGATCATCAATGCTCCAAAAAAACGAAACACCCGTGTTTTAGTATTCATCGTCCTTGACATCCTCAGACAAGCAATTTCGCCCTGAGGGGGAAAGAAGCCAACTGCAAATTCACCAAATAACAGAAAGATCGATAGGTTATTGTATCAATAAAGGGTCAAAGGAGGAGTAAAACCAAGCACTTCCCATGAGGACATCCTCTGACGTCAAGAGATATGATCCAAGAGGAAAGAAGCCACACTCCCAATTCACCGAACAACAGTAATCCAGAATGCTGGTCAAAACAACAGCGCAAAGTTCAATCGATCGGTCGATGAATCACTAAGCAATCAAAGGACAAGGCGTAAACCGAATAATTTCAATAACGAATAGGGATCGTAGGCCAAGCGAAACCCTCAAGAATCTCCGCAACAGGGGTGGGTCTCTGCAACCAGATGACGCCTCACAAAATCAAGACCAAGATAGCAATCAATCAAGAAACGGAAACCATAAAGGAGAAAGCAGCAGTTTTGCTCTAAGGGGAAACAAGCCACTGCAGATTCACCAGATAACAAAATCCAGAAGCAGCTCGCCAAACAATTGTACAGAAAGATTGATCGGTCAAAGGAGGAGCGCTAAACCAAACACTTGCTGCAACAGCATCCTCATACGAAAGAAAGAAGCCACACTGTCAATTCATCAAACAACGAGAATTCAGAATGAGCAGGTCAAAACAACAACCCAAAGTTCAATCAACCGGTCAATGAATCACTAAGCAATCGAAGGGACGAGGCGTAAACCAGAGAAATCCGATAACCAAATTTTGATAAACCATCCAAGAACATCTATTGATGAACCATCCAAGAACATCTCTTTATGAGTGAAAATATTCCATGCTATACTTTTGGTAAACTTTTGGCAAAAGGTAAATACTACCACATAAAACAATGTAAAAAATAAATATTTTTTGGAAAAGAACCTAGCCTGCAGGTTCCAGATAACATAGGGAAAAAGAGGCAATATGTCACATAAAAATAACATCTCAGCATAGGAAGTTACCATGCAGACAACATCAATCTCATAAAATATAAGCACAAAAGGAACCTGATAAAAAATTCTTCAAATAAACCAAATTTAACAATTTATTGACACAAAATTCAAGCAGACATACACACCAAGTCAAAACAAATGCATATGCAAGAAACATATTTCGAAATGAATGTGTAACAAAGTATGTTGAAAGGAAAAAGTCCATAATAAATAAAATGCAGGATGATTTCCATCAAAGAAAAAGGTAAGACATACTAATGAAAAGTTTCCAATCCAATCCCAAAGATAAAATAAGCTCTAATCGGCCAAAGAACAACTGGTATCAGCTATCATCTTCCATTAAGAAATAGAAACAATATAAGAAAGATTAAGAATCCAAATTGTGATAGATATCAGAAGTACATCATTTCAAAATAAGATGCTACCCGTTCACCCTGAAGTGAAACCAATTGTGTAGACTTTTTCAAACAAGAAAGAACTCTGAAAGGAGAGATTGTCCTATGAATTAATTCTTATGCAGCGAGAGAGAACCATCGCTGACCGCAGACTCCATCTCGAAATTGACAAGGTAAAGTATTAAAGTATTGCCTTGACCAAACTATGACCTGCAAAGAAAAGAGAACAACTGATCATTCCACCTCAACTAGATGATAACCACCTTAACTAGACGATAACATAAGTGGAAGAAAAATTAGAAATTGATGCTTATGCAGCAAGAAAGAACATCACAGATCTTAGACACTCCATATCAAACTTGGCCACGTAAAGTATTGCCTTAACCAAACTCTGATCTGCAAAGGGAAGAGAACTAGATCTAATCTTTCGGATTAACTAAGAAATAACAGAAGTAAAGGACAAGTTCTATTCTACGCAATAACTGCCCAAAATCTAAAAAGCAGGAGCTCATCCAATTTCGAACAATTATTAACTCAGCCCCACAGAAAACGCAACAGATCACCAGTTGTCAAAACCAGTAAAACTTTCAATTTGTCAAAGAAGCCTAGAAGGTTGTCAAAATTTCAGTCCATCATTTGTCCTGAAGACAAAAGGCTTCTTTAGATGATAACTCAACCACAAACAGTGCAAGATAGATCATTAGTCCACCAAAAAGCCCAAATGTCATATTCTATGTAACCAACTGACCAGCTGCATCATATTCATTGTCCTCTCAGACATCATCCTCAGAGAAAATGATCGCTCCAAGAAGAAAGAAACCACTGCCAATTCAAGGAGTAGTCAATGCCAGAATCAGCTCATGATACAATGGAAAGATCAATCAATGATAAATCAACCAACAGTCAGACGAGCAATAACCCTAACAATTCCCACAACATGGCAGGGTCCAAGAGAGGCCAAGTGTCACCTTCAGAAAATATCATAGCGTAAACGGAATCAGACCGATTGTAAAATCAATCAAGAAATAAAAAGAAAAGAAGAAAGGCCAGGAGTGCCATTTCAAGAACAATGTCTCCTCTGAAGAGTACTTCTCAAAGGGTGTCAGCTGATTGAGGAATGCACGCACAATCATAGATGCACAATAAGAACATGAGGAGGGACTATTTCTAGGGAGGATACACCAACAAGCGGATCCATATTGGATAGTGATCTATTGTGGCACGTACACCTTGCAAAGAAAGAACAATCACAGGTCAATAAATACATCAATAAAACACCAACCTCTGAAGGAATGAGAATTGGGTTTCACACTAATCAGAAAATTGTGGGACTGGAGAACAAATTTCATTCAAACCGATAACTGCCCCGAGAGACGATAGAGTTTATCAAATTTCAGACAATCATCAGCTCGCGGTAGATCACCACTTCTCGAGTCTAGCAAGATCCGACCTGGGAGAGGATCAGGACTAGATAATAATCAACCCCAAAAGATCAAAAAACCGAAGAGCAAATTCCAATCAAGAACAGCAAATTTCAGCCCATCCCCAGAAAGACTACTAGTTATTTCAACCAAGAAAAAAGAAAGCAGCAAAAGGATCATCAGTCCTCCAAAAAGCCCAAACATTCCCGTTTCATGAAACAAGCTGACCAGTGTCGTTGTATTCATTGTCCTTGACATCCTCAGACAAACACTTTTGCTCCATGGGGAAAAGAAGCCACTGTGGATTCACCAAATAATAAAAATCCAGAACCAGCTCGTGAAACAATTGTACAGAAAGTTTGATAAAGGATCAGAGGAGCTAGACCAAACCCTTCCTATAACGACATCTCCCGATGAGATTGATGAATGAGGACAAGGGAGGGACTACTTCTAGGAAGGAGACACGGGCAAGTGGATCTATATTGGATAGTGATCTGTTGTGGCACGTACACCTTGCAAAGAAAGAACCATCACAGATCATACATCGACCAAACACAGACCTCCGAAGGAATGAGATTCAGGTTTTGCATTAATCAGAAAATTATCCTTCAAACCAATAACTAACTCAAGAGACGATAGAGCTCATCGAATTTCAGACAATCATCAGCTTGCCGCATGTCAAAAACTCCGACCTGTGAGAGGATCAGGGCTACACGATAATCAACCCCCCAAAAATTAAAATACCGAAGAACAAAATTCCAATAGAGACCAGCAAATTCAGCCTATGGCCCGAAAGACAACTAGTTCATCATCTCAACCAAGAAAAAAGACAGCAGCAAAAGGATCAGCGGTCCTCCAGAAAGCCCAAACATCCCTGTTTTATGAAACAGGCTGACCGGTGTCATCATATTCAACGTCCTTGGCATCCTCAAACAAACACTTCCGCTCCATGGGGAAAAGAAGCCACTGTGGATTCACCAAATAATAAAAATCCAGAAGCAGCTCGTGAAAAAATTGTACAGAAAGTGGGTTTGATAAAGGATCAGAGAAGGAGCTAAACCAAACACTTCCTAGAACGACATATCCCGATGAGATTAAAGGATGAGGCCACAAGGGAGGGACTACTTCTAGGAAGGAGACACCGGCCAGTGGATCCTTATCGGATAGTGATCTGTTGTGGCACATACACCTTGCAAAGAAAGAACCATCACATATCATACATTGACCAAACACAGACCTCCGAAGGAATGAGACTCGGGTTTCGCATTAATCGGAAAATTATGGGACTAGAGAACAAATTTCATTCAAACCAATAACTGCCTCGAGAGATGATAGAGCTTATCCAATTTCAGACAATCATCAGCTCGCACCAGATCACCACTTAGTCGAGTCTAGCAAAACTCCGACCTGTGAGAGGATCAGGACTACACAATAATCAACCCCCAAAGATAAAAAAAAAACCAATGAACAAAATTCCAATCAGGACCAGCAAGTTTCAGCCTATCGCCTGAAAGACTACTAGTTCATCTCAACCGAGAAAAAAGACAGCAGCAAAAGGATCATCAGTCCACTAGGAAGCCCAAACATCTGTGTTTTATGAAACAAGCTGACCAGTGTCATCGTATTCATTGTCCTTGGCATCCTCAGACAAACACTTTCGCTCCATGGGGAAAAGAAGCCACTGCAGATTCACCAAATAATAAAAATCCAGAAGCAGCTCATGAAACAATTGTACAGAAAGTGAGTTCAATAAAGGATCAGAAGAGGAGCTAGACCAAACACTTCCTATAACAACATATCCTGATAAGATTGAAGGATGAGGACATGAGGGAGGGACTACTTCTAGGAAGAAGACACCGGCAAGTGGATCCGAATTGGATAGTGATCTGTTGTGGCGCGTGCACCTTGCAAAGAATGAACCGTCACAGATTATACATCAACCAAACACAGACCTTCAAAGGAATGAGAATCGGTTTCGTATTAATCGGAAAATTATTGGATTGGAGAACAAATTTCATTCAAACCGATAATCATCAGCTTGCAGCATGTCACCACTCAGTCGAGTCTAGCAAAACTCCATCCTGTGAGAGGATCAGGACTACACGATAATCAACCCCCAAAGATAAAAAAAACTGAAGAACAAAATTCCAATCAAGACCAGCAACTTTCAGCCTATCGCGTGAAACACTACTAGTTCATCATCTCAACCAACAAAAAAGACAGCAGCAAAAGGATCATCAGTCCTCCAAAAAGCCCAAACATCCCTGTTTTATGAAACAAGCTGACCAGTGTCGTCGTATTCATCATCCTTATCCTCAAACAAACACTTCCGCTCTATCGGGAATTGAAGCCACTGCAGATTCACCAAATAATAAAAATCCAGAAGCAGCTCATGAAACAATTGTACAGAAATTGGGTTTGATAAAGGATCAGAGAAGGAGCTAAACCAAACACTTCCTATAACAACATCTCCCGATGAGATTGAAGGATGAGTACATGAACGAGGGATTACTTCTAGGAAGGAGACACCAGCCAGTGGATCCTTATTGGATAGCGATCTGTTGTGGCGTGTACACCTTGCAAAGAAAGAACCATCACAGATCATACATCAACCAAACACAGACCTCCAAAGGAATGAGAATCGGGTTTTGCATTAATCGGAAAATTATGGGACTGGAGTACAAATTTCATTCAAACCAATAACTGCCTTGACAGACGATAGAGCTTATCCAATTTCAAAAAATCATCAGCTCATGGCATGTCACCACCTGTCGAGCCTAGCAAAACTACCAACCTGTGAGAGGATCAGGACTAGATGATAATCAACCCCCAAAGATAGAAAACCAAAGAACAAATTCCAATCAAGTCCAGCAAATTTCAGCCTATCGCCTGAAAGACTACTAGTTCATCATCTCAACCAAGAAAAAAGACGGCTGCAAAAGGATCATCAGTCCTCCACAAAGCCCAAACATCCGTGTTTTATGAAACAAGCTGACCGGTGTCATCATATTTGTCGTCCTTGACATCCTCAGACAAACACTTTTGCTCCATGGGGAAAAGAAGCCACTGTGGATTCACCAAATAACAAAAATCAAGCAGCAGCTCATGAAACAATTGTACAGAAAGCGGGTTTGATGAAGGATCAGAGGAGGAGCTAAACCGAAAAATTCCTATGAGATTGAAGGATGAGGACATGAGAGAGGGACTACTTCTAGGAAGGAGACACCAGCCAGTGGATCCTTAATGGATAGTGATCTGTTTGGCGCGTACACCTTGCAAATAAAGAACCATCACAGATCATACATCGACCGAACACAGACCTCCGAAGGAATGAGAATCAGATTTCGCATTAATCGGAAAATTATTGGACTGGAGAACAAATTTCATTCAAACCGATAACTGCCTCGAGAGACGATAGAGCTTATCCAATTTCAGACAATCATCCACTAGCACCAGATCACTACTTAGTCGAGTCTAGCAAAACTCTGACCTGTGAGAGGATCGGGACTACACAATAATCAACCCCCAAGGATAAAAAAACTGAAGAACAAACTTCCAATCAGGATCAGCAAATTTCAGCCTATCGCCTGAAAGACTACTAGTTCATCATCTCAACCAAGAAAAAAGACAGCAGCAGAAGGATCATCAGTCCTCCAGGAAGCCGAAACATTCGTGTTTTATGAAACAAGCTGACTGGTGTCGTCATATTCATCGTGCTTGGCATCCTCAGACGAACACTCCCACCCCATGGGGAAAAGAAGCCACTGCAGATTCACCAAATAATAAAAATCCAGAAACAGCTGGTGAAACAATTGCACAGAAAGTGGATTTGATAAAAGATCAGAGGAGGAGCTAAACCAAACACTTCCTATTACGACATATCCCGATGAGATTGAAGGATGAGGACATGAGGGAGGGTCTACTTCTAGGAAGGAGACACCAGCCAATGGATCCTTATTGGATAGTGACCTGTCGTGGCGTGTACACCTTGCAAAGAAAGAACCATCACAGATCATACATCAACCAAACAGAGACCTCAGAAGGAATGAGAATCAGGTTTCGCATTAATCGGAAAATTATGGGACTGGAGAACAAATTTCCTTCAAACCGATAACTGCCTCGAGAGAAAATAGAGCTGATCCAATTTCAGACAATCATCAACTCGCACCAGATCACCACTTAGTTGAGTCTAGCAAAACTCCGACCTGTGAGAGGATCAGGACTACACAATAATCAACCCCCAAAGATTAAAAAAAAACGAAGAACAAAATTCCAATCAGGACCAGCAAATTTCAGCCTATCGCCTGAAAGACTACTACTTCATCTGAACCAAGAAAAAAGACAGCAGCAAAAGGATCATCAGTCCTCCAGGAAGCCCAAACATCCGTGTTTTATGAAACAAGCTAACCGGTGTCGTCATATTCATCATCCTTGGCATCCTTAGACAAACACTTTTGCTCCATGGTGAAAAGAAGCCACTGCAGATTCACCAAATAATAAAAATCCACAAGCAGCTCGTGAAACAATTGTACGGAAAGTGAGTTCAATAAAGGATCATAGGAGGACCTAGACCAAACACTTCCTATAACGACATATCCCAATAAGATTGAAGGATGAGGACATGAGGGAGGGACTACTTCTAGGAAGAAAACACCAGCAAGTGGATCCGTATTGGATAGTGACCTGTTGTGGCACATACACCTTGCAAAGAAAGAACCATCACAGATCATACATCGACCAAAACACAGACCTCTGAAGGAATGAGAATCAGGTTTCACATTAATCAGAAAATTATGGGACTGGGAAACAAATTTCATTCAAACCGATAATCATCAGCTCGCACCAGATCACCACTTAGTCGAGTCTAGCAAAACTTCGACCTGTGAGAGGATCAGGACTACACAATAATCAACCCCCAAAGATAAAAAAAACCGAAGAACAAAATTCCAATCAAGACCAGCAAATTTCAGCCTATCGCCTGCTAGTTCATCATGTCATCAGTCCTCCAAAAAGCCCAAACATCCCTGTTTTATGAAACAAGCAGACGGTGTCATCGCATTCATCATCCTTGACATCCTCAGACAAACAGTTTCGCTCCATGGAGAAAAGAAGCCACTGTGGATTCACCAAATAAAAAAATCCAGAAGCAACTCGTGAAACAATTGTACAGAATGTGAGTTTGATAAAGGATCAGAGGAGGAGCTAGACCAAACACTTCCAGCAAAGGAGACACCGGCAAGTAGATCCGTATTGGATACTGATCTGTTGTGGTGCATACACCTTGCAAAGAAAGAACCATCACAGATCATACATCAACCAAACACAGACCTCCGAAGGAATGAGAATCGGGTTTCGCATTAATCGGAAAATTATGGGACTGGAGAACAAGTTTCATTCAAACCAATGACTGCCTGGAGAGACAATAGAGCTTATCCAATTTCAGACAATCATCAGCTCGCACCAAATCACCACTTAGTCGAGTCTAGCAAAACTCCGACCTGTGAGAGGATCAGGACTACACAATAATCAACCCCCAAAGATATTAAAAACCGAAGAACAAAATTCCAATCAAGACCAGCAAATTTCAGCCTATCACCTGAAAGACTACTAGTTCATCATATCATCAGTCCTCCAAAAAGCCCAAACATCCGTGTATTATGAAACAAGCTGACCAGTGTCATTGTATTCATCGTCCTCGACATCCTCAAACAAACAGATTCGATTCGCACCATGGGGAAAAGAAGCCACTGCAGATTCACCAAATAACAAAAATCCAGAGGCAGCTTGTGAAACAATTGTACAGAAAGTGGGTTTGATAAAGGATCAGAGGAGAAGCTAAACCAAACACTTCCCATAATGAAGTCTCCCGATGAGATTGAAGGATGAGAACACAAGGGAGGGACTATTTCTAGGAAGGAGAGACTGGCAAGCGGATCTGGATTGGATAGTGATCTGTTGTGGTGCATACACCTTGCAAAGAAAGAACCATCACAGATCATACATCGAGAAAACAGACCTCCTGAGAATTGGGTTTCCCATTAATTGGAAAATTATGGGACTGTAGAACAAATTTCATTCAAACCAATAACTGTCTCGACAGACAGAGCTTATCCAATTTCAGACAGTCGTCAGCTCGCACCAGATCAGCACCAGATCACCACTTGTTGAGTCTAGCAAAACTCCGACCTGTGAGAGGATCAGGACTAGACGATAATCAACCCCCAAAAATAGAAAACCAAAGAAAAAATTCCAATCAAGACCAGCAAATTTCTGCCTATCGCCTGAAATACTACTGCCATCATCTCAACCAACAAGATGAAAGTAAAATGATCATCAATGCTCCAAAAAAAACGAAACACCCGTGTTTTTTAGGATTCATCGTCCTTGACATCCTCAGACAAGCAATTTCGCCCTGAGGGGGAAAGAAGCCAACTGCGAATTCACCAAATAACAGAAAGATCGATAGGTTATTGTATCAATAAAGGGTCAAAGGAGGAGTAAAACCAAGCACTTCCCATGAGGACATCCTCTGACGTCAAGAGATATGATCCAAGAGGAAAGAAGCCACACTCCCAATTCACCGAACAACAAGAATCTAGAATGATCTGGTCAAAACAACAGCGCAAAGTCAATCGATCGGTCGATGAATCACTAAGCAATCAAAGGACAAGGCATAAACCGAATAATTCCGATAACCAATAGGCATCGTAGGCCAAGCCAAACCCTCAAGAATCTCCGCAACAGGGGTGGGTCTCTGCAACCAGATGACGCCTCACAAAATCAAGACCAAGATAGCAATCGATCAAGAAACGGAAACCAAAAAGGAGAAAGAAGCAGTTTCGCTGTAAGGGGAAAGAAGCCACTGGGGATTCACCAAATAACAAAAATCCAGAAGCAGCTCGTGAAACAATTGTCCAGAAGGATTGATCGGTCAAAGGAGGAGCGCTAAACCAAACACTTGCTGCGGCAGCATCCACACTGCCAATTCACCGAACAACGAGAATCCAGAATGGGCTGGTCAAAACAACAACCCAAACTTCAATCGATCGGTCGATCAATCACTAAGCAATCGAAGGGACAAGGCGTAAACCAAAGAAATCCGATAACCAAATAGGCATCCTAGGCCGAGCCAACCCCTCAAAATATCTCCGCAACATTGAGTCTTCTGCAACCAAATGCTTCACCAAATCAGACCGAGAAAGCAATCGATTCCCCATCAACAATCAATCAAGAAACGGAAACCAAAAAGGAGAAAGGTCGACGGAGAAAGCTACTACACGTCTTCTCTCCGGAAGAAGATGATATCGCCAGACGCCAATAAAAGTCGTACGGCAAGCGAAACCCTCAAGAATCTCCGCAACACAGGGTGGATCTCTGCAACCAGATGATGCTTCACGAAATCAAGACAGAGAAAACAATTGGCCCCCATCAACAATCAATCGATCAAGAAACGGAAAACAAAAACGAAGAAGAAGGGACGACGGAGAACGCTCTCAATCGGGAAGACGACATCTCCAGACGCCACGGCGAGAGAGGAGAGAGGGAAAACGCGTAATGAAGAGGCGATGAAGAAAACGGAGAGAACGGTTACTTATAGGGAAGGATACACCGACTTCGGATTGACATAATAAAAAAATCCGAAGCAGGAGCGGTGATTGGACGGCTGTGATCTGCTGATGGTTTAATTTAGGAAAGTCGGTGGGCTGACGCGGTGCCTTCGGTCCTTTTATTGCGTAAAGAATTATGAAGCGACGCCAGCCACGAATTTATGTGAACACGTGTCCTGACTTCTTCCTGCCGCTTTCCCCCTGAAATTTAGAAATAGAAAAGGAAATTTTATCTGCGCGGCTACTTTCTTTCGGCTGAAAATATCGCGCCTGATGATCACAACACGACACATATATTCTGTTATCAATGTCAGCAATCCGACGGTTCATATTTATAAAAATAAGGTGATAAGAAAAAAAAAAGTCTAATCGAGACTAACACTAACATTTTACATAATCACTTTAAACAACAAAAATAGCGAGATAATGAATTATTAATTATATTTACTCAAGAAATTATGAAAAAATCATGTAAGATTATATTTGAAAGTTTCAGGTTGTCTAGGCTAAAACAAATGTCAAAATGTTGAAAAATAGAATGTCAAATCATAGCAAAGCTAAGTTGGTCCATCGCTCTCAATTGATTTCAAAACTCAAATCTATAGCATTCCATTTGAGACTATATATTTTATAGAAGGCCCACATTTTTCATTCTTCTTTCATGCCAAAAATTTTGAAAATATTTTAATAGACAAAAATGGCCAATATGTAATCTGATAAATATTCCCCTTACACTTATATATGTATATGCTATATATGTATATATATATATATTGGATTTTTAATTATCCTCTCTTGGAGAATAAGATTAGATAAACTTTCCTTCTTTAAGGGCGAAATCGAAATTTGAGAAGAGATCTTACGAAATATTTGCTCCCACCGGAGGTGTTAAAGGACTTGGGAAATAAATTTGAATGGTTAGATCTTCTTATGATAGAATTGGATGTTATGATGAAATTGGACACTCTTTACAAGATTGGGATTTATTCTACTATTTAGTGATCGGTAGGAAAAGAATTTTCGAGATAATTCAACCAAGTGAACAACTTGATGGCAAAGAAAGAAAAGGTGATTGAACTTGGATAGCTTTCTACTAGCACAATCTTGTTTAGAACGAGCAAAGAAAGAATCTTGTTTAGGTCTCTTTCCTGCCATTTCATATAAACCTAGACCATTGACACATATAAAAATAAATAAATAGACCACCAAAAGATGCACACGAACATTTACATGGTTCGGCCAACTTGACCTACATCCACGGATAAAAAGGAGCACGTTATCATTATGAATTGAGAATTACAATATAGCAACCATCTAGATTCAATTGCTCCCTTGGCAACACATATTCCAACAATCTCAAGACATCCATCCCGACTTGAGCAGCAACAAGTGGTCTGGTCCCGCTCTCCTCCGGCCACACCACAATGAAGACAACTCTTTATCTTCTAGATGTTTCTGTTGACTTAACTACGACACAAGGAAACAAAGCAGCAGGTTTTCTACTCCAGATGGGATAAGGGATAGTTCTTTAATCAAAGACAAAATTGCATTCTACGTAGCCAACCTATCCGCCATAGTTGCACTCTAGCAAAATTCAATGGCCGCCGCAATTTTTCACCAGTTCTGAGGTTGGCACGATAGTTGCATAACCAGTGCACTAATATCCAGATTATAGACGTAAAGACCCAACTCTGTTTAAAAAACACATGCTAAAAACTGTTCTTGTGCCACAGAAGCTCCTTTTACATATGAATACAAACGTCACATTTGCAAAATGATCCAGAACAAGTGTCATAACCCATCTCAGTACAAAGGACATGCATCACGCTAAAACTCACCCCTCTTATCAACATGGATTTGCAGAAAGTTTGTGGACAGTTCACTAACGTTGACACTACCTCCTTGCAATTAAGCGTGGCTCTGCCACCACATAATATACATATATATTAACAATGCCAGAAAATTGCAAGAGATGATGAAGTAATGAAGGAGCTAAGGAACACAGATCAATGGACCTGGCTCCAGACAGATTCGAAATCAGAACAACAACCTGGAGCTGAGGTTAATGGAAATAGAAGATCCCAGCTTCTTCACATAAACAGATTCATAATCAGCAAGATGACCCGCTTCTCCCACTTGTCATCCAACGAAAGAAAGAACAGTCAAGAGAGAGAGAGAGAGAGCGTCATAACTTCGTTCAAACGTCAAATTAAAGAGAGGGATTATGAAAGGAGTTAAATACAAACATCAAACTTCTACTGATAGCTCCATCATCATAATCATGGGTCCTAAAGATGTTTTCAAATATAAGAGTTCAAGTAAATCTCAAGACAGTAGAGTAATACATGTTCCCAGTCAGATGAGATTGCATCATGCTTAACCAACTGTGAAGGAAAACCATAGGCAAACCCCACAATGAATTCAGGTCCTAGGAGGTGATGGAGATACAGCAAGACCTCTACATCAGTACGAAGATCTGCAGGTGTGACTGGCATCTCGATAAGTTCTCGATTTCACTTCACTGCTGATAATGCGAATGATATGGCCTTGCAAGGTAAGCATCAATGAGAAGGAAAACGACTAATAGGAACAAATATTTAGAAATTGTCTCTTGATCATAATTAGGGAGCTCTCATATAGCTACATGGTCAAGACAGAAATTGTCTCTTGATCAGAATTAGAGCTTTCATATGGCTACATGGTCAAGGAAGGTACCAAACTTAATACAGAACACTAATTGTGTAACAAAAACCGGGTTACTATAATGAACAAATGGAAGTGCTCTGCAGTGATAGAGGTTGTCAATAGTACCAGGAGCTGGACGCAAGTAAATAATTCCACATCTAATAGCATTCACAATAACCATGCTTGGGGAGCATTTCCCAGAGAGACCACAACATACTGGCTGGCAAGAATCTGTATAACCAAAGAAGGAACATTACTCACTATAAATGGATGAGGTATCAACACTCTTGAAGATCACCTGGTATATGCTATTCAAAGGACCATCCATTTCCACGACATCAGAAGAAGAGAAATGAGTAAGACAGGTTTTGTGAAACATCTCCATCAGGTGAAAATCTTATTTACATCACAAGGGAATTGAGGCGATGACAATTAAATAACAAAGAAAAGAGAATAGACTATCCCATATCTGACCAAAGCAATTTCCCAAAAAGATAATAACCTCATCCATCTGCAACCAACCAGTCATTTCAAGAGAAATTACCACTAAGGAAGCGCACCAAATGCCACCAATCCAGCCTAAGGCTAGTATTATCCTTACAGTGACTCTGAAATGATTGAGAGACTCCTACAATTCAGTAAATCTTCTCTGTCCCAATCAAATTCCATAGCTATCGAAGACCAGAAAGAAACCACATCCATATAAAAGCAATTTGTTTCCACATTGTCCGACTTATTGACAATGCATTGTGATCAGAACTGAATAAAAAACCCCGGTCCCAATAACCATCTTGACAAAATTGAAATCACCATTATTTTGGAAACCAGTGAAAGTTTCAAGAGATCTGTTGATCAATGGCAAACGTCACTTCAAAATTTCATTCTTGTTCCACCAACACCAGAATCTTTTGTTCATAAAAGAAAAAAACTCTGGAAGAAGAGAACCAGAAGCAGCAAGTCCTTATATATTCAGCTGAAAGTCTACGGCTGGAGTCTTACCGGAGATATCCCCTCCGATGGTTAAAAGAAACTATCTTTGGAACAGAAAACCATTGTTATCAGAGCGTTGTACAAAAAGCAATGATGGACAGCTTGCTAAATCCCAACACAACTGCAAGCAGAGAAGCCTCAACCACTCCCCTCAACTGAGCAACCTAGCCCTTCCAGTTATTGGTAGTATGCCCATATTTTCAGCACATGCTAGAAGAGGACCCATTCTGGTTTCAAACCCATCCAAGTCCCCCAGTGAAAAGTTCCTTTTGGGATCAGGCATGCCCATATTATGCTTGTACCAGACAACCTTGAATACAGGGAACAAGCAATTCGTCTCTCTGCCCTTGGTCTGATGTGTTAAAAGTCTCATGAACACATGACAAAGGCCCATTGACAAAGGTAAGACAAGGACAACATTAGCTCTGTGAACGTGCAAATTCATCTTGTGCTCCTTGTGTCCCATGGGCTTTAAAAAAAAGCCTCCACATTGGACTCTATATCATCTCCAAAAAAGTTAAATTCTTAGGCAAATCATGGAATCTTCCATAAAAGCCACTCTAGAAAACCATAAGCGGGAATAAATATGACCAACATCATAATCAACCCCAAACCAGAAGCCAGAAGGGGACGACAAATAAGGACTTTCTTATGTCTCTTCTCAAGTTCATCAGACCTGAAGTCACCCTGCAAACAGCATCCAAACTGGGAAACTGACAATAAATAGTTACACATGCCATGCGCGGATGTCATGTGAAGTCTTAGTTCCTCAAAGACCTAAGAGAAAGAGCGAGAAAGGAGCCACCATAACATTTCCTTTCGAATGATATCCAAACTTCATCCACCTAATTCTGCTAAGCATTTTTTCTCTTCCATAACTCAACAGACATCTCTTCAATGTTGCTTCCAATGGATCAATAATTCATGATATGGGGTCCATCATCCATCTAGTCAGATGAGGAGAAGTGAAGAAAAGGACAGAAAGACAGTGTTCAAGTTGCGTGTGCGTAAAGCAAGTGCAACCCCACCATTTCGATGGCTGCAACTCTAATCAACTTCAGAGTCCTAATCAAAGGACATCAACGAGACAAAGAGACTCTGCCAAACATCTAAAACCCAATCAAACAGCCTCTAATCCACCAACAGCAAAATGTCAGAAGATGATACAACCAGTCCACCCGCTACGAATGTGAACCCACCTGATGCCAAAGCAGGTTCTACCCCTGAAAATGTCTGTCTAGGTCTATCCAATTTTTGAAGTAAAAATCGAAAAAAGAACACATAAAAAAATGGAGTACAGAGAACGGCAGTCACAACTGTGTGTTTTCAAGGCCTGACTGATTCAGGAAATCCATCCCAGTATAATATGTCCAGCTGCCATTCTAATTTCTGTGCCAACAGAAAAGAACACAAAAAGTGCATATCAACAGGCCAGAATGAACACTATTAAATACTATTGAGATACAAGACATGATCCACAGCCCACTTCTCTTCAAATTCGTCCAAAGAGGTAGCCACCCATTTTTCAGAGTGAACAACTGTCGGGAAAAGAGTTTCAATTGAAATGGATAACCTATTCTACTGTTAGGAGAAAACAAAGATGGCTTCTGCATGAAAGAAATGGCAACAAATCCAATCTTTGTTGCAGCAAAAAGTTATTGGACAGCAGGCACCAAAAGCAGTAGTCTCAATAACCTTACATGGACAGCAGGCATCCACCAAGAGACATCCATTCTCATAGAAAATGTTTTTTGGCAGACACCGGTAGAAGGAGAAGATATCCAATTCTGAGAGAGAATATCAACACCATCATCAACATAGCCACAGTAAATGGTAAAACACTGCGCAGTAGTGACCATACTTCCATAGATATTGCTTTTCCTAATGTCCATATCTACAGGAGCCTAAGGTGCGAAGAATAATGACTGCTTGATAATGAAAATGCCTGAAGAAACAATATGCAAAATTTTAACAAAAAGCAATAAAGAGTAGTGAATATGAGAGTCGAAAGCAAAGTTCTCCAGATAAAAAAGGTTCCTACTGTTGAAAATCAGAATAATCCATTATCTTAACTGAAAAAACATACTGAAAGATTTAATTGGCAAAAGAAAGCATGGAAATCAGATAAAAAAGAGCTGGTAATAAAAAATACACCCAATGCCCATGTAGCCAAATTTGCTGAAGTACTCATGCTAATAACACACTAACAAATCCGCAATCAGAAACTACCAATGTAAGGGAAAAGTTAAAGGGAAATTGATCTATATGCAAAATGCTTGCAGCGTCATTCCTCTTCATCAACTTGGAAGAAATTTCAAGGAGAAAAAAGTAATTACATTTAATCCGGCGAAGAAAATGCATCTTTATGAGGATTTCCTTCTCCTAGTGGGAGGCACAAGGATCCTCTTTCCTGGTTTCTATGGCAAAGAAAGAGCTAGAGTTGGACAAAATATCAATAGGACGAATTAGTTTTACTAGCAAGCGGAATCATCTCATCTTCTACATTATATAAAGAAATGATCAAATTTCTTCATCCATTTCTGAATACAGTACGAGAGGCCAATCATAAATTGAGGATAATTATGTGTACAACAATTAAATTTTTAACAGGAAAACTTGGTGACGAAAAATTATATTGAAAAATATATATGAAACAAAATTATAAATTAATGTAAACTAACAGTAGAATTACTTCTCAACAGATTAATTAGGGTGTGCATGGTAACACTCCCAAAAAGTGTTCCCGGCACACTTCTGTACGGAAAGTGTGCCGGGAACAAAAAAGGAACGTAAAACGTGTTTGGTTGCGTTTGCATTCCTTTTTGTTTTTTTGTTTCTGGAACGGAATTGGAATGAAAAAGAAACAACAAATTTGTGTTTCTTGTTTAGAAACACAAATGAAAAAAACGTTTCTCTCTCTCTCTCTTCTTCTTTCTTCTCTTTTTTTTTTCTTTTTTTTCTTTCGCCGGTCGCCGGCCTCGGCCATGGCCGGCGACCGGCCGTCGAGGCTCGGCCTCGCCCAAATCCGGCGAGGCCGAGCGTCGCCGGCCCCGGCGAGGCTCGGCCTCGCCGGATCCGGGCGAGACCGAGCTCGCCCGGCCCAAGGCGAGGCTCGGCGTCGCCGCGCGGGCGAGGCTCGGCCTCGCCGGATCTAGGCGAGGCCGAGCTCGCCCGGCCATGGCGAGGCTCGGCCTCGCCCGCGCCGGCGACGCCGAGCCTCGGCCTCGCCGAGGGCCGGCGAGCCTCGCCGTGGCCGGGGCGAGGCTGCGGCCCCGTCGGCCGAGTCGCGGAGGCCGGAGACCGGCCGAAAAAAAAAAAAAAAAATAAAAAGAGGAAAAAAAAAAAAATATAATAAAAATGTTTAAAAATTAAAAGAAATAAAAAAAAAGAATAAAATTTACCAAACGTGTTTCGTTCATTTTTTATTAGGACCAAACGTTACCAAACGTGTTCTTTTGTTCAAAAACCTGCTCCCACTGGGAAGAAACAATTTTTTTGTTTCTGTTCGGGAACATAAATGGAAAGAAATGTTTCCATGCGGGGCCTTAATGTTCTGTAGAAGGCACTGAAATGGAGCTTTGCCGTGGCTTATCATTAAGCTCAATTTTAGAGACTTCCAAACTTTACATTAGTGATCATAGATTAGTGCTACAGTGAAGTCAATGCAAATGGCAGTGTAGCTTAGCTGTAATATTGAAGTATGTTTATTTGGAGGAAAGGGGAATAGACCGACCAGTGCTGGAGATGGTCAATGTCTCTGCCTAAGTGAATCAAAGATCAACCAGCTGAAATTGAGAATGCGTGCAACAGGGACATTGGCATCAGCAAAAAATGAAATCAGTTTGTTTCTTCTGATAATAAGACTATTCCCAACAATTTAACCGAAATACTGCACTGAGAGGAGGGACAGAGATGCTATCCAGGGTGAAAAAGATGAGATCTCATCTCTGCTAGGAGCAGCCACAGAAATCCTCAATTTTGTAAGGCTCCAATTGCCATTACATAACATTCATATTGGAAAAAGTGAAAAGACATTTAATTGCAAAAGTGCCCATGCCACCTGGATAGTTTGTAAAAGCATTCTAAAAGACAGAGGAAGAGATGCCAATTCCATAATGCCCATGACTCCTAGTCAGCAAATGCTCAAAATATCTACAATTAGGAAACTTGACCATAAACGCCCACAATTAGGCGCCACAAATGAAAATCCGAGAGTAGTTACAAGAGAATCGCCACCTCTCATTTGGCAAATCTCAAGAATTTATAGTCCATAAAATACAGATCATTAGCCAAGGACATCACTTCCAAAAGTGAGCAACTAACAATAGACAGAATTATGTTGACCAGTCCAAATATATGAGCAAAGTTTTACGAGCTCCATACATCCTGCAGGAAGGCCCAATTCTTTGCGAAGTCTTCAAAACAGCTAGTTTTTCTTGTCAAGGTATAGCTCATACAACATAGGAACCTACCAAAAGCAACATGTCCAATGCACCATCTCATTCAAAGTGTGAGCATTACAGATGGCAATAACAACCAAACCATGCAAATTCCAAGCATCTTTGCAGATATAGTTTTGCAGGTATAAACTAAAGCCAGCTTCCACAAAAAACGAGTTTCTCGGAGAGAATGATGCGTGAATCCATGTAGAGGATGAAGCAAACTCCTGGCCAGATAACTCTCGATTTCAACACACAAGCAATATAAAACTAATTTGTTCAACTGGAGATTCAATATAACGAGCATCCCAAGGAGAGAGCTTCTATGGACTGCACCAAACCAATTGAAAGAAGAAAGGGATAATCTGCCATGATGTTAGTAAATATCAGCAATCAGTTTCCCATCTCACAAGTATACCTTAGTAGCATTTGATAAGAAATGGAACGAACAGTCAGGAGACTAAGTCACTACTCCATAAGTCAAGCAGGCATCAATGTGCCACCAAATGACCAAGCAAAGCAACAACTAGACTTAGCCTTGAAACAGGACTCACTTGTATTCTTATCCAGTGAAGTTGACAGAAAAAGATGAGAGCATGAAATCATCTAAGAGAAAGACAAACTGGCGCCCAATATAAACCAATTATACCAGAAATACCTCCAGAAGAAGCAAAAAGTAAAGGCCCCAAATGACCAAGCTACGCAACAAGTAGACTTAGCCTTGGACACAAGACTCAATAGTAGTAATTGTAGTTTTATCCAGTCACATTTGAAAACAAAGATGGGAGCAAGACATCAAAAACAGAAACTTGAACTGGCACCCAAAATAAACCATTTTTACCAAAGATATCCCCAGAAGAAGCAAAAAGTAAAGGCTTGCTAAGTCAAGTCATTTCACTAAAAGTTAGGTAAAATGGGTCAATACCTTCAACACAAACCAGGTCAAATTCAGCATAATCTGCACACAAAAAAGAAGAAGAGAGAGACCCAAACCCACAACAGGAAGAGAACTAGATGTCCATCACATCTCCTCTAATCTGTGAAATGAAAATATCATAAACCAGATCTCTGCAGAGTTCATGAAGCTACAGATAATCCCTATAGAAAGATCCAGACATCGCTCATCACTCTGATCCTCATAGAAAAACAACATTGCAGTAGCTCAACTAAACATAATTGCGTTAGATAATAACCTCCTGCCTTCCCCAGCTCAAAAACTCGGATTCTCTAACAGCTTGATCAATTAGCATCCTCACACGGTCCATAGTGAGATCTCCCTAAACTGGAACAAGCACCCGTTGACAACCGAAAAATCCGTATAGCAAGGAAGCCACTAAATTAGTTGATATAATCAGAAGGAGACTTTAAACTTAATAACATTGATAAACCTTTCTGTATAAAATCAGAGCCTTCACCAGCATTGTTCTGGAAATAGACCCAGCTAGATGCTTCAAAATTCATGCCTTCAAGGCAAATACCAAAGCAAATGAAACCGATCATAAGGCAAAAGTTTAATATTTCCAATTAGAAGGAAGATGGCTCCAAACAATCCTTGTAGAGCCAACACTAGAACCACGAATTAATCTGGACAACTGATCACCATTGGCAAAGGATCATGATGCAACTGGACATATATAAATTCATAGCCCTAAAGACCTTCAACAGCTATGCTTGATGCTTAAATCTGATTAAATATACAAAGTAGAAATTCACCCACCATCCATTAGGGGTATCATAAGAAATCAGAAGGGGAAGTAGACTGAACTCTGTGCTCACCAGAAATGTTAAAACCTCAAATCAAAGCTTCATTCACTGCAGGTTTGTTGTATGCCCCTTCAGTTTCACCCATAAACATAATTGCATTAAATAATAACCTCCTGCCTTCCCAACTCAAGAACATTTCCTAACAGTTTTGACCAATTGGCATCCTCACACCATCCTTAGTTGGATCACTCTAAACTGGAACAACCAATAAGTCTGTATAGCATGGAAGCCACAAAATTGGTTGATATGATCAGAGGGAGACTTGAACCTTAATAACACTGATAAGCTTTCTGTATAAAATCAGAGCCTTTGCAAACACTGTTCTGGAGATAGACCCAACCAAATGCTTCAAAATTCATCCCTTCAAAGCAAATACCAAAGCAAATGAAACCGATCATAAGGCAACCATCTAGTATCTCCAATTACAAGGAAGATGACTCTGAAAAACCCTTGTAGAGCTTATGAGAAAGAGATACAGAAGAACCATGAATTAAAATATCTGGTTGACAGATCATCATTCGCAAAGATTCATGATGAAATTGGAAATGTATAAATTCAAAGCCCTAAACAGCAGTGCTTTATTAAATTTAGATCATATATACGAAGTAGAATTTCACCCATCATACATTAGGGTATCGTCAGAGATCAGAAGGGGTCCATGCTCAGTAGATATGTTAAAACCTCAAACCAAAGCTTATTCACTGCAGGATAGTTGTCTCCTCACCCATTTAAAAAAAAAAAAAAAAACTACAAGATTTGACAAACATGCCAACCAAGCACCAAGTGTCTGCTCCTCCCTGCCTTACCAGCTATGTCTGCTGATAGCATATACCAAACAACCAGCATGTGATGAATAAGAAACAAGAGAATCAGCAAAAAGGAGAGAACCGGTCAGAGCGCAAGCGATGCCAAGGGAAGTTATGTCTAGATGGCTGTCCTGTCAACATCCCCATGTGATGCCTCATCACATATGCCAATCATGAAACATGAGAAGAAAGAGACCTTCTAGTTATGAAAGGAACCTACGTGGTTTATGTTATTAAGAGCAAACAGGCACAAGCACAGCACCAGTTCATCTTTTCAGAATGAGATGCTAACAGTTTTCAACAGAGTATAACTTAGGTCCTCGCAGAAAAGCCTTCATAGTCCCATGGATCTACGAGAACCAAAAATATTCAGAATTTAAACCCTCAAGGTGGCACTACAAACAAAAAACAACCCATCTCATATACAAAACAGCACACTTGCAGACTGTGCCCAACAATAATGGTGCCAGAAGAAAGTATTACAGCAGTGGAAAATGATGGCTAAGCAAACCCATACAGATATCTCATTGCAACTAAGGAGACTTAGTACTCTCCTTTTGCAACTATGTCCAGCAGAGAGGCCATCCAATGACAATCAGAGATCTCATGTCAAACTTTAAACCCTCAAAGCATAAGTCAAGCTCGTTCTTGCACCCCCTATCATAGCATGGCCAATGGCCAAAATATTAATTGATTATGGATTGATCCATATACACATATAGAGTGAGGAGGATATAGAGTGAGGACATCAAAAGAACCAAAATCCAAGATGTGGAAGCTTATCCAATTTCAAACAAAGCACGCACTCCGCAATTCATCAATTCAGCCGCACAGGAAAGGTTGAATTATCATCTTTACAATCCAAGGGAATGAACTGAGGAATGATATTCAACAAAAACCCAAGTGCCTAGGCAGCAGACTTTATCAAAATTTCAATTTTTCACCCAGTCCTCAAGATGATCAAGGACACTGCCCATACACCAACCCAACCGAAGATAGATGTGAATAGATCATCCAACTTGAGAAAAGCTCCATCATTCTAAGTAATAATTGACCAACCTCATCATATGTACCATTCCTTAGGATCCACAAAATGGCTGTTTGTCCAATTTCAAACAATCATGAACTCACCCTAAAGGAGAAGGCAATAGATCGCCACTTCTCAAACCTGGCAAAACATCAACTTGTGGAGGAATTAGAACTCGAGAATAATTATCTCACTGCTCACTGAAGATAATCAACTGAAGAAAAACTCAAATCAAAACTACAAAATGCCTAGAAATCCTCAAAATTCGCTCATCCTGAAGATTTGATAAGAAGAGACTACTTCAGAACTCAAGAAAACAAAGACTGCATAATAGATCACCACTCCTCCAAGAAGCCCAAGCACCTTATTCTATGTTAAGTGACCAGCTTTGTCATTCTTGGACGACATGCTCAGATGAAGAGATTGCTACAAGAGGAAAGATGCACCTACCAATCCACCGAAAATCAGATGCAACTGCCAAACCCCCAAAATCCATAATCATCTTGATAAAAAATTTAATGGAAAGACCAATCTATTGATGAACCGTCCAACAACATTGCTTTATGTCAAAACATTACATGATATACTTTTGGTAAAGTTTTGGCAAAAGGTAAATGCTACCACAAAAAACAGTGTCGAATTTGGAAAAGAATGTAGCCTGCAAGTTCCAAATAACATAAAGAAAAAAGGGACAACAGGTCACACAAAAATAACATATCAGCACAGGAAAGTACCATCCAGACAACATCAATCTCATCAAATATAAACAAGAAACCTGACAAAAAATTCTTCAAATAAACCAAATATAACATTTTATTTACACAAAATTCAAGCAGACATACACAACAAGTAAAAACAAATGCATATGCAAGAAATGTATTTTCAAATGTGTAACAAAGTATGTTGAAAGGAAAAGGTCCGTGATAAATAACATGCAGGATAATTCCATCAAAGAAAAAGGTAAAACATACAAATCAAAAGTTTCCAATCCAATCCCAAAGATAAAGTACGCTCTAATCTGCCGGAGAACAACTAATATCAGCTATCATCATCCGTTAAGATTAAAAATGCAAATCGTGATAAATATCTGAAGCACGTCATTTCAAAATAAGATACTACCAGTATGCCCTGAAGTAAAACCAATTCTGTTAGCAATCTTCCCAAACCCAATACCAAAGAAAACCTACAATTTAGACAATTTATATGGCCACTGACTGAGTCCAACCAACTCAAACAACCTCTCACACGAAAAGAACACGAAATGACCTCTTATTCTGCACCAAGAGAGAACACAGAAGTTGAGTAAAAAGAAAGGCGAAGCAAACTAGATAATGTCAGGAGCCATTTCCGAAATAGGGAAGAAGAACATGATACGTGTACCTTACATATGATATCTCCATGATTTACCAGATCCAATTAGTGATCGTAGAACACAGATAAGAATGAAGAGAAACCAGCTAGAGCATGTGTAGACCTTTTCACACAAGAAATAACTTTAAAAGGAGTGCTTGTCCTATGAATTAATTCTTATGCAGCAAGAAAGAACCATCACTGATCACTGACACTCCATCTCAAAATTGACAAGGTAAAGTATTGCCTTGACCAAACTATAACCTACAAAGAAAAGAGAACATCTGATTGTTCCACCTCAACTTGATGATAACCACCTTAATTAGACAATAACATAAGTGGAAGACAAATTAGAAATTGATGCTTATGCAGCAAGAAAGAACATCACTGATCATAGTCACTCCATATCGAACTTGGGGACATAAAGTATTGCCTCGACCAAACTCTGATCTGCAAAGGGAAGAGAACTAGATCTAATGTTTCGGATTAACTACAAATAACAGATGTGAAGGACAAGTTCCATTCAAACCAATAACTGCCCAAAATCCGAGAAGCAGGAGCTCATCCAATTTCGAACAATTATCAACTCAGCCCAATGGAAAATGCAACGGAGCACCAGCTGTCAAATCCAGTAAAACTTTCAAACCGTAAAAGAAGCCTAGAAGGTGGTCAAAATTTCAGTCCATCGTTTGTCCTGAAGACAAAAGCTTCTATAGATCATCAGCTCAACCACAAACAGTGCAAGATAGATCATTAGTCCTCCAAAAAACCAAACGTTGTATTCGAGGTAACTGACTGACCAGTTGCATTGTATTCATTGTCCTTAGACAACATCCTCAGGAAAAATGATCGCTCCAAGAAGAAAGAAGCCACCACTGATTCAAGGAATTGTAAATGCCAGAATCAGCTCATAATACAATGGAAAAGATCAATCAACGATGAATCATCCAGCGGTCAGAGAAGTGATAACCCTAACGATGCCCACAACATGGCAGAATCCCAAAGAGGCCAGGTGTCACCTTTGGAAAATAACATAGTGTAAATAGAATCAGACAGATTTTAAAATCAATCAAAAAATAAAAAGAAAAGAAGAAAGGTCAGGAGTGCATTTTCAGGAATGATGTCTCCTCTGAAGAGTACTTCTCAAAGTGTGTCAGCTCATTGAGGAATGCATGCACAATCATAGACGCATGAAGGATGCGGACATAAGGGAGGGACTACTTCTAGGAAGGAAACACCAGCAAGTAGATCCGCATTGGATAGTGATCTGTTGTGGCGAGTACACCTTGCAAAGAAAGAACCTTCGCAGATCATACATTGACCAAACACAGACCTCCGAAGGAATGAGAATCGGGTTTTGCATAAATCGGAAAATTATGGGACTGGAGAACAAATTTCATTCAAACCGATAACTGCCTCGAGAGACGATAGAGCTTATCCAATTTCGGACAATCATCAGCTCACGGCAGATGACCACTTGTCAAGTCTAGCAAAACCCCAACGTGTGGGGATCAGGACTAGATGATAATCAACCCCAAAGATAAAAAACCGAAGAACAAATTCCAATCAAGACCAGCAAATTTCAGAAGATTGCCTGAAAGACTACTAGTTCATCATCTCAACCAAGAAAAAAGACAGCAGCAAAAGGATCATCAGTCCTCCAAAAAGCCCAAACATCCATGTTTTATGAAACAAGCTGACCGGTGTCATTGTATTCATCGTCCTTGACATCCTCAGACAAACAGTATCGCTCCAAGGGGAAAAGAAGCCACTGTGGATACACCAAATAACAAGAATCCAGAAGCAGCTCGTGAAATAATTGTACAGAAAGTGGGTTTGATAAAGGATCAGAGGAGGAGCTAAACCAAACACTTCCCATAACGACGTCTCCTGATGAGATTGAAGGATGAGGACACGAGGGAGGGACTACTTCTAAGAAGAAGACACCAGCATGCGGATTTGGATTGGATAGTGATCTGTTGTGGCGCCTACACCTTGCAAAGAAAGAACCATCACACAGATCATACATCGACCAAACACTAACCTCCAAAGGAATGAGAATCAGGTTTGGCATTGATTGGAAAATTATGGGACTGGAGAACAAATTTCATTCAAACCGATAACTGCCTCGAGAGACAATAGAGCTTATCAAATTTCATACAATCATCAGCTCGCGGTAGATCACCACTCATCGAGTCTTAGCAAAACTCCAACCTGTGAGAGGATCAGGACTAGACGATAATCAACCCCCAAAAGACAAAAAAACGGAAGAACAAAATTCCAATCAAGACCAGCAAATTTCAGCCTATCGCCTGAAAGACTACTTTCATCATCTCAACCAAAAAGATGAAAGCAAAACGATCATCAGTCCTCGAAAAAGCCCAAACACCAGTGTCATCATAGTATTCATCGTCCTTGACATCCTCAGACAAGCAGTTTCGCCCCAAGGGGAAAGAAGGCAACTGCGAATTCACCAAATAACGGAAAGATCGATCGGTCACTGTATCAATAAAGGGTCAAAGGAGGAGCGCTAAACCAAACACTTCCCATAACGACATCCTCCGACGTCAAGCGATATGATCCAACAGGAAAGAAAGAAGCCACGCTGCCAATTCAACGAACGACAAGAATCCAGAATAAGCTGGTCAAAACAATAACGCAAAGATCAATCGATCGGTCGATGAATCCCTAAGCGATCAAAGGACGAGGCGTAGACCGAATAATTCCGATAACCAATAGGCATTGTAGGCCAAGCCAAACCCTAAAAAATCTCCGCAACATTGCGTTTTCTGCAACCAGATGATGCTTCACAAAATCAGACCGAGAAAGCAATCGATCCCCGATCAAAAATCAATCAAGAAACGGAAACCAAAAAGGAGAAAGGCCGACGGAGAAACGCTCAATCGGGATCATCGCTACTTCTTCTTCTCTCCAGAAGAAGATGACATCGCCAGACGCCATGGCGAGAGAGAGAAGAGAAGAACGCGAGCAGAACCAGAAACGCGGAATGAAGAGGGGTGGAGAGGACGGTTATTTATAGGGGGAGGATACACCGACTTCGGATTTTGACCGTCGATAATAAATAAAAAAAATCCGAAGCAGGAGCGGTGATTGGACGGCTGTGATCTGCTGGCGGTTTGATTCAGGAAAGTCGGTGGGCTACCAATTCCGATCGTTGCGTTAATCGCACGCGGTGCCTTAGGTCATTTATTGCGTAAAGGATTAGGAAGGGACGCTCGCCACGAATCATATTCGAATACGTGTCCTGAGTTGCCGTGATCGTGTCCTGACTTCTTCTTGAGCCTTTCCCGCCGGAATTTCGAAATAACTAAAATATTGTTATCTGGATTTAAAAAGTTTAGGGATGACGAAATTAAGTCCTCGTATTTTAATTTAAAAATCATATCTGCCCGGCTACTTTCCTTCAGCTGAATATATTGAGCTGGTCATGACATAACACATAGACTTTATTGTTCATGCCAGCAATCCGATGATTCATGTATGTAAAGATAAAGCTAAAAGCGAAAATGTTTAATAAAAAATAATATATACATTTTGCAAAATACAAAATCATTTTAAACAAACAAAATAAAAGAGTAGCAGGATAGTTTAGATTCTTGCACAATCATACCCGAATTATTAATTGCTTTTACTAAAGAAATTATAAAAATATCATGTAAGATTTACATGAAACTTTCAAGTATTTTGGGCTAAATAAAAGTAAAGATGTTTTTTTTGCGAAATTTATTCATATAAAAAAATTAAAATAAAGCCATTTAGCCCTAAGTGAAAAAAAGAACAATAGGAAAGGTCAAAGCTCCACATGGATGATGGCTCTCCTTTCTTTACTGATTTTCTAGTTTCTTATCCATCTCAAAGTTGTATTGTTTGAAAGATAGTTTGTAATCGTCCTAGTTGTAAGACACTGTAACTTTTATTGATGGTTCAAAAATTTGCATTGAAATTTTCCTAAGTATATAAGGCTGTGCCTTTTATTGGAAGTTGTCATTTTTCTTAATATCCCAAGGACAACTTTCTTCGTCTAATAACTATTTAAAATATGAAAACAATCGTAATGTGAGTTCAATAAATCTTTCTTTATCCATAAGATGCCCTCATTTTCGTTATTAAAACAAATGGTGAATACAATTTGTGCTCACCTTTTCTCCTCTTCCAATTTTATCCTTACCCTTTCTAGGTTATTAAAATAAATCCCCACCTTTCAGATTTTAATCAAATCTATCCCAAAACTAGCAAAAAAATCAATTTAATTACCTTGGGCCCTTTTCACCCTTAAGTATTTATAGCATTGCAATTTAGACTATCTTTATAGAAGACCCAGATTTTTTTAACTTCCTCTTCATAACAAAAATTTTGATTGTATTTTGAAAATAACCTAATAAATATTCTCCCTTCAATTAAAAATAATACTAGATAAGCTTTCTTTCTTTAAGGGTAAATCAAAATTTGAGAGTGAATGTAACAGAATATTTGAAATAAATTTGAAGGAAGATTAGAATAAAATTGAGAACTCTTTGAAAGATTGAGATTTATGCTCTCATTTGGCTTGCATAGGGATGAAGAAGGATAATTCAACTACGAGGGAAAGTGGCAAAAAAGTCCTAAACCTTTTGCTTTTGTGCTGATTTACTCATAAATCTTTTTTTTGTGCCGATTTAGTCCTAAAACTTTTTACGTTGTGCCAATTCAGTCCTTTACGATTAATTTTGGCTGGATTTTGCTAATTGGATGCTGGCCGGCTAACGTGATTTGATCGGCACTAATATGGACAACTTTTAATAATACTTTAATATTTGTTTATGTTTTATGTTTTATTTTTTTTTTTTTTATTTTTGATTCTTTTATTCTTTTTCTTTATATTTCTCCTCTTCTACCTCTAGCTGGTCGCCAGACCTTGGCGACCGGCTAAAGGCAACGGCCGGTGAGGTCGAGGTCGACCTCGCCGGCCACAAGGGTGGTCTCGCGCAAGGCAACGAGGCTCGCCCTCGCCAGATTTGGCAACGAGTTGGGGTTCGAGTCGAACTCCGTCAACGGCTCGCTCTTCACCTTCTACGAGCTCATCTCCGGGGAGTCGTTCTTCTCTCCGAAGAAGGCAGGGTACCTCGCCGCGAGGTTGGAATCCGCGGCGAAAGCGAAGTTGCCCCCGCCGCCGTCGAGGTGAGTGGAGGAGCTCGATGGCTCGGGTTGAGGCGAGCCTGAGGAGCGCTATGAAGGAACTGGCGCTCTTTGAGGGCAGAGCCATAAGGTGCCGGAGATCATCGGGGAGCACCGATTCCAACACTACGTCGATGGATCTGGCTAGGGTTAGAGCAGTCAAATCCATTAGGAATCGGCTTCGGGAGCTGATCGAATCAAGCTGGCCTCCTCGCACCAAGCTGGCGAGCTCGCCCCCGCTGGCCATGGGCAAGGCTCGACCCTTGCCAGATCCAGCGAGGGTGAGCCTCGCCGGCCATGGGCAAGGTTCAACCCTCGCCAGATTCGACGAGGGCGGCCTCGCTAGAAGATTCCGTTAATCATTTATAGATCTATTGGATATTGATAAATGCGCCGCCCCGCGAGGCTGCCCTCACGGCCACTGGCAAGGTGGCCAGCGAGGTTGACCTCAACCTCGCTGGCCATCGCCCGGCCGGTTGTCGAGGTCCGGCAACCGGCTGGAGGAAGAAGAGGAGAAGAAAAAAAGAAAAAATATAAATAATATTAAAATATTATTGAAAGTTATCCATGTCAACGTCAATCAAAGCCATGTCGGCCCGCGGGTGTCCAGTCAAGCAAAATCCGACCTAAATTGGCCGAAACAACTAAATTGGCACAACGTAAAAAATTTTAGGACTAAATCGGCACCAAAAAAAGGTTTAGGACTAAATCGGCACAAAGACAAAAGATTTAGGATTTTTTTTGGCACTTTTCCCTTCAACTACGTGCATGAATTGATGGCAAGGAAAGAGACGATGATGAACTCAGATAGCTTTCTAGTAGCCTTTATTATTATTATTATTATTATTATTATTATTATTATTATTATTATTATTATTATTATTATTATCTGCAATGAGGTCCTCACCCTCAAAGACGAAGGCGATGAAAACTTCCTATCCCCATTTCTATCGTCTTTGGATTATATTATCCCACCATTCAGTTTATACAAAGTCTATTAATCCATAACTATTAAGTTAATGATCTATAAACGACTACAAAATAAGCATAAGACGTGGCCTTTTAATAAATAGAGAGTTTACTATGTTTTTGTAGATCTAAGCTAATTTCATTTTATATTTCATTATTGGGTTTTACACATGATAATAGTTTCAATTGAGAATAAAATAGCATATGATAGTTTGTCATCCTTTTTATTGTAATAGAAATATTGACTTGAAATAAACTATCATCTCTTTGCAAAATAACTAAAGTAATTTGACTCTTCCCTATAAATGAATTTATTCATCTACCATTTGGCACCAAAACCCATATGAGCATTTGGTCCTTACCTTATTGAACAAATTTTTAACATCCAACTATACTCTTATTTCAAATATAAGACTTTTTCGCCTCAGTTTTTGATTCACGAGATCTTTCGAGTGTAGAGCATATGATCAGGATAAGGTGCTATTTTACCATTTTAAAATCTCTAATAGCGGATATAAATTTGAAGAGAAAATGGGAGAATTAACTTTGCATGGTCTAAGCACACAAACACACAATTTTATTGCTGAAGGTTAGTCTTGCCAACATATTTTTAAAACATATTCATACTAAGACACCTATGGCTTTCCACCATTACTCCTCCTAAAACATTAATTACAAAACCATGACTCATAACCATGACTCATTTTAAACATTAATTACAAGACCATGACTTTTTGAGTATTTGACATTAAATAGAGAAACCATCTTCATGCTACTTATACAGATCTTTAGGACCTGCATGGTAATATTTATATTTCTCACAATTTCTGTAAAAAAAAAAAAAAAAAACAATAGAAATCCGTTTGATAAAACTTTTGTTCTCAGGAACAGATTTAGAATAGATACAAAAAACAAAAAAAAAGTAGCTTCTTATTCCCGAGAACAATTTTTAGAAATAAACCAATTTTTTCTTTTCTTTTTTTCTTTTGTTTCTCTTGCTTGCTGCAACCTTGGGTGGTCGCTTGCCAACTGCTAACCACCTTCGATCGGCCGTGGCCACCATTGGCCGACCGCCCACCGTTGCCGATCGTCGCCCCACTGGCGGCGACCATCATGCTGCCGCCGTCTGATCGTCATCGCTACCACCCACAGTCCATCGGCCACCCTCGATCTCTGATGACCGCCACCGACCACCAGCCACAAGACCATCAACTATCGTCGATGCCGCCCTCAACCACCATCGCCGCCGCCGTCACCCGCCGCCACACAATCGCCGCCCACAGCCCACCAACCGCACCTCCTACTGGCGGTCCTGCGGCAGCGGCCGGTGGCAACAGGCAGCGAACGGTGGTGACAAGCAACAGGTAGTAGCAAGCGGTGGTCCGTGAACAAGAATAAAAAATAAATAAATTCAAAAAATAAAAAATCGTACCAAACACATTTCTATTCTTTTTCTATTTCAAAAATAGAAATTGTGTGTAGTTATCAAATACCTTATTCTACTCAAAAATTGTTCCCCGAAGTAGAAATAGAAAAGAACTATTTTTGAAAAGAAATTGTTCCCCGGCCGAAAAGTGTTACCATGCGCATCCTTAGTAATTGTTGCTAGGTCCATTAAATTAGAAATTGTTCGTCATTAGAATTAGCGCATTTACTTAAATTGCATGACATATAGATTATATTTTATTAAACAAGAGAAAATCCTTAAAAAGATTGAGTGACCGCGTGTTAATTAGGAATCATATTTATGGCTTTTGATATAAGTTTCGAGCTAACATTGCAGATGCTTTTGTTGCTACAAAGTAAGTCTTGTGATTTATTTATTATTTTTTTTTGGTGTTAAATTGGTGGTTAGCATATCTGCATGGTTATCTTACATGTTAAGGAAGTAAATTAAAATCAATTCAAGCTACTTGCAAAATATTTTTTCGAAATAAAAACGAAAAGTACCGAAAGGGTGTTAGTGAAAGATAGCGTAATCAAGTCTCGAGACTCACAAATCTCTGGTTTGCAGAAGTAAAGTAAATCTCTCGTTACTTTACTTGACCCACCAAAAATATATTAATAGCGACTCCTAATTAAAAATCAATATTTGTTAAGAACTTGAACCTAAGTTGCGAATTGGTATGGGCTTGGGAGAGCCCGAGCTAAGTTTAGGCTTAGTATTCCATTAGCTAAACCCTATGTGGCTCATCCGAAATTTAGGTCGTGACAATAATATTCTGTAATAGAACGATTATCTTGTTTTGCCATCGAAGCCTTCATCTTGAGTTCATATATTATTGCTACATCTTGAACTTTTGAATAAGATTGACGAACGACCTCCCATGATGTCCTTGACAATAAAGAGAAACATGTAATTTTTGTTGATCTCAGGTTGCATTGAGCACCACAACCATGACATAATTAAGGAATCTTCTTCGTCTTGTGTTTGAAACTTGGAATCACCCTGTCTTGGATCAGTGCCTTTTAGATGACTGAGATTCCTTTTTCCTTTAAGAAACGTCCTCATAATCTGTGCCTACTGAAGATAATTATTCCCATCCAATCGGTGCTCCTTCATGTTGGGAAAGTCTCCAATCGATGAGTTGGATTGACCCTAAATAGAGGACCTAGTTTGGTTGGAGATAGCCTTCCCTGAATCTTCCATTCTGGCAACTTGAAAGGACAGATTACGAGAGGAGATCGAGAACAAGGGTGGTTACCACACAACTAAAGGCCGGCAATAAGGCTGGTTAAGTTAGCATTAAGGTCGTAACAAAACATCTGTAATAAGGCTGAAAAAAAAAAAAAAAAAAAAAAAAGAGCTGCAGTGAAGTAGTAGGAAATACAAATCAGAAAACTAGGCTATGGTAACATGTAGAAAAGAAGCTATATTTTCTTATTATCACCGAGTAATTATAAGGTGTGTATATATAGGAATAGAAGACCTAAATTAGGTAAGAAAATCAAATAGCAGGTGACCTAATCTCTATTAGTAGTTAATTTATAGCTAACAAAATCAAATCAAATAATATCACCTAATATCTCAAATAATTTGGGAGAGACTATAGGAGATTTTCCAACACATTTATGGAAATTAGTTTTTCCCTATGATACATATAGTGCAATTGTCGCACTGTAGTGCCTTAAGTTAAATTGATGCTAATGCCTTAGGCTGACATGGGATCCTAGCTTGTTCCAGTACACCAAGGACTTCCGGTGGGTCAAATGCCTTTAGTTTAATTGATGTCTATATTGTGAATCAAGATTCTTTTATCACCTCCAAATGTCATTTTTGGTATGTTATCGCCCCTCATTTGTGTTGTGATTTACATTATTCCTTCATTTCATTCCATGATTCAAACTCAATTTAGGGTCAAGATTAAGGTCTTTCGATCTGAATGCTTAAGATTACTATAATCAAGTATTTTCCCATTATTTTCAAAAGGAAGGTATTATCCATGAGTTATCTTGTGTGAATACATACAACAGAATGGAATTGCCGAAAGGAAAAATTGTCATCTCCTTAACACAACTCGTGCCTTATTGTTTAATGGGCATATTCCTAAACATATTGGGGGGAAGCTATTCTTTCGACTACATACATGATCAAATAGACTATTTTCATGTATATTAAACCACAAGACCCCTACAAAAGTTCTTTCTCGATTCTATCCTCACTTTCGTACATCTAATGGTCATACACCTCGAATCTTTAGTTCTACTTCCTTTGTCCACATTCATCATCATCAATGAGAAAAGTTAGATCCTTGTGCAATCAAATTTGTGATTCTTGGCTACTCACAAACACAAAAAGCCTATAAATGTTACCATCCTCCTTCTAAAAGATTCCATCTCTCCACAGATGTCACTTTTTTTGAAAATAAATCCTATTTTTCACAACATTATCTTCAAGGGAAGTTTTAAGTCATGGAAAATAAGGGCCTTAGTGTTATTGATAATTTAGATTTATTATCCAACGTCCCTATCAACCCGAACTCATCCATTATTGCTCATAAACTTACCTTGAATCCTATCTCTTGTCCAGCACAATCTCCCACATAGCAACTTGTTTTTGTTCCTATTTCCACTAGTCCAACTCATAGTCATGATTTTATTAGATTTTTTCAGGTGTATTCAAGGAGGACAGTCGTTCCAACACAAGCAAGTCCAAAATGCCACTCCAGGTAATGTCAATGAGAGCAGCATAAGTCGTGAATCTCCTTTGAATGAATAGCTTAGTGATGCATCAAGTAGTGATCTTGATTTACCTATTGCTATTAGAAAAGTGATTAGAAAATGCACCAAGAAACCAATATATCCAATATCAAATTATGGGTCCCTTAATAAATTATCATCACTGGAACTTTATTATGATTTTAAACACTATTGTTGTCCCTAACACAGTGCCCGAAGGATTGTCAAAAGCGGAATGGAGGATTGCCGTGAAAGAAGATATGAAGGTTGTCGATTTATTACACACTATTTTTTAGTGTTAGGAAGTTGGGGTTATTTAGGTAATTGTACGAGGCTTAAATCTAAGCCTATAAATACTTCTTTTACTCTCAATAGAACACAATTCTCTCCTTCACCAATAACATGGTATCAAAACTAGCAAAAAAAATCCTAATTCCTTGAGATCACTAAAACAACAACCGTTGCCTCTACTGGTGCCAGTGCCATTGCCATTGCCGCCGCCATGGCAGAACCTTAGCCTACGGTTGAGCCAGCTATGATCCATCATGAGCTCTTAACCAAGGCAACATTGTTAGTCACCCATCAAGAAATCTTTGCCATTCGGTGAAGTGTCCCCTACTTCTTCTTGCGAATCGGCAATTCAGCGCTTGAGAATAGAATGGCACATCTAGTGGGACCCGAACCCGCAATCGCATGATTAGAAGTTAGAATAGGATAGCGTTGCGTTTGCACCTTCTTAGAATTCCAAGCATGCGTTGCACTCACTTAGGTTTTGTGGTTATTTATTTTTGTCTTGATTCGGGAAGTGAGGAAATACTCAAGACTACAAAATCTTAGATACAAGAGATGTGGGACCGTTGATTTTGTTGACTTAAGGTTTTGTGGAATGGAGGGCCCACTAATACTTAAAGGGAAAAAGTACCCAAAAAAAAGTATAAACTTTATTGCGTTGATGACACCATTCGCCATAAACTTTTCAGTTGAGCAATTGATCTAAACATTTTTAATATTGGTACCAATTCAGTCCATTCGGCCAATTTTGGTTGATCGGCGCCGCGTGGACGTTGGCCGGTGACCGGACACGACGTGGCAATTTTTATTTTTTTTTCGATTTTTTTATTTTTTATTTTATTAATTTTTTTTTTTTTTTTCTTTTCGTCTTCTTCCCGGAGGTGGTCGGCGAGCCTTCGGTGAGGCTCGCCGCCACCGGGCGAGGGACGCGAAGCCCTCGCCTACCGCTGGCGAGGGTAGCGGCCCTCGCCTGGCCTCTCCCAAGGCCGCCGACGAGGCCAGCCTCTCCTGCGGCCATGGTGGCCATCGCCAGGGCAGAGGCGAGGGTCGCGGCCCTCACTCGGCCTCGCCCAAGGCCACCTCTCCCGCAGCTTAGCCCAGATCTGGGCGAGGCTAGCCTGCGCCATCGGAGTAGCTGGTGGGATTGCTCGCGGCTTTTTGCTCATGGAAGGAGAAGAAGAGCAAAAGCCAGCGGCAACGAAGCGGAGGAAATCGATGTCGGGAACCGAGCTAAGCCGTGGGCGAGGTGGCCTTGGGCGAGGCCGAGCGAGGGCTACAACCCTCACCAGCGGCTAGCAAGGGCTTCGTGGCCCTCGTCTCCGCCTTGGCGATGGCCGCCATGGCCTCGCCCAGATCCAGGCGAAGCCGCCTCGCCAGCAGCCTTGGGAGAGGCCAGGCGAGGACCGCGACCCTCGCCGACGGCAGGCAAAGGCATCGCAGCACTCGCCCAATGGCCGGTGAGCCTCACTGGAGGCTCGCCGGCCACCTCCAAGAAGAAGACGAAAAGAAAAAAAGAAAAAAATTAATAAAAATTAATAAAAAAAATCATAAAAATCATAAAAATTGTCACGTCAGCGTCCGGTCACCGGCCAATGTTTACGTCAGCACCGGTCGGCCAAAATTGGCTGGATGGACTGAATTTGTATCAATATTAAAAGGTTTAGGACTGAATTGATTCAATTAAAAAGTTTAAGACTGAATTGGTACAAATGCAATAGGTTTATGACTTTTTTGGTACTTTTCCCAATATTTAAATGACATGCATTTCATGAACCTAATTCTATATGGCATGCGCATGATACTTTTATATTTTTTATAAAAATTCGTAATTAAAATTACTAATAATAAAAATCTAACTAAAGTAAGATATTATCCATTTTAAGTTAGGAAATAGACTAATTTAAATCATATATTAACTTAGAAAATTATCTCGACATGCAATTTAATTCATCTAACCTAGATACCATCTAAACATGCATTATAATATAATTAGAAAAAAATCTAATTATTCTATTATGCAATTCTATCTAGGAAATTAATTCTAATTTACATGATATGCAAATGCAATCTTTTTGTATTTTTGGGATAAATAAAGCAATTAAAGCAAGATAAGCATCAAATCATTCGCAATCATCAAGGATTAGGAAACAAATCTTAAATGAAGATGTCTATGACTCAAAAATATTTAATTAGATATCAACACGCATCAAATAAACAATGAAATACTCAAATTGCTGCAGAGGGGCCGTCAGCAGCAATGGAGGTGGTGGTAGGTGCTCGCAGGTGAGGGGGGGAGCTCTGGCGACAGGCGGCGACTGGTGGGCAAACCATTAGCGACGACGAGCGGGATGACTCAGCATTATGAGGGCGAGCTCGCGGGTTGCAGGGGCAACGTAGGGGGGACGAGCAGCAGTGGCTGGCAGAGGGAAGCTTGGCAACAGGGGGCTCGGCGGTAGGAGACGGTGACGAAAGCAAGCCAATGTGGCAACGGCAACATCAGGTGGAAGCGGTGGAGCTCCGGCGAGGGGGGCAACTGGTGGGAGCAGCGGTCGACTCAGGTGGAACGGTGGTGATGTGAGGAAGAAGAATAGTATTTTGGTTTTGTTTTTTGTATTTTCTTTCTCCCTGCTGACCTGTCCCCTCACGTCTCTCTCCTGTACTTTTTCCTCTGCACACTTCAGTTGACTTTGGCTTTTTCTCCAAAAGAAAAGAGCTTTTTTCTTCTTTGTCTTGTTTTCTTTTGACCTCAGAAAGGAAAAGCCCCTACAAAGTCATCGAAAGAAAAGCCCCCCTTCTCCGTACGCGAGCAGGCCAAGGATTAGGCTTTAATTTCTTCTTCAAATCAACATCCACAAATATTTGTCCCAAGGCAATATTTTTTTTCACTTTCCACATTTCTTTTAGATTTCTTTGCAAAAATAAATATTATCCACCGATTTTATCACATATTGTCGCAGATTCAAAATTGCAATAGGATTTTTCTCAAATTTCAAATTTTACAAAGATGAGCTCGTACTATCTCCTCAGGGATACGGGCTTTAGCCAACTTACTCTCTTCGTGGGCTTAGTCCAACTCATCAATTTAAAACTCAGAATCATCAAATCAAACTCATCCATCATTGGTCAAATTCAAATGCAATAATAATAAAATACACCTAAAATTATATGATATGCAATTAATTAATTTTTTTAGGGACTAAAAATTAATCCCTAATTTTTATACAATAAATAAATTACTAAATCGCCAAAATTTAAGTATCAACAATTACAATCTCATGAAAGGTCTCTAGCTTGAAATAGATCACAATCTAAATATACAGATGATGTGTTCTTAAGATACTAATACTCTCCAAAACCATATGGAGAGAGAGGATTTTTGAGTTTTTAGCAAGTCTGAATGCAAATTTTGATTAGATTCGAGTTGAGATTATTGGAAAGAAGTAGCTGTCATCCAATGAAGTTTTTTCTACTATAGGAGAAGAAGAAAGCCAACGGATTATAATGCTTGAAGCCAACACCTTGAACGATCCGCCATGAAAGTAATTAAGGAGAAAACAAATCCTTACGAAAATAAGAGAACGAATTTGATTAAGACAACAAAGAGAAATTGCTTCACGCTTCATAGAAGAATGTAAGTGCTCAGTAGAGCTAAAAGATATTTAACAGAGAAGAAGTCAATAAAATTATAACTCCCCTTGACTTCCGATCTAAGTTTTTTAATTTGTTCATTAATTCAGTCAAATGCATGTCTAATTTCCGAAAACTCAATAGTTTCTCATTACCCTAATTCATGGATTCTTGATTCAGGTGCAACCAACTATTCGATGGTTATAGGAGTATTACCATAACAGATAGATCTTCTATCACCGTAGCTAGCCAAGAAACCATAATTCAACACCCAGATGCCCAGAGTACTAAAAGTTGGCACAAATTGACATTTAAGTGTCAAAAGTTACGGAAATGACACTTAAGTGCTAAAATCGGAGCAAAATGGATCATTTAAATGCCATCAGCGAGAAGATCTGGCCAAAACACTAATGTGGCAATTTTCCGGCGAATTGCATGCAAAACGACATTGTTTTGCATAGTGATGAGGCTAAACAATGTTAAAACGACGTCGCTTTGGTATAATTTGAATTTTAATATAATAATTAATTAAATTTAAATTTAAAAAATTAATTAGTTAATCAATTAATTTTAAAAAGAAAGGGCTTGTATAATTAAGTGTCGCTTTCGTAAATTTTGATACTTAGGTGTCATTTTGTGCCAACTTTTGGCACTTGTAGAGTTCTTTTGCTACCATAATTCTAAATCCCCCACTTAAGCTTGACAATGTCCTTCATGTTCCTAAGTTGTCCACTAATCTCCTTTCCATTCATCAACTTACCAAAAATCTGAATTGTAAGGAGTTTTTCTTTATTGATCATTGTATTTTGTAGGACTTGAAAATAGGGAGAATGATTGGATTTGTTAAGGAATGGAATGGGCTCTACTACCTTGAAGATTCGACCAGAACTAGTTGGTCTCTTGTGAGATATAATACCTCTTACAACTCTTGTAATCTCATCCACTTATCTTAGATTTGGCTTTATCATTTTCGATTAGCACATCCGCCGTCTTCTTAGTACTATGTTTACTTCCATTTTTAAAGATATTTCTATCGAAAATCTTCATTGTGAAGTTTGTGAACTTGCAAAACATCATCATGTTTCATTTCTTTTGAATAATGATACCATATTGATGTGTGGGGTCCATCTAGAATTGCTAACTTTACAGGTGCTAGATGGTTTGTCTCTTTTATCGATGATTATACTCGCATTACATAGCTATATCTTATGAAAGACAAATCTGATACTTAATCTATCTTTCAAAACTTTTACAAAACGATAGTCAATCAATTTGGAGGGTCAATTAAGAGACTTAGGTCTGATAATGGGAAGGAATATTTCAATTAGTATCTTGATCATTTTTTTCCAAACTCAGAGAATTATTCATGAGTCTTCCTCAACTAGCCTCCAAAGCAGCGACAACCAACAGCAAAATGGACCCAAAGCAACTCATGCCGACCATCACAAGAACAGCAACTGAAGACACCAAGAAGCAAGCATTTGCGACCATGATTGAGAAGCGAAGGCAGGCCCACCGCCTGAATAGATCGGAAACACCAACATTGAATAGAATGCACCGAATTGTGCTGAAATCTCCCGTTCTTAGCAATGTCAGCCACATTGGCAAATGTCAAGCCCTTATCCTTGACAACTTTGATGAGGTGGTTCTTCAAAACCGGAACCGCTAGAGTGTCACTTTTAATGAAAACTAGTCGTTTTTTCCTTCCCACCACTATTTTCAGGGGGAGAATTTTAATACAAATAGTGGGTTTGAACCACTGCCTCCACTAGTATGTCGCCCAATCCTATTTTGTCCATTCCAACTTTGTCTCCTTTACCATCTTTGTCTAGTCTTAGCCCTCCCTCTTAGTCCACCTAGTCCTTCATCTAGCCCATTGAGTCCTCTGCCTAGTTCATCATCATCTTCATCTAGTCATCTTAAAAATTAACCAACCAAACTGCAAGTTTATTCAAGAAGGATGAAGCTTAATCCGGAATTGTTATCAAGTAATCAAATCACTCACCCTTCTTCTAATAAACCTAAGTGATTTGGATTTGCCTATTGTCTTGAGAAAAGCTATCATGAAATGTAGCCAACACCCTATCTCCCAATTTGTGTCATACCATAAACTATCTAATCAACACAAAGCCTTTATTAGCTATTGATTCAAATTACAATTCCTAACTCGGTATATGAAACTTTTGAGGATAGGAATTGAATACAAGCTATGACAGACAAAATGAATGCATTGAAAAAGAATAATACATGGGAAGTCGTGACTTTACCCAAAGGCAAACAACCAGTGGAATGTAAATGGATTTATGCCCTTAAATACAAAACTGATGGGACCTTTGAGAGATATAAGGCAAAGCTAGTTGCAAAGAAGGACACCCAAACCTATGGGATGAATTTATCAGAACTTCACACCAATAGCAAAAATGAGCACAGTATAAGTGATACTTTCTCTTGCAGCTATTTTTGTTGGTCTTTGTAGCAATTTGACGTGAACAACACATTTTTACATGAAGATATGGAGGAGGAAGTTTTTATGGAGCCTCCACCAAGTTTTAAAGAGGACTTCGGAAACAATCAAGTGTGTCGACTTACAAAGGCTTGGTTTGAAAGGTTCACGAAAGCAATGCTTAAGATGAGTTACAAGCAGAGTAAAGGGGATCACACCCTATTCATCAAAAATGTATGGTTACAGCTTTACTTGTTTATGTAGATGATATAGTTGTGACTAGTAATGATGAAGTTGAGCAAAAGTCTCTTAAAAGCAATCTTGGTCAACAGTTCGAGATTAAAGACCTTGAAAAGTTGAGATACTTCCTTGGTATAGAGATAGCCTACTCTAAAAAAATGTATTTTTATATCCTAAAGGAAATATGTACTCGATCTTCTAAAGGAAACGAGATGCCACAATAGTAATGTGGTGAGCACTCCTATTGATGCAAACCATAAAATGGATGGACATGGAGAGAGTGACATAGTTAATAAAGAGATATATCAAAGACTAGTAAGAAGGCTTATTTATCTATCTCAGATTAGGCCAAACATAGCCTATGTTGTGGGAGTTGTAAGTTAGTTCATACATCATCATAAAGAAGAACATGCAAGTTGTGTCTATTAGATTCTTCACTACCTCAAAGCTACTCCTGGAAAAGGTATTTTGTTTTAAAAAGGTGATGAGTTGAATCTTGAAGCCTATACTGATGTCTATACCGGGTCACCAACAGATAGAAGGTCCACATCTGGTTATTGCACTTTTCAAGGGGGAAATTTTGTCACTTGGAGAAGTAAAATACAAAATGTGGTTACTAAATCTAGTGCTAAAGCTGAATTTTGGGTAATAGTGAATGAGATATGTGAGCTTTTGTGGCTTAGGATTATCATTGAAGACCTCAAAGTGGAATGCAAAGGAATTATGAGACTATTGTGATAATAAACCAGCAATCAACATTGCTCACAATTGGATTTAGCATGATCGAACCAAGCATATTGATATATACAAGCATTTTATAAAGGAGAAGCTTGAATCTAGTTTGATCAGAACTCTCTACACTCCTAGCAAAGATCAGCTAGCAGATGTACTAACCAAAGGCCTACTAACGTCGAGATTTTAGGAGATTACCAGCAAATTAGGCATAAAAGACTTACCAAACTTGAGGGGGAGCATTGGAAAATCTCCTATAATCTCTCCCAAATTATTTGGAACATCACGTGATATTACTTGATTTGATTTTATTATGTGTTTTGATTTTGTTAGCTGTAAATTAGCTATTGATAGGGATTAGGTCCTCTATAATTTGATTTTCTTGCCTAATTTAGGTCTTATATTTCTGTGTATATACACCTTGTAATTACTCGATGATAATAAGAAAAGATAGATTCTTTTCTACAATATTGATAACCTATTCTCTTGTTTGGAGACACCAAAGATGGCTTCTGCATGAAAGAAAAGGCAACAAATCCAATCTTCATTGGAGCAAAAAGTTATTGGATAGCAGGCACCGATGGTAGTAGCCTCAATAACCTTACACAGTGAGCACATACCCACCAAGAGAGACTAATTCTCATTGAAAGCCTTTCTTGCAGACATAAGTAAAAGGAGAAGATATCCAATTCCAAGAGAAGAATACCCAGTAATACCACCATACTTCCATAGATACTGCTTTTCCTAATAGAAAGACAATGCTTTTTAGAAGAATCCGTACCTACACGAACTTAAGGTGGAAGAATAACGACTGCTAGATAATGAAAATGCCTGAACAAACAATACACAATGTTACGATCAAATTTTCGGGTGTGAACCACTTAGGGTTTGGCTAATGGATTGTTAAGCCTAGACTTAATTCGGACTCTTCCAAATCTATACCAATTTGTGACTTAAGTTCAAATTTCTTAACATGCAAATGGATTTTATCTAGGAATCGCCACTAATTAGTTTACGGTAGGTCGATTAGACACCTAAGTAAAATAATTGGAGGATTATTTTACTCCTACGAACTAGAGACTTTGGGTACAGGAAGTTGGTTACACTAGACATCTCGAATGCCCTTTTGGTATCATTTCTTTTTATTTTCAAAAATGTTTTTGCAGATAATTTGGATTAATTTTAAATCTATTTTTTTACCATGTGAGGTGATTATATAGGTGCACAAACCACCAATTTAACACCCAAGAAAGCAGTGAATAAATTGCAAAATTTACCTTGCAACAACGAAAACATCTATAGTGTTAGATCATAATTCATATCGACAATCATAAATATGATTTCTAATTAACACACAATTTCTTTTTTTGTTTTCACTTATTTAATAAGAATCATGCAATGCATGCTACTAATCTAACATAAAAAGATATGACATGGCAATGTGATCTAACTATATGACATAAATAAGATGCAGTTTATACTAAAAAAATGAAATCAATTTATTCTAAGGCATTTTTGGTATTTTCTATGAAATTCGAAATTAGGAAATTGCAAAAAAAAATGCCTATCAAGATTGTGATATCATAGGAATAAGGTTAAGCCAAACCCTAATTTAAACTAGAATGTTGTCATAATGCAGAAATCCCTAATGCAATCTACCCTAAAAAAATCTAAACTTATAATAAATTAGAAAATATTATCTAGAATTAAAGTACGTGCAATTTTATCATAATATGCAATGACATGCAAAGAATGCTATAATTCTAATTTTTTCTTCTTTTTGTTATTTTTTTTATAAAAATTCGAAATTAAAATTGACAAATAATTAAACATGCAATTTAATTCAGTGAAACAAAAATTTAACATCCTAAATTTATGTTTTTGGTATTTTTTATTTTTAAAAATTCGAAATAATAAATTTCCTACCCTAAATATGGAAAAACCCTAAAACAAGAAATAAACCTAATCTCACATTTTTTGGATTTTTTTTACGGAAGCAAAATCAACTTAAATCACGCGACGGCAAATCAGAGCGATAAGATCGATATCCAAAAAATTGACAAATCATATCTCGTGCATGAAATCAAATTGGCCAATTTTAAATAAAATCGCGAATCAAATATCGAACGTGAGATCAAATTGACAATCTTTCTATGCGATTGCAAATCGATTTCGAGACGAAAATCAAACTATCAATCGTATGCACATTGTGAAATTAGGGATTAATCTCTAATTTAAAAAGATACTCAATATTTTGTGGATACGATAGCATCGTTTAAAGATTCATACGAGATAGCGATTTCACAAATTAGGCAATAAAAACATATGAAGATCAATTTGATGAAAATTATTACCTAAATTGCAATATCACTTAGATACCGTTTCCAAATTTGAATGACGGAAGGCTCGCAAGGGATGACCGAGAATAGCTCGTGGGGGAGGCTCGGCACTGCAGATGGGTCTCGGGTCTGAAGTGGGTGTTTCTTTGTTATCGTCGAAGAGAAAGAACTGCCAACGTAGGATCTGGATTGTGGTGACGGACGTGCAACTGAAACCTCCAATTTCCACTTCCTTTATGTTGACTCTTTCTTTGGAATTTTCGGCTCTAGATCACGTGGCCATGAATTTCAATAGATGCTCCTTATTTTGGCCAACAGATTGTGATAATGGAGCAAAATTCGCCTCTTGGTCTCACGTGATGGCTCGATGATTTCTCGGCCAATAAAGATTCCCAACCAATGGATCAACGTTGTGGTGATCGACCAAGGAAAGGTTGCGGTGGTGGCCCTGGTAGTGTGCCTTGAGTAACGGTCGGCTAGGTGAGCTTCTCAGAACAGCAAGAAATCACGGGAGCCCTGCAAAAATAGAAACTTCGCTGTTCTGTTTCAGTGAGGACACGGCTCTGCTCACAGTGCGCTCGGCTTTGTCGCTCGTGGTGCGGCAACTCCGGGCCAGCACCCGGGCCAGCACGGAGAAGGGAGGTGTATGTTCGGCGGCAAAACTTAACCGGATCCGTGAGGGAGACTGAAACGTGGTGCGGCGGACGCACATCTCATGTCTCCGGGGGCAACAGAGTGGAACAACAACCTCTTTAAGTGTATCTCGTTTTTCTCTGTGTTGTGCTGGCTTTGAAATAGAGAAGCCCTTTTTGCGAATGTTCTCCTGGAGTTCTCAAGAGAGGTGGAGCCGTGTGTCTATTGATGAGGGGGTGAGATCATGACGTGGGTGACGAATATTGGAGAGTGAGGGAGAGAGCTCTTCTTCGTGAACGTGTCCTCTTTTCCTTCCGGTGGCGGTCGTATGTATCCATATGTGTGGCCCACCTAAATGCGTTTATAGACGACAGATTAGGGTTTTAATTTTTCCAAATCGATATCCATGAAGATTTCTTTTCCAAACGCAATATTTACTTTTCCGAACGCAATATTTATTTTTGAATTGAAATCACACAAAGAGAAATCCGTAAAATCTAGAGGATACGGACTTGGGCGATTTTTTCCCTTCGTGAAACTGGGCTCAACTCATCAAATTAAAGTTTAAACCATTAATTCGAATCCATTTGTCCGCCCCCATTTTGTAAATGCAAATTAAAAATAAATATATCTAAAATTACATGCCATGCAATTAATTTTTTTTTTTAGGGGTTAAAATCAATCCCTGATTTTTTAATGTAATAAATAACTAAACAGGTTGCCAAAATTTAAGTGTCAACACACAAAATTTTAACAAAAAATAGAAAAGAAATGCAAGCAAAGTTATTAAAAAAAAAGAGGTTTCCTATTGTTAAAAATTTGTATAATCTGTTAATCTTAACTGAAAAACATACCAAAAGATTCAACTGGCAAAATGAAGCATGTAAATCAGAAAAAGACTTGGTAATGGGAAAATACCCAATGTCCATGTGGCCAAATTTGCTAAGGTACTCATGCTTACAACAATAAGCCAGCCACACCTATGAATCCACAATCAGAAACTACCAATATAAGGGACAAGTGAAAGGGAAATTAATCCATACACAAAATGCTTACAGCAGCATTCCTCTCAATTAACTCAGAAGAAACTGCAAGGTGAAAAATGTAATTGCATTAATTTGGCGAAAAGAAATAGCTCTACATGAGGATATCCTTCTCATAGTGGGAGCACAAGGATCCTCCCTTCCTGATTTCTATGGCAAAGAAAGAGCTGGAGCTGGACAGCATATCAATGGTGCAACTTACTTTTACTCACAAGCAGAATCATCTAACCTTGACATTACATAAGAAAAGATGATTGAACTCTTTCATCCCTTTCTGAATACAGTATGAGAGGCAAATCATAATTAAAAAATTAAATTTTCAACTTAGTACCCAAGAATCATATCGAATTAAATATAGGCAGTGACTCTATACAGTAATAATACTAGCAATTGAACTTCTGAACAGATTAATTTATGTTATGTAGAAGGCAGTGGAATGGAGCTTTGCGGCGGCTTATCATAAAGCTCAATGTTACAGACTTTCCTGACTACATCAGAGATCATAGATTAATGCTAGGGAGAAGTCAACACAAAAGGCAGTGTAGTGGAGCTTTGCTGAATAAACTGACCAGTGCTGGGAATAGTCAATTTTAGTGCCCGACTGAATCAAAGATCAACCAGCTGAAATTGAGTACATGTTAACCACAGATATACCCGATAAACGGGTGGGTCGGGTCAGGTTTGGGTCGGGTCATAAATGGTCCAACCCAAATCAGCCCATTAACCCATTTATAACCCGTTTATTACAATGCAAAAATTTTGACCCATACCCGACCCAACCTATACTCGACCCATACTCGACCCATACCCGACCCATTTAAGTAAACTTAATTTATTATATATATATAAAATGGTATTGCTAAAATAATTTTATAAAACACAAATTTAATGGACAATTTTTATAATTTTTAAAATATTTATTTTAAAAAATCGAATTTTAATTATTTCTTATTTTTTAAAATAAATTTTTCTTATTTTTATTATTTATGGCTAAGCACAGCCGAAAGAGATGAATCACAAAATTGAGGCAAAGAAGCAAAACCTTGTCCAAGTACAGTTCAGTAGTCCAAGTTGAAATCATGGTGATTGGGCACTTGTCATCTTTGGTAAGATTATCGAGCTTCCTTAACAAAAAAGTTCTCAGAGCATCCTGCAAAAGATGAAGACAGAATGTCTGATGCAGGCTGAAAGAAACATAGTAAAAAAGAAGACCAGACAAGAAAGGAATAAATCATTATCCAGAAAAACTCCATGACATTGCCATGACTGGAGACAAAATAGTAATGCACAGTTCAGACACCAGCAATAACCTGTTCTCCAACGCCAATAAATTTCAGTGTGATCTCCTCAAATGATAATACGTAGTTTATCTGCAAAATATTTGCCTGTCAGTATTTTCTTAGGAATACGCAAGTGTATTCCATCATAATGTTCTCAACTTGTCCATTGGACAGGCTTTTTCCAGAATAAACCAGACAAGGATGACTAAAACGCATATAACAGATACCACAATGACCTTGGGGATTCCCATATACCAGTTTAAATTCCTATGGAATACCATTTATCTATGCTTGAAAGAAGACGACTTCCAGAATTTTGTGTACAGCAGGTACTATGTATTGAAAACATTCACTGCAACCGCTAAAAGTACTGTTGAGAGTATAGATTATAGCTACATAGGGAAAGTCTTGTGATATCTATCGGAGAATTTCATGCATCACAAATGGTTCAGAATTATTCCAAGTGGATTATGATATTGATCAAGTAAAACCTTATTAAATAAAGTATTTCAGACTTCAAATACTTTCATGAATCAGAGAACTTACTTTTGCAAAGAAGGATGCTGCTCTGAGAAACTCCCTGGAGGCAAATGCTGCTTCAGCCTGCACCAGACCCATGAGATCATACACTATCCAAATTTATTGGAAAAGGAAGAGCAGCTAACACTCTATCTTCATATTTGGATGTAACGATCACATATATCACAACAAGAATATGAGGTGTGACCTGAACTAGATAAACTTGGTCGCGTTGAAGCTGGTCACAACAATTTACTAAAGCCGCAGCATAATCCTTGATGTCCAGATACACCTTCCACATATCTCGTCCTTCATCATTAACTGACACCTGGATTCATACCCGGAAACTAAATGGAAGAGTAGGGCACAAATGCCGGATATAAAAGAGATGAGCTTGTCATAAAGACCAAACCTGGAAAATGGAATTCTGGTCATAGGCATAAAACAACCCAGCAGTGGCATCACTGCATAATCCAATTATACCTCTTGAAAGTGACTCTGACGTCTGATCAAATTGAAGTTCCTCGATTATCTGCTCACTGATTCTGTTTACAACCTACAAAAAAAAAAAAAAATCCTGAGAAACTCTTCTAAAGACTAGAACACGATGGAATTGAACAGAGACAACTATAGACATTGACAAGCAAAACTCATGGAAGCCAAGTCAAAAGCGAGAAAGACTGCTCAATATCTCTAAGCATTGCTCGCTAAGGCTACCTCGAGATTATCTCAATAAAATTGGGCAAAACGTAGGCAGCATCATTTTGTCCTACCCAACAAACCCATCTTCTCTTTCTACCACACCGACCATGAAACATAATGTCCATAAAACATAAGCACAAAGGTTAGCTAATCAGCAAGCTCTTAAATCGTGCTATGTTCCAAATCCAAATTCCCGCAAAAACCAAATATCATTTCAGTTAAAACAAGTCATAAACCCACGAGGCAGACCGCGATCAAGAACATCTATATACCCGCACACCCTCTATATTACACACGATCACGAGGGCCGAACTGATCCAAGCTTGAAGCTAAAAGGAGAGGGGGGCGCGGCGGGTGAGGTTCCAATCAGTCTCTTGGCGAAGGCCAGGATTGAATGGAAGGGCAACAGCCGAGCTACAAAATGTGCCACCATAGTCTCTCAAATTATTAGCCATAAAAGAAGAGATTACCCTCTCTGCCGCTCAATAAGTTGGTTCCACGAGCCAAGCGGCTCCGTCCTCCGACGATGGTTCCGCGAGCCGTTCGCAGCGAGCAGACGAGTCCTGCTTTTAGGGTTTTAGTCCAGCTGATCCGCGAGACTGATCGTGGAGATGAGGCGACGATGGGCGGCGGCGAGCGGTGACGAGGCGACGAGGCGACGATAGGCGGCGGCGAGCGGCGAGCGGCGGGGGGCGATGGAGGAGGCGCACTGGCGATGAATCGAAAGCGAAAAGGAATCGTGGGTCACTGGTTCATCTTCAATGGGTTGGGGAATGGGTTTTAAATGGGTACAAAATAGACCCATTTAAGACCCAAGTAATTTAGTTCTTTTATTTTTAAAAACCTACTAACGAGTGTCTTAAGAAATAAGCCCGACCCATTAACGACCCATTTAAGTAAATATGGGTCTATAAATGGGTTTGTGGACCCATTTAACACCTCTAACCACAGATGTTGTTCAAGCAACAGGAGCATCATGACATTGGCAGAGAATCCAACACTTTGACCAGTAAGAACATACTACTATCCTAGGAGGAGCTGCGAAGATGCTATCTAGGGTAAATATGATGAGACCTCAAATCTGTGTGGAAACGTCCCCGCTGCCACAGGAATCTAAGTTTTATAAGGCTCCAATTGCCTCCGCAAAACATTCATATGGAAAAAAGTGAAGACATTTACTTGCATAAGTGCCCATGTCCCCTGGATATTTTATTTTTTTTTGGTAAAGGGAAGGTAAAAACTAAACAACCCTCGGCTTCAAAAACTTACACTCCCAATGAACATGCTCATAAAGAGTGGAAGGAAGCCGATAAAAAAAAAGCCAAACGGCAAGCACAAGGACCAAAGCCAGCACAAGAGACGCTGGCACACCCAAAAAACACCAAGGGCCTAACCAGCAAGTGTACAAACAGTCATGTCTCCTGGATAGTTTATAAAAGGAAAATTTCAAAAAGAGATAAGAAGAGATGCCAATTCCATAATGCCCATGATTACTGGTTTGCAAACACTCAAAATATCTACAGTTAGAAAACCCTACTGAGAACACCCATAGATGCCAAAAATGAAATTCCAAGACTAGCTGCAAGAAGATGGTCGCCTCTCATTTGGCAAATCTCAAAAATTTTAAGTCTATACAGATCATGGGCCAAGGACCCCACTTCCAAGAGCACATCACAGCCTGACCAAAATGATAACAAATGCTATCTGCACAATCATGCTTGATTTTTTGCCAACCACGACAGTCATACTTGTGCCAAGATGCAACGTAGCACAATATGCTTAACAAACTAAGCAAACTAACAATAGACAGAAATATGTTGAAGTCTCCAAAAATACATGCTGAATTATACAAGCTCCACACATCCTGCAGGAAGGCGCAATTTCTTTGCGAGGTCTTCAAAATAGTTAGTTTTTCTCCTGAAGGTCAACATCAGCAAACTTATGCACAGCTCAAACAACACAAACCCTACCAAAAGCAACATGTCAAGTGCACCATCTCATTCAAAGAGCGAGCATGTAAAAGATGGCAAAAAAACATCCAAACCATCCACTCCACGCATCCCCACAAGCATATTCCCAAGATCCTTGCAGATATAATTTTAATGGCACAAATTAGAGCCAACTTCCTCAGCAAACAATGATAATAGAATACAAGCTTCAAGAGAATGAGTTGTGAATCCATGTAGAGGGAATGAGTGAACTCCTGGCCAAGTAACTCTTGATTTCAATGCACAAGCAATATAAAACTAGTTTGTCAGGCAAATTTATATCAACTGGAGATTCAATATAAAGAGCATCCCAAAGAGAGAGCTTCTACGGACTACACCAACCCTGAAAGTGGAAAAGTATAATCTGCCATGATGTTAAAGAATACATGCATTCAGTTTCTCATCTCACAAGTACAAGGTAAAAGCATCTGATAAGATAAAGAACAAATAGACAAACTATGTCTCTACTGCATAAGTCAAACTGCCATCAATGTGTGCATTCATGTAACCAAGCGAAGCAACTAGACTTAATCTTACAAACGGGACTCAATTGTAGTTTTGTCCAGTAAAGTTCACAGAAAAAGATGAGAGCACAACATCATCGAAGAGAAAGACTTAAACTGGCACTTTATCATTTTTACCAAAAATACCCCCAGAAGAAGCAAAAGTAAAAGCCCCAAATGATCAAGCAAAGCAACAACTAGACTTAGCCTTGGACACAAGACTGTTGCAGTAATCGTAGTTTCATCCAGTGAAGTTCACAAACAAGGGAGAGCACGACATCATCAAAGAGAGACTTGAACTGGCACCCAAAATGAACCATCTACACTAAAATTACCCCCAGGAGAAGCAAAAAAGTAAAAGCTTGCTAAGTCGAGTCATTCCCCTGAAAGTTAGTTAAAATAGCCATACACTTCAAACACAAACCAGGTTGATTCGTCACCAATGGAGCATTGTGATTAGAATCAGAAACTAAATAACGGGAAAGTGAAAAGGAAATTGACCTATACACAAAATGCTTGCAATGACATTCCTCTTCATTAACTTGGAAAATTTTTAAGGTGAAAAAAGAAATACGGTTAATTTAGTTGGAAAAAAATAGATCTACATGAGAATTTTTTTCCCCTAGTGGGAGCACAAGGATCCTCTTTACTGATTTATATGGAAATGAAAATGCTAGATAGTTACTTGCAAAAGTGAAAATTACGGCTGCCATAGGAATCTTCATTTTTATAAGGCTCCAAATGCCTTCACTAAACATTCATATGGGAAAAGGTGAAAAGACACTTGCAAAAGTGCCCATGTCACCTGGATAGTTTGTGAAAGCAAATTTCTAAAAGAGATAGTAAGAGATGCCAATTCCATAATGCCCATGATAACTAGTTAGCGAACACTCAAAATATGTCCAATTAGGAAACTTCACTCAGAACACCCACAATTAGATGCCATGAATGAAAATCCAAGACTAGTAACAAGAATCGCCACTGCTCATCTGGCACATCTCAAGAATTTGAAGTCTCCATAAAATACAAATCATGGGCCAAGGACATCACTTCCAAGGGTTGGCACATCACACCCTGACCAAAATGTTAACAAGTGCTATATGCACATTATGCTTGCTTATTTGACAACCACCATTGTCTTACTTGACTAAAATACAAAGGTGCACAATTTGCTCAATAAAGTGAACAACTGACCATACAAAGAAATATGTTCAAGAATCCAAAAATACAAGCGGATACAAGCACCATACATCCTGCAGGAAGGCACAATTCTTTGTGAATATTCAGACAAGTTATTTATTTATTTTTATTTTTTTTGTCAAGTTCAACATTGGGTGATAGTTCATACAACATATGAACCCCACCTAAAGCAACATGTCCAGTGCACTATCTCATTGAAAGAGGGAGCTTATAAAAGAGTACAAAACCATCCAAACCATCCACGCCACGTGTCCCCACGAGGATATATTACCAAGCATCCTTGCAGTTATAGTTTTGAAGGTACAAACTAGAGCCACCTTCCACTGAAAATGATGATAATAGAATACGAGTTTTGGAGAGAATGAGGGGTGAATCCATGTAGAGGGATCGAACCAACTTTTGGCCAAGTAACTCTCCATTTCAACACATAAGCAATATAGAACTAATTTGTCAGGCATTATATCAACTGGAGATTCGATATAAAAAGCATCCCCAAGAGAGAGCTTCTACAAACAGGAAGAGAACTATATGTTCATCGCATCACCTCTAATCCTCGAAAATGAAATATTGCAAACCACATCTTTGCAGAGTTCATGTAGTAACAAACATCCCTATAGAAAGATCCAGACATCACTCATCATCCTAATCCACAAAGAAAAACAACAATTTAGTGGCTCAACTGAATAGAATTGTGTTAGATACTCTCCTTTTGCAAGTACGTCCAACAGAGAGGCCACAAAAGCATGGTCAAGCTAGTTCTCGCACACCCTATCATAAAAGCACGGCCAAAATATAAATTGATTGGAGGTTGACCCATATACATATAGAGTGAGGACATTAAAAGAACCCAAATCCAAGAATTGGGAGCTTATCCAATTTCAAACAAAGCTTGGACTCCGGAATTCATCAACTCAGCCACACAAAAAAGGCAATAGATCATCACTCATAAATTCTGGCAAAACTCCAACATATAATAAGAACAAAGACAATTATCATCTTTCCACTCCGAAGGGAATCAATTAAGGCATGATATTCAATAAAAACACAAGTGTCTACATAGCAGGAGTTTATCAAAATTTCAGTTTCTAACCCAGTCCTGAAGATCAATCAAAGATAGATCTGAATAGATCTTTGAACTAAAAAAAGCTCAGTTATTCTAAGCAATAATTGACCAACCTCATCATATGTACCATTCCTTAGACAACACCCTCAAATCAACTGGATTATAAATCCAAAAACAGCTCTAAAACAACAAAAGGATGGATCAATCAACATCCTCAATTAAAGAGATCGCTCCGTGAGAAAAGAAGCAACTACCAATCCACGGGATTATAAATATAGAGACAGCTCTAAAACAACAAAAGGATGGATCATATCCACAATAAATGATCAAAGGAGGACCATAAACACTAAGGATGCACATGATCACTCCTCAACAACCACCTAAAGCATAGATATCACCTGGTAAATGAAAAGTTCCACCGAAGGTTCTGTACCAAAAGAAACGCATGAATCTTACAGAATGAAAGCCTAAGCTAACTAAATTGTGTGAAGCTAGTATTCAGGAAAAAAAAAAAAAAAAGAAGAAGGCCAAACGAATAAATTGCACTTGCAATATCTCCATAATTTACCAGCAATAGATTTAGTGATTTTAGCGTGCATTACAAGAACAAAGAGAAACAAGCCAAAACTTAGTGGATCTCAAGCTTTCTAGAACATAAAAGCTTTCTAGGCTCAAACAATCCCTACAATGGAAATGATTGTCAACTCAGCCCTACAGAAGAACGCAGTAGAACACTTCTCAAACCCTGCAAAACTTCAACATGTAGAGTCTTTAGAACTTGATAATGATTAGCTCACTGCACCCTGCATGTTGAGCTGTAAATAGACAGATTATATGGCTGTAAATACATAGGATTTTTTAGGAGGTTTTTGATTCTGATTTGATTCTGATTAAATCCCACAAATCATGGGATTATAGCTGTTAACCCACAAATCGTGGGATTTTAGCTTTTCTCCTTTTTTAGGCTTTCTTTCCTTTATTTTTGTTTGCTAGGATTTATCCGTGTATTAGCCTATAAATACAACATTGTAAAGCACCAGAAGATATGAATGAGAATAACAATTTCTCTCCATCTAAAATCTCACATTGCAGATAATCAACTGAAGAAAAACTTAAATCAAAACTACAAAATGCCTAGAAATCTTCAAAGTTTCAGTCCATCACCTGTCCTGAAGATGTGATCAGAGACTACTACTTCAGAACTCAAGCAAACAAAGACTGCATAATATCACCACTCCTCCAAGAAGCCCAAGTACCTTATTCTATGAAAACTGACCAGCTTCTATGTATCTATCATCATTAGACAACATGCTCAAATGAAGAGATCACTCCAAGAGGAAAGATGCAACCGCCAGTTCACTGAAATGCATACCGATCTTGATAAACGATTATATGGAAAGATCAATCTATTGATGAACCATCCAACAACATCGCTATTCAAGTGAAACATAACATACTATACCTTAGGGAAAGTTTTGGCAAAAGGTAAATGTTACCGCAAGAAACAGTGTGAAAAACAAATATTTTTTTTGGAAAAGAACATATCCTGCAAGTTTCAGATAACATAGAGAAAAAAGAGGCAATAGGTCGCATGAAATAACATCTCAGCATAAGAAATTACCATCCAGACAACATCAATCTCATCAAATATTAACAGAGGAACCTGACAAAATATTCTTCAAATAAACCAAATTTAACATCTATTTAGACAATATTCAAGCAGACATACACTCCAAGTCAAAACAAATGCATATGCAAGAGACATATTTCCCAATGAATGCGCGACGAAGTACGTTGAACCTGAAAAAGTACATGATAAATAACATTCAGGATAGTTCCATCAAAGAAAAAGGTAAGACATGCAAATAAAAAATTCTCCATCCAATCCCGAAGAGAAAGTAGGCTCTAATATGCCAAATAACAACTAATATCAGGTATCATCATCCATTAACAAATAGAAACAAAATAAGAAAGATTAAGAATGCAAATTGTGATAGATATATGATGTACATCATTTCAAGATAAGATATTACCGGTATGCCCTGAAGTAAAACCAATTCTGTTAGCAATAAACCTTCAAAGTCCCAATAACCAAAGAAAACCTACAATTTAGACATCTATATGGCCATTGACCGAGTCCAACAACTCAAAGAACCACCGGCATGGATAGAACAGAAAATGATCTCTTGCTCTGTACCAAAAGAAAACACAGAAGTCGTGTGAAAAGAAAGGCGAAGCAAACTAGGTAATGCCTGGAATCAGTTCCATTAGTCCTCCAGAAAGGCCAAATGTGTATTCTATGCAACCAACTGACCACTTGCATTGTTTTTATTGCCCTACAACATCCTTACAGACAAAATGATCACTCCTAGAAGAAAGAAGCCACTGCCAATTCACAGAATAGTGAATACAAGAATCAGCTCATAATACATTTAAACTTAGAAAGATCAATCAATCAAATCAGAGGAGTGCAAACCCTAACGATGCCCACAACACGGCAGAGTGTGGAGGGACAAGGAGTAACCTTCAGAAAATAACATTGCATATACAGAACCAGACCAACTTAACACTCATAAATGCCCAATGAGACAGAAGTATGAGGACACAAAGGACAGATTACTTCTAGGAGGGAGAGACCAGCTTTCGAACGTCAATAAAATTAAGACAAAGCGGATCTGGATTAAATAATGATCAGTTGGGGCGAGTACACCATGCAAAGAAAGAACCATCAAAGATCATACATCGACCACTGCCAAGGAATCAGAATCGGTTTTTGCATTAATTCGAACATTATGGGACTGGAGAAAAAATTTCATTCAAACCGACAATTGCCTCGTGAAACCATAGAACTTATCCAATTTCAGACAATCATCAGCTCGCAGCAGATCACCACATGTCAAGTCTGGCAAGACTCCGACCTGTGAGAGAACTTCCAAAGATAAAAACTGAAGAACAAACTCCCATCAAAACCAGTAAATTTGAGTCTATCCCCCAGTCTTAGATGTGACATCAAAGACTAATAATCGATTGTATCAACCAAAGAAAAGACAGAAAAAGGATCATTAATCCTCCAAAAAGCCCGAACATCCGTGTTTTACAATAGAGCTTATCCACTCTCAGACAATCATCAGCTCGCAGCAGAGCACCCCTTGTCGAATCTGGCGAGACTCCAACCTGTGAGAGAATCAGGACTGGACGACAATCAAGTCTTACCAAAGATAAAAGACCGAAGAACAAATTTCAATCAAAACCAGTAAATTATAGCCTATCGCCTGAAAGACTACTTTCATCATCTCAACCAAAAAAAGGATCATCAGTCCTCCAAAAAGCCCAAACACCTAGTAGTTTTGTGAAACAAACTGACCGGTGTCCAAACAGTTTCGCTCAAAGGGGAAGATGCCACTGTGAATTCACCAAATAACAAAATCCAGAAGCCGCTCGTAAAACAATAAAATGGAAAGACCAATCGGTGGATGGATCAATTAAGGATCATAGAAGGAGCTAAACCAAACACCCTCAACGACATCCTCAGACATCAAGAGATATGATCCAAGAGGAAAGAAGCCACTGCGAATTCACCGAATAACAAAAATCCAGAATAAGCTGGTAAAACAACAATGCAAAGATCAATAGATCAATCGATCAATAACTTCCAAGAGTCAGCAAATCACACCTGACCAAAATAATAACAAGTGCTATCTGCACAATCATTCTTGATTTTTTGCCAGCCGTAACTTATTTATGCTATGATACAAAGTTGCACAATTTGCTCAACAAAGTGAGCAACTGACAATAGACAAATATGTCCAAAAGTCCAAAAATACAAGCAGAATTATACAAGCTCCATAAGGTATTCCACTAGTTCATATACTGGCTAACGCTAGATGCTTCGTAAGTAAAATTTTATCCAGAGATCACAGCCTTCCTTCTCCTTTCAGGGCCTATACGATATATCCTGCAGAAAGGCTCAATTTCTTTGCAAGGTCTTCAACCCCAGTTAGTTTTTCTTTGCAAGTTAAACATCAGGTTTAGCTCATACAACACATGAACAAAATGATAACAAGTGCTATCTGCACAATCCATGCTTGATTTTTTGCCAACCACAACTTACTTGTGCTACGATACAAAGTTACACAATTTGCTCAACAAAGTGAGCAACTGACAAGATACAAATATGTCCAAAAGTCCAAAAATACAAGCAGAATTATACAAGCTCCATAGGTATTCCACTAGTTTATATACTCGCTAAAGCTAGATGCTTTGTTTGTAAGCAAAATTTTATCCAGAGATCACAGCCTTCCATCTCCTTTCAGGGCCTATACGATATATCCTGCAGGAAGGCTCAATTTCTTTGTGAAGTCAACAAACCAATTAGTTTTTCTTCTCGAGTTCAACATGAGGTATAGCTCATACAACACATGAACCCTACCTGAAGCAACACGTCCAGTGCACCATCTCATTCAAAGAGCAAGCTTGTAAAAGTTGGCCAAAACATCCAATCCATCCACTCTATGGCCCAGGAGCATCCTTGCAGATATAGTTTTGAAGGCACAAAATAGAGCCAACTTCCTCAGAAAAGGAAGATAACAGAATAGGAGTTTCGGAGAAAATCGGGGGAGAATCCATGTAGAGGGATTGCGCAAGCTCATGGCCCAGTAACTTTTCAACACACCAGCAATATAAAACTAATTTGTCAGCCAAATTTATATCAACTGGAACTTCAATATAAAGAGAATCCCGATAAGAACGCTTCTACGGACTGAACCAAACCAATTCAAAGTAGAAACAAGTAAAATGCCATGATATTAGTGAATATCGGCAATCAATTTCCATCTCACAATGTAGAAGCATCCAATAAGTCAAACTGCCATCAATGTGTGCCACCAAGTCACCAAGGAAAGCAACAACTAGACTTAGACTTGAAACTGGACTCAATTGTAGATTTATCTAGTGAAGTTCACAGAAAAAGATTAGAGGACAACATCGTCGAAGAAAGAGACTTTGTGAACCGGCTCCCAAAATTAACCATTTACACCAAAAATACCTCCAGAAGAAGAAAAAGTAAAAGCCCCAAATGACCAAGCTAAGCAACAACTAGACTTAGCCTTGGAAACAAGCCTCAATTGTAGTAATAGTAGTTTTATCCATTAAAGTCCACAGGCGAAGATAGAAAGCAGGACATCATCAAAGAAAGGAGTTGAACTGGCACCCAAAATAAACCATTTATACCAAAAATCCCCCGGGAGAAGCAAAAAGCAAAAGCTGGCTAACTCAAATCATTCCCCTAAAAGTTAGTAAAATGGGTCAATACACTACAACACAAACCAGGTCAAATTCAGCATGATTAGCAACAAAAGGACTCCAACCTACAACAGGAAGAGAACTAGATGTTCATTGCATCTCCCCAAAAATAAAAAATAAAAATAAAATAAAAAAAGACGATCCCTATGGAAAGATCCAGACATCGCTCATCACTCCAATCCACAAAGAAAAACAAAAATTCAGTATCCAACTAAACATAATTGCATTAATTAATAACCTCCTGCCTTCCCCAACTAAAGAACTAGGATTCTCTAACAGTTTTGTTCAATTAGCATCCTCACACGGTCCTTAGTGGGATCGCTCTAAACTGGAACAAGCACCCGTCAACGACTGAATAAGTCCGTATAGCATGGAAGCCACATAATTAGTTGACATGATCAGCGTTCGAACCTTAATAGCTTTGATAGACCTTTCTGTATAAAATCGGAGCTGTCTTCAACATTGTCCTGGAAAAAGACCCAGCCAGATGCTTCAAAATTCATGCCTTCAAAGCAAACACCAAAGCAAATGAAACCAATCATAAGACGACCATTTAGTATCTCCAATTACAAGGAAGATGACTTTGTAGAGCAGATGAGATACAGTAGAACCATGAATTAGAATTCCTAGTCAAAAGTTTATCATTGGCAAATGATCACGCTGCAATTGGACATCTATGAATTCATAGCCCTAAAGAGTTTCAACAGCTATGCTTGATTAAATTTAGATCATATAAGTAGTAGAAGTTCACCCATCGTACATTAGGTATCATAAGAGATCAGAAGGGATATAAGTAGTAGAAGTTCACCCATCGTACATTAGGTATCATAAGAGAGCAGGAGGGGTCCATGCTTACCAGATATGTTAAGACCTCAAACCAAGGCTTATGCAGAATTGTCATCTGCCCCTTCAGTTTCACCCATCTAAAAATAACTACAAAATTTGACAAACATGCCAACCAAGCACCAAGTCTCTGCTTCTCCCAGCCAGACCAGCCACGTCTGCTGACAGCATACAAGGCACAACACAGCTTTGTGATGGATAAGAAACAAGAGAATCAGCAGAAAGGAGAGAACCGGTCAGAGTGCAAGCAATGCCAAGGGAGTTATGTCTAGATGGCTGTCCTGTCTACGTCCCCATGTGAGGCCTGATCACATATGCCAATCATGAAACACGAGAAGGAAGTGACCTTCTAGAAGGCCTGTCAACATCCCCATGTGAGGCCTAATCACATATGCCAATCATAAAACACGAGAAGAAAGAGACCTTCTAGTTATGAAAGGTACCTACGTGGAATATGTTATCAAAAGATAAAAGGCAAAAAGCACAGTACCAGTTCATCTTTTCAGAATGAGATGCTAACAGTTTGCAACGAAGTATAACTTAGGTCCTGTCAGAAAAGTCTTCATACCGAGAACCTAAAATATCCAGAAATTAGGCCCTCAAGGTGGCACTCCAAACTAAAAACAACCCATATCACCTACAAAACACGTCATTTGTAAAATGTCCCCGACAATCACTGTATCAGAAGAAAGTATAACAGCAGTGGAAAATGTTGGCCAAGCAATCACTGTATAAGCCGCGCACTGCCCATTCACCGAACAACGAGAATCCAGAATGAACTGCTCGAAACAACAACGCAAAGTTCAATCGATCGGCTGATGAATCACTAAGCGATCAAAGGACGAGGCGTAAGCCAAAAATTCCGATAACCAATAGGAATCGTAGGCCAAGCCAAAACCCTCAAGGATCTCCGCAACCAGATGATGCTTCACAAAATCAGACAAGAAAGCAAAATGAGGACACCATCGACAAAATCAATCAATCAATCTAGAAGCGGAAAACGAAGAAGAAGAAGAAGAAGGAAGGGCCGATGAAGAACGCCTAATCAACGACGACGAAATCGCAGAAGAAGCCATGGGGGGAGAGAGGAGAACCAGGAACGCGGAACGAGAGCAACGGATACGAATGAGCACGAGAGGGGGTAAAGGACTGTTATTCATGGGGAAAGGATGCGCCGACTTCGGGTCCACCGTTGATGTAAAAATATATCCGAAGCGAGGATCGTGATTGGATGGCTGTGATCTGCTGACTGTTCAACTTAGGAAAGTCGGTGGGCTTTCCAAAACTCCGACCGTTGCTTGACACGCTCGCCGTGTGAGAATTAGGAAAGACGCTCGCGAATCATCTTCGACCACGTGTCCTGGGTTGCTAACGGTCGTGTCCTGGGTTGCTAACGGTCGTGTCCTGCTCCTGAGTTCTTCTTGCGGCTTTCCCGCCGAAATTTAGAAATTGAAAATAATATTATTTGGATTTAAAAAATTTAGGGGTAACATTAGTACCTCCCGACCCATGTATTTTTATTTGAAAATTACTTTCACCCAGCTACTTTTTTTTTTTTTGATCTAACACCCAGCTACTTTCACTTAGCTGAAAACTGCCATCTAATTTTTAAAAGTGCCACCTGTCGTCCTTGAGCCATTTCATTAGGCTCCCCTTAACTTGAGTTCATTGAGAAAATTACTAACATTGGCTACTTTTTTAATGGAAAATATATATGTGTCGTCTATGTATATCTCTTTCCACTCGCTACTCGAACTCGAGCTAGCAGGATTCATGGCAGCTCACTACTTGAGCTCATGGTGGCCATGATCGCCAAATTCGAGTGGCACTACGGTGAGGGACAATTGACGTTGGTGGGGTGGTCAAAGGGGACAAGGGCAGTGGCTAGTGGTGAGGTGGGCGATGAAAGATGGGGAGAGTTCATACGTGCATGAATTTTTTTCATGTCACTGATTTGGCATATATCCCCACTTGAAAATAACAAGCGGGTTATGACATGGCACATGCAATTTATTATTCATGTTAGCAATATGATAGTCCATGTTTGAAAAAAAAAGTGACATGAAAAAAAAAAAGTCTAATCAAGACTAACATTGATGTTATATAAAATATAAAATTGCTTTAAACAAACAAAAAAAAAGTAATGGGACAATTTAGATTCTCGCACAATTGTACAAGAACTATCAATCGCATTTACTCAAGGAATTATGAAAATATCATGTCAAAGTTTCCAGTATTTAGGTCTAAACAAAAGTGAAACTGTTTGTTTTGCAAAATGATTCAAATCAAAAGTAACATAATAAAAGCCATTTAGGCAATGTTTGGTAATTTTTCCGTTCCTCTGTTTTTCGATTTCTTGTTTTCTAAAATAAAAAAAGAATAGAAATACATTTGATAATATTAGTTAATTTTCTATTTTCATGAATAAATCGATAGCTAGCAAATAGATTTGGAATAAAAATAAGAAGTAAAAAAAGCTTACATTTTTGTTCATGAAAACAAAAAGAGAAACAATGTCATTTAAAAATATAAGTTTAACATAACCTAATACTCGTCTTTACACAATCAATACAAAGTCAAGTCTCTCAACCCAATCCTAGTCCCCATTTTTGAAATAAAAAAATAAAAGAATAAGATAAAAAAATAAAATTCATAAGTTCATAAATTCATAAATTTAGAGAATATTTAGAAATTAGATTTTGAGTAATTTTACTAAATTTAAGTGTTAATTCTAGTTTATAATTAGTTTAGCATAAGAAATGATGAAAATATTTTGCAAAAAATTGGATTCAAAATTGAATAAAATCTTAGGGCTTTATCATATAGATTTTTGAATGCCGTTGTATTTTAAAGATAATGTTATTTCTAAATAAAAGCTGTTTCTGAAATAGAAATGTTTCCAAACATACTCTTAATTCTAAGTGAAAAGAAAACAATGGGAACGCTCTTTCTTCAAAACTCGTTGCGAGTGCCACTCCCCTCTTTCATGATCTCGAGTGACAGCGTTGACAATTTGGTACCAACAATTGGCAATGTGAATGAAAGAGGTACTTTTTTCACTTTAAATCTAGATTGGGCAGTTGTCATTAAATTTATTTTTGATTAAAGGCTTTAATAATTTCATGTACTCCCATGAAATGACCTGGCAACCTTGCACGTTGCAAATTGCCTCTTGGCTGCCACTTAGGAATTTTAACAACGATTTATTACTATTTTTTTTCCTCAGTAGTACTTCCTACTTTAGTTTAAAAAGTAAGGAAGATTGTCTTAAGAGTCTCATGAAAGATTATGTATTTTCTTTACATGTTTGAAAGATAGTGTTTAATTGTCCTAGGTGTAAAACCTTGTGCTTTTTATTAATTGTTTGAAAGGTTGCATTGAATTTATTCTAAGTAAATAAGGATGTGCCTTTTATTGGAATTTGTTATTTTCTTAATATCCCAAGAACAAGTTTCTTTATCTGATGACTATCTAAAATCCGAAAACATTGCTGATTTAAAAATTGTAATGTGGCAGTCTTTCTTACATGGAACACAAGAAGTTATTAAATTGCATGATGGTCCATATTTTCAAAGGGGATTGTAACATCCATCGGATTTCAATGATATAAATAATCCTCATTTTAGTGAATTCGTGCTCGCCTTTTTTCCTCTTTCAATTTTATCCCTACCTTTCTAAGCTGTCAAATCCCCACCTTTCCAAATTATATCAAATCAATTCCAAAACTAGATTCCCTAAAATTAAATCATTCTTATTACCTTCGGCCCTTCCCAACCTTTAAGTATTTATAGCATTGCAATTAAGACTATTTTCTAGAAGGCCCAAATTTTTCAATTTTTCTCTTCATCCAAAAAATTTCGATTATCTATTTAGTACAGCCTGATAATTATTATCCTTTCAACTTGGATGGCTTTCTACTAACCTCATTTTTTCTTCCTGACTAGGTCCTCATCCTTAAAATCCTCTCAAAATTGAAGCCGATGAAAAGTCCAAGTGCCTGTTTCTCTTGTCTTTGGATATTATCCCACCATTCGGTTTATACAAAGTCTACCAATTCATAACTGCTAAGTTAATGAGTCTATAAACAAGTTCTAAACAAGTACCAAACCATGAGCTTGTCTTTTTGTCAATCTTAGATAATTTCACTTATGTATCACTATGGAGTTCTACACATGACAATAGTTTCAATTACAAACGAGATAGCATATGGCAGTTTGTTATCCTTTCCACTATAATAGAAATACTGGCTTAAAATAAAAATATCATCCATTTGCAAAACAACAAAAATAATTCAACTCTTCCCTACGTATCAATTCATTCATCTCCTTCACCATCAAAGGCCTATTTACATAGTGCATACTAAGTCAGTAATCATGAATTGTCTATCTGTGAGAAGATTTTTGAGCATTTAACATTAGACAAAAAACCATGCTTACTGATTGAGACTCATCAAACCAGTTTCATCATACTTTGGGGCTCATGCGTGAACCAAACATTCCCATAAAACGACAAAGTCACGAAGAGACCATGCGAAACCTTAGATCTTCGCCAAAGAAGAAACTAGTTTGTGCAAAGTGAGATGATTAAAGAAATCAAACCCAGAAAAAAAAAAAAAAAAAAAAAAAAAAAAAAAAGCAATTCTCCTATCAACAATATCAAGAAAGGACAAGAACACGAATTATCATTTGATACCTCTTCTAAAAGATGATCGATCTCGCAGAGGCCGAACAGAAAAGGGAGAGAGAGCAGAACCAGAATCACAAGACGGGAGTCGGACGGCTATTTATAAGGATTCGCCCACTTCCAGAACGACAATGATCGTCCGAAGCAAAGTCGGACAAAATAGGAAATTGGAAATCGGATGGCACGGACCATCATATATGATGATGCGTTAACGGTGGGCTGGCAGTATGGCCTTGGGCCTTAAGATGCACACAATTGTCTTGGATGGGTTGTGCATCAAATTTAAGAATGGACGCGATGCTTCCTTGACCTTGTGTCCTAATCAACTGGTCATCCGCGTGGAATGACTATTTCCGGTTCGAAGTTCAATCTTCATTTAATGAATGTTTTAAAAAGTATCTTTTTTTTTATATAAAAAATCATTTGTGTTATTTAAAAAAAAGAAGAAAAATATTATCCTCGTCCAAAATATGTTTGGAATAATTAGTTATCGATAATATTAATTATTTCAAATAATACAGGTAGTTGTTTAAAAAAATTAAATTATTTATTTTCTGCCAGATAAATCAAACCTACAATAAATTTCATATTTGGATCTTCAAGTAGGGTCACGTGGGGCATTTGCGTTTTACCTGTGGTTTGTGAGGAAAATTATATGCTTCAGTCTAGCAGTCGATAAGAAAAAAAGAAATTTAGTAGAAATTTAAGTAACTTACGAATTTTCATAAAAGGTTAGTAAAGATAAGGAGTAAATACTAATGATGATATAAGATAATTGGCTCCCTCTAAAGAAAGATAGCTAATTGTTTTTTTACAAAGTGGAACGGTTTTATTACCCTAGTTGAGGACAATTGGTGAGTGTTGGTATTACCAGTGATTAGAGCTTGAGGCAATTTAAACTTAAATTGTTATTAGTCAATTGCTAAGTGTTAGCATTCTCGAATTTAGGAACTTCATAGTTAGATTAGTAGCCCTAAGGTAAATTAACAGTCATAGGTGCAACACATATCTCTCACGTGATTATGTTTTTAGGCATGTCGCTCGCTCCCGTGCTTGTGGCTCCCCTCCCCCCTTCCTCTCGTGTCTCAATCTTACACAAGACGATCAAGTTCATCGCCGCTTTGCTTGACGAAGGACTCACGGACCTCACGCGATCGCCCGAGAGAATAGAGCTCCAAGATCACTCTTGCACACAGGTTTCAAAGTTTAATTAGAAATACTTCCTAGATGCTTCCTAATACAAAGTATTATATTTAGTAAGGTTCGTCCTCCTCCTTCGAACATACTTTTTGGTTAATCCTAATACATGAACCGGCCACAAATTTCAAGAGAATGTACATAGACTTTACTCGCCCTTTACCCATTCATGTCCATCCCAATCAGTGTACTTGTCCGTGCATGCACTTCCCGCGTGCATCTCGTGTCCAGCTCGTTTGCCAGCTAATTTTAATGTTTCTCAATCGTTTGTCTACTCTGCGAAAAAAAAAATAATAATAATCGCTTGTCCACAAAATATACTTAACTACTCATTTTACAAACACCAAATCCATGGGCAATTAAGTGAGTTGATAATGTAATATTCCTTAAGTTTCAAACCTAGAATTTGAGGTTTTCTCATCATGAAATAGTAACCTCCCTACAAAATTCCAAATCTTGAATTATTTTAATCTTTCTATATATGGTCGCACGATTTTTCTTCTTCTTCTTCTTCTTCTTTTTTTGTATAGTGTATTGTTATTTATAATTTCTATCTATTAACCATTTATTCAAATACTTGGTAATAAATGATTTTGGTCAATTTTTTACATACATGGATTGCGGGTATACATTTGCCGGTTTCATTAAAGACGACTACTTGGGTAAAAATAGTAGAAAAGGAGAGACCAAAGCATGACCAGGTAACAGGAAACAATATCCACTGCTTAGACCAGCAACTGCCGGTGGCTTATGAGCATCAGATGAGATGTTAGGCAATGAAGAGCACTTGTAACATCAGAAAAGCAAAGCAATGTCGTCAGGCCGCGCCTTGTTTTACATATAAGAAACGGTCGCATTAACGCACAGAGTTGCTACACTGAAGGATCTCTGATTGATCCCTAAAGCATGGTTTCTGAGAGGAACAACTCTAGATTGCATCGATGAAAATTGATTATCACGGTACTTTGGTCACTGCAAAGCGGCTTCCCATAGCATTGGCATCGCAAGCTTCTGGTATCACCCGATGGCTCCAATGTCTCGATGCTCCACAGCTGATCCTCCCCATTTCCTCACGCGATTTTCTGCTTCCTCAGCCTGAAATTCGATGAGGCGTTGTATTCCAATGCAACAACCGTGTGATTTACAGTGCTTGTAGAAGATACTGAGAGTACAAACAGAAGAGGACCAAAGGCAACGGATAGATGATGAATTAATGATGTCTAATGCTTATGCCGAAAGGAAAGGAAACTTACTTCTTGGTTCCAGTTGGTTATGGAAGTGATAATCACTAAGATGATGGTTTGCAGACAGGTGCCTCCGATCATTCCCGACCAAATCCCCTGGAATAGCAAAGGTAAAGGCGGGTTTTGTGGGAAAGAATCAAGATTGAACGAGTTGAAATGAGAGTAAGATTTCATTCGACTCTTCATTCGACTCTCTTCTTGCTGTCCTTGAGGAGCTGTCATATTTACTTAGCCACAGACCAAAGCCCGAACATTCTCATTTTCTTGAATTTAAGTCGGAAAACAGAAAATTCGTAACACAGACATCGAACACTGGCTGCCCTGTAAAAATGCAGTAATTGTCTCCGGTCACCTAAGAAGTTGTTCTTCAATGTCTTGCTTTCTAATATTTCAGATGACATGAGAGCTGATTTTGTTCCATATACATCCTATTAGTCTAATCGATCAAGCACTCACCATCGCCCCAAAACCAAATTTGAAGCCGAGCAGGATGCCGGCTGGCAATCCAATGATATAGTAGCATCCGACATTGACGTATGCAACGAGGGATTGCCATCCGGCGCCAACAGCAACACCTTAACGACCCAAGAGAAGTACGATAATATGAAAAATGTTATTCAGAATAAATATGAAGCATGTAGATAATGCACATTTGATCTGGATGGACATTTTCTCGTAAAAATGACAACCCTGGGCCTCTAATTTTCCCTAAATCCGATGATTGAATATTTACGCTTGCTTTGCCCTGTCACTGTAAAAATAATTGAAAATCGATGGATGATGTTCTCGTGTGCTAGTGCTTACCTGATAAGACTGGTTGGAGACTGTTCAGGAGTACTGTGAATCCCAGTAAGAAGGCGAGCTTTGTCGTTTCAGCAGCGACAGCCTCACTGCTCGTGAAGAGATAAGGAAAGTAATCTCTAGTGACGAACACGACAGCCATGGCAATAACTCCTATAGTCACCGATGTGACTGAAACAACCATCACTGCAAATTTTGCGGCTTGAGCATTGCCAGCTCCTAGTTCATTTGATACTCTCACACTGGCAAAGAAAATCACAGTTGATTCTGTTATATCTAAAAATATACGTTTTTGAGGAACGATGTACTATTACTTGGCACGACCAAGTAATTGGTGCTTAATGATTGATGAAACAAATTAGCCGAAATCTTGTTTAGCGGACAGAGGGAATGAAGTAAGAACCTCACCTTATCGCGGCGTTGAACCCGACTGCGATCATGATGTCCCATCCGTTTATGTTCATGCTGTTCGCATCGAATTCTACTTATTAACCAATTCTTCCAGATGAAATGTGCTGCTGAAAGCATTATCAAAATGGAGAAAATGCCGACCTACCATATAGAGATGGCATCAACAGGTATCAGAGGGTTCGGCAGACGTCCGGCAATCACCAACAACACCATGAAGTACCATAGCTCCAAGCTGCAATCCGAGTTCATACACCATCAATTCCACACTTTCGACACAATCGAACACCCATTGACGAGCATATGTAGGAATTCGCATACCATAACATCACAGCAGAAGCCAAGGAAAGCTTTACAAATCCCCACAAGTCTGCAAATGCGAGCCAGGAGAACCCACTCCAAGCACCGTCCGACTTAGTGATGAAAATGTACAGCAGCTGGGCAACGATGATGAGCCACCATGATATGTCGAGAGTGATCGCTGCTCCGACTATGCCACCACCAAGTTTCAAAATCACCAGCCAGCTAAATATCGCATGCAGCACCAGGACAGTCGCCGAGATCCAAGCCATAACGAAGACCTTTCTCTGCGCTTGCAGAAACTTTTGTATTGGGAAATTGAGAGCATAAGCGAACAGTTGCGGGAGCATCCACAATGCGAACTGACCTGAACCGTAGCAAGGACGTCCGATTAATAAAGTCAGAAGAACAAAAAAATTTAAGTAGCGTAATGCTGAACTCCAACTGCAACTTATCGATGCACAGATAATGGAACAGAGTACAACCATAGTTTAACTAAGGTCCAAGAGACCCGTTACCCTTTTTAGGGAGGATTTTATATATATACTATCTATAATGCAAATTCGTGAATTGCAAAATCACCACGACTCGTGACGACTCCTCTCCTAGCATTAAAAAAAAGTCTTTATGTCGGATTCAGGATGCAAGGGAAAATCGTTCGAGGAGGGAAAAAGATGAATGTTGATGAAGAGACTTACCAGCAGCTTCCGAGATCTCGGCAGTTTCACCGATGAGCTCGAGAATGGGAGGAGCGAAGACGTAGACGGGGACCAAAACGCAAGCTGTGGTCAGCAAAATGACCCATGATCTCTGCATGTACACCCCCAACATCCTGATCCGTCCCGCTCCAAACGCTTGCCCGCACAGCGTCTCCAATGCACTCCCCATCCCCAGCTACATCCAACCACATTCAAAACATCAAGAAAGAAGAAACGAACAAGTCATTATTCTCACTAAACGATGCTGAGTAATCAAAACATGTACACACATATTGAACACAGTGCGACTCGAGAAGTAATGTCGCAACTTTCCGATTGTAGACCTCATGTCAACAGCAAAGAATAGAGACAGGGATATCAACCATGACTCCAAACGCAAAGCCGCCAACCACGGAGTTCCCGACGGAGACAGCAGCAAGGTCGATCTCGCTGAGCTGGCCAACAAAGATCTGAGTGAGCGCGCCGAGCGAGTACTGCGTTATAGAGGTGAAGATGGCGGGGCCGGCAATCTTCCATAGCTTCCCGGACTCGCTCCTGAACTGCCTGAAGATGCTCGCTCTCTTCTCCCCTCCGACAACATTGTCGTTCCTGATGCCGTCCTCTACGAGGAGCGGCGTGTCCGTGGCCATTGCCTTCACACCTCGTTCTCCAGAGACGAGTATCCATGGACGTCGTCTCCACACTCGACTTTATATTCAGCCACGACAGAGCGAGGAAAAACCGTGGGATACGAAAAGGAAAACTTCCAGAAGAATTATTTCCCCCTTTGGATTGGGTCCCTCGAGCGAGATCAATAAAGAACTTGCTGACACCTTTCGAAATCTTTGAAAATCGTTGCGAAGACAGATAGCTTTCTTGTTCCAAGTCGGGTAGGTTTGGAATTGGAGTGTGATGCTGTGATTGGTAGTGGGTAGTGATGCGTTTGAGAGTAGGTCTGGTGTCCGCGTCGTTCTGGTGAAATTCGTGCATGGGACATCAGTTCTTGAATCTGAGAAAAGGCGCGATGGATAGGAAAAAAACACGTATGCGAAGTTAATCTTCAGAGGAACTAGGACATCAGTTCCGTGACACCGAATGCAGGACGGGCTCTGACATTTTTCCTCTCACGCAGTCACACAACATTGCACACCCGCATTAAAATTCTGACATTTCATTTAAATTATCTCTTGTCAATGTATTTTTTAAACCAAAGATTTTATCATCGATCATGATAACCCGATGATAGATAGGTCACGTTAGGGGCTGCATGGTAACGTTCTTTTTTTTTTTTGTTTATGAATAGAAATTTTTTTTTTTTTGTTCCGGTAAAAAAAAAAGTAAACGCGTTTGTTTGCGTTTTTGTTCAAAATCTCGATTTTGTTAAAACACAAAAAAAAGAATGAAATGAGAAAAAAAAAAAAATTGTTTCTTGTTCTTAAACACTTTTGAAGAAACACTTCTCTCTCTTCTCTTTCCTTCTTCTTTTCTTCTTTTTTTTTCCATTAGCCGGCCGCCGGCCTCGGCCATGGCCGGCGACACCCCGTCGAGGGCCGACGACGCCGTCAAGGGTCGGCGACCTTGCCAGAGCGTCGCCGGCCCCCGGTGAGGCCGAGCGTCGCCGGCCCCGGCGAGGCTCGGCCTCGCCTTGGCTGGGCGAGCTCGAGCTCACCCAGATCCGGCGAGGCCGAGCCTTGCCCAACCACGGTGAGGCTCGGCCTCGCCGGGGACCGGCAAGCCTCGCCATGGCTAGGCAAGGCTACCAGCCAAAAGAAGAAAAATAAAAAATAAAGGAAAAGAGGAAAAATAAAATAAAATTTTAAAAAATTAAAAGAAAAAAAAAAAGAATATAAATTTACCAAACGTGTTTTTATTCATTTTTTATTAGAACAAGTTTACCAAACGTATCTTTCTGGGTCAAAAATGTTTCGAAAGTAGAAACATTTTTTTCTATTTTTGTTCCTCGAACAATTTTCAAGTAAAACGTTATCAAACGCGTCATCAGATTCCCCAATTCATGCCTTGCGTGCTTTTTTATATCACATGAAGAATTTTTCAAATTATCAAGACACTGATAATATTGTAATTAAAGAGCCATGCACTTACAAGTGGACCCGAGTAGTTTTGACTTAAAATGTTCTGCAATGAATGGAGAAATTCCATGAGAATGCCCTGAAGGGCGGCTGCATCGGTTGCCTATAAAGAAACGGATAATTATGCAAGTAGTTCTTAAATTTTGGCTTTGTAATGTCGTGTCATCGGGACTAATCAACTAATCAAGTACTCGCACCAATTACCTTTTGGGTTTGACACGTAGTACTGACTGATTTGGATGTCTTCAAATCAAGATGAGAGTCGCAAATATGACAAGTCGTGTGAAGAAAAGAAGCAAATTCGAAGTTGGGTTTGTGCACTAGCCTCAATCCAATTGCCATGTAAACCGTAGGGCAGACGCTACACGGTGCACTCAATGAGAGGACGAGTTTCGCTAGTGGACACTTAACTAACAATGCAGGGATAATTACAAAGGTAACCTCCAAATTTTGACTCAATATATAATATTATTTTTGAATTTTTAATTTATTTAAAATGGTTCGTGAAATTTTTGTACATATTTAATGTAGTCATTGGACTATATAAAAATATCGAATATTACCCTTCAATTAATTCAAGTTAACGAAATTTGCTAATTTGATTTTCAATTTGATATATCTAAATAGTGGACAAAAAAATATGTTATACATAGATTATTCCCATAAGATATTCAATTTGAAATGGAATATATAATCCATGTCAACATGGATTATCATTTTTTTCCAAATTAAATAAATTAAAAGGATTATTATGTTTTAATTCGAGTGGAATATCTTACATGAATAATCCATATGTAACGTTAATTTTGTCCACCGTTCAAACGTACGGGATTGTTAATAAGTCAGCAAATTCTTTTAATTTAAATTAATAGTCCAAGGATTAAATTAAACATGCATAAAAAAATTCGGATATTCCATCAAATAAATTAAAAGTTTAAAGATGACATTATATATTAGGTTAAAGTTCTAAGACCACATTGAATAAATTAAAATTTTAAGGAAGAAATTATACATTAAGTCAAAATCTGATGATCGTTTGTCATTTTCCCAACTCTATATTGTAGTGTACATTGCATTCACGTCACCATATTTCGCCGGACATTACACAATAGACAGATTGGACCACTTAAAAGGACCCATTTTGCTTGGCTATTCTAGGCCTTCTACTATTCACACCTGCTTCCCTTTTGTACCCTTGCCAATTAAGCTTTCCAGTCCAGGTCAACTCTCAGTTAGTAAGAGGAGGTTGAAGCTTATAGGTAGTAACCTAAGTGCTAAGAAGCTCTAATCATGCTACTTCCACTATATATTTAACACATTGAACTCGATACCTTGACTTCCTCATTCCAACACTTATACCCCTTCCCCTTATGAACTACTCTATTCCTACGAGCCAATAACTAAATAAGAACTCTATTACACACTCCACAGCTCCAGCTTTTCCATCTCCAATTTCTCAAACGCATAAAGAAAGCAGTCAGCAAAACCCCCACCACTTATACCTAATATTACTCCAAGTGCCAAAGGCAATTCTTCTCATAAGCCCAAGGCTTCTGCACATTCGGGGACGGATTGCTTGCCCAACTCTTATAGCTTCGCCTGCCTTTCACTCCTCTTTTCTTAATAGAATATATTCTAACTACCTTTCTCTGGGCTCCTAGGCTTACACGTATGCATCTCTTGCTTTAAAGAGTTCCTTATTCACAGGTAGTACAGTTAGAAAGGAAAGGAGATTTTTTTTTTTTTTTTATATAGAAATTGCTTAGCCGTTAAGTTTAGTTGAGAAGGGAGGTCCTTCGAGCACTCCTCAATCATTAATTAATTACTAATTGTGCTGAACTTTAGAACTTTTGAAATTTTGGCACTTGCATGGAAATTTGACCAAATTTTCTAGACAAATACTGATGGGGGAGAAATTTTAGAGAGAGAGTGGAGGCGCGACAAAAGTTCAACAATTTGGTTGTCACCGGAGGACAACCCTCCTAGGCTAGTTGAGGGTAGCGAAATCCATATGCAATATAAATGGTGCTACACTAGGCAACACTTATGTCATGTAAGACTACCATGTAACTTTAAATATGGGAAGTTCGATCTAGTGATATTGGACAATAACGAGCAGAAAGATGAAAATAATAAACATTTGTCAATTTGACGAGCTACTCATAAAATATATCTCAAAAAGAAGTAAGATAATCTTGCTCAATTAGGTGGCTAGTCGCCGTTCGAAATATCTTATATTATAAGGTTTTTATGTTGATTCAACAATCATCTCAAACTTGAAGAAAAATCAATTTAAATTTAATGGTTGTTTCGAGAGATCTTGTTAGGTCTACTATGCTTGTAGAAATTGGCTTACTTGTGTCATCATACTCTCTATTATGCTTGTAGAAATTGGGTTAATTGTGTCCCACGTATCATACCCTCGTGTCAGGCAATTAGCAGCATGCTTAAGCAAAATTTTGTACTCACAACCGTCTTTCAATCTTAATACGTGTTATTTCAAGATTATTTAGCTAGATTTGCTCATTTTTAGGGTCCCTTTGATTCATGGAAAATGAATTATTTGAAAAGAAAATTCTTAAAATTGACTATTTATATCGATTGAAATAATTAGTTAATAAAAAATATTTTCATTATCGACAATAATTTATATTTAAATATTTTAATAAATAATGAAAATATTTTTATTCATTTATTATTATAAACAATATACATAATTATTTCTAAAAATATATTTTTCAAATTGTTTATTTTTCACTATTCATATCAAGAGTTGAAACTCTTGCCTTTCTTGGGACAACATTAGTTGGTTTAAAGTCTCTATCGTGCTTGTCCAGCTGCACGTGCCGCTTCCCTCATCTTCACGAAAAGATTGATTAGCTGTCTTCCCTTATTTACGCTTCGCGGATTTCAAAGACGAAATCCTCGTATGAGCTTTCACGAAAGCCTATGAATGAGATGTTTCTAGCAAGAGACGAACATTTAACGAGGAGAAAGCCATCACTATGCTTTTATATTAACGAGCTAGATGAAATTCTCCTTAAAGTTTCATTTGTTTGTAAAAAATAAATTACTTATCTTTAAAATAATTAATTATTAAAAAATTTATTATTGATAATAATTTATTTTTAAAATATTTTTTCAAATGATGAAAATATTTTTTATTCATTCATTTTAGTAAACGATACAAGCTATCATTTTTAGAAAAATAATTTTTCAAATCATTAATCTATAAAAACAAGCGGAGGTTAAATATTAACTCTAATTTTTTCTACAAAGGTTAATTATATCTCCAAATCCTAATTCCTCATAAGGCAAATTTGCCTTCTTTTTCTTCAAAACCCATCTTTCCTGTCTTCAACGATTCAATACATGATCTCCTGGAGAATCGGATCTTGTCCAGTTCAATCAATCGAATTCGTAGAAATGGGACATTCTCTTTTTACTCTACTTTTTCCTCCTCCTGTTATGTTCAGAAATTGGACTTGTATCGAAATTGAAGTGACGGGATGCATGTATCGTAATTCACTCCCCGTAATCACGTCCCAACAATTTCCTACTCCATGGTTGCTGCTATCGCCCATGCCTCAACCGCGGCCACTGTTGCGACCTCCGCTTCGCCGTTGCCATCATCAACGGGAAGATAAAAAGGAACAAAATTTTTATAATTTTGCCTCTCTTCCCTCTTGGTGAAATGCGCAAATTTTCTTTTCCAATTTTGTATGCACTTCCCGTTTTCCCCTCCTCCTTCCCAAGCGAAGCCTTCCAAAGGAATTTTGCCGAGAAAAAAAAGCTAACACAACAAACAAACCCAAATTGGCATATACCGGTATAATTTCTAACCCAAACTAATCTGCATATCACGAAAATCCCAAATTGATACATCCATATTATATTTACTTTCAAATTAATCTTCACATCACAAAAAATATAAAACAGTTTTAGGTAAGTATTTCACTGCTACATTTTTCTGGGGCAGACACTACTACATTAGTTCGAGCGTTTTTGTGCTGGGAAAATTGATTTTGATTAAATGTGATATGGATGTATCAATTTAGAATTTCGACGGTCTTAATCCAAAGTTAAAGTTTCCTAAGAAATGGTTGGAAGCGAAGGGAATAGCAGTCGTCCTAAGATTATTTGCAAGTTGTTGAAGTGGAGCAGTGCTGGATGCAAGCCATCATGATGTATCAATGTTTGAACGGTTTGTCAGAGCAACGGATCGACTTTTTTAACAAATGCGAGCAAGAGGACAAAATTTTCGGAAGCTGATTTTACCCCCAAAGAGACAGATTGGAGAGCCAAATTGATAACCAAATGTTCCTTAAACTGTCTAAAATTGGAATAAACTGTGGTTCGTTAGTTGAAATAATTTTGTTGAATTCGATACTTGACAAAAGCGATTGGCATCTTCTAAACGGCCGCTGCCGCTGCCATCACGGAAGACATTTTGACATGATATCATAACAAGACTCAATCACTACACGAAAGTTAGCGAATTTGTGTCGAGCTTAGTCTTGTTTGGCTTAGCTCTGTGTCCACCTGAGTCATGTCGTGTTTGAGTCAAACTTGCAAGACAGAAATTGACATGTATAACTCTTTTAAAGTAAATTAATGAGTGAGTATTGACACTCAAATCATTGCATTTTGCTATAATTGCTTAAGGTACTAAACTTTTATTTCTTTGCAAGTTATGTGCTTACTAAAACCTGACAATATTCCAGCAAAACTACTCATATGACAAACGCACTGATAATCATTTAGACGTTACCTTGCCGCACCATCAGAGCACTTCATGAGAAAATTCGCTCTTGATTCTAGCCAGAACGCATCAATTGCAAAATGAAAAGATAAAAAGTTCGATATATCGAGCGATCGAAATCAAAGCTTAGCGATTTGGACTGCAAAATCCACTTAATAGACCATGAATTATTATGACAGACAATATATATAACACGACATTAAACAAGAAAAAGCAATGCAAACTACCGAAATCTATTTAGTCTTTAAGGAGACTATAGAATTTTGTATTGTCAACTGTTCTACAAACTTAAGTTCTAGATAAAGACGTGATTTAATATTTAATTATTTTAATACTGTCCATCATACTTAATTTGGTCTTTTACCTAGTACTAAGGCATGAAAATTAGATTCAAATTTAGGACCTCCAGCTCTAATACTATATGAAATTTTGTGGGATCGGTGTTAATTATTTTAAAAGTTTAAACTTAAGGTGAAAGGGCAGTTTAGCATAAGTTCAATTGCGTGCGAAAGATCTTTGTGCTTTCCAAGGGAGTGACTTGATTGCGAAATGGAACTTCTGCTTTCAAGCACTTTTCACCACATCGCCACGGCTTCTCCAAGCTTTTAACAACTTGAAAATGGTTAACCCGTTTCCGGAACAAAACTGGTCAGGACACAGCTTGCCCCTAACCTCCCCACCTGCCACGGAAAGCCTCTAAAAAATTCAAGAAAAGAAGACTTGCGGACGCTGCGTTTCTCCGTGAGGGGGGGGCCTCGAAGCCTTTGCTTAGGCCGCCCTCCCTTTTCCTCCGTCGGGACCCCACGGAGAGACCATCCTGTCAGGGCGTCGTTTTCCCTTTTCTTTTTCCGGGTTTTTTTTTTTCTCGTTTTTCAAACCGCATTAACTCTATGTTCGACACCTTGCAAAGAAAACCTTTGATGGGAATCATTTGAAAATGCTCAACCGGGCGTTTGTTGTTTTCTCTTCTTTTTGATGCATCATAAGTTGTCAGATCTTTCTGGGTCGGGACAAAACCTGCAAAAGACCTTGCGGTTCCTCCGAGCTTGACTTTTTGGCATTTTGGGTAGGAGTAATTCGATTTCGTTGCCGTTTCTTGGAGTCGCGCGCATGATTTTGGGAAATGCTGTCGCTCCGCCTATTGTTCGGGACGGGTTTTTTCCTGCTCTGATTTCGTAATTGTTGAAAGATTGCGAGGAGCGCGTTCCGCGTCGTTTCTCCCGTTTCTTTCTTGTAAAGGTGGTCGTTGGGGGCGGAGGGGCGGAAAGGGAAGAAAAGAGGGGTGGAAAGGGCGTCGTCCATGCGAGGATCGCCGTTGCTTTTTCGTAGAATTGTGAAGTTATCTGATCTGGGTCTCGACGGCTTTGGCCATTTTTTTGTTGCAGGCTCTGCGATTTGTTTGAGGTGAGTCACTCCTCCACTACGTGTTTTCTTTATAAAGAAATGTTGGTGCTTTTATCAGAAGTTGAACGTTGTATTGTCATGATTTTAATTGACATGTTGAGCTGGAAGAATCTTAGTTCCTGATCCATGTTTACGTATATTTGACTTTGATGTGTCAACTTACATTGTTCAAGCGCTTCCTTTATTATTCCGGTTCCCAGCTCATAAGCTCACAAGTATGACTGGCGGGCTGATCACTTGCTTATCTTTTGTTTTTCCATATGCTCTTTGCCTAATAGCTAAATCTTTTTCCTGTTCAATTTGAGCATGCTTATGAGAAATTGGCGAACATGTTCAAAAGGTTGTGTTTTAGGACATACCGCTTCTTGAATAGGGTTGTGATCAATATTGAAGATCAGGAGTTGATGGTTTCTTTCCACTTGTTGTACCTCCATTAGGTTATTGAGCTCAGAGTTAGTTGCCAAACATATATTGGCTGTTTGCTAAGGTATGGATTGCATTCATGGAATGATGGAGGAAAACTACATCGACTTTGATTGCATGTCTATGGCTGTTAAACATGGGGTTCTACGAATACATTGAATGCGATGGAATTAGATAAGACAGATGAGGAGAGTATCTGGGGCAGAGTTCTGTTGTAGACTTCACCTACCATAAATTCCATGATGTCTTTGCAGGTGAAAGCTTTCCAGATTATGAACAGATAACATTTAGCCTTATGGGTTGGTTCAGCAAAATCTTTAAAGGCTCGAGTTACAAAATTTCGGAAGGGCATTACGATGAAAATTACGGGAAGGATCCTTCTTGCGATGCTTCTTCCACTTCAGGGGTAATCTCATCTACACCTTTTGGTTTGTCCCTGAAGATCAAATCCGCTAAATATTACATTAATGGTGGGGAGTGCAACAAGTAATATAGATGCTTTCTCTGCTCTGAAATGCATGCTTTTTTGTTTCTTCTGCTGCTAGATCTTAGTCAAAGTACATAGTTACTTGCCTATGGTGCCTGATATATCTGCCTCGATCAAAGCTTTCTGGGTTATATGACCAAGTTCACTCACTTATCCTTCTGATAGAATTTCTTGTTGAATCAAATCTAGGATATCTTGTCAGACTATGAGGATGAAGATTTTGGTCAGGCCATGGCGCTATCCCTATTAGAACAAAATCACAACAGAGCAAATGTTATTGGTGAGTGATACAGCTAACTACTTCAATCACAATAATGCTTGTGATAGATGCTTCGGGTCATAGAATGTGCTGAAAATCGATGCTTTGATTATGTTGTGGTAAAAATATGGGATGAATATGTTGAATTAATGTCGATGATACGAATGATGAGATTGTATATTTTCCCATGGCTAATTGGTACGGATGGAAGAACTATTTTTAATTTATTGTGGAAGTTTTCTACAGAAAAAGTGGACAGGATAACATGATATGTTTTATCTAATGCTTTGATTATTAAAATGTTGCATTGAAACAGTAAAACCTGGCTTAGCTTAGGAGCAGGTAGTGGTTGCTCAGGATGCATATGAACCTAACTTACATGCACAGTTAGATCATATCACTTGTAGTGGTAATTGGGGGCTGGAGGCTCATATGCAGGTGGTACACTGAAGTTTGTTCACCTTGGGACAGAGAGACCACATTGTAGGCATCGTTTTGAGAATTGTAGTCTGAGAGTTTCTGGGTGATGAATTTATGCTCAATTTTTACCAAGGATTAAGCGTCTGCATGTTGTCCAATGAGGCACTAGAATAGGAAATTTATATTTAATAGCCACTACAAAATATGCAACATCTGTACATCTTATACTCTATTCACACACAAAGTTCTCTATGCCATATGTGAGTTTAATGATACGGGATGCTCTCTCATGAAATTTTAAGTTTCTCAGCTAAATACCTTGGAAGTGTCTTATTTGATGTGTGCATTCTCAAATGTACCATGCTAGAATTCGACATAGTTTCTCAAATTGTTGGATAGATTATGATGAATCTCAGTTGAAAGAAGATGAACAACTTGCCAGAGCTATACAAGAAAGCTTGAACTTTGAAAGTTCACCTCAGCATGAAGACGAAAGCACTCCTTACCCACATGAAAATGGACGTTTTCCTCCCTCATATGGAAATGGATATTCTCCTCCACAATATGGCAATGGACCTGCATATCACCCTATGCCAACATACTACCCAATGGGCTACAGGTATGTGGGAGACAATAAAACATGGTCTGATTGTTTATAATTTCTGTGGTCAGTGTAAGTGACAGATTCACTTCTTCAGAGCCTTTCTCATGGGCTTACCATAGTCGCATATTGTCATATATGACATTTGACTGCATTTGTTGCATGTTAAGCTAATATAGAGTATTTTAAAGCAAATTAGATCCTGTTAGAAAATCATTTTGACAATACTTTATATTTAACTTTTTTAGTGATTTATTAGATACAAATTCAACATATAACTTAAGTTTAAACATGCTTATTTCAAAATCAACAAAGGGAGACAGGATAAGTCTGGAAACTGATTTTATCAAAGAGTAACATCTATTCAAATTGGTTTAGTGTGACCACTAGAAATGTGAACAACAAAGTGAAATTTCACTAGAAAGTAGACATCTATGTTGGTAACTTACAAGTTCAGAACTTTGCTTTGGCTTCAGAAGAAAAATTCGTGGAGTATTGTCCGGCTTATTTGATTGACCAGCAAACTTAATTTGACATGAAACTTCCAGCATTTTCAGCTAAAAGCAATGTTCTCAGTTGCTCCAGGTTACAGAGTTTGTTTCTGTAATAAGCCAATATGGTCCAATTAGTCAGCTCCAGTTTATCTGTATCTGCCTCTAGCGAACTGATTTGCTTGGTTATTTTCACCTAGATGCTTATTATAACTTTAGCAATCAAGAAACCTCTTCTGAAATGAGATCTTGTGTGCATTCTTTTGGATAATTGTTATGTAATCCCTTTGCCTCACGACATTGCTCAGATGTTACAAGTTTCCGTCTCTTCAGTGGTGAAACTTCACCTCTCAGAGTCGGATACATGCTATAGCTTTAAAAGCTTTTTTTGTTGATTACCAATGGCATAGCGTGAGAATTGAGGACATAATATCTTCTCCCATCTCTATGTTATACTCTAAAAATAGAACTTGGATTTCAGAAAATATCCTTCAAAGCTCTAAATGGTTGTCATCTTCCAACTCAATATCTTATAAACGCCTTGCATCCTTGTGAAACCATCAGCATGAGATCTGCTGGTTAATCTCTGTATGTGGTTCTTAGCTTTCTCTTTCCGACGGTTGTCTCCCTTCAAGCACCATGCATTCGTCAAGTGTGATTGATAATCACTTTCTCTTCTGCAGGATCTGTGCTGGATGCAATACAGAGATTGGTCATGGACGGTTTTTGAGTTGCATGAATGCTGTTTGGCATCCTGAATGTTTCTGCTGCCATGCTTGCACCCTACCAATTTCTGATTATGAGGTAATGGGCGTCTAAATTACCGAGTGAATTGTTCAATAATTTCTAGTCCGGGAATCCATTCTTTGTTATTGGTAGTGTTACTTGAGTTGTAGACTGGCTAATTTAGCATTTTTATGCAGTTTTCTTTGTCAGGCAATTATCCTTACCATAAATCTTGCTACAAGGAACACTACCACCCAAAGTGTGATGTCTGCAGCCATTTTGTAAGTCATGGGAGTCGCTAGAACTAAAGCTCTTGATGGTTTACTCCATTTGCTTTAGTGATGCAAGCTCAAGTTGTTCTACGGCATTTATTCCATAGGGCTATTTTAGTTGTCTCAGTTTCTGAGGAAACTGCTTCGGAAATTCAGTTTGAACTGCTAACCTAGGATGTTCATGCCCAACCTTTTCTGAGTGCGAAATGTACGACAAATTATTAACAATCTAGTCCGTGTTGATAAAGATACAGATTGTCCGAGCATGTAGTATAGTAAGTAATGAGATGTTCTCATGGAGTCTTGTGTTTCGTAATTTAAATGAAAGACGATCAGTACCTGTTTTGCATGTCATTTATCCAGTTTTTGCACATTGATAGATGGAAACTGGAGATACCTGCTGTAAAATTTTTTGTACCAGCCTGTCATGTTGCATTTACGAGAAATGATGGTCACTAAATTCTTTTGCCCCTATATTATCTATTTGTCAATAATTTCGCCCTTAATCCTATCATATGTTAATTAAAATACTTAGCAATGGGCTATGATTGAGTGGATTCATCGGGGTCCTCCAATCCTCAAGCTCCAGTTATGACACTCTTCATGGTGCTTCGATGTCTAACTTTCTATTCATCGAAGAAAAAGAAAAGAAAAGAAAAGAAATACTCATCAGATGATGCTTGGAAGAATTTTGTATTTTATCATATGTAAGTGCCATTGATTGATCTTTGGGGGATAAAGTGCCCAGTTTTCGGTATGGAGAAAGCAGAAAGCTCTCCATCTTTTTCTTTGGTTCTTTTAGAAACTCCACTTTTTGACTGTGCTCGTTTTGGAAATCTCTTGACAGATCCCTACAAACCTTGCCGGTCTTATTGAGTACAGGGCGCATCCCTTTTGGAGTCAGAAATACTGCCCTTCTCATGAACATGATGGGACTCCGCGATGCTGCAGTTGTGAGCGAATGGAGGTCAGTATGATTAAACTACTTTTGTGTTCTTTAAACCAGCACTGAATTTGCAATAAACTAATGTCATGAGGATTAAGTATTTTCTCATCATTCATGTGCAGCCACGAGAGACCAGATATGTTGCTCTTAAAGATGGTCGAAAGCTCTGTCCCGAGTGTTTCGACTCAGCAGTGATGGACACAAATAAATGTCAACCATTGTATCTTGGTATCCAAGAATTTTATGTAGCTCTAAACATGAAAGTGGAGCAGGAAGTTCCACTACTTTTAGTTGAGAGACAAGCACTAAATGAAGCGAGGGAGGGAGAGAAACACGTAAGTCAAACAGCTCTAGATGCTCTTTAGAGCTCCTCTAGTGGTTGGGAAATTGTAGATAACTGTGACCTGCACTGCTGACAATCTTTAGTTATTACATTAACGTATTTGTCAGAATTTTCATGCAACTCTCAATAATTAATTTGATTCATTATAGCGTTGATGTCAACGATTGAAGTAAATTAGTTTGACTTCTAAATTTTTGCTGGATCATGAATGTAACGTGGTTCTGAGAATTTGTCTTGGAATAATCGGTGCTTGACAGTTTGTTACAAGATTTAATTTTACATTGCTTGTTTGCTTGTCATTATTTATTAAAGTCATGCCTTCTGAAGTTTAATAATTTACCGATTGAGGTGTTGTTCATTCTGGCCAACTCCGTCTATGATCCATCCCCCATTGTCTACTCTGAACAAAATTGTCAGAAGAGCTGTCGATTAGCAAGATGAATCATAATTCATGTTACTACAAACACAGATGACCTTAAATTATCATAAACTGAGTCATATTGATCATGCTATTGCTTTTTGCACTGAATTTTTTTTTTCTTGGTTCAGGGCCATCATCATATGCCTGAGACAAGAGGACTGTGCCTCTCTGAAGAACAAATCGGCACGGTAAAGACTTTTAGATTGTCTCTCTGTGTTTGTGTGTGGGTGGGTAGGTTCGGGCGCCATGCATGTGTCACGGGCCGATCGGCCCGTGACACATGCGTGTGGGTGGTGGTCGTGCACCAGACACCGGCACAAGGCATCCCACATGCAAGTGTGCATGCCCATCATAGTTTAAGATTAAATGTGAGTTGAGGTCTATATTAGCCCTTCATGAACCAGATTTCAAGACAGCCAGGAGTCAGGGGACGTCGAAGAGCAGGCCCAAATCAATTGACACGTCGATGTGAAGTGACTGCAGTTCTAGTCTTGTATGGCCTTCCAAGGTATGCCATCCATGGATCTGATTCTATAATGAATTGAAATCTCATGAAAAGCTCCAGAAGAAGAGAAGACTTAATAATTGGCACTTAATAAAACAAATGACATCTTACATACTTCTCGTGCAAATTATGAAAAGAGGGTTTTACCCAAAAAATGATCTTGTAAGTTGGACAAAGATTTTGGAATTCTCTTTCGGCTTGTACTACTTTCTCGGACATCAATAGTGGTCAGCTTACGTGCTATTGAAATGTTGATTGGAACATTATGCAGGTTGCTTACTGGATCTATACTGGCTCATGAAATGATGCATGCTTGGTTACGACTAAAAGGTTCTTTCCAGTGCACTTCTTTTGTTTGAGTCTTCAGAAAATTGGATGGAAGCTTCATCAATGTGCTTTATATATTCCTCAATTACTAAGATTATGCTGTTCTTTGGATTTCTTCTTTTTTAAAACATTTTATGTCAAGAAGTGGCATCGTGTGTGTTAGGGCGGCTTCTCCATTCTCATTGAGCTTTATCAATTCATTAGTGTTCTATCTATGGTTGGTTGCTCCTCTTCAAGCTGCTGATATACCCGGATGGTTTTGAAGGTTACCCCACTCTTCGTCAAGATGTTGAAGAAGGGATTTGTCAAGTGCTAGCTCACATGTGGTTGCATACACAACTGATGTCTATATCAAGCCATGACTTCGCATCGACCTCCTCAATTCCATATGCTTCCAGAGCAGCTAAGAGAGGTGCAAGATCTCCGTTTGAGAGAAAGCTTGGGGAGTTCTTTAAACACCAGATAGAGTCGGACGCTTCCCCCGTGTACGGTGATGGACTTAGGGCTGGTCTACAGGCTGTGCATAAGTACGGTCTCCAAAGGACACTTGACCACATCCGTACGACTGGCGACTTCCCATACTGATCATCCGAGAACATTCTCACATTCTTTTCCTGTTTTCCTTCCTTCTTAAATGGAAAGGCCTGGCCTTTCATGCTGAAAATAATTTCGAAATCATGCAGTATCAGCTTCCTATCTGATCTGTAAATTTCAATTTGATTATTGTTGTTATATGGCATAATGACATCTCGAATTGTGAGCGGTATGATTTAATAAACACGGGTACTTTTCTACCGTCGCAGTCTCCATCTGAAATGAGCTTCCCTTTTTTGCTCTTTTCTTCTCTTTCCTAAGACAATGTTGAGCCATTTGCTTTGATCCTCTGCTTTGATGATGTTCCGTGATAGTTCAACTAATGCAATTCAGTCCAGTTTTTAATCAAGAGGGTCAATAATTTTTCTCTTCGACTTCTCCTAGTTCCTCTTATGGTAAGAAATTGTGACATAAACCGTATACAGCATCATCTATAGAATTAAACAAGAGGTTCTACTCTATTGAGCTAAATTCTCTATACTGTGAATTACACCCTCTTTCCAAGCTTCGAGTGTGGCGGTTGAATTTCCAGGGCCTTCAGATCTGCCTGAATTTTCAACAGAGTCGCCACTATTTCCTCCATGCCCGGCCTCCTCGTAGGCTCATGCGCCAAGCAGGTCAGACTTAATCTAACCATCCGCATAGCTAGAACACTTCCGCTACGTTCAAGTCTAGGATCGATGAAGCTTTGAAGAATCTCCGTTTCCGCATCGTCTCTTTCCATCGCAGAAGCAATCGTGGCTGAAAGCAGAACTTCCCTCCTGTCCTGCAAAATGACCGCATCCTTCCCTGTGATCAGTTCCAAGAGCATCACTCCGAAACCATAGACATCGGTCTTCGAAGTGACCAGACCCGCTTTGATGTACTCCGGCGAAATGTAACCTCGGGCCCCACCATGGTGTGAAGGTGGGCAAGTGCTCGACGTTTCCCTTCTCGCGATGCGGGTGAGACCGAAATTAGCAATCTTGGCCCTGAGATCGCCATTCAGCAGTATGTTGCTGCTGTTGATGTCCTTGTGCACGTAGGCGGGCTTGGTGAAGCTATGGAGATAGTGAAGTCCGTTGGCGACATCGAGGGCGATATTGATCCTGTGGCTCCAGCTCCGAGTTTTCTTCGAGCTTTTACCAGAGGAAAGCCACCCTCTCAGAGACCCATGACTCATGTACTCGAAAACCAGGTAAAAGCAGCCATTGAATTCGCAGAACCCCCGAAGCCGGATCAGATTGAAATGGTTGATCTTCTTCAGTATGTTCACTTCGTTGGACACGTCTCGACTCACCCTCTTGACCACCAGGGTCTCCTGGCCGAAGGCACCGCGGAACACAGAACCTTGGATCCTGTTCCGAGAGCTGAAATTCTGCCACAAAGACTTTCAGGATTTCCTCCAAGCTGGCGATTTCGAAGTGGAGATCGACCGGCGAGGCTGATTTCCCAATCGCCTGGCCTTGAAACTGGGGAACCACCACCTTTCTCTTCTGATGCCACAGCAAACATGCGAATGCTGCGAAAACGATCACCAAAAGACCACCCGCCGCAGCTCCAACAGCCAAATACAGTGCTCTGTTGGGTTCCCTTCTTGGAGAGACATTAGGGGGCGGAGTCGACGATGGCTGTTTCTGGTATGTTACTTTGGTTTGCAAGCTCGAAGGTGCGGTTGTGAGAGGAACTAGGATCGTCGTGAAGGGGAAAATAGTGGGGTTCGCTCCTGAAAATCCGTTTTCCATGAGTATGGCCTCGGCGCTGGCGTTGAACCTTTCGCCAATGCCCGTAATGGTATCATTCCAGTTGATCGAGTAGGTCATCAAGTACCTGACGCCGTTTACAGTTTGATTCCTGGTAGGACAGGCGCACCGAAGAGGCACTCGCAGCTCGCTCGCCTGCTCCAATTCGAACTCCCCGTGCGGGTTCGCTTGCTTGAGAGCACCGCATGTGGAGAGCCCCTGGTAGGTGTCGTTCGCCACAGTGAGGTAGGTGTCATTGGCACCGGCGATGGGAAACGCGGAGACCGCCCGGTAGTACTGGCCCGAGCAGGAGCAGTTCACAGGGACGATCACCTCCTCGTCAGTGGGGAACACGGCGAGCCTCGTGACGTTGTTGGCTCTCGCCACTTCCTCCTGGTCTGAGGACAGGAGGGCCGAAATGGTCGGGACGGAATCGTAGGGAGGCCGAGACTTGAAGATCAGGAAAGCCCGGCAAGCACGTCGGTTGCCATTGCAGGCGTAGAGGAAGGCTGGGGACGGCCCGTCCCGGTCGTCGCTGTCGCAGTCGAGGACCGAGTTCCCTGAGTACTTCTGCTGAGCATTGACAGAAGAAGCGAAGAGACTGAGCGTGAAGAGACTGAGGACAATCTGGCCATCCATGGACACTGAGAAGATTCAAGGATCTTGACAATGCTTTCGGGAAGCAAGCTTGATTTTGCTAACATTGCGCATAGCCGCGTGAATTTATATTATCAAAACTTTAGTGTATAACAAATATATTTTAAAATGAACATTGCTATCGGTTGGATTTGATTTACAAGCGAATAAAAACCGGTGTGGCCCTATGATTTCATTTAATATAATTATGCAAATAAATCTCCGTTTGAACGGCTAGATTACAGAACAGTTAGTCGAGGAGTGTTGACTGAGTTCATGCATTGAACGGATTTTTTTAGCCATTTAGAAGATTCTTGAGACCCCATCTAGATATAAAATCTTAATTTAAATTTCGTATTGAAATACTGGTCCGTGAATGAAATTCGTATCTTACTATGCCACCGCCCCTACCTACCCAATTTTGGATGACCTAAAGTTGAGCACCAAATTACTCCACATTAATAATAAAAGCGATAAAAACCATAGGCTAAACTAATCAAAATATGGATCAAACCTCGTCAAAGCAATGGAAAGAAACATATAGGGAAAGATCTTAGATCGATCCAAAAGATCTATTTGGAATTCGGAAACATCCTTTTTCTTTCTTAATGAAGATAGAAAATTAATCCACGAATAGACAAAATTGTAATGTTTTCATGCTTTGGAATCAGAATCCGATGATTACAGGTTCGGTATGTTCACTTGGGAAACTCAAATTCATGTGGGGGTGCCACATTTATCCCTCAGCTGATCTGCTCCATACGGTCGTGACCCTAGATTATAAAGAAAATGGGGAATTTTCAAAGTCATTTGAAACCCAAAATACGCGAGAATTTGCAGGCTATAATGGGAAGAATTGCGGTCAAAGATGGGTATGGCACAGGAATATCAAGTGGCCATTTTGAATTATCATGAAATATTGATTTTTGTCTCGTCTGGCATGGAGCACCCCAGACGACCCGGAATCGGTGTCCGGGCTTCGCAGGACCAGAGGAGAACGTAATCCGCAATTCTTTTGGACCAATGAAGCGAAAACAGACGACGATGACCGCAGACCTGGTCAAACAATTCAGATAAGACCAATGAGTCAAATCTCCAGCCAGCTAGAAAACAAATAATTTTTCAAATATTTCCTTAAAAACAATTAATTATATTGCTTAAAATAATTAAATAACAAAAGAAATTTTCATTATCAACAACAATTTATATCTAAATTTTTCCTTGAACGATGAAATTATTTTTCGTTGATGCATTAATATAAACGATACAAACGATCATTTTTAAAAACTGTATTCCCAATATGAGTTCTTCACAGAATAAACGGATTCTAAGTTAGACGAGCATGCACATCTGAACAAGTTCAAGTTGATGATTTCGTTTCTTGCTTGCAATTTTCTTCCTGAAGCATCCACGAGTAACTCTGGCAACGTAGTTCGTGTCATGTTGTGTCGAGGAACATACCGCGAAGAGAATGAACATATAGCCACAAGCGCAAGAAGACAGACACCCCACTGTATACGCACTGGCCGTCTTTCGTGCTCTTTTTGGATAGAGTTTTAGGGGGTTGAAAGATGAGCATGAATCGTGCCCGGCCGCTGCATCGCCTTCGGCAACCGCGGTCAAGCAGCCCAACTAAAAGAAAAAGGCCCGCGTGCGGCTCAGGGCGAGGACCGTGCGGTCCGGTTCGGTGTCGGATTTATGCCGAACGGTGCATCGGTTCAGTTGTTCAGAATCGAACTGGATTTTATCAAGAGCCGAGCCAAACTGTGTTGCAGTTCTCTCAACTTCGGAACGTTAAAACTTGGCTTAGATCAGTCAGGCGATGAGAACCGTTAGGCGAAGGGGAGACGAAGAAGAAGCCATCGATGGAGAGAAAGACTGAGACAGAGAGAGAATCAAGTGCGACAGATTCACATAATGCATTGGGGGTGGATCTAAGGCGAGCAAATTGAAGAGGGTGAGCAGAGCGTTTAGAGTTGAGTGGAGAGTGAGCGGAGCAAAGAAGGCAATGTTTGTAGATCGAGGATGTTAATCTTTTTGGAAGGGGGCAAAATTGGATTTTTAGTAAGGTTTTGAGGGCAAAACAAGCAGCTAACTAATTTTCATTAATTCAGCCCTTAAGCATTTCGAAAATACTGAAAGAGTCCCTATTTATCTTGAGCTTTCAGACTTTTTCAATACTACATTTCTCTTGAAAGTTCTTTGAAAATGATTGACAAATGCCCCGGCAGTTTCCTAAGAGATTTTGGAGGCTGAAGTCCCTTAGTAAAGCTGAACCGAACACGTCCTAACAGACAATTAGATAGTGTGTGGTTAGTTGAATCGGAAAGATACGTCATACAACCATTATTTATAGACTGTTCATAGATTGAGCTGCATATCTAAGCATTTTCACAGTACCAACTCTATATAAAAAAACGTGTTTATAGTCAAAATCCTATTCAGGGTAAATGCTTATTCATATCCTAAATTCAGAGGATGCATAATACATACCACCATCGACTATTGTAAGTCCCAAAATTAGTTTCTTTTACGTTTTTCAGGTAAAATAAGGGCTGAAGCCCAACAAATGCAAATATTAAGAAGTGCGGAGAGAATTTAAGAGTTAAGCTCTTTTGTCGTTACTTCTGTTAGCAGTTTGAAAGAGAAAGATCAACCGTATAAAATTAAGAGCTCATCAAATTGCGATTCGATCTTCCTCCGGCCCTTTATGTGGTAATATTATTGATTTTAGATGGTGAAGCGCAAAGAGAGGAATGTTCACTAAAAGGTAACGTAGACTCAAGAAACTACAAAGAAGGTGAAGAGAATGAATTCGATGACTGCCTTATTATTATCGAAAGGGTTGACCAAGCAATTGATCGTTTGATTTGGATGCGATAGGTTTCGTATTCAAATTAAAATGCCCCGTAACTCACTTAATGTACATTCGAGAAGTCACCACAACCACTCATGAGTGAAGTCTTCCTAATGAATCATAAGTCAAACAGCCTACTGTAGGTCCGCCTGAGCTAATAAGATTGTAAACACAATTTCGGCCTACCTGGGTAAACAATACCTTATCGAGCTTGAAAAATCATCGAAAGTGTTGATCGAGCAATTAACCATTTGATTTGGATGCAACAGGTTTCGTATTTATATTAAGGTGCCCGTGCCTCACTTAATGTACGTTCAAGAGGTCACCGTAACTACTCTTGAGTGGAGTCTTGCTGATGAGTGATGAGTTGGGCGACCTGCTATTGGTCCCACTGAGCTTATAAGGTTCAGCATACCCATGCGTGATCATTTTATGAAGTGAACTTAAGATGTTTTAAATCATGGGCGACCCTGCGCGACGACTTTTAAGCCCGATGCAGACATCGACTAGCTCATCGATCGGGCCTAGCGTGAACGGAGTAATTTACGTGCATCCACGAAAAAGTCTAATCCAGTTACAAAGATTTCGCATGTCCGTTTTATCCGAACAACTTAGGAAAACATACAGTCGATCCATGAAGCTAATTTCACAAGAAGCTCTACGGACCTTCCTTACTGTCTCGACATCAGCTCGAAGCCATCATGCGTTGGAATTCATGGAAATCGACCACTCCGTTCCCATCGAGATCGAAGGCGCGTATCATGCTCGCACACTCTTCGTACGAAGGTTCTTTCTCCCCGAGCCTCGCTAGCGCCTGCTGGAGCCCTCGCGCCGTGATGCCGCCGCTACCCCCGTCGGCCTCGAAGATCTCAAACACCCTCCTGAGATCGCCGTCCGTCTCGCCACCGCCCTCGGGCTCCATCATGCGGACAAAGTCCTCGAATTCGAGCAGGCCGTCACCGTCCGAGTCGAAGTTGGCTATCACCTCCTGAGCCCCCTGCCGGGGTAAGGGATCGCCAATGGAAACGAAGTACGCGGCGAGCTCCTCGCTCGACATCTTACCATCTCCGTTGCGGTCGAAACGCTTGAAGGCTTGCGAGTACTTGTGCTCGCCAATAACAATACCACGAGACGTGCTCGTGGATGGTGACAGCAGAGAGGCCACGTTTGGAGATTTGGGACTCGAGTGAAAGTTGCGGGGGAGTTTCAGGAGTTTGAGGCTCCTGCGGACGAGCCACTTCGACGGCTTGATGAGGACTACTAGAGCGGTGGCCATGAGATTATATGTACAAAGGTCTGAGTTTCGGCGCACTAGAGCGGTATCGACGGAGCTTATTTTATACGTACAGAGGCGAAGAATAATGCGGTGCGCATTGCTCTTGCTCAGAAATTGCGCGATGAATGAGGCCGTTATTTCGCGTGAAGCTGCAGTGCAACTTCGTAGTTGGCGAGACTTTCCAGAAAGACTCAGAATTTTCTAAAGGAAAAAGACCGGCAGACGGACCGTGCTCAGTAATTGCCATGAAAGTGACCGGAAAATTCCTCCTCCTATCGTTTTTTTTTTTTTTTTTTTTTTTTTTTTTTTTGGGGGGTACTTGGCAGGAAAAACATTCCAATTGGTGAATAGAAGTTTGGAAAAAAAAGTTATGTCGACTTCACGTGTATCGAGAATCTTGATTTTAGTAAGTCCTATCACACGTGATATCCCTCTTTATCCGATAGTAGTTTTGATACATTAGATTTACGCATTTACTGCCTCCATAATAATAGATTGTAGGATTTGGGCTTATTGTGCTCATGTATGAATGTCAGACAAGTGAACATTTGGATCGAATCGGTCACAATGCAAAATGTGAAGTGATTCGCAATAAATCCATTTGAAAGTCTGTAAGCTGGACATTCTTTACAAGCACTGTTATTTGCTAGACCATGTCCCCACTTTGCTCAAATAGGATGTTGTAATGAACTCAATATATACAATCATAGAGTCATTTCATCCGATTATTAACTTAATCTTTTAAGTGGGTTAGATATATTTAGGTGATTCTTGGCATGATTTCACATTCTTCCGGCTCACGTTTGGCATTTTAACATTATTGTAATCTAATCGAGTAGTATAGATCAATCAAATCGTAAATTATTTGCCCTATTGTAATCTGATTAGTAATGCAAATTTAAATTATCATATGACCTAAATTAAAATATTTATTAAAAAAAACGAGCATGCGCATTGGACGGCTGCAAAAGCTAGTTTCGGGTCGGTGTAAGAGCCGGCCACCGCCATCTTCTTCCATTCTACCTACTTTAAACGCTGCCGAAAATGAGCTATAAAGTATCAGAGCACTACAAATTGAAAAATGATGTTGAACTTGATTAAAAAAAAAAAAAAATGCAGTTTGCTTTAAGGAGAAGGTAAGCAGACTTAACCCAAAAATCTCAAATGAGACAACCCGTTAAAAGGAAAAGGAAGATTATATCTCTTCGACAACTTTTGCATTTCGAATCATTACAAGGGGTTAAGCTTATTGTTAGCATTGCTTCCAGCATGATGTCTTTTTGCGATCTTGAAGTGCAAGGATTCTACTTCGACCAAAAAAAGACAAGGATTCTACCTATTGAGTCGATCATCGAATGCGAAATGCCATCCTCAGAAGGAATTCGTGGTACCGACGCAAGGCAATCGATTAAGACTCGCGAGAACACCGTGATCTAAAAGCAACCAAAGTTTCTCCATAATTTTAACATGATCATGCTGCACATCGAGTGATCAATCGCGAATAGGCAATGGGCAAGTCTAATTCGCGACATCATCATGTGCCTAGCATCATGGCAATGGACGAGTCCAGTCTCAATGGATCGAGATTTGGCTTCAATGGACTCCGGCACAGGTGCCAAGGACCTAGGCTTGAACTCAATGGTCCTGACCCTGGGCATGGGAGTTTCAAGCGACCCGCAACCCTAACCTAAATGCTAGGGAGATAGGCATGACTTCTATGAACCCAAGCATGGGGGCTAGGGATCGAGTATGGGCATGGGCACCATGACCTTAGGCCTGGCCTCAATAGACCTAAACATTGGAGTTAGGGACATGAGAATTAGCTCTAAGGTTTCTGTGCTCAATCGTAAATTTCTAGTCCAAACAAAAATGCCTAGTCATATTTTTGGAAAACAATTTCCAACTTTTAAAAAATGAAAATTTCCTCAATATAAGTATAGATATCCGTTGATTAAGAAAACATTTTTTCGTTATCTCATTTTTCTAAACAATTCAAAAGCCAAAAAATGAATAAAATGTTTTTTGGAGAAATGTTTTCCACCCAAAAAAAAAAAAAAAAAAAAAAAAAAATACATCGTAAAAAGAGGGAGATCTTCGACGGGGGACACGAATCCCACCTTCGGACTTAAGTCCGCTGGATCAAGCAATCACAAGTCACCATACTTTACTTAATAACACCTACATTCGCACACAATCCTTTTTTTATTATCTCTTGAGATTTGGATATTTTCTTATTTTTATAGAAAAGTGAAAAAAACGCGTTATACTTTTAAAAAGAGAGAGAACAATCACGCCCTAAAATAACTATAATCTCTAGTATCTATAAAGCCAGTGTTGATGTTGAACTTGATAAAAGAGCAGTTTGCTTCGAAGAGAAGGTAATCTTATTAAAACAAATGGAAGATCATATATCTTCATCAACTTTTGCTTATCGAATCATTAGAAGGGCTTAAGCTTATCGTTAGCATTGCCAAGCCTGATTTTAAAAGCCCCCTTCTCATCGACATGATGTCCTTTTTGCGCTCTTGAATTACAAGGATTCTACATATCAAGTAAATCATCGTATGTGAACACCTAAAGGGATTCGCGACACCGACATAAGGTGATCAGTTTGAGCTAGTGAGAACGCCTTGATCTAAAAGCAACCAAAGTTTCTCCATGATTTTGACATGATCATGCCGCAAATTGAGTGATCAACCGCAAATAGGTAATGGAAAAGTCTAGTTTGCAACATCGTCTTGTGCCTATCATCATGGTGTAGTTTCTTTTATCCTAATTTTAACATCTTTATTCTGGGTAAAAGAAGCTTAAAGCTAAATCAAAATCGAATAATGGCAGCAATCCAAAGACAAATTACATCAATTCTAGCTGGTTCTACACAAAAAAACTTCGTGAACACTTCATTAATCAGTATTTAAGCCTCTCTTTACGCCTCTAGCACCACTCAATTAGATCAAAAATCGAGATAAATTCTAAATGGCACATTATATATGAAGAAACGGAACGAAATGACATGAAGCGATGGTACGGTAATAAGCATATTGGAGTAGTGGAATACGAATTTCATTTCTAGTGTTTGGTTGACGCGGGAACGGAAAAGAATGTCAAATTTGCATTAGACCCTCCATAAGAAGTGCCAACGACAAAGAAGTTAGGGGCACATTAGGTGAAAAGACACGAGCGTGCTCATTCTATCAATAGTACGATGAATCATTTCGGCAGTTCCTTTGTAAGTACTCTTTAACTCCTAGCTTCAAGTCAACATAAGAAACGGAGGATCATCGTTTTAAGCCCATGTATCTTGGGTCTCCAAGTGGTCGCCTGAGACCCAAACCAAAAAGCCCACAGCATCCATCCTGTGCCAACCAGCTTTCGCGCACGGGCTTGGATCAGGTTGTGAATTACAATAACTCCATTTATTTTACGGAAAATATTACATTCCTAAAAAATATCTTTCAAAAATTCATTTTCTAAATTAAAAAAAAAAACTGAAAAATATTTTTTGCTGTTTAGAAAGGAAAATTTGATTTGATTTTTTCAAATGCACATACTATTTAAATGCTAATAATTTATATACGAGTAGCTGAGAAACTAAGTATGAACATCATGATCCGTAGTCCATCCTCAATGGACCTGAACCGGGCACTAGGGACCTGGGCATGGGCACTAAGAGCATAGACATCGGTCCTAGCATACCATAGAGGTTGGGCTCAAGGTCTTGGTGCCCTACTCGGATCCCTAGCACCCGTGCCCTAGTCAACAAAAGTAGAGTGTTGGAGCTTGATACCTAGGACTAGACTTAGGTCCATAGAGGCTAGCCTAGGGACCTAGCACTTGGGCTCAGGTCCTCGATGCTTGAGCCCTAGTCCATTGAGGCTGAGCCTGAAACGCTAGCACCTGTGCTTAAGACCTCAACAACTAAGCTCAAGTTCTTGGTATTCAAGCCCAAATCCACAAAGGCGAGGCCTAGGTCTTTCAAGGCCAAGCCTAGGACCTCAATGCCCATGCTCAAGTCCTCGTGCTCAAGATTTAAACCCCCTCAATGCTTGAGCCCAGGCCTCGATGGACCTGAGCACAGGCATTGGGGTCATGGTCGAGGCCTCAATGGACTTGGGCTAAGGTGCAAGGGATTTGAGCATGAGCACTGGGGTATCAAGTTCGACCTCGATGGACTCAGGGTCTTGGGATTCAATGGATCCAAACTTAGGCGTGAGGGATCTTGACATCAGAGATCCGAGGACGGCCTTTGTGAATGTGTTGGGGAATCATGCACATGCACGGTCCTAGCATCGAAGACTTGGGGGATGATTTTTTATTTAATGACACATAGGTTCACATGTAACTTTTTTTTTTATGATCTTTTGAAATTTGGATATTACTTTCTTTTTCTTTGGATATTACTTCTTACTGTTACAGGAAAGTGAAAAAACGAGTTATACTTTTAAAAAGAGAAAACAATCGTGCCCCAAAGTAACTATAATCTTTGTTCTCTATCACACATCATTTTTTGAAAAGTTTCATGTCTTTCGTATTCCACGAAAGTGGAAACGTCTTTTTACAATTTTTTTTTTTGGTAAGAAAAACATAAAAAAAAAAAAGAAGAAGTAAAAATCACTCCATCGAGCCATTATTCCATCTTGCAGTCGACCCATAACTATCACTGCATTTTCTTTCTTACAGTTTATTTGAATTAGACATTTCCTTTTGATGAATATTCTTCTTTTGCATTTTTTAAATGACCTCAACAAATAGATGTCTAGTCGAATCCACTTACGAATTAAAAAAAAAGAAGAATCAAATTAAATTTTTAGCTCGGTCATGCTGCTATAAAATATTCGCATTCGAAATTGAAGAAGCGACCCATCTGATCTCTTTCAGATCTTGGCTAGCGCAATTTAGCAAAAGTCGCATATTCCAGACGAACAGTATTTAGGAAATTAGACAAAAAAAGAAAAAAAAAAAAAGAATAAAGAAGAGCAGGGTCCACGTCCATTTTAAATCCCCGGACCATGTGCCCCCTCGACGATGGAGAAGCTCAGCCTGTGAGCGGACGCCACGTGTCCCCGATGGGAGGGCAATCACTGGGAAAGTAACATGGCCGCCCCGCCCTTCTTTGCTCTCTCCTCACTCCACCGACACTCGAATTTTTGAAAATCCCCGGGGACAGGCTGGCACGTTGACCTATCTTTGTTGACCCATTAACATATCTTTTTTCTCCCCCCTCTTTTTTCATTTATAACTCGAAACCACGACGACAATTGCCAATTACAATGATTAGAACTAATGGTAATCAAATTTGGAGAAGTTTCGCCAGAAATTTCGAGGGCAAAATCAAGCAAAAACGCTCTATCGAAACAAAATTCGACCAAAGGACACGTAAAGGCCGCAGATAACGAAGAAAATGTGATTATAATTGATTCGAGGACAATTGTGAATAATGAAGTAGACATAATCATGATCAAATTGAGGCTTGCCGACTTGGAAAAAGAAGCTAGCAAACCTAGCTATGAATAATTCAAGGGCGACTTATGTGAGAAACATCGTCGGTGAGAGTTTCTCTTTAAGTATGCAATCACATCATATATGAATGCACACTCGAGATAGTTATTATAATGATGATTTATGCGTGTCATGATCACATTGTTACTCACAAGAAAAGAATATTGAATACCGATCGTTATACCAAAGTTTCTCCTTATTTAATTTGCTCGGACATGACACGGTAGAAGGGATCCATCACTGGCTGTTGAGGTGAGCGGTCTCCTCCCTGCCGGTCGACCTGGACTTTTCGTCTACCTCCGACCGGGGCCCAATCTAAGTAGAGCCCCGGATGATGCTCTCTTTGAAATTAAAGATGAATTTCGAAAAGCTAGAAGATAGTTGGATTGCACGATGTAGTATAGAAAGGCACATTTATGGGACCCAAGATGTCAATTCAAGAAAAGGGCAAACTGCAAGCTGGCTGATTATTTTTGAACCGGATAATTCTCTCTACAAGTAAGATCTTTTGTATTAGCGGATAGAAAATCAACAACGGTTCATGAATCCTCCTCAAAATAGCTCTACAGTTCTTGCTATACAGGCTTAGGGTACATGTACAGGATGATAAATCTCTGCCGGAGCGCGGAAGAATTTTTCCAAAAAGAAAAACATCGAAAAGATCCCAGATATTTTTCTGGATCTCCTCCTTATTGTTACAAGTGAATTTCATATAATTTTTTCCAACATATGTAATCGCTAATCAAACTATAGGACGCCGATCAAGTGACGCCGCCGTCGTCGATCCATCAAGCCGGTAGTAGCGTCTCAAAAATTATGGAATTACACGCCCACCTGCATCTCCGGAGAGAGCGTGCGTGCGTTATCTACACAAACTCCGCGACGCGCCGTCGTGGTGGTCGACCGCGGCTCGATTTCGCGCTTCGGGCAGCGGCGGCGACGGCGGCGGCGGCGGCGGCGGGGATGTCGGGTTTCCTGGTTCTGGATCAGGAGTCCAGTGAGAAGGGAGTGCGCAAGAGATCGTAAGGAGCCCACAAGGCGTCCAAGGGGCACGGCCGGTTGGCGTCGAGCCGCGCCCAGGGCTTCCCCTTGCCGCTCCAATGCAGGAGGCTGACCGGGCCGGGGTGCAGGTCCCGACACAGCCCCCGGAAGTTGTCGCCGCCGAGGCCGTGCTGGTTCCACCGGTGGTCCACCGGCGCGATATCCCCGGCGAACACCAGCAGGAAGGGCGGGAGCGAGCCGAGCTCGTAGATCCGCATCCGCTTCTGGAGCTCCATCCACTCCTCGATCTTGGCCGTGTACCCGCCGGCGCGCCACCGGTCGAGGTCGATGACCATGACGCCGGTGTTGAAGTAGCAGGGCCGGCGGCGGCGGCCCGCGAAGGTGAGGGGGAGGGAGGGGCTGGACCAGAAGGTCGGGGTGAAGTAGGAGGTGAAGTTGGCGTTGCAGTACTCCGGGGCGGCGAGGACGGTGGAGCCGGGGTCGAGCGGGGTGGCGGCGAGGGAGGCGATGTCGTCGACGAGGACGAGGTCGGAGTCGAGGTAGACGACGCGGCGGACGCAGAGCGGGAGGAGGTTGGCGAGGTAGGAGCGGGCGTAGTTGAGGGGGCAGTCGAGGGCGGAGCGGATGGAGGTGGAGATGAGCCCCGAGACGGCGGAGGCGTCGAAGGGGTGGAGCTGGAAGCGGAGGTAGGGGAAGGAGGAGGACACGGTGGCGCGGAGGAGGGACGCGTCGGCGGTGGCGGCCGAGTAGACGAAGTGGAAGATCACGTTCTGGGGGCAGGTGGAGTGCTGGAGGACGGAGAGGATGGCCGCCATGGAGCCCCGGATGTAGGCGGCGTCCAGGGTCATCGCCACGTGGACCGCCGTCTCCGAGCAGATCACATCGTCTTCGCCGTCGCAGCCCTCGCTGTCGTCATCGCCGTTGCCGTCGCTGGAGGCGTTGAGGAGGGAAGGGCAGGCTGGGGAGTTGTAGAATTCCGGGGCTTCTTTGAATCGTCCCGGGTCGATGGTGGCGGATGCGGTGGCGCCGCCGCCATTGGCGACGGCGGCGGAGATCGACAAGAGGAGGAGGAGGGAGAGGGAGAGGAGAGCTTTGCTACTAGGCAGAGGCATTAAGAGTAGACCGGTGGGGATTTGGGAAAGATGAGGATTGTGGGGGGTTGTCTCTGGCTTCTTGGAACTCGTTTTTGTATTGAGTGGAGGGACAGATAGACAGAGAGCCTAGAGGGGGGATGAACATTAGGGGCGTTTTTAAATGATGTCTGAAGATTGAAACACGGTTTCGGCGTATCTTTTTACTATTTAATTCGATTTTTTATTGTTCTTTTTTTAAAAAGAAAAAGGAGAGAAGGAGAAGGAGAAGGAGAAGGTGAATTTTATATAAAAAGAAGAGAGGTAATGGGAATGCGAATGGTAACGAGGGATTGGGATTAACTGAGCTGGATGGGCTGGCCAGAGGGCAGCAAAGAGGAGAGAGCTCGGTCAAGAACTTTCCCAAAAAGGGACGTTTGTTGAGCTTAGGATCTGTTGTCCTAATTCAAATTTTTAATTAGAACTAAAAGTAAAAGTAGCATAGGGTCTTAATTTCCTTTTAAAAAAATTTCATTTATTCGTGCGGTCCCTTCCTTGCGGTGGTATATCTCTATTGAATGCTTTGATAGGGTAAATTAGGGAGAGGGCAAATTGTGGAGGGGGTAGGCGGTGGGGTAAGGGAAGACTTAGCTTTTAATCATTCGGAAACTTTTCAAAAAGCATTTCTTTCGCAAGCGAACTTTATTAGTGATCCCATGAAGCAAAATTGGTTCGCGGAATAATCTTGAGGAGAATTCAAGGGACTTCGATGTCCCATCTTTCTCCCTCGCTCTCTCTCGCTCTACGCATTCTCCTCTTCCTCCTCACGAGTTGAACCGTCGCCTTCTTGTGGGAAAGGTGGAATTTGCCCATCCAAGGCATCTCTCGAACCGATCTGACTTCTCTCGTTTTATTAAACCCGGAGAGCTCAACCCCCTTGCGAAAGCTAGCGTGCCACCTTCCATTGGAAAACGACGCTTCGTTGAGCGTTCGATGTTTTCGTTAGCACCGCGGTGAGAGCGCGTTTCTCCGACCGAACGAGGAACCAAGAGGGCCATTTTTTTTTCCTTTTTAGTTCTTTCTCTTTTTAACTAAAAATGCATATCGTTTCATGATCCCAGAATTACTCGCGAGGGTGAGTTAGGAAGTAATGCTCTACAGTATTATGACCAAAAAGAAGGGAATACTGCCGAATGTTAAAAAGTTCGCTTTAAACGGTGGCCACAAGAAAAGGACAACACCTACGCTCAAGATATTTACGAATGGCAGGTCGGTGAAATTTTGTAAGTGGGGTTACGTCGAAGAATTTGATTGCGCCGTCTACTCAAAATGATTAGGACTTAATTTAATTTCATTTAATGTCTGAGATTGAATTACACATTAGATAAATCATTCAGACCCATTTGTGCAAATTTTCCAATATTGGTATAATTATATATAGATGATATGCTTGGATGCAATTTTTGACTTCATTTGTTTCATGAAAAATTATAAAAAAAAAAAAAATTAATGATTTACTAATATATCACTTATAAGAATAAATGTATAAAAAGTGCTTTTATTATTCACAAAAATATTCAGATGTTATTTTTTTAGTTAGTTATATTAAGGATTAATTTTAGAAAAGTATTTTTTAAATTCTTATTTTTTATGAATCAAGTGGAGCCGAGCGCGTCTCGTTATAACATGTCTTTGATAATCAGTCCGGATGGGACCTGCACGCGGCACACCTGTATAACATGGCTTCTGTCAAAAAAGAACCCTAATTTTACACGAGGGGACTCTCCAGAAAGGGGCAAAGAGAGAATTAGGTCAAGATATCAACCTAATGCTTTGCCTAATGCTTTGTCGACACTCTCCCCTCGGCGCCATTGCTTCCTCTCACATGCCCGCCTCTCGTCTCCCATCGTATACAGCACCTCACCGAACCTCTCCTCAATCATTCACCAAACAATCTAGACACGGAACCATAGTCAAAGGCTCAGCATGCCACCATCGACTCTCGGAGTTCCTGACTTTTTTCCCTCGGCAAGGTCATTTCGCCGAAGCTTCTAGGAAAATCTAATCCTTACTGTTTAAAGAAAACCATCAAATTCAACCTAACTCGAAGGGTTCTTTTTCAATCTTGTAACAGACGCTCCCGTGCTGTCAAACCCGTATGCTTGCTTTCGTGGTTGGGCCTCTCTTTCGAAAGTAGCTCGATGTAAACACAGATGCTCCGCTAGGGGTGAGCATGTCCTAGTTGGACCGGTTCACCTCCTAACCCTATAACCAATTCGCACAGTGATGATCCTCAATTTTTGGGACTGAGGATCAACCTTATTGAGCTTGGGACTGAGGATCGGACTGACCTAGTGTGTTCAATCTAGTTCCAGGGTCAACCCAAGACCAACCGATAATTTTTTTAATTTTATTTTTAATACTCATTGAAAAAGTGATTGAGGACCGGATCGACTAATGGGTTCGATGAAGAGCGAGGTCAGTTAAGAAAGGCAAGCGGTGAGGCTTAAGTGGGGTGAGCGTTGAACAAAGTGAGCATTGAGTGTCGAGTGGGGAGCAAGCCAAGTGAGTATCGAGCGACAAGCGGCACGAGTGACCCAAAACGAGCAAGGTGAGTGTTAAGTGGCGAGCGGAGAAGTTGTTTCTCTCGATTTTGGCAAATTGAAGACTAATAATATAAATAAGACATAAGATAATTAGTACTAGAAAATGATACCATAATGAGCTGTTTATGCCATTTTGAACGCCGTGAGGACTCTTTATAAAAACATTTTCCTCATTCGTAAATTATGACTACTGGCATCGTAAGAGATATTAAAAATCTATGTTATTAAAGAATAATGTATAATTACTTGAATTACTCACTAAATAGTTGTTTAATATTGTTGACGCTGTTTATTTTAAGGTTTTCTTTATATAAAAAAAATTATATATTTATTTATATAGTCAGGGTTGGTCCGGGTTAGATCGACCCCGAACTCTCAGGACCGAGGATTAACCCGCACAGTGCTGATCCAGGAATTTTAGGACTAAGAACCAACCCAGTCTCCCTCAGAACCGAACCAGGACCGGTAGGGTTGGGCCGGTCCAGGGTTAGTCGCCCCTACGCTCCGCACCAGGGCTGTTCCCCCCGGGAAAGAGTCGCCGTTCGAGTGGTCAAGAAGAGAATTGTTGCAACGATCCCAGTTCCTTTATGAGGAATGATAATCGTGCTGCTTTCCGATTCAAAATAATGCTGCGCTTGTCTTGCGAGGAAGGACTGAACAACGAGGCTCGGAACCTTCCCTCAAACGGACAAACGTATGGTCGATGTTGATGTCAACTCTTCAACTTCTACGGGGAAAAGAAGCAGAAGTTGTCGCGAAAAACTATAATAAACGTGGAAAATTCACTGGAGTCCCGAGTACCATATAGTTGTTTAATCATGCATGTGAAAGTTCGTTTACAATGTGAGAAAGAAAATGTATTTCTAAGAAAGATCGCGCCATACATCCCATCTAATCAATGATGGAATTTAAAATGTTATGCGCTTCCTTATCATTCACGTAAACGAAGTCATCCAATTAGCATTTTATAATCCTACAATTAGTTTGATAGCATAGAAGATGACTCGGTTCTTGGGAGCATCTACTCCGAGTTCTCTGAAGTTGGCCAAGGTTGTTGGATATGTAACAAAGGATTCTATGTACCTAACAAGTTCATGCACACCCTTTATCTACTTTTCCTTTTCGTATTAAGCTACTTGCCAAATGAAAAGCTTGACAAACTTAAGACGGGAGCCAACTTATGGGGCGAGGGGGAGAGAGAGATCCAATCAATTTACTTTGGAAATCACAAAAGTTTTGGGTTCTCAATCCCTCAATCACTTTCCTAATTAATTTAATTAACAGATGAAATGTCAGATCGGACTCATACAATGAAAGTAAAAATATGCCATCGCATTCCAATTTTGTGTTGAGACTTGATAGTTCTTCTAATCGAAGACTCATTAACGCTAGGCATAATATGTCTTAAAAAACCATTCTAATTTATTTTATCGTAACGCATTGCGTCAAATGTATCTTATCGAATTTCTACATTAAACCATGTCAGTAGTCCTGAGTATCATATAATTGTTAATCATGCATGCGAAAGGTCGTATAAAATGTAAGAAAGAGGATATATTTCAAAAAAGATTGTGCCATGCATCCATCTAATCAATGATGGAGTTTAAATGTTATGCAATTTTCATTTTATAATCCTGCAATTAGTTTGATAGGATAGAAGATGACACGGTTCTTGGGAGTATCTACTTAGAATTCTCTGAATCTTGGGCAAGGTTACTGGGTAACGAGTAGGATTCTATGTATCTAACAAGTTCATGTAGGTATTTACTTTTCCTTTTGTATTATGCTATGAGCCAAAGAAAAGGTTGACGAACTCAAGACTAGCGGCCAACTTGCGAGGGAAGAGAGAAATTCAATCAATTTACTTTAGAAATCACAAATATTTTGAGTCCTCAATCGATTGGTCACTTTCCTAATTAATTTAATCAACACGTGAAATGTCAGATCAAACATATACTATGAAAGTAAAAATATGCCAGCCCATTTCAATATTGTGTTGAGACTTGATAGTTTTTCTAGTCGAAGACCCATTAATGCCGGATATAGTATCTCTCAAAGGACCATTATAATTTCTCTTATAGTAATGGGTCACCTCATATGTAATTTATCAGATTTTTGCATTAAACCCTATCGGTAGAATAAAAGAAAAAAAATATGCAAAACGTTTTTAACGAACAATGTGAAACGACAACCACGATTTCCTTAAGATAATTTCTCGATAATCCCAGCAACCCGTTTGACTGCTGCACCGCTCTTCTTTAGGTGTATCTCCACAGATCTTGCTAAATCGATCTACAGGATGAGCTAAGGTCGAGATGGATGGGAGACTGACAGGTTCCAAAGGTCACCGACATCCTAGCCACGAACCCTAATGCGTGTGGGACACGAAGGCGCCATTAAAGTCAAGCTCAAATGAAAGCGCACGTTGTCCTTCTTTATGTCCTGGCGAGCAAGACGACAACGCCATGGTCCCCTTCCCATTTGCGGTAGAAGAGGCTGAAACGAAGGTACGTGCCGACCGGAGTGGGTACCTTACGGAAGACTTAGGGGAGAGGGAGGGTCAAAGTTTCAAGGCTGAGAAATAGATCGGAAAAAAAAATTATTTAATAGTATCTATTCGAGTCTCGAGGGTGACTTTCGATTGGCTGGCTGTTCTTAATTTATTGAAGTCGATCTCGGAAACATTTTCTATTTTTATTAGCCTGATTAGGTAGAAAGATGACTTTGACTTTCGAGGAACGCTCCCCACGTAGTTGCCAAGAAACTTCTAAGTAGCATTCTATACCTGAATCTCACTTTTGTGTGTTTCGCATTTGCTTTTTTTATTCATTTGCATTCGTTTATTCACGCACATAAAGTGCTTCTTCTTTAAAACTTAGCTGTTCTAGCATTTTAGAGGACTGGGCTACTCGATTATCTATATCATATCACATTATAAAGATTATCGTGCCGACACCTTCTAGATTTATCTCAATAAATATTTTTTTTTATAGGGTTTTAGACTGATCTTGATTATTCTCTATGAAGCATGATTTGATATTAATATTAACCGACTTGATTGGGACGCATGAAGTATTGCTTACTAGAAAAGACTATTTTGAAGTGAGACCGATAATCAAAAATCAAGAATTGCAAATTGTCATCATCAACTTAAGGTTTAATTCACTTTTGTTTTCCATGTTAGAGTTAGAGGTGGCAAATGAGATGGTCAAATTGCGTCGGGTCGGGGCATGTCGACTTTGGGTGAATCATTAATGTATTTCACCTAAATTCACTTATATAACCAATATTAGCTCGTTTCTCTTATGAACAATTTAGATGAGTCATACCTAGCCCAACCCAACCTAGATCTAAATGAAATTATCCACATAACTTAAATTTTTTTGACTATACCAATTAACCGTTTGGCAAATTTAAAACATATTAAAAATAAAGAAAATAACATTTCGACAAATAGATTTTCATCACACCGAATCGAACATCGACTCTGCCCCTTCCTCCATTGCTAGCACCACCGTGGCACCCTGGCCACCACCCCCTTCATTTGTAAGAACGTCATTTCCTTCCCTAGACAAACCCTCGACCTTTCCCGGTCTCCTCCAGCCACCGTATCGCGTACAGATGGAACGTCACCCTCGCCGTCATCCATTTGCGAGGGAGAAGACGTGATTGAAAGCCTTGTCACTTACGGATGGCCTTTGCTTTGACGAACAAACACGCGATTAAGAGCTGTGTAGCGCGAGGGAGAAGATGACCTCAATAGACCGTCAAATTTGTTCCTTAATGATTGGTCGTTGCCGTTGTCGAGCTCGGCCAGAGCTCCTCCAAGATGGTGACATTCGGCTGCTCCCTAAGCGCCTACTTCCCTCACTCCTCTGCCTAAGGGTGTAAAATGGAACCAGCACTTGCCCAGAGCGCTCGAAACCAGACTAGACGAGCTCAAAACCAGCGATTCCCATGGGGACCGATCTGGTTTTCCGTTCCAATTCACATGAACCGGTGCAAACTAGTCCAGTTTTAGGTTTCGAGCATGGAACTACCCTTTCAAACTGAATTGGTGTATATACATATTTTAAAAAAGAAATTTGAACTTAAGTACTTACTTATTTTTCTAGTTTTTCGACCAATATATATATATAGTATTAGATTGACTAATTTTGTCTCTCATATGTACAATAGGATTAACCCATTTCTTTTTGTTCATTCTAATAAACCATTTACTTGTTTATTCAATCAAAACAAAATAAACAAACGAAAAAGATGGATGAGACTAATTGGTGATGTCCATAAATGTTGCAACGCTTTGTCATCATGATATGAAATTAAGAACCAATGACTAGTTTTAAAAGCATAATTAGGTGTCTCCTTAACCATATCCATGAGTTAATTAGGTTAACATTCAAAAAAGATAAATCAAACAATTAATATTTTGACTTATGTGGAAGTTAGGACTTCTAACATAGTGTCTAATTCTCTACATGCCTTAGAGCACCAAACCATAACCTTTGGAGAAATTAAGTTCCTAACTAACGAATATTATTGATTCGTTTCACCCTATAATTTTAAATCTTTAATCAAAATCAATAGTTTGCAATTCAATCCAAATTTGAGGTCAAACAAGCTTCGGTGCTCTACGTAGAAACTAGGTTCGCTATGATATTAATTGATAAATGCAATTTTGTACAGATTAGGGATTAGTTCCATGGATCCACTTGAGAACTGAACTGGACCGATGATTTGATTCTCAAGTGGATTTATGAAATTAACGAGTGGTTTTTTATTCTAATTTTTGGGAACCGGTTCTTAATGGGTTGTTCTCGATTCCCATCTTGGAACTGCTCACCTAGATCATATTTACCCCTACCTCTACCTATGTGCAGCTCTGCCAAACATCTCCAAGCTCATCCACTTCATCAGGGACCTTCACAAGCATGAGTTGCACCTCAAGACCGATCTCGAGCACGAGGGCATGACTTGCTCCAAGAATGCCAAGATTGTCAAGTTGGTGCAGCAAATTGAGCTCGAAGCATCAAAAGAAGCTAAGGTGCAAGCTAAAAGCGTCCGGGGCTAGGTTGGAGGAAGAGAAGATGGCAATCGAAGAGGGAGAGAGAGAAGACAGTCTGAGCCAAGTTGGTGCAAGCTAAGTGCCTCGAAAATGGGTTCATTTCATAACCCATTTAAAAATAAAATAAAATTGGGCTATTCATTTTAGAACTCATTATGACTAGTCCCTTTAAATTTGAGGTGGTCCATGTATGATCCATCCCAACAAATTTTGAGTTAATAAATTGATTTAAGACCCACTTTGATAGGTCTACTTAAAATGTCTCAATCAACCACAAGAAAGAATTATTAGGTTATAGATCCCAATAGTAGAAATTTGATATCATCGCAATGCTATACATATTCTTATTTTGGAATGATTTCAGGTTTTCAAATAGATGGATTTGCAGAATATAAGCAGGTGCTCTTCTATTTTTCTTTTTTCAGGAATTAAAATCCGAGGCACAAAATATCTGGTTGGCTGATGATTTATGTAAGGTCCTAGGAAAATTCAAGGCATTCTTTAAGAGTATGCTTCGAAGGCCACCAGGTACCGTTTACTAAAGATGGCAGACCACATCTGCATTATTGTAGGCATTTGGAAATTTGTTGTAAAATCGGCAGAAAAAAATGCACATCATTGAAGAGGGCATCGGCAAATGACAACCACGACCACGGCAGCATCAGACGTGACACGTCTTCCAAGTAAAAATGATGGCTTTCGAATCGACCGTCCTCTTCGCGAAACAGACGCAAGCTACGAATCGCGGAAGAGGAAAGGGACGTGGCTCGAGAAAGGGCAAAAAAAGTAGCTGAGTAGCCTGCGATGAGAAAGATCTCGTGGTCGCACGTTAACAGTTTAGAAGCAACTTCATGTGCTGGTGGTGGGAATTTAGGGACCACTCGGGCTCTAACCATCTCCAGAACGACAGTTTCCAGTGGAGAAAAGCTGTGAGATCGCATGCCTCAGGAAGGAGAATTTCCCACGACCCGAAGCCTACGTTGTCCACGGACCGTAAATTAGGATCCGGAGGGAGGATATCAGTGCCGTGCCCCGCCGCTCAAGGACGACGGAAGAATGCCAATCTGACAGAGAACGACGAAAATATCAGACGATCACCGCATTGGAGCAAACCGCCACCACATGCTCCCAGGACCAGGAAGACACGAACCAATCTGTCTGAAAGTGAAACCTCGATCGCCAAGGTGGCATCCATGGCTACCCGTGTACGCGTGAATCCAGATAGGTAAACTAGGCTGTTGAGAGGAAGGCGAAAAGATCATGTTGCCATGAGCGCTTGTCAACAGCTCAAATTTTGCCCCCATCTTCAAGAAATCATTAAGTTTAACCTAGAATTGACTTATAATAAATCAAAGGTTAGCCAGCGAGGTTTGAGGCCTTGAACAAATTTTAGACCTCACAAATGGGTTCTACTTCTACTCATCAAAATGAGTTGTTTGGACACCAAAATTGTCATTTAAAATCTAAAGAGCCGATATTTGACCCCTTAGGATTAGACACTCATTTTTCATAGCGTTGGAGTCTAAGATTTTCCGATGTCAATCACACATTCCGAAAAATTGGGACTAAACAAATGTCAGATGAGAAAATAATCACCAGTTAAACTCCGTTTAAACCTTTCGATACCTGAAAAGAATCTTGTTTAGCTCATCTTAGAAATTGGATTACCCAAGAAATGGATTTTAACATAGTCTAAAACTAGAAATTTGTCTAGCATTTCAACATCAGCCACGCTTACTGAATCTTGGGCCTAATGGCCCTTTAGGCCCAAAATATTAAAAAAGGGCTCGGCAAAAAAAATTTCAAAAACAAAAGGGCTTGTTATGGCGCATAGCCGACCCGGCCTGTCTGCCACCTCCAAGCACCAGCGGCTCCGCCGCAACACCATTGCCCCCTGTGAACCTTTTTTGGCGGCCCAGCTGAAGTTATATTTTTATTTTTCTATAAATTTCTTATTGCCATTATACTCTCCGTTTTTTAAACTTTCGAGGTTTCAGTTGTCACGTAAGAGCCGGCATGCTATTTAACAGTCATATATCAACAAATTTTTTTTTTTCTACTCAAACAAAGTAATATATAAATCTAAGGTTCTGAAATAAGTTTAAAGATCTTCGGTGTCGATATTATATATATATATATATAAAGTCATATCTAAGCTCACGAGACAAATTATAGTTGTGTATTTTATCAATGTCTATCCCTAATTTTATGTAGCCACCGAATGTCAAATATCTAATCATGTAATCTATATTAGCAATCTATTGACACTTGGGATCCTGGAGATGAATGTACAAAAATATATCGCGTTATTTATCGGATTTGACGATTGACTAATTTTCCCTCGACTTTGATTTTGACGAGGGCGTGAAAGCTACAAATTGCTTTCGAACCCTGTTAGCCATATCTTAATTATCAGGTCGGAGAAGATACGTGGATTCTTGGAGAAGAACACTTTTTGGAACATCGTATTAGTCAAACCTAAGAGAGCCTTGCTCAACAAGACAAAACCTTAGAATAAGCGAGGTGAGGCCTGAGGGAAATGTAGTGAAACATTTTATATGCGTTTCTAGAACAAAGAAACCCTAGGAAAAAAGCGAATGAGCATCCCTTGTTAGGGTTTCAATAACCACGTGGGCTGCAAAATTATCCAAGACTCCGAACGAATTTGACCCTCTGTGATTCATGATCATGGAATTAAAACGAATAGTATTTTAGGAATTAAAACTACAAATAAGCAATATATAGAACTTAAAAGTTTCGAACAGTGGCAGATATATCGGTATTGATTTACCAAATAACTTTATTAAATGATGTAACAAAATAGTAAGTGGATATCTAAACAAGTGGAACATCTTCTGCACGCAATAGCAATCCTCCACGCATCACATCTTGCGTTAATTTCGCGGACCTAGTTTAATTTACATTGCATTTCTCTTACAGAATTAGCTTAGAGGGGAGCGATCTATTGCTTTCATCCACACTTTCAAAGGTTTTTTTCCACGTAGACAAGCTTCTTGTTAGAGTTTATTCTCTAGAAGGCAGATCGAGATCATGATGGATCCACATCAAAGCCGGCGAGAGCATGGATTCACACATCATAGGCCGCATTTCAATTTCGCAAACCTAGTTTAGTGTGTGTAGTGTTTCTTTTATAAGGGAGCGATAGGTCGCTTTCGTTCCCGCTTCCGAAAGTCCTATCACGTAGGCGAGCTTCTTCTTAGAATCGATTTTCTAGAAGGCGGATTAAGATCGTGGATCAACATCAAAGCCGAGGATGTCGCTTGGGGTCAGGCTCTTTTTTCCGTGATTACATACCTAACGGCATTCTTTACCTCCGGAGGAAAAACTTCGAGTCACATCGTGAACCAAATCGTCCTGTTGGTTGGAGGAAGGAAGTGTTTCTAGGAGCCATCGAAGTCGTTTCCGCCGAGGACTCTTCAAAGATCCTTTAGGCCCCGTGGGGTTTTGCTGTCCATGTTTCGGTGGGGAATACTTCTAGAAAGTAATGCCGGTGACTCTTCATTTTGGTCGAACTTCAAACATTATATTAAGCTGCCGCATTCAGAGGAGACTTGCTTGACGAGGAAGTAGGAAAAGCACAAGGATTCTAGACTCTTTGTCAATGTCACGCGTAGTTTGAATTATAAAAAGAGAAAAAAATTTGAGAAGAGGTTCTCCTCTCGCCGAATCGAGAAATTTTCCCTACTTTTATTTTTCTATAATCAAATCAAGGGCGTGCTTATATGAGTGAAAGAATTTTCTGCAAATTAGTTTTTTGGATTTTCACATGTTTGATATGCTAAAAATAATCGGTGCGCACGGTCAAAGAAAATATGTATGCTAAAAGTTAAGAAAATAAATTTCCTAATATGAAAAAGGGAAAACACTTTCTTAGAAAATGATCTCTCATAAAAATGCTTTCCTTCCGGTGTATTCGTTCTAGTGAGAGAATTTTCCACAAATTAATTTTATGGACTTTTTTTATATGTATGGTTTGTTGAAAATAATAAGTCAACAGATAATCATCTAAAGCTAAAGAAAATATGCATGCATCAATTTAGGAAAATGAATTTCTTAACTTGAAAAGGGAAAATTTTTTTCTTAAAAAGTGATTTCTCAAAAAGTAATTTTTTTATCATGAAATATTTCTTGAAACAAACATACTGTGAAATTATTTTTATGGTCAAACAAGTACACGGCGGTACATTTATGAAAATGAGAGATCCATAAGCACTTGTAAAAAAAAAAAAAGTCCCCATTTTTCAAAACTTTAATCACGCACGCATATATTGAGAGAGGTAATTGCATTGGCAATTTTCATATTTGCTTATATCAATTACCTAACAAGCGTTCTTAGCACTCTTCTATGCTGAAACCCATCAAAAGATAACATCAAACTCGGACATGAAAGTCATAAGCGATAAAGACGAAATTAATGTGTATGATGAGCTTCGAGAGGAATGTCGACACCTCATTTGATCGCATGCCGTAGTCAAAAAATAAGCTACCTATGGTCCTAAACATATTATATCGATCATCGATTGCTATGTAATGTCTAAGTCACGGCCATCTTTTTTAAGTGTAACGACGGTAAACAAAGCGAGCTGCTAAATCTACAACAAACCCTAGCCAAGTGATTTATATATGAATATCTTCAATCAAAGCAACATGGACAGATGATCATGTCAATTTTGGAAGAGCCGCCGCCTAGTTTTTACCTGGTCCATCACCTCATATGATCACATCATATGTTAACTTGACGCTGCTCGAGTCTATGCTATTTTGGACATTTCTTTAATGTTCTGTTCCTGTCCCTTTCCAGATGCTCGTCAGATTCGGCCCCGACCCACCATTAAAGAAATCTCAATGGCTGTTGATTTTTTCGCCAATACGGGGTTAGCATTATTTTAATATAGCCCCTTGCAAATCTCTATGGTCCAAAAGTTGTCGTTGTCATTCCATATTTTTATCTTCTTTTGCCCCCTCTTAAATCGGTGTATTTTCTCAGCCTCACCTTCATATACCAAGTCAAGTTCATTCTAAGGGTCCAGGAGAAGAGATGGAAATCATAATTTAAAAAAAAAAAAAGATGATCTAAAATGAGGCAAACTATTATTTTAAAGATGGAAAGAAAAAAAGCTTTTGATAAATAGTCAAAAACGTAATATGGCATATTGCGACATTTTTTATTGAATACTATCACGGATACAACAGATAAGGTTTAGCAACATAATTGGTAACGATATGATTGTATTAGATAACTTGCCATCGAATTACTCAATGAATTTTTCAATCGATCAAATCCTTTACTAGTCAAAATTGGGTGGTAAGATGAAATGCATCTCACCTTACCGAAAGTGGAATGTCCTAATTTTCTGAAAATTTCAATGGAGTTATAAGGCAGCCTCCTCTTGGCCGGATTTAATTTTCCTACTAAGAGCCTCGAGAGACCAAAACCATTGTACAACATATCGTCCCACGAGTGACCTAGAATTGATAAATCACGTATTACGACATACATTTATATATTTAATTAGAACTCACAGAAGTGCCCTGTTCTCCAAAAAGTTTTTGTCGGTCTTTATTCCCCCCATTTTTTAAATTAGGAAAATGTAAGTGCTTCCTTGCCCATCACTTATGATATATCCAGGTGGCCAATGAGAATTATTCGATAACTTTTTCTAAAATCTACGGCATCAAAAGGAAAAGCAAAAAGACTAAATAAAAGTGGGAAATGAGAGATGTGGGAATGGGCATTGGAACCGAGAAAAGGAAAGACCAGGCAGGAGCTGAATCTTCACCAGTCTTTGACTCTCTCCACCGCGTTATATAAAAATCCCTCCTTTTCTCCTTTCTCTCTCTCTCTCCTTTATAAGCTCGCTGACCTTCCTCCGTTCTCGATCCCACCTCAAGTTCCAGCGATTTCTCAACTGTAATCTGCTCATCTCTCCTTCCCTGTCAATCCGATTCAATCGCGGCGCACTCGAAATCTCGAGATTTTCCCGCAGATGAGAGAATGGGCACGCGGCTGCCAATGTCCGGGGCCACCCTGAAGTACTACCTGTCCGAACACCCCGCCATCGTCAACTTCCGGTGGAGCCACCACCTCTGGGGCTCCACCTGGTCCTTCCTCGCCGCCGCCGTCCCCGCCTACGTCGCCGCCGCCTCCGCCCTCCACCTCCTCCTCCTCCTCCTCCTCCCCGCCCCCTGCGGCGCCGCCCCGTCCCCCTCGGGCCCCTCCCCGCCCTCCACAGCCTCGCCGTCGCCGCCGCCTCCGCCGTCGTCTTCGCCGGCATGCTCCTCTCCGCCTCCGCCGAGATCCGCGACACCCGGTGGCTGTGGCGGCGCTCCCGCACCACCCCAATCCAGTGGCTCCTCTGCTTCCCGCTGGGCACCCGCCCCTCGGGCCGCGTCTTCTTCTGGTCCTACGCCTTCTACCTCTCCCGCTTCCTCCACCTCCTCCGCACCTTCCTCACCGTCCTCCGCCGCCGCCGGCTCACCTTCTTCCAGCTCTTCAACCAGTCCATCCTCCTCTGCATGTCCTTCCTCTGGCTCGAGTTCTCGCAGTCCTTCCAGGTCCTCGCCATCCTCTCCACCACCCTCCTCTACGCCGTCGTCTACGGCTACCGGTTCTGGACCGCGATCGGCCTCCCCGGCGCCCGGTTCCCCTTCGTCGCGAACTGCCAGGTGGTCCTGCTGTGCTACAACCTGCTCTGCCATTTCGGGGTCCTGCTCTTGCACTTCTGGAAAGGCGGGTGCAACGGGATCGGGGCCTGGGTGTTCAATTCGGTGCTCAACGGCGCGATCCTCTACCTGGTGCTGAAGTTCTACGTCAACGTGCAGCTGAAGTACCGGAAGGTCGGCGCGGTGGCGGAGAACGAGGACGGGTCGACGGGGGCGGCGGCGGCGGCGGCGGCGCAGGCGGGTTCTTCTGGCTCGGAGACGAAGGTCGCCAGGGAGAAAGATCATTGATCTCGGGATTGTGATCATTTTTTTGGGGCCATCTGGTAACTGCCTTGGTTTTTTTCGATCAGTTTCGTAGGAATTTTGTCGTTTTGTTTTCTCCGATTCTTATTTTGTGCAGAACAGACGGGGATGATCCCAATTTTTTTTTCTCGTTCTTTTTCTCCATGTATTATGTCCAGAGCGAAGCTGTAAATTAAACGACGTTTGCATGATGATTTGACGAGGAAGATGATGTAACTTTTTTTTGTAGCGTAGCCTCTTCTTTTTGTCCCATCGCCGTCCTGTTTTTAATGTGTTCCGACGAGCTGTGACGAGAGATCCTAGTCTATTTTAGTGGGTGGGTTTGATTTGAGTCGTGGGGGAGTTTGCGTGTCAAAAGGGAAGGTTGGACGATGCGTATGGTCAGCAACAGAATAACGTGAAAGCGTCGGACGGTCCTCGAGGCCTCTCTGGTTGAAATCTCTCTTTCCGCAACCGATGTTCAACTCTCTAGCGTTAGGTCCGTGGTGCGTGATTTCGATATAAAAGCTGTGGTTTAGGTATACATTAATTTCGCCGGCTGCTCGAACCGTGAATTCTTATTTTTGGGGTACACCCCCTAAAGCGTAGATTGATACACGTATTCTTAGAAATCTGATCTGATTCTGGTAATTTGTGGGAGAAAAATCACCAACACATAGAAAAAGGAAAAAAGAAGATGCAGAGCAACCGTCGAAAAGATCAGGGGAATATGCAGAGCGACGTTGTTCTTCTTCTTCAGTCTAGAATTATCTCTTGAGCCATGGACTGGCAACGACAAAGGGCCGGCTGCATGTTCTTGAGCACGGCATATGACGTGAGAGTGGGAGTTTCTTGGCAATTGGTTGAGCTTCGACTAATTGACATGTTCAACCTTTGATAGAGGACATTAGGGGCGCGTTTGGTAATGATTATGTTCTCAATAACATATTCTGATTAGAAATAATTATTTTTTATTCTGTTCTCGAAAACAATTTCTAAGCATTTTAAGCCGTTTGATAACTGTTCAAAATTTCTGATTCTAGAATAGAATTACGTTTGGTATCGTGCTCATTGATAACTGTCTGGCATTCGTTTCATGGAAAATGAATTCCTTGGGGAAAATATTTTTTATTTTTGAAAAGTGGAAAATATTTTTCTCACTTAATTTCTCTTATCTCACACCTCTACAAATCTCCACTTCCTCCTCCACTTCTTCTTCTTCTTCTTCTTTTCTTTTTTTATACGACTTATTTTTTAATTCGAATTATTTTTAATTTCCTTTTCCTTTTCCTTTTCTTTTTCTTTTTTCCTTTTTCTTTTCTTTGTTTCCCATCTTCTTCATTCTTGGTTAGTCGTTGGACCAAGTGAACCTCAAGCTCATTGATCTCAAACTCGCGCTCGTCGATCTGGCAAGCCTCGAGCTTGACGCTCGCACTCGCCAATTTGGGAGCGAAAAATATTAACCTTACCGAACACCGGAAAATATTTTCCAAAATATTAACGAACACCATAAAATATTGTCATTTTTCTGGAAAATGACTTTTGGGAAAATATTTTCTGAAAATGACTCATTTTTTGTGAAACGAACGGACTCTTAATTTTCAAATAATTTTTTTTACTTTTTTTTTTTTTCTTTACTTTTTTTTTTTTTCCTTTTTCTCCTATTCTTCTTCTTCTTCTTCTTCTTCTTCTTCTTCTTCTTCTTATGGCTGGTCGCCAATTCGGCAACTGGCCAAACGAGGGCCGGTGACTTCAATGGAGCGTCGTTGGCCCTCGGCAAGGCTAGCCCTCGTTGGTCGAGCCTTACTAGCAGCTGGGCGAGGCTCGGCCTCGTCGGTGGCCAGGCCGACCTTGCGAGGGCTGGGCGAGGCCCGCCTGGCCACTGGGGAGGCTCGCCTAGCCCCGCTTGGCCACCGGTGGGGTTGGGCGTCACGAGGCTTGCCCAACCCCGGCGAGGCCAAGCTTGGCGGCGATTGGGCTTGCCTCCGACAAGCTCACCGAACCTCGCCCTAGCCTAACAAGCCTTCGGCGAGCTCGCCGGATCGGTTACCGGCGACCAGCGGACGGTGGATGACGGCGGTGGATGGCAATCGTGGGATGGTGGTAGATGAAGAAAAATAGAAAAAGAAGAAGAGAAACTGGAAGAAGACTTGATTCTTAGATTTGTTCCCGAAACAAGAATTAACTATTTTTTTTATTCTTGATTCTACTCCAAATCTATTTCTGAAAACAAAAATTTTACCAAACGTGATTTTGTTTCCAAACTGCTCTTGAAAACAAAAAATCAAAATCAGTCACTGTTAGGATGATTACCAAACAGCACCTAGATGTGTTTGGTTTAGCTTTTTCGAAGGGTTTTGGGCTTGATGAAAATTTGAGGTGTTTGGCAAGTTTTTCCAATGAGCCTTATTTTCATGGGCAATAATTCGGGCACCTTTCTTTGGCCTCTGTACTTGAGTGAGTGGAGGGCAAGAAATCGCACCTTACGGGGTTGCAGATGGAGGCCGAGTGTTCTTTGGCCAGCCCTAGGCTAAGCAAAATCTCAATTATGGAGCAACTTCCATACCTCTTTATATTTCTCCAAATGTCAAGTGCATTTATCAACTTTGTTCTGCTGAAGATTGGACCTTTTTGTTGGCTAAGATCAACTGAAGATACGGATTGCCATAGACCAAACTTAATCACGGCATGGAGATGTAGACGGGCTGTTAAAAAATGTTTCCCACTTGACGTGTGCTTCCGATTGTTTTGGTTTTCACCTCTTTGCCAAGTTCTGAAAGATGCAATGTGATTTTCCAATGAAAACTGAGGATGGTTTTTGGTAATCTCCCTTCCGTTTTCCTTGCTTGCATTTGTATAATGTGGAAACACCTCATTTAGCTTCTTAGCAAAAGAGAAGAAACTCTCATCAAATGTGACATTTCGGCTAATATAAAATTTGCCATCCGAAGGTACAAGACACCTATACCCTTTATGTTCATCACTATAGCCGAGAAACACACAAGTGAGTGAGTGAGGATCAAACTTGTGTTGTGTATATGATCTAAGACAAGGATAGCAAGCACTTCCGAAGACACGTAAATGTTCATAACTTGGTTGATGCTTGAAGAGCTTACTGGATGGAGATTCCATCTGTAAATTTTGAGCAGGAAGCATATTTATAATATAAGTTGCAGTCAAGAAGGCATCCACCCAGTAAATCAATGGGACTCTTGTATGAAACAACATTGATAATCCAAGTTCCACCACATGCTTATGCTTCCATTCTAAAATCCCATTTTGTTCTGGAGTATGTGGACATGACATGTAGTTTTTGATTCCACAGGCTTTTAAGTGATTCTGAAACTTATTACTTGAAAATTCGCCCCCACCATCACATTGAAACACTTTAATTTTTTGATCAAATTGATTTTCCACATACTTCTGAAATAGGATGAAAATATCATAGAAATCTAACTTCAATCTCATTGGATAAACTCAACTATAATGAGAAAAGTTATCTATAAAGATAATATAGTATCTGAACCCTTGAACTGAACTCATTGGAGATGGTCCCCAAACATCACAATGTATCATTTCCAAAGGAAAATTTGTTTTAGATTCAGATAACGGGAAAGCTAGCTTAGTACTTTTTACTATTTGACAACTCCTACACATAGCTTGAGTCGTCTTATTTCAGTGGATCAACTTCTGATTCTGAAGAAACTTTAAGGTCTGAAAATTAGTGTGAGCTAACCGCTGGTGCCACACTTCTTTTGCAACTACCTTATGTCTTTGAGTGAAAAGGACCTTGGTGGTTTGCTGGTCCACTTTGTAGAGACCCCCAACTTTCCTTCCAAGCAGCATCATTGTGTTGGTTTGATGGTCCTTAACATAAACACCATGTTTGTCAAAAACAAAGGAGCAAGGATAATCATTGATTAGCTTAGAAACCGAAAACAGATTTTTCTTTATTTCTGGAACCACTAACACATCATTAAGGGGTAACACATCACATTTAGTGTGTAAAAAAACATTTCCAGTGAAGGTAATAGGAAGATAGGACCCATCTCCTATCATTACTGTATCCGAGCCAATATACTTTGATGAGTTGTGAACAATACCCGAATTAGCAGTTATATGAGCTGAAGCACCCGTATCTGGATACCATGCACTCCCTTTCGGATCTTCGAGATGTACTGCTGCAAGTGCTGTTGGAATGTCTTGGTCTTGGAAGGAATTATCAAAGTGATACCAACACTGAAGTGCATCGTGTCCTAGTCGTTTGCAGATTTGACATATCACTCTTGCACCTCCCGTTGCTTTCTCCTCTTGACTATTTTTAAGTGAGGAGTTCAGGGGAGGATATGACTTAACTTCCTAATATCTTTGTGGAGCACCTGCATAAGGCCGAAATCCTTGGCTATAATTACTCAGTTGTGGTTTATAAGCCTGAACCTCTTGTTCGTGGTTCAAATCACAGGCTCTATAACTTTGATTTCTTCCATAACCACGACCTCGAATACTATAACTTTGACCACCCCTGCCATAACTAAATCCACCTCTATTTCCATAAGACCTATTGTTTCCTCTCTATCCTACGAAGGCAAGACTTGATTGAACGGTCTCATTATCCACATTCCGAATCCCTTCAACATTCCTCTGCCCATAATAGGCGAAGTTTGGATTATATTGGTTTGAGAAGTAATTTTGCAACCTTGTTTCAAATCTCTCTAGTTGTGAAATAACTTCATCATAATCCGGTTGAGGTTTCAAACAATACATTGTTGTTAGAAAATTCTCATACTCCGATCCTAACCCTTCCAAGACTCCGAACACCTTTGTTATCTCATCTAAAGGCTTACCTATTGCGTTCAACTGGTCGCAAATCAGTTTATACTCTCTCAAGTATTTAGATAATGGCCTACTTCGTTTTTGACAGGCTTGGAGTTTCCCTCTTAGCTCAAATTCTCTAGCTACAGACTTCTGTGTAAATTGGTTTAACAGAGTTTGCCATACCTCATAAGATGTTTCCAATCCGATAATCAGCCCCGGGATATTCTCAGATACTGTTCCACTGATCCACGAGAAAATTAGCTGATCGGTTCTAATCCAATCTGCATAATCAAGGTTTGGTTCTTCAATCGCCTTACCATCGACATCTACTTGTATCTTCTGTGGTGGTGGAGAAATCTCACCATTAACAAACCCAAACAACTCCCGACTCTGGAGAAATCTGTGAAACTGAGCTTGCCAAAGAAGAAAATTATCTTCAGTGAGCTTAATCGTGACAAAATTGCTCAAGTTTACGTGAATAGGAAAAGGAAATTTGGGAGCTCTTGCAACCATGAATCAATGCGTATCTCGAGCACTCAGAGATACACGGCCGGTGGAAGTCGCTGGGCAGATACACGGTCGAGATTAGAGACCCCGAGACGAAGAAGCTTGTGCGGCTCTGCACTTTCGGCTCGTCGGAGGAAGCGACGCGTGCTTTCGAGCGACTACAACCGAAGAGAATCGCTTCCTCCGTCCCCTCGAATTCTTGCCGGACCACCTCCTCTACTGTAAACGATGTCCTTCAAAGAAATCGCCTACAGCTACGCCGTCTTGATCCTCCACGATGATGGCTTCCTTGTCACCGCAGAGAAGATCGCTACTCTGGTGAAGGCCGTGAACATCACCATTGAATTTCCCTCCGGCCGCTTGTCGCGATCAACGAGCTCTCAGAGAATGGCTCTAATACCATGAAGAAAAATCAATACAGAAGGGAGTAGTCGAAGTTGAATGAGAAGAGAGCTTGTTGTCGAGCTCATCTTCTTCTTTCTTTCATGGTCTTTGTTTTTCATCTGAGAGCTCAAGAGCCATTTGTTCTGTTTTTACATGCTTTTATATAACAATATAGGAAAAACTTCTAAATCTAAACCAACCACTCCTTGAATGACAGCTCAGCACACACACATAACAGAAAAATAGAGCTCATGCATATGTGTACAAGAAATAACTCTGCTGAATCAAACGGCGTAGTTTTACACCTTTCTAATTTGACTGGCTACTCCTTCTTCGCGCCAATCCTCTGTTTCCTCGGTTCCAGTTGACTTTCATTGCTGAGTTTCTTCCTATTGCTTCCTTCTAAGCATTTGTAGCGTTGCATTCTCAATAGAAATATGATCTGATTCTGGTAATTTGTGGGAGAAAAATCACCAACACAAAGAAAAAGGAAAAAAGAAGATTCAGAGCAACTGTCGAAAAGATCAGGGGAATATGCAGAGCAACGTTGTTCTTCTTCTTTTTCAGTCTAGCATTATCTCTTGAGCCATGGACTAGCAATGACAAAGGGTTAGCCGCATGTTCTTGAGCATGGCATATGACGTGAGAGTGGGAGTTTCTTGGTAATTGGTTGAGTTTTGACTAATTAACATGTTCAACCTTTGATAGAGGATATTATGGGCATGTTTGGTAACGATTCTGTTTCCGGCAATAGATTCTGATAATAAATGATTATTTTTTATTCCGTTCTCGAGAAGAATTTCTAAGCATTTTTAAGCCGTTTTAAGAATCGTCCAAAATTTCTGATTTTGGAATAGAATTGAATTTGGTACCATACTCATTGATTTTAATCCAAATCAATTTATTTTAATTTTTAAATAATTTTTTACTTTTTACTTTTTTTTTTTACTTTTTACTTTTTTCTCATATCTTCTTCTTCTTCTTCTTCTTCTTCTTCTTCTTCTTCTTGTGATCGGTTACTGGTCGGCAACCGGCCGACGAGGGCCCGCGACCCTCGGCGAGGCTAGCCCTCATCGGCGAGTCTCGCCGGTAGTTGGGTGAGGCTCACCCGGCCTCGGCTAGCCATCGGCGGGATTGGGCATCGCGAGGCTTGCCTAGCCCCGGCGAGGCCAAGCCTGGCCGATGGTTGGGCTTGCCTCCGGCTAGCTCACCGAACCTCGCCTTGGCCTAGCGAGCCTCCGGCGAGCTCGCCGAACCGATTGTCGGCGACTAGTAAACAGCGGATGGCAATCATGGGATGGCGGTAGATGAAGAAGAAGAAAAGAGAAGAAGAAGAAGAAGAGAAAATGGAATAAGACTTGATTCTCAAATTTGTTTCCGAACAAGAATTAACTATTCTTTTATTCTTGATTTTACTTCAAATCTGTTCCTAGGAACAAAAATTTTACTAAACACGATTCTATTCTCAAACTACTCCTGGGAACAAAAAATCAGAATCAGTCACTATTGGGATGTTCCCAAACAGCACCTAGATGTGTTTGGTTCAGCTTTTTCGAAGGGTTTTGGGCTTGATGAAAATCTGAGGTGTTTGGCAAGTTTTTCCAATGAGCCTTATTTTCATGGGCAATAATTCAGGTACCTTTCTTTGGCCTCTGTACTGGAGTGAGTGGAGGACAAGTAATCGCGCCTCACGGGGTCGCAGATGGAGGCCAAGTGTTCTTCTGCTAGCCCTAGGCTAAGCAAAATCTCAATTATGGAGCAACTTCCATGCCTCTTTATATTTCTCCAAATGTCAAGTGCATTTATCCACTTTGTTCTGCTGAAGATTGGACCTTTTTGTTGGCTAAGATCGACTGAGGATACGGATTACCATAGACCAAACTTAATCACGGCATGGAGATGTAGATGAGCTGTTAAAAAATGTTTCCCACTTGACGTGTGCTTCCGACTGTTTTGGTTTTCACCTCTTTGCCAGGTTCTGAAAAATGCAACGTGATTTTCCAATGAAAACTGGGGATGGTTTTTGGTAATCTCTCTTCTGTTTTCCTTGCTTGCATTTGTATGCAGAACTACTCTTATTTTCTGCTAGATCATCGCGTAAACGGAGGGAGAGAAAACAGAGAGAGAGCACAGCTGCACGAAGGAGATGCAACTGGGTCGTTCCAAAATCTGCAGCGTTTCCCAAAAGAATGTGCAGCAAACACGGGGTTCTATCTGTCAACATCTTCGGCTTAATCAACGGGAAGAAATAGGCCCTGGATGCAGGCCTGCGCCCTAAGAAAGGACGCACTTGTTTATAAGATAGTGGCCTAGCTCGGCCGTATCCTCCTCAATAACGTGGATTCGTGTTGGACTGAGATGAACTATAATATTAGAGGCCCATGATGCATAGGCCATGATGGGCTCACCTATCATGGGCTCACCTTTGCACTAACTCGATTTGATCGGTCTTTCCCTCGGGCTACAACAGGTTTCATCCAAATTCCACATGTCACAAAATATCTTTATTTTTCAATTTTATTAGAAGAGATATATTCCGTGACAACTCTTGACATTAAATATCACATGTAAATAAGAGAATCGATAACTTTACCTCAAATGAAACTAAATTTATAAAAATTGTGTCAAAATTTAATTAATAATAAAATTTGAGACCGTAATCACTTCAAATAAAATCAAACATATGCAAACTGTGCTTGGTTTCTGAGAGCCTCAATGCCCATTGCGATCTTGAATTGTGCTTTGATTTCCGCCTCTCAAATTCCTAGCTCCCCTGCAATTTTTTTTTTTTTTTGCACCAATTGATCCAAGCAAGTGCATCGCAACAATTTCATTCTCTGATTGGTTGCTCTGGAAATGGAATCGTGAGATTTTGTCCACGGTGACATCCCAGTCTGCTGCTATCGCTACCATTATGACTCTAACAGCGAAGGATGAGGGCGTTTGGTCAATCATCGCCACACTGGCCAAGGAAGCACTCTTCTCATTCCAGTCTCACAAGTACAACAAGTGCCTCAAGTTCTTGCATCAGCTCTTACAGGAGAAGGAAAAGACAATCCGAAGGTCATTTCGGCTCCTAATGTCCAGTGAGGGCGAGCCTCGCGATGGTCGGGCAAAGCTCGACCTCAGCAGTCAGACCCCATCCAGCCATGGCCAACAAGGGTGAGCTTCATCAAAGACTAGTGAGGTCAACCTTGTAGCCCTAGCCTTTGGCTGGTTGCTGAGTCGAGCGACTGACTCCATAAAGAAGGGAAGAAGAAAAGAGAGAGAGAGAAAAGAAAAGAAATAAAAATAAAAACTTCAAAAAATATATTATTAAAATTTATTCTCATCAGCGTCAACCATCTTATGTAGGACAACCGTATCATGTACAATGATCGATATGCATGCTAGTGATTTTCACAAATGGTTTATAACTCAATTAGTTAAAAAAAAAATGACTGAATTTGTATAATTATAATAAGTCTAAATTTTTTTTTAATAATTTTCTCCATATTTTACCTACCTTTTTTTGATCTAGTGCGAAATGCCCGTGGACTGTTGCACGGTCGAATTCGGATATATTTTACAAAACCCATCTACTCTAAAACGCGATTTATTAAGAAGGGTGTTGGTAAGTCGGTTCCACCAACTCTCTCTCTCTTTCTACTGGAACGAAACCAAGAACGTTTCCCCTCATTAGTTTATTGGATTTTCTCGATGCTGTCCAGCTGGGTCAGTTGAGGATGAGCAAGCAAGAATATTCGACACAAATTGAGGGAATCGGACCAAAAGGCAGGGCGGCTGAATGGACTGAAGGCCATAATAATTGATATAATTCTTATGACCCGGTAAATCGGCTCGAATACGTGAAATGCGACTGAGTGATGCCGCTTCACCTCGGTACCAAAGAGTTTCTAAACCATCGATTTGGTGAATTCAGGATGGCAATGAAGCATTGCCTCAACTTCCATGCGAAGAAATGAGATATTTTGAAGGTTTTGAATTAACTAAAAGTTCGGCCATAAAATTAATTAAAGAAATACGAGATTCATCCTCATCGCAAAGGGGCAACGCCACTTTTAGTTATAAACTAAACCATCTTCTAGTGGTGTTTCACGTTTCTTACATAAAGCTCTCTTTAGATGCACTCCATCCCACTGATCTGAGTACTAATAGGTTGTAATGAAATTGTTCAGACAACGTTGCACGTATGGGAAACTTCACTGGAGATCGATCGCTAGAAAAAAACAAGGAAAGTCGGTCGAAAACATCTCATGCAATATCTGTTCCGACAGTCTCTTATGTACAGATTCATCTCTACTATAGAAACAGAGCCTCCTGGAGCGAGTCATGCTCTTTTGAGTTGACCTCATCAATTTGTTTCTCACCCGCATTGAAGTCGAACTCCCCACGAGAATTACTCAGCCTGCACTCGAAAAGTTGTGACAACTGATGTAACATTTGTCGCCATCGTCGCTAGCGTTCCCTTCAAACCTTCATTTAGGTAAACCCCAAGAAAAATGGCCCGATCCCTGTGCACGACGGCAAAAAAAAAAAAAAAAAAAAACTAGCTATTCATGTCTCAACTCTCTCTCTTCTTTTTGCAATCATGGCGACCTTATTATCTTAGCCTCAAATGGTTAGTTCCGTTCGAGCCGAGAAAAACTGGCTCTCACTCTCTTTCCCACGAGGGCCGGGACTCGTCTGGGTAAAAAGCCCGGCGGAGCTCGCGGTACCGGTCGGCGTCGAAGTTGTGGATCTTCATGAGCTTCTGCTGCTTGGTCTTGAAGCGGCGCTGGAAGTACCCTTCGAAGGACGGCTCGGTGGAGGTGCGGAGGAAGAAGCCGTAGGCGAGGGCGACGTGGAGGTTGGTGAGGAAGAAGCAGATGGGCTCCATCACGTCCCAGGTCAGCTCCCAGAACGTGAGCCGCATGAGCACGACCGTCTGGGCCACCAGAAAGCCCAGCCCGCAGTACAGCTCGCCCTTCACCTGGGCCCGGGCCCTCTCGTCGATCAGGGCCTTGTGGTTCTCCATCTGCTCCAGCTCCCTCCTCCTCGGGTCGTTGGGCCTGGCCACGGACTGGTAGATCAGCGACTCCATTGACTTGAACACCTGCAAATTAGTGAAATGTTCAGTTGCAACTTACTAGATCAGATGCTGGATGCAAGAATGGAAGGTTAAAAATTTCAATACTGGCTCTCGTTTCATTAATGGATGTACCAATTAAGGACGGAGTTAAGCAAAGGGTACGACTCGCCACATCCCGCCTGGGTCCTTAAATGCATGGGCAAGGATGCAAATTCAAAAGGGCAAACTTGAAAGATGATATCTTTGTTTCCCATATTGGCACTAATGGATATCTCATTCCATAAGCCCAAGATAGTAATGCCTTTCGGCCATTGATAGTAATAGTCTTCATCAAAGCATAGTTATCGAGAAATTTAACATTTTGGGACATGATCATTTGCTGCGTGCTGCAGCAACAGCAGCATCGGCTCCTCTGTCTTTCTTCGTTCGTTTCGTGGAGATTCGAGTTTGTCTATGGTGGATATGCAGTCGCGAGGGAAAATGGTTAAAAAAGGGAATGATGGGTACCTGCTCAGGCCTGAGGAAGACGACATTGCCGTGGACGATGACGTTTCCGGACTCGTCCAACGCCTTCGCGAACTCGGCACCTTCTTCCTCGCACCCAGCTCCGCAGGCCTGGGCGCAGATCCCCCGAAACTCCTCGTACGAGATCGAGCTCGCGTCGATCCCCCTCAGCTTCGCCTTGATCATCTCCGCCCGCGACAGCCTCAGCAGCTTCCTCGCGTCCCCCACCGACACCCCGCCGAGCGGACCCCCATCAACCGGCGGCGGGAGCCCACCGAGGCGGAGGCGCTCCCCGCCGCCGCCGAGGCCGTCGAGGCTCCGGAGCCTCTGGCGGAGCTTGTCCCCTACCGGGAGGGAGAGGAACTCCGGCAGCCTCGGCCCGGCGACCTGGTTGATCGCGCGCCGCTGGAGGAAGCGCCGGAAGAGGCCCTTCTTAGCGGTCTCCGGGGACGTGAGGTACTCGCGGTGGAAGGAGGCGGTGGCGGCCGTCGGAGGGGGAGGGATGGCTTGGAGTGAGGGCTTAGCCGCCGCCGCGGCCGCCGCCGAGGTTGGTCTGGGAGAATCGAAGAGTCGCTTCGCTAGAGCTCTTCGAAGCGCCATAGGAGCGAGACAGATAGAGACAGAGAGACAGAGACAGAGAAAAAGACAGAGAGAGAAGTGTCCGGGGACAGAGGAATGTCTTGCGCAAACGTTGGGGAAGTGGGGCTTGGGTATTTATAGGGGTCCGTAGAAATAGGACAATTCTTAATTGCAATCTTAAAAGAGAAAAGTAAAAATTGGAATTTGGGGTGTGCGCAGTATGCACAATCTTTCAAATTAAGGAAGAGAATCTCAGGTCTGAAAACATGGAGATTCTCTGGGATTATTGCGGCAATTAACAATTGCGAAATCTTAGGAAAAGATTGCAAGAGCTAAAGCAACAGAAAAACCCTCCTTTGATTCCTCTTGTTGCAGCTAGCATCTCACTTTATTTTTGGTCACTATTCACTTAGAATATACCTCGTGATATGTGTCGAGAAGAGAAGGTGAAGATCGAAGAGGTAACGAAATCCAAGCTCGTATGGTTCATATGGGAAAAGGGTGGCTCCACATTAATGTTTGGAGCAACACCGATTAGGTTACTAATATAGCATGAGCAAGTGGCTCGTCGAGGGGCCGGAATGCTAGTCAGAGGATCACAAGGTTCTAGTCCGAATATCGGGCATGCTACCGATGTTGATTGAGACCGGGTCACATAGCTGCGAGATTGCTTGTGAATGGCCGAGTAGAAGTACAATGTATGTGTTTAGTATAGCTACTCCATAGCTGTTATGGTCATAAAAGAAGGGCAATTTAGTATATGTATTAATTCTCACAGTCGAAGCAGTTTATAGAGGTTATTAGGAAACTGTCATATCTAGTTAGGGAGTTTCTATTATGGTGAGCAAAAAGGATCGATAACTCAAAAGCCTGGACCGAATTGAACAGATTTTTAAAAAACTTAATTGAAGTATGGAAATATAAATTATAGAAAACACATACCCACCCCATTGGTAGTCATGTGATATGCACTCAATTCCTCTACCGGAAGGGAGCGAGTTCAAATCCCTGCGATTGCTTGTGCGACTCACCCGCGGTCCGGGGAAGGTGGGTCCCTTCGGGTCGCCTCAAGTTTACGTTACCGGCTACCGGCTGTACGGCGGTTCTTAGTCACCAAAAAAAAGAAATTATAGAAAACACATTACTTATGCTCAAAGCACTTTAGTAAAGTCATATATAAGTTAAAAAAGCATAAGCATATAAGAAAAAAAGTGCTTTTTGAGGTGGCAAATACAATAACCGATCTATTCTTAATTTTGTCAGAAAGAATTCAAGCTAGGCCAGGACTCGATTAGTTCTATCAAGGCCAAAAAATGCTTAGCGACTCGGCTCACCTGATCCGTGCTCTCCTATAAGTTCTACAACTTTAAAAATTACGATTCATAACTTAGCAAACATAGAGTCACAGTGCGGTGCTGCCCCAGTACATCCGCAGCTATTCCAAATGGACACATTGACATGCTTGAAGTAGAGTCTAACACCAAAGTAGTCATCATAACTCGTAACCGGATTTAAGAATGTTTGCATTATAAGAGAAAGGTGTTTATTTAAGATATTTTGTGAGTTCTCGGTAGCCGACCCTTGCACGGAGATATTTTGAATCGTCTGGTTTCATTATTGAAAAAGTGCATGACAACCATGTCCTTTGAAAGAGCATTTCTAGATGGGAAAGGGTGAACTTATGTAACGATGTCTCTTGCACAGTTTCGGAATGGCAAGTAGGCGAGGCAAGGACTTTTCTTCCTTTTGAGTCCTGATTTCTTGCATTGTAACATACTAAACTTGAAAACAAATCAGATCGCAATAAAGTACCTATATAGCTTACAAAAATGAATAAACAATTAATATTTTCATCATTTGCGAAAAATACTTGCACATAATATTTAGGAACCATGTCAAACAATATAAACAACCATTTTTACCAAAATATTTTTCAAATTATTTATTTTTTACAAAACAAACAAAACTTTAATATGTGTAATGAGGCTCCTTTCAAGGCATAAAACGATTGATCGAAAAAAAAAGAAGGGAAAATATATTCATTCGGTGATTTAAATGTACACAATTGGCTGATGTGACAGTCCAATGTATTGAGAAAAACATCCCCCAACAAGGAAAAGGGAAAAGGGAATTCTTTGCATTTTTGTGTTTTATAGGCCTATCAAAGTAACTCAATGTTCCCTATTCACCAAAATTGGGGGCATGCTCTCTATTTGCTTTTCTCGAGTGATGAATTAACTTTAGTGAAGATTAGATATCACACTTACACAAATTTAGGGCTAAAATCAAACCAAAAAAAGAAAAAGAAAAGAATGTGATGAAATTAAAGCATTCGAAATTCAACACGGTTAACCTCATTTGGTAGTGCCATTTCTTTTGGCTTAAAATGATTCATTAGGGTCTGTTCGTTTCGCAGAAAATATCATGTTTCTAAAAAACATTTTTCGGAAATTTATTTTTTAAGAAAATGACTCTATTTTCCGATGTTCGGCCAGAACCTAAACTTTGAGTGGAAAATATTTTCCATCTTTCGTTAACTAATTTAATTGTTTGAGAAAAATTATCAAAAATTAAATTTTAATATTTTTAATTGACCAAAAAATTATTTTTATTATTTTTATATTTTTAAAATGATTTTTTAATTATTTGTATTTTTAAAAAATCGAAATTTTTATTTTTTTTAATTTTCTTTTCTTTTCCTTCCTCCTCCTTCTTCCTCCACCACCGCCTCCTTCCTCCTCCTCCTTCGCCGCCGCCGCCTCCTTCCCGCTTGACAATGGCTGGCTTCTTGACGGCCGACCAAGACCCGGTGGCCAGATCTAGCGAGCTCGAGGCTCGGCCGATCTTACCCGAGCTCGTCGCGAGGCTTTGGCGAGCTGCAAGCTCGCCGGATCTGGTGGTGAAGCTTGGGCTCGCCCGGGATTGGGAGCCCGAGCTTCGCCGCCATTCGGCGAGCTCACGGCTCGCCGGTAACCCGGCGAACCTCTAGCGATTCGACGAGGCCCAAGCCTTGCCCAGCTTGCCGGATTTGGCGAGCCATGAGCTCCACCCCAGGTCGGTGAGAGCTCCGCCTCGCCCGATCTGGCGAGGCCTGATCTTGGCTTCGCCAGATCGAGCTAGGCGGAGCCTTACCGGCCTGGGGCGAGGCTCGAGCTAGCTTGCGGTCGGTCGCCGGCCGCTGCCAAAGAAGAAGATGAAAAGGAAGGAAAGAAAAGAAAAGAAAAATTAAAAACTCGATTTAAAAGAAAAAGAAAAAGAAAAAGAAAGCATAAAAATAAAACGAAAATGTATTGGTATGAAGAAGCAAGATGGAAGAAGTTATGGAAAACGTTTTCCACTTCTCAAAATGGAAAACGTTTTCCTCACTTTTAAAGATGTTTTTTCTAATGATGGAAAATATTTTCCTTGACTAGTTCATTTTCAATGAAACGAACACTGCAAAATCCGAAAAACGTTTTCCCGGAAGTCATTTTCCGCAAAACGAACGGACCCTTAATTAAAAAAGTTCATTTAAATGGTTTCTTGAGAAAGGATTAATTTTCTTTTTTGCCATAATCTAGCGGATGGGCAAGGATACCCAACTATGTGGAGGTCCGTGAGACACCTTGTAAGTATCATGAGATAGTTAAGTCCGTGTCTCGGGTGATGCAAGTAGACCTAACTCCGAGTAGCTTGCATGTAGCTTGCAGGGTTCGACCCTGTGACCTTCAATTTTATGAGCTGAAAATTTCCTGATGCCCTTATTCAACTGCACCAACAGTGGAGGCTTGGATTACTTAAATCATTCAATGGAAAACCTGCCAATTCATCCATAATCATATCATTAATAAAAACGCAAATTATACTCCGTCCTTAATAAAAAAAATTCAGGTTTTATCAAATATTCACATCTTTCTATTTTCGGCACTTAAGATTAGTAGCACTTGTCTTCACAGTTTAAAGTACGTAGTTTTCAGTTTTTATCAAACAGGTGTACCTGCATTCCACATATGGATTCAAATTTTACAAAACAGTTTATATATCAAAGGAAGAGGTTTTAATTTGCTCGATAAAAAATGTTTAATGGATAGAATCTTACCATTGTGTTGTTCAAAGCCTTCCGAAGGTATTAGGATTTCTTGTTTGGCAAAGAAAACTAGTGATATTATTATTCGATTTTCATCTATTGTCCGAAAACCATTTATTTTCATTTTCAGCACTTAGGGTGCATTTATTTTTTTTAAAAAAATGTAATAAAATATTTTTTTCTTTTTACATCAAAGAATTCATTTTCCCATTAAGCATACACATTTTTTTATTGACAGTAAATGATTTCCATTGACCAATCAATTTTAGCAAACAAAACGCGTAAAAGTCTAAAAAACTAACTTGCGAAGAATTCTCTCATTCGAATGGACACACCTCAAGTAGCCACGGTTGTTTCCTTGAAGAAGATGGACAAAGAAGCATTGAAAATTTTAAAAGTAACAAAGTTTAGATATTAACAACCTTAAATGCCGAAAATGAAAAGGAGAAAAAGGAGCTTCTCAACCAGGAAATGATGGATTTTAGGTATTTGAAATCACACTAAGGCTCCATTTGTCTCGCAAAAAAAAAAGAATGTTTTGAAAAATATTTTTTAAAAAGATAATTAATTATATTGCTTAAAATAATTAATCAAGGAAAAGCGATTCATTAGATGGCGATGGATGACAACCCTCAACTTATTCATGTATGTATTAGGGGAAGACGTGCCCAAGGCATACGGAATGACTTTTTTTTTGTCTTTACCTTTTTTCTGAGGATGCACAATTGCATACGCAAGCGAAAAGACCCGTCCACTGCTGATGTCTTCCACTCCCACACTGTACGCAAGCCAAGGCCATGCCTAAGCCGTGGCTCAACGAAGTGCCTCCGCTCGCCGTCTCCTTTTTGAAACACCCGTGCGCATAATCGGCCACGAATGGGGGATGACCAATCGGGCCGGTGCAACTCGAGAATCGAACTAAAACAAGCCAAACCGGCCTTACGCCACACGGTCCCGGGCAAAGTTCGCATGGGGACAGGCTTGATTTCCCGGGTAGACTCTAGAATCGGCCCATTCCCTGTTCCAAAAATCGAAAATTGACTCCAGTGGGATAGACTCCACGTTTCGAGTTTGGAACCGATCCATCCTTAGCCATGAATTCCCAAGTTTCTTGCTCAATTCATGGTCGGATCAAAGAATATCCGCGCTGCTCAAAGAAAAAACGGAAGAATATCCGCATATCATCGTGTCGCGATCTCAGGCCACGTGCAATTGATGGTCAATGGAGCCTTTTAACAGGACCAATTCTGCTTCAGCAATGCCTCCAAAAAAGCACTCGGGAGGGGGTCGTGCGCTGACGATTAACATGGTGACTCTTTCGATCGATTTAACTAGAATTGATGGATTATATGCGCACGAATCAGCCTCCACCACCATCGCCATTAAGCCGGTGTCACCCAAAAAGATGCTATCGGAGGTGAAAGCAATTATAAAGGCGATCGCACCAGAAAGAAGAAGAAGAAAAAGAAGCTAATTGATGATGCGTCACGGAAATTGACGACGGGATTGGAGGGATCAGGTGAATCTCCGACCACGATATGGAAGCCAATTCGGTGAGGACACCTTCTCGTTTAGTTTGGCATGGGAGCTTCCGATTTGTTGTTTGCCAAGTCGACATGTCCGGTTGCACCAATGACGAGGAAGTGAAAGATGACCCCTACTTTTAGATCCGCCAAACATGTGGAGGTGGGGTGAGGCGGGCCGTCGAAAATGGTCTGACCCACTTGATTTGACCGAGTTCCGTGCCACGAAAATTTAATACCATCTACTCAACCAATATCCGACTCGATCGATATTACTAAAAACACTCACATTTAACATAATCTAGAAAAACTCATACTCAAAATAAGGTGAGAGCGCTGACTAAGCGAGCGAGAGATCGAGTGAGGGTGAGAGTTTGAAAAAAGTATTGTGAAAATGGATTTGGTCTAAATAAGTTATGAACCTGTTTAATATCCATATTTTTGATAATTTTACCATTCTAACCCCATTTATTACTTATATAACAACTCTGACTCTTTAAATATGAGTTAAGAAATGGGATTATAACTCATTTTGATAAATCTACTTGATTTTTTGTTTTAATTTTCTTTCTCCATTATTTTTTTCACCTCTAATGTGTTTTTAAAAGATATTAAATATAATTATAACTTCTTTTCATTTTATTTTTCATTTTCTAATAATAAAAGCACAGTACCGATGTGTTGCACAAAGCATATGTCAATTATGTTAATGACTAAAGCACTTGATTACTTAAATCTAGTTAAAGGGCCCAATTGCATATTGATGGACTACGCTTATCCAATGTAGATTAGTCCACCTAATTAAGGTTCACATTTAATAATTTGTGATCAATACTACTCTATTACTCGAAAGCAATAAGATCTATAAAATTGTCATACCACAAGTATACCAGAGCGCAAATGAATACCGTGCAGCTTTATCACCATAGGTCACAAGGCAATTATGCATCATGTCGTTTGCTTTGAAGTTATATCCAAAATATACATGCAGTGGCATAAGAAAATGCACGAGGTCTTCCAAAATGAAATTCGATAAGCGAGATTTTTTTTTTTTTAACCGGGAACCGCTGCAATCTGTAGTGTTCTAGAAGCCGGTAGCGTAAACCTGGGGTGACCCACAAGGACCCACCCTATAGCCAGAACCGCCGTACAGTCGGAACCCGCTGATAAGCGAGATTTCTCGGTAAGTGTTTTAACCAAAAAAGAATTCTTGTATCACTACAAATCTGACAAACACATTATAAAGATATGTCTCTTTTTTTTTATTATTAAAAAAATTGAATTAGGTAATGTAAAGTTTGAACTCTACGATGGAGCCTCTTGTGAAATTTGTTCTTAAGCCAATCTTCTCATTATTTACACACAAGCAAACGAGGTGCTCAACCTCACTAAGCATAGCCTTGTGTATTGATACATATTTTATCCCTTATGCAGATAATTTCTTATTATGATGAATGCTACACGATTCCACTCACTTCTCTCTTCCTTTTAAGAATGAAATAAACATAGTTATTTTTTCTTGTCCTTTTATGGCTGAGGCTAATGTGGCTTTTTTAACATAAGTTTCATGCTTTCCCCGCTTGCTCAAGACCTAGGTTCACATCACTAAAGAAGTTGAATTCAGTCGATTTTCACCTAACGTGCAACGTCATCTCATAAACGAGTGGAAGCAAAGCTAAAGAATGAGATAGAAAATGTAATATAACCATGTGAAGTTAAAAGTTAACTTACAAAGATGAAGGTGGAACCACATTGGACAATTGAACAATTATTTACCCTGATGTTGGAACCGTGGACCAATCATTCACGGACACCTTGCTTGATTCTCAAGGCTACTAGTTAGACCTAACTTAGATAGCTTCTTCCAGCCATAAAGTGAAAAATGGATAATCATAGTGTCGGATTTGGGATTCTTAAATCAAAGTGGATTCTGATTCCTGGCCACCTGCCTCTACGCGAAAGCTAGGGACCTCGACGTAAGCAAAAGCCCTATCATTTTCTTTCATTATTATTTGAAATTGGACTGTCACAATAGCTTGAACAAAAGATTAACACTTTTAATCCAAATGCCTTAACAATAATGTAGCCCCGGCACGTGCAAATTTTTCACAATTGGTTCGAACAATTCAATATTCGAGCCACCGCCCAATTTTTTAACTCTTGTTTTGCCGAATTTATGTGAAATTTATTTATCTCAAAACCTGAATTCTATTGAGATATCACATACCGGTTATGAAAATGATTAGTGATCAGTTTATAAATGTAAGAAAAAGTATCATACGAGAGATACGAGTTGTTGCTCTGTCTGATGGTCCTTTATAATTATCAAGAGAAAATCCCATTCTTATTTTTGGCATAGTCCTATCGAAAGGATCATGAAGCTACGATTGCTGAGAATCAATCTAAGAATGAGAATTTTCGCCAGAAATTCTTTCTTGCAAGACACAACGTGAGACTTTTAAAGCAGGAATCCCCCAACAATTTGGGGAGGTGGATGTGGGGGAATCAACTCGGATTGGTGGGTGGATTCCATTTGGGAACGTAACTCGAAGGGAGAGATTCTCGACTCTTTCTAGTGGGTGGGGGTAGGGGTGGTGGGAAGTCTACTACTCCCATTTTCTCACGTGCGAGCATACGTGTGCAAGAGCCCCACCACTCATAAAAGTTACAAAATAATAAAAAGAAGGAATAAAAGAAAGATAGAAATCAGTAATATATATTTGGTGGAGGTCCACATTGGAATCACCACGGCATCTCTCGCGCACTCGTTCATTGGATCGAGCGGTTGTGTTCGTGCCGTGCAGATTTTGGACCAGACAGGATTCCATGAATGGGATTGTAGGGTCGAGTGGCGTGCAAGCCCTGGCCAGAGACTTCGACAAAACTGTAACATGATGTCAGAGGTAGTCTATCTAAATGTGTCTTGTCAAAAAAAAAAAAAAAAGTCTGGAGTCATCCGTTAAATTTTTCATTGATTTTTGAACAAGCGAGTCCATACGTTTCGATTCGACAATAGGATCAATAGGGGTCTAATCACTAGATCAATATCACTTGTAAGTAGGTTGTCTGTATTAAACCTGATCATAGATATGATGACTCATGTGTTAGCACAAGCTCAACATAAGTCAAGTGCCCAAAGGCATCTCTAGACATACCTGGACAAGAGCTGAGGTAGACCTGCCTGGCCCGTACAATTCTATCAATGGTTTTCTTTGTCTATGGGCAGGGCAAGGCTATAAGTTTGGGTTGATACAAGCGCATATCTAGCTTTGAGTGGATTGATTATGGACCGCTAAGAGTCGGATGGACTCACGGTATGAGAGCGTTAACTTCATTGTCAACTTCGAATCTTCGAGTCACGAATGCTGTTAAGTAAATATAATAATGCAAAAAAGTGCATGGGACATTATGGCAATGTCTAGGAAAGATAACTATGCATGTATTCCCCAGACACTTTTATTTCTTTCAAGAACTAATTGTCTACACCAAAAAGAAGTCCTAGACCAATGTTAGATGGCTACTCTACTAAATCGGTTTACCAAGTTATATGGTACTCCGTCAGTGGTGAATTAAGTCAATGATAATGTTTCAGCACCCAATTGAAAAATGACCATGTCACTTAATAAACAAATCTAATAGGCAAATATTAGCATGTCAAGCATTAGCTAACCTAGTTAATTACCCAACCTACCCAATGATATATCTTAGGTAATTAATATTGTTAAAATTTTATGCTGTTAGAGAAGAACATGGAATATACTATAAGACATTGGCCGATGCTTATACGTTCTAAAAGTATAAATGTAGATAATAATATATTTTATATTATATCTTGAAAAAATGACGATATTATGTTAACATGTCACATGCTATCACACACAATATATTTACACACTTCTGTAACATCATCATCCATCATGACATCCGCCGGAAGGGACAAAAGCACAAATTGAAGTCCAATCATGGCTCACGTTTAACTTCCCATAGTTGGGGGTCTCTGTCAGTGGAAATTCGCCATGGCATGCACCATTACATCGGTTCACTATTGAACGGATGTAATGACGACGAAAATCAATGAAAAACTGTTTTCCTTTTTTTTTTTTTTCCCAATTAGGTCCAGCATCTAATAATATATTTAAAAAAAATCTCCAATTTCATAATTTTTCCCCTCAAAATCCTCCTTATCCAATATAGAGTTATATGGTTGGCCAAAACAAAAACTATCCACGTACGGAAGTACCGGAGAAACGGACAAATCGATGAGGTTTTTCTTTTTTATACAAAAAAATATATTAGTGGGGAAGCAACAAGTGATAGATCATGCTATACCGAGCAGGGGTGCACACCGGTTTCAATTCAACCTAGCAAGTGGACTGAATTGGCCTAAATTGACTAGTCAATGCCGATTTTAAGGACAATTGGTTCGTTCCCGATTCGAGAAACCTAAACTGGCTTGGACCAGTTCAATTTCCCTGAGGCTGGAACCTCCTATTCCAAACTAGTTCTAACAATCTAATTTTTAAGTTGAACCAATTCAAAACCTCTTCTAGAAGAAAAAAAGTACTTTTGCACTCATCGAGAAGCAAACAATGGTCTTCAACATGGACAAACAACAACATAACAACTGGACTAACGCATGTTTAAATAGTGAAATAGTGCAATTTTTATATTTTACTAGAACAATTTGGTTTTTTAAACAAAGCAAAACGTGGGCCACTTCACGAACTAGAGCCAGTAGTTCTCCTGATTTTGGAAGCGAGAGGCATTGGTGGATTTCCAATTCTTGGCTGGGAACCAGTCACCCCATATGTTGAACTAGACAATTTGCTAGGAGGGTTCAACAAATTTGAGGACAAAAGATAATTTGAATGTGTACATTAATTAGGGTTAATATCATAAAAAACCCAAAACTATGTGTATATTAATTAGGCTTTTGTAATTTGAACTAGGTAAAGAGATTATACTATACCTAAGGGAATTTCTAAATATTTTTGTAGAAGATAAAAGTATTTTTTGTTCATTTATTTTTGTAGGTGATACAAGTAATTATTTTTATAAAATTATTTTCTAATTTTTTTTTTGGCGAAATGAATAAAGTCTATATAATCTTTTTTTCACCCGTCATTTAGTTGCCACTAATAATGTTCGAAACACTAATGATTAAATGAAGTTGACATCATCACGAATGTTCTTAATAGATTTATCTAAAGAAAAAAGAAACTTCTTGACGGAACATTGTAATAAAGATCATTCTTTTTCTTTTCGGAATCTACGTAAGCCCACTGAATTATAATTTAAGAAAATATATTAGCCTCATCAGGCACTAAGTCTTTGGAGAAAGGTGGCACGTTGTCACAATAACAAATAATAATTAAAGTCATGACTCGCCAAATTTATCCGTCAATCCCCCTTATAAGGATCGCACATTGAAAAACAAGCCTTTTTCACGTTTAGTATAGACTAAAGCATGTCGATCAGGATATCTTACCTTTTACCAACCAAAAAAAAAAAAAAAAAGCATGTCGATCAGGAAGGTTTGTATGGAAATGTTTTTCTAGTACGAAATGAAAACCCAGGAGAAGATGTCTAGAGGGTGCTTGTTCGAGCATGAGAATTTTTTGCGAATTAATTATCTGAATTATCACGCGTTTGATTTGCTGAAAATAACCAACCCATTCATGGTAAAAAATTATATCTTCTTAAAATTAGAAAAAATGAATTCCCTAACCTAAAATAGCAACGGCATTTTTAAATGGCACCATTATTTGCACCATCGCTTGGGAGTAGAATAATGCACGGTGAAAGACGTGATGAGGATTGTTTAACTTTAGAGTTAAAAAGGGACTGCTGAACATTGTAAATTAAGCAACTTTCTGGGTATTGGCGAACCAATGTGGGTTGATGATCATCCATTGAGAGTAAAGCAAGTAATCTTCTAAATTAAAGGATTAATTAACATTAGTCTTCCAAAACTTGCTAGGAGTAAAATAATGCACGGTGAAAATGAATTCCCTAATCTGAAATAGCAATGATATTTTTTAAATAGCACCATTATTTGCACCATCACTTGAGAGTAGAACAATGCACGGTGAAAGATGTGACGAGGATTGTTTAACTTTAGAGTTTAAAAAGGGACTATTGAACGTTGTAAATTAAGCAACTTTCTGGTTATTGGCGAACAAATGTGGGTTGACATAATCATCCATTGAGAGTAAAGCAAGTAATCTTCTTAATTAAAGGATTAATTAACATTAGTCTTCCAAAACTTGATGGGAGTAGAACAATGCACAATGAAAATGAATTCCCTAACATGAAATGGCAAAGGCATTTTTAAATAGTATCATCATTTCTACCATCCCTTGGGAGTAATATAATGCACAGTGAAAGACATGACGAGGATGGTTTTACTTTAGAGTTAAAAAGGGATTGCTAAACCTTGTTATTTAATCAACGTGCTGGGTATTGGCGAACAAATGTGGATTGACATAATCATCCATTGAGAGTAAAGCAAGTAATCTTCATAATTAAAGGATTAATTAACACTAATCTTACAAAACTTCTTTATCAGCCCGATTATTACAATGTAGAACCAGGGTATTTCCAGGCTTACGTCGGAAAAACTTCGCCATTAAGTTTCAAGTGAAGCCAAAAAAATCCACTAGTACTCGCTCAATGTACATAGAGCATCTCATGTATGCTGTGTCGGCTGACGTTGAAGCGATGATGGCAGGCAATTGGGCAGAGAATATAAGTTATATTGCCATCAATCTTGATATGTGTAGTCATATTCTTTATAAATTATCTGTCGGATTTTTTTTAAAATTTAATTAAAGTTGACGGATATCCCAAGTTGTCGTGGGAATTCGTTCATTCTCCATGAATAAAATGAACTACCCACTTAATATGAAAAAAGAAGAAGAGAAATCTGCTCAAATGGAAGACAGAAAATAATGCAATTAGTAAGTCTTCGAGGATAATCTCAGTCATTAACCCGCAATTTGTCCATTAATCTCTGTGGATCTCATCTTTCTAGTTTATCTTCCATATGGAAAACCCGTCATACTTATGTTTGAAATGACTTATACAGTATTTTCTATTTTCTTTTAAATCTTAGGCGCAAATTTGACTTCTCATTGGAAAAAATCTCCACCTGTACCGACGAAGACATTAGGTGCCCATATAATGTTCTACAACTTTTCAAAAAATTCGAATAATTTGTCAAATTTTGGTAGAAGAGAAAACCAAGCATTTTTCGCTTATAGAAATCGTAAACAAGCACGCCTACCTAGAAAATTAAGGAACCTCATATTCGAATTAGTATTCTTTTCGGGCTCAAAACTCAAATATCGATCGCCTATTTCGCTTGGAAATTAATGAGACCAAGCAACTAGTGAGTAGTTCTTTAGATCTCCTAGTTTCATTCTTCGTGGCTTTCCTTCAATCAAACGGGAAGTTTTTCATTTTCACATTGACAGAACACGACATTCGAACTTTTAACCGCATGCAAAATTATCCCGCTTGCGCACACATGGAAGAGATGGAACCATGTCTGGCCCGCCACTGATATATTCCTCCTTATTGCCTCATGATTCATACACGAACTATATAATGTCGATTCCCGACACTTAAGTTTTCATTATTTTGATGAGGGAAGAATCGCCCACCTCAGTTTCGTCCACATGTGACACCACTAGCTCTCGACCAAGGAAAGCACAATTCTTGGAAGCTTTTGAGCCCGTCATGTGTGGGGTATCATCGTGTGTTTAGTGGAATCCAAATCTGATCACTGAAACGGAATGTCCACCATGCGTTAAGAAAATGACAAGACTCGTGAAGACAACGCGAACGATTTGGATAGGATGGTGTCAAGAAGTCCAACCTAAATAGTACAAGAGCCTTACATGAGAAAAAAAAATCCAAGGTGAAACTTGACTCCAATACCATGTTAAAAAGTTTAATTTAAAAGCTTAAGCTTATAAGAAGAGGGAGACAATCTGTATAATGATTATACAGGGGTGCAATTGTTGAAGAGAAAAAAGAATTTGAGAATTAGCTTTTTGGACTTTCACCGATTTCGTTTGCCGAATATAATTAGTTAGCAAAAAATCATTTATGGTCAAATAATATCCATGCTCAAATTAGGGAAAATGAATTTCTTAACCTGAAAAATATAAAACATGTTCCTTAAAAATGATTTGCATGTAAAGCATTTTTCTTATCATAAAGTTTTCCCCGAAACAAATGCTCTCCAAGTCCTGCAAACAAGCGATGTGGGATATTTAACACATTAAACATACCATTTTGGTACTAAAATCTAATTGGAAATCAAGATCGTTCAAGAATTAAGGCTTATTATATCATATATAAGTTAACAACTTTTCGTTCCAACAATCTGAACTTTTGACATGTTGTGCATGGAGATAAGTAAAATACTACATAAACAGCTATTAGAAGTTGGAATAAGAAGCTGCTCCCCGACCTTCTACTTCTGTTTTTTTTGGTTTCAAACGAAAATGGATATTGATAGAAAACCCTAAAATTATTAAGATGGGAGATGCGAGTAAGGGCGTGCTTAGTATTGTCTATACTTCAATTACTTTCAACTATATGTTTATTTTAATGTGATACTCTGAAAAATTACACATACGAAAGCAAAAATATAACTGAAGTCAATCTGAACACATTCCAGTTCTGCAGCATAGCCACCTTTTTGGAAAGGCAAAAGCAATAAACAGAAGTAAAGGCCGCCATTGGGAACCGAGAATCGTTTCCGGTTCAGATTCAACAGCAAAGGCTGCGTCCCTACAGGAGAGCCAAAGTCGGAGGTTTCGATGCCTTCGCGTGATTCAGTGTCTCTCCGAGGTTCTTCCCTCTCAGCACCCACTGATTACGCAACGACAGCGATGATGGTGGGGACCCGCAATATCGAGAGAAGACGGCCCAGGATTCGCCCCCCCATCGCACCCTCCCGATGAATCGAACTCGGAACATATTACGTAGCCAAGTAGAAGCCAATAGAGATCGGGTCGATCGAGATCGAGATCAAGATCGTGCTTTGACATTTGCTCTTCAAGGTGGGGAAGAAAGCACCCATTATGAAAAGAGAAGTAGAGAGAGCATCAAGAGCGATACCCTCAACTGTACTTAGCTTATAAGTGATGCAATGCGTGACCACATTAGATTTAAAGGTATCTTTGCTGCTTTCATTTTATTCTTCTTCGATCCCATTTTTAGCGACGATGTCACTTAAAGATTCAATTCATAAGGATCCAAAATTATATTCCCATCTCTTTCGGTGCCACGAGGCAGCCCCCATCAATTATTTAGTTTGGAACCTCTTTCGCATTCACTTAGATATGCTTGGCCGAAATGGGTCATTAGATTGATATCCCACGATGTGGACACTATGGCAATTGCTACTCGACCTTAGATGGATAAATTCTCGAATCATGGCATACCACACTAATTCCATGAATCAAGTGAAATTGATTGGAACCTTTAGCGAGCAGCTCAAATATAAAATTGTTTGTACTTTGCAACCTAGGAAATTGAATACGTTTCATGTACTTGATTTTCACACAGAAGTTACTCGATTTACTTAGGGGTGCATGACAAACCAAAATTTCTGTTCCATAAACAAATTTTTTATTCCAGACTTGTTTCTGGAATATAAATCCATTTAATAAAATTATTTTATTTTTCTATTTTTGAAATAGAATTTTGTTCCAAAAATAGGTTAGGAACATAAATCAGAAATAAATTTTTTTTTTTTACTTTTCTATTTCTGGAACAAAAGTCAAAAATAATTTCTCACTCCATTTCTCACCCAAAACTCTCGAACCCTAATATCATTGACTCTCTCTCATCTCCTCTACTAGACGTCTCCCTCTCCTCCTCCGACGCCTCTGCCTCTTCTCCTCAGATCTATGCCTCGCTCAGCTCAACGCCATCGTTGACTCCGACGACGTCCCTCTCAACGCCTCCCTTAGATTTGTGCCAGATGCCTCCCTTAGATCTACATCGGACGCCTCCCTCAGATCTACCAACAACGTCCCCCTCGAGAGTGAGTATGGCAGCACCCTCGATGACGACCAGCGCCATGCCGACGCCGCCGGGGCCCTCCTCACCTCCAGCAACTTCTGCACCGCCGCCTCCGATTACAGGTCTCTTGCGCTCCCTCTCTTTCCCCCTTTTCGCCGCAGCTCGATTCATTTTTAGCTCCTTGGTGTTTTGGGGTCGTAGATGTTTTGTGGAAATATTGGCTTCTCTACGTGTGGATGATTAAAGTGGGTTCTTTGCTTGTTAAATTGTTGTTGAGCTAGTGAATCGGTCTGCAGCACCGCGTAATTGGCATTTTCAGGGGATTTGTGCTGCTTTGGAGATGGGTTTGCATTTCTTTGTGGTCAAAGTCTGCAAAAAAATTATTTTCTCTTTAACCTAACCATTGTCAATCTGGGATAGGTAGTTTAAGGAGTTCCGCGGTGTGTTTGTATAATGCTTAAGCCTATGAAGTTTATGCATTTGTCATGTAAGTGACCAAACTTGTCCAGCCTAGACAATTTTTGAAGAGATTCGATCTGTTTTCTACGTAAAATAAGAGCTCATAGGTTGCATAGTGTACTTTCAAGAAATGTATAATATTGTTTACTCATACAGCAAAAGAAGTAGCCTTTAGAATGCCGATGATATAGGAAAAGGAAATAAATTTTTAGTTGCTTTCTTCAATAAGAACGTTCTACATATGAAGCCTAGCATAGCCATCAACAAAACTACTTCCTAGCAAATACCTCAACAGCAATACGCCCTCTCAAAACTCTTTCCTTGTCAATTCCCCATGTGAGGCATTCCGTAATGCATCTCCCTTCTCCGTCGGTAAAATAGATATCGGGGTTCTTTTGACCGATTTCCATCACCCAGCTTGGCAATGGAATATGTACATCATCACCAACATTGCCTCCACATTTGTGGAATGACATGCGACCTGTATGAAATGCCAAGTCATATAGGATTGCTCTTTGAAGATGTTAATTTACTGTGTTGAGAGCCAGCAAGTCCTTCATAACATAGGTCTGTCTATCAATCACTTGAAGAAAAAATATTCTGCAAAAAAGAAAGAGCATGTGACAACAGTAAGAAAAATATTGCCCTAAAAAAGGTTGTAAAATTAGCAAATGATCTAATAACGAAGAGAGAGAACCCCCGCCCCCCTTATATAATACAAAATCGGAAAAAAAAAACATTTATTTCTAGCTTCACATAGAATATGCAGAACAAATGGTAAGAGAGTCCATGTCAAAATTTAGCAAGCATTTGTCATGTTGTGGCTAGTGGTATTGTAGCATATGCGTAGATGTATGGTACATTAGCCATGCAATGTATTGCTCATCCATGGTTTCCTTATTTTGTAATGCTTGACAGAACAAGAAAATTTGAAAAAAAAAAAAAAATAGCCCTTGCTACACCTTATAGTGGGTTCACTGCTGGTTATTATGAGCAAATAGCTGGGGCATTGGTTGGTGGGAATGTTCCTTTTGCTTGCAATATATGATTGCTTGTACAAATCTTATATGAGGATGATTCTCTTTTAATTTTCTTTGTGCATTTTTTTTATTAACAGTTATAGAACATTATATTGATGTGATATTGGCATCAAAGTCTATGCGCTTGAACTGGTACACCAATTGATATAACGCATTTGATGCTCAACTAGTTAATGTTAAATGGCTTCCTAAAAAGAAGTTTGTATGGCAAAGTAAATTGAGCCTTTGACCAATGAGCTTGTAAGTTTGTTGGTAACACAGGTAAAAAGGGAAATCGCACCACCTCTACCTACAACAAAGCAAAATGATATAACATACGTGCCAAATTCAATAAACGAACGGGACTCCACTTTAGTATAATTCAGTTGAAGAACAAGGTCAACAAACTAAAGAGATAGTATAGTAGTTTCAAGAAACTTTTATCACAATATGAATTTGTGGGATAATATAAACAATATGATTGTTGTGGAGGATCAAAGTGTGCGAGAATCTCACATCAAGGTATCAATTTACCTAGGTCATTTTGTTTATATTGTATTGCAAGCTTTGATTAGTTGCTGACATCTGTCATTATTGTATAAATTTTAGGATAATAACAAATGGGTTAAATTCAGGAATGATGGGTTTCCTCAGTATCTTGATTTGTGTATCGTGTTTGGTGATACATATGCTATTGGGGAGTATGCAGCAAGAAATGCAGAAGAAGTGGTAGTGTCCTTGGAGAGAGATGACAATGGTGATGATGGTGGTGATTGTGATAGTGGTCATGCAGTAGGTGATCCAAAGGAATTTGATGAACACCATATTGATGAGAAAGTCTTTACACCTAATACGATTATTACCTCAGATCGTAAAAAGCACAAACAGTTTAAGAGGAGGAGGAAGAGTAACACAGATGATGTTAGTGGCACCTGCAAAGCCATTCAACAAATGATTAAATTCAGGATTGGTCAATCAACAAGTGGTTCTGTGACCTCAGATGCCCTATCACCTGTAGACCCCTACTCCATAGGAGTTGTGGTTGCTGTCCTAAATGGCATATTTGATTTGGAGCATAATCTTTACAACAAAATTGTGAACCAATCATGCCTTAATGCCACTTGGAGAGAGGTTTTCATCATATCGCTACCTGAAAGGAGACGTGGACTTTTTGAATCTCTTTAAGCAGATGTTGAGCAGTATGCTATTGTTGACACCTATTTTAAAATTTAATTTATATTTTAGAAAGTAATAATATAGCATTTGGTTGTAGAGGGAAAAGAGGTTAGAGAAAAATTTTGAAAAAAAATTTGAATTCAAAATAAGTCAACGGCAGGATTTTGGAGCCGTTTCTTTGTTGAGAGGTTGAGCGAGAATCTCCACCGGCGAGAGGTTGAGCTAAAATCTCCACCGGCGAAACAAACTCGAATTTTCGCTTTATAAATAGGGGGTTCTTCTTCACCTTTCGGGGGGGCTTCTCTTCATCTCTCGTCGAAGAAAAAAATAGAAAACGAAAGAGAAAGAAAAAAGTGTGGGGGCTTCTCGGGGTTCAAAAGAAGAAAAAAGAACGAAAGGCTTTACATGGCTTTTTCGTCCATGCCTTTTGAGGAAAATCTGCTGAAGGAAAAGTCAGAAGAAGTGTGCTGAGAGAGTTCGTAGGGAAAGAGAGAGGTGAGAGAGAGAGAGTGTCAGGTGAGAGAAAAAGTAAAAAAGAAGAGGAAAAAGCAAAAAATAGAAGGGAAGAAGAAGAAAAGTCAAAAAGTTTTCCTCCTTTTTGCTGAAAAGAGAAGAAGTGTGCAGAGAGAGACAGAAGGGGAAGGCGTGAAAGCAACGTACAGAGAGAAGACAGTGTGCAGCAGAAAAGAAAAAAGAAGAAAACGGAGGAGAGACTTTCGTCTTCTTCGCGGACTCCCTCCGCCCGAGCGTCGACGTTGCCCCTGCACAGCGCAGCCGTGCCCCTTGCCAGCCACCACCGCTCCGCCTGCAGCCCCTCGTCGCACCACCGTGACACCAGCTGCCTCCGCGACTCGCCACCTCGCCGCTCCGTCCGTGCCTCAGCCTGTCGAACCCCCTCGCCGTCTCCGCCGCTCAAGATCCGCCCGTGACGCCGCTGCCCCCGCTTGCTCTTTGTTGCTCTTCCGCCCGAAGCTTTGCCTTGCCGATCGCTGTCCGTGAAGCCCGACGCCGGAGCCGTTCGCCCCATTCTCGCCACTCGTCCGTGACGGCCCGGCGCAGATCTCGCCTTCGCCGAAGCTGCGCTGCGCCCCACATCGCCACCGGTCCGAGATCTCCACTCGCCGCACCAGCACCACCGTTCGGCCCCCGACGCCCGCCTCCACATAGCTCTCTCGCTCGGCACCTCTGCTCGAGCCCAAACCGATCACTAATTTCTCTTCCCTGCTGACTCCGATTGCCGGATTTCGCGGAGCTCCACACCTCCGCAACCTCCGATCATCGGTGACGCTACCAAGCATTCTGCTGCCGTCCTTCATTGGAGTCGGTGACCAGCCACACGAGCACAAGCCGTGCTTGGGAAGAAAAAGAAGAAAGGAAAGAACAAAAAAAAAGAAAAGGAAATTAGGTAGTATATTTTTATTTCTTATTTCATATTATGTTAGCTTATTTTTTTTAAAGTTTAATTATTTGAATTGTAGTATTGTATATCAATATTTGTAGACCTTGTAGACATTAGGTGTTTTATCCCAAATTATGGTAATTATTAATTTGACCCGTAAGACGTCGGGTCATTTTTTTAATTACTTTAATTTTTAGAAATTTTGATATCATTTCAATTGTTAAATTGTTATAGATTTAAAATAATTGTCAATTTAATCCGTGAGACAACGGATTATTTTTTCAGTTATTTTAATTCTTATCTTTTTTAAAAAATAATTATTTGTTTGGAAAGATTAAAAAAAAATCAAAAAAATCAAAAAGTACATAAAATCTAAATATTGCATTAGAGCATTTAGGTTTAAGTAAATTAGGACTATATTTCTAGGGTTAGTAAATTAGAATTGCATTTATAGGATTATGATTTTTATGGGTGATTTTTGTTAGGGATAATTTTAAATAATGTTGGCATGTCTTGATTTTAAGATAAGATATAGTTTAGGTTAAATTGATTCCTAAAATAAATTAGAATATCATTCACTTAGTAGTCTAATTAGTTTTCTTTAATTCCGAATTTCAATAAAAAGAATCCAAAAAATATTAGGTGCATGTTAGTTAATTTGCATAATAGGTTTAATTATAATTTGTTTATTAGTAAAATATTGTCATATCTAGAACTTAGGCATTTAGGTCCATACACATGTCATATCAAAGCAACACACCTAGATTAAGTCAACTTTCATTTAGCAAAACAAAAAGAGAAAAAAAATGTTATGCATGCCATATGAGTTATAGTTTAATTGTTTTTTTTAATAAAAAAGAAAATGCTAAAAGATGATCATTGCACCATTAAGTTACTTTCTTTTCAATAATAAAAAAAAAACATTATGTTATTAAAAAAAAGATCTTTTCCTTGGATAGGTAATAAGTTAATTCATAATTAATCTCACATCATCATTATTTAGCATAGGTTGCATATATGCATTAAAAAATGAATGAATCATCATAAAAAATCATGAAAGAGCATGCATGTAGAAATACCATGTCATTCATCTCATATCACGTAGCACATGCATATTTAGGATTATGTAAATTAGATTGCATATATATAGTGATAAGTTTAAGTCATACCACATGAATTGCATCTCATATGTCATTAAAGTAAAATTCATGCATATCAAATCTAAATTAAGATTGCATATAATTAACATTTTCAAAAAGAAAAAGAAAAATTAGGTGTCATGTCATTTAGAAATCATGTTTAGGACATGCAATTTTATTAGCATTTTTATTTGAATGTTATTTTATTGAATGCGCACTCGCATGACCACCATTTGCATGTTAGTAGCTTAGGTTTAAATTAATCAACATTGCCTGCAAAATATTTTTAAAATAAAAATAAAAGGTACCGAAAGGGCGTTAGACTAATCTAGCGTAACCATGTCCCCCGGACCTATTGAATCTACAGTTCGCAATAGTAAAGTATTCTCCCATACTTTACTTGGGTTTCTAACCAGCCCTAATTGGTTAGTGGCGGCTCCAAATTGAAATTGCATGTTTAAATGAATTAATTTCTATCAAGTCGCGATTGGTAGGACTTGGGAGAGTCCGTGCCAAGTCTTCGGACTTAGTAATCCATTAGCCTTCTTTAGGTAATTCACCCTTTCAAAAAATTAGGGAAGGTCGCGATAGCTATGAATTTATATATTTGGTTTAATTTCACTCTATGACTTATGTATTTGAGATACTTTGGTCTTTTTTATGATGCAATTATAAAAAAATTGTGGCTATTGTTGATTGTTATTGGATTCCTTACTTATATATTGTGTTTATCTTCTTTTTTCATGTGATAGCATAGGTAATATGAAGGGGGATGAAAGTGGCATATATAGTGATCAAGTAGCAACAGGTGAATCGGTTGAATTAGACTTTGATATTAATATACTAATAGCATGGCTGTGCATTATTACGATGGATATGTCTATGCACACAAAAAAACCTATTAGGGATAGCATATTGTCAAGATTCCGAATGAATGAGAGAGGTTTTTCATGGACATTCAGATAGAATATATGAAACTTTTAGAATTGAGAGACACATCTTTCTCAACTTTTGTGATTTGATGAAGGCAAGAGATTGGTTGGAAGATAGTTGATATATAAAGGTAGATGAACAAATTGAGATCTTCTTATCTATGATTTGTTACAAGAACTCGAATAGAAATTTATGCAAGAAATTCCAACGTTCGGCACAAACTATCAGCAAATACTTCACTATAGTGTTGAAAGTAGTTCTCAAACTTGTAAAAGAGATTATCGTATCACCTTCCTTTGATGTTGTCCCAAATAAGATTCTTATGGATCCCAACCATAAACTTTACTTCAATGTAGGATTTTCATACATTCATTTACAATATCAGTTTCATTTTATTGCTAATATTATATAACACTAGTCTTTGATAAAACGACAGGGTTGTGTGGGCACTATTGATGGTACTTATGTTCAAGCTTTTATACCTGTGTCGAAAAAAAATCTCATTTAGAGACAGAAAAGGAATTATCACTCAAAATGTGATGTGTGTATGTTCATTTGATATGAAATTTACTTTTGTGTATGCTGGTTGGGAAGGATCTTCCAACGATTGTTGAGCGCTATCAACAACACTCGAGACTCCTTACTTGAAATTTCCTCGACCACCACTAGGTATTTACTTGTTCTTGAAGTATCAATTTTCTTTAAGATTGTATTGCATTTACAAATCACGACTAATATATGGATACCTTGTTATAGGCAAATACTATGTTGTAAATTCTGGTTATATATCAACTCCGAGATTCTTAACTCATTTTAAAAGTGAACGGTATAATCTAAATGATTATAGGGGTAGAGCAAGACAACAAAAAATAGCAAGAGAGTTGTTCAACTATAGGCACTCTTCACTAAGGAATGTCATTGAAAGATTATTTACGGCATTAAAGAATCGCTTCTTTATTTTGAGACACATGCCTATATTTGCAATTCGAAAGCAAGCACATATTGTAATTGCATGTTGTGCTATCCATAATTACATCCGTGATCAAGACAGGAGAGATAAAAACTTTTCCTTATAGGAGATCCATAGTACCCATTTGGACCTACACAAGATGAGGTTATAAGTGATACATCGATCAAGGAGGAAACTGAGATGAATGCGCTTAGAAAAAATATTGCCAATACAATGTCAAAGGACCATAATATGCCAGAGATTCCATGAAATCGTGTTTTCAACTTTTGTAATGTATTTCTATTATTTTGTATTTGGGAATTTCTTATCTTTGTTTTTGTAATGTGATGCTGTGTTTGATGATTCCTATCTCAATTCTTGTAATATGATATTGTATTTGAGGATTTCCCTTATTTGTAATAATCCTTTATGATAAGCTCCATCACACTTCGTAAAATTCGCCGATTTTGTAAAATTTGCCGCAAATTGCCCAATACACTTCTTTTTGTTTCTTTCTAAAATGACTGTGCACAAGCTAGAATTAACATGCATCGAGCATGTCTGTGCCGAACACATATTGTAGACCGTGGCGGCGATCGAAGTGACACACTAGCATGAAGGGGATTGGAATATTTGCATGAGAAGGTTCAACCTTCTATAATCCGAAGGGATTTTAGGTCTATCAATGTGCTTATATTTTAAGAATTCAAAGCCAAAATTCAGGCACTTGACATGGTTGCTCACCTTCATTCTACTAAAGTTTTGGGAACCTTTGGCTATAATGCTCAAGAGTAATGCATATGGATCTCTTTTTTCTATTGTATGGAGACTATGGATAAGTATATTGTTTGATCGTAATTGCCTATCCAGGTGGATGCCAAAAAAATTTGTGTGAAAATTTAGAAAATTCGATATAACAACTCTTACTTTGTATTTGGGTTCATAAGCATATGAAATTTGTAAGAATGAACATCTCACTTGCTCCAAAAGGAAAAATTTGTTTTAAGAAATAGGAATTTGATATTGTTATCAAACGAATTTCTATTTTTGAAACAAAAATTTTGTATTATCAAACACCTTTTTTTGCTCAGAAACTCGTCTACAAATAGAAATAAAAAAATTTATTTCTGTTTTAGAAATCGATTTCTGACTAGAATGGTTATCATTCACACCCTAAGTATTCCCTATACAATTAAGGAATTGGTTTATAGCCAAATCTAAACTACATGACATCTATAAGTATTAAATTTTGTTAGACAGAAACTCACAAGTTGAGTGGAATTATTATGCATGCTATCAAATATATTATCCAAGAAAATTTTTGATAGATTATATAAATTATAATATAAAAATCAATGAGTTTATTTCTCTATTCTCTCCATTTGTTTTGCTAAAAACATTTCTAAAAAAAAAAACATTTTTCTCATTTTTGGACGTTTGGATAGCTTAGGGAAATCATTTAACAAAAAATGTTTTTCTAGCTAATGGAAAACATATAATTAACTTTAGAAAAATAATTCTCTTTAGAAAAATGAAAATCATTTTTTAAAATATAACTAACTATTAGCACTTGAACTTGAAATTCTGCACTTAGGCATGAGAACCCCAACACTCATTCTCGGGCCCTTCACAGCAGATCATGTCTAGAGGTTGGGGCTAGGTCCACAGGGGTCCATCAAGGCCAAGCCTAAATCCAAAACCCAGGTGCGTGGCCCAGGTCAAGAAAGGTGGGGTCTATGACACCAGAGGCCATGCCTAGGACCTTGGCGCCCATGGTTGAGTCCTCGATGCCCTAGCTTGGGTCCACGGAGACTAAGCCTAGAACCCCAACATTGTAGCTTGGCTCCCAAGTGCCCTAACTCGGGTCCACAGAGGTCAAGCCCAAGACCCCAATGCCTATGACCCAACTTCTCAATCGTGCCTCGGTTCATGGAAGCCAAGCCCAAGTCCCCCCAAAACCCATGCCTGGATATATCTGCCAAAGTTTGAGTTTGAGTCCATTCAGTCTAGGTCGAGGACACTAATGCCCATGCCTGAATCTCCTGCTACTAATCTAAGGTCCATTAAGTCTATGGCTCGGGACACCAGTGCCCAAGCGTTGAGGTCTAGCAGGTGTGTTTTGCTCATGAACAAAGGCGAGAGACTCGTTGAAGTCAATGTTCGAGCGAGTCATTAACAAAGAAGGAATAGAAAACCCCCCAAATGGCATTAGTGGAGGTTCAATCTGATGACTTGTAGTTGATGGAGAATGTGGAGTATTTTTATTAATAAAGAGGAGACTAGAGGCTCTAAGGTGGGATCACTATCGACTGCAGTGAAGATAAATCTTCCTAAAAAAAGAATAGACGATAATCAGGCGTCGAGTTTAATTATTGAGGCGAAGACATCTTATCCTAAAAAACTATGTCTTCATGGAAAACAACATCTTTGCTTACAAAGAACCAGTTTGTGGATGGATCAAAGATACGGTATCCTTTTTGAAGAGTATGATACCCTATGAAAATGTGTCGAAGGCATGGAGACCCATTTTTCTTCGAGGGCCCACAGTAGTAATATAGTACAAGAAGCCAAAGGCTCATCGATGATTAATGTCTGGACGCTTTCCAAAAAGTGATTTGAAGGGAATTCGTTTGTTAAGGACTCAAGTCAACATCTGATTGAATAGGTAAGTTAGCGTAATCACACAATCTCCCAAAAACATTTTTGGAGTAGAGGCTTGATATTTGAGAGCGCAAGCGACTTCTAGAAGGTGAGAATGTTTATGCTCGATAACCTCTTTTATTAGGGATATATGTTCAAGAACTCTCATGAAGAATGTCATGGGAAGAAAAAAGAGATGAGCATTCATGATTAAAGAATTTGGCACGGAGGGACATTTAAGTGCCAAAACTTTGAAAAGGTACACTTAAGTGCCAAAATCGGAGTAAAATTGATCACTTAAATGTCACTCTGGCCAAAATCCGGCCAAATTACTGATGTGGCAATTTCCCGGCGAGATTGGTGCAATATGACGTCGTTTTGCATGCTGATGTGATGAGAAAATGTAAAAACAACGTCATTTTTGCTCTAACGTGTAAATAATTAACATAAAAATTAATTAAATTAAATTTAAAACTAAATTTATTTAAAATATTCTAAAAAATTAAAAAACTTAAAAATAAAAAAGGGGTGGTCGAAGGGAGCGGCGAGGGCTAAGCCCTCGCCGTCACCGCCTCCCCGCCGTCACCGGGAAGGGCCGATCCGATGAGGGTTGCGGTCCTCACCCAGATCCGGCGAGGGCTCGCGGGCCCTCGCCGCCGATCGGTCAGCGTCGCTGGCCCCTGGCTAGGGCCCCGTGACCCCGGTCAATGCTCCCCCCACTGTCACCAGCCCTTCCTAGTGACGGCGGGGAGGCGGCAAAGACCCGCGAGCCCTCACCCATATCTAGGGCAAGGGTCGCGGCCCTCGCCACCGGTCGGCCAGGGGGCCGGCGACCCCCGGCCGACCCTCCCCCTCCGTCATCGGCCCCTCCCAACGGCGGGGGGGGAGGTGGCGGCGGTGAGGGCTCGGCTCTCACCGTCCCCTTTGGCCACCCCTTTTTTTTATAAAGTTTTTTAATTTTTTAGAATATTTTAAATAAATTTAGTTTTAAATTTAGTTTAATTAATTTTTATATTAATTATTTACACATCGAGCAAAAACGACGCTGTTTTTGCATTTTCTCGCACATCAACGTGCAAAACAATGTCGTTTTGCACCAATCTTGCCGAAAAATTGCCATTTCAGCAATTTGGCCGGATTTTAGTCGGAATGACACTTAAGTGATCCATTTTACTCCGATTTTGGCACTTAAATGTACATTTTCAAAGTTTTGGCACTTAAATGTCCCTCCGTGCCAAGTTTTGGCATTCCAGGTATCCTTACCTCATTGATTTTTGATGGGGGAAAAAATAGTGAGGTGAGAAAGGACTCAAGTTTTAGACTGCATTAGTAAAACCCAAGTGGCATGCGTGCAGTCATCGATAATAGTGAGAAATAAGTGAGATCCATCATGGTTTAGGGCATGATATGATCCCTAGATGTTGATGTGGAGAAGGAAGAAAGTAATAGTGGCACGAGATTTACTAGTGGACAAAAGCATACTTGATTGTTTTGCCAAAGGACAAATGCAACATATATGATGAGAAAAAGAAGAATTATGACCCAATCTTTGATGTTAAATATATATATATATATATATATATATATATATATATATATATATATATATATATTGTTGATATTGGTATTCTATGAAGTGTCCTTATTAAATGGAATGCATGAAAAATCAAAATTTTGTGGAAAATTTGCCCAAAAATAAATTCCCTTGGAAATACTACACAAGCCCATCGATTTGCCGGTCAAAAGAACCTGGAAGAAATAAATATCAGAATTGAAAACAACACGAGAAGAATTGTCTTCACAGACCTTTGAAGTAGACATATGATTGTACAGTGTCAATTTTATTGACAAAAGTGACGTTCCCATTTGGGAGACATAGAAACGCAAAGGAATGTGAGTGCTTGTGGATGCGAGAAAAAACACGTTCATCACAAATTATGTAGTCACTAGCACCTAAGTCAATTATCCATGCATCAGTTGAAATAATACTCATTGAGCATATAGAGGTACTTGAGAAGCTAGCAAATTTATCACGATTGTCCTTGATTGATAGGTTGATTATGTTTATCATCTACTTGTATTATAGCATGAAAAGTAGAGAAATTATTCTCCTTCTTTCCTTTACCACTAGCTTTCTATCCGACTTCCAACAAATATTTACAGTGTGATGCAGACGTTACAATAATGACAAAATTTACCTTTACCTTTATTGGAATTTTGTCCATTTCCCTTCTGTGATGACATGGCAAGAGAAGGACCATGTGATGACCCTAAGGCACGTTTGGATGTGGCTTCATCTAGAATGTTTAATCTAGGTGCTAGAAGGAACAACGTGATTCGTCCGATCACGCTTTTACATGTGGGCCGTCCAATCAAGCCTTTATAAGGAGCTTGTGCTCTTCTTCCCCACCAACTCCTAGTGCTGTAGGGATCTTCTAAAACTCTCCATTGTGAGTTCTAACTACAAGTTCTTTCTATTGTGGGGTTGCCTAAGCTATGAGCATCACACTTTCACCTACTCAAATATACTCCAAGGAAGCTAGTCATCGTTTTTCATCATGGGTGGGGAGCGGGTAGACATAGGCAACCGATAAGACTAGATCTGTGGCCAAAATCTGAGACCTAAAATGTAAGTAGCTCTCATTTAAAATGAGTAAAAAACGAGTCATCTTTTCCTTTTCTTTGATGGCCTAGTACTGTTGAAGTGTGGATTGGGGATATTCTAAGAGTCGATTGAAGCATATGATGACAGAGAGGTTTTCTTGCTTCAATTTGGACATTATTTGGATGAGTGAAAATTTTTTTGCCTTGTCGAGCTTTCAATACATTTCTTTATGTTCTCCTACATGGCCTTCACATCCTTTAGGGGATGGTGCTATTTCTACATCCTATATGCATAAATCCATTTTATTTATACTAAAAGATCAAATATCTCCCAATCATTCAATTGTAATTTAAAATGATGACCCCATTCCTTCTTTTTTTTCTATTTCTATCTAGAATCTAATTTCCATTATTAAGCATTTCAAATGTTTTTAGTTTATTAAAGAAATTTTTAGTGTATTCTTAATATTTCTATAACGTTTTACACAATCCATGTAAAAGTATCTCACTGATTGTAAGAAAAAAATAGACAAAATCTTTGATATAGTATAAAACTTAAAAGTTTCACTTGTTGTTATCATCGTAACTTCTATTCTTTGTCTGTCTTATCTCAAAGCTCACATTTTTAATGAACTTTTTATTTTTAATTTCATTAGTTCAAAATATATATCAAGTCCCTTTATTTATTGCATTAAAGAATTTATCTTTTTCCCATACTATTGACAAGATACTTTTACATAAAGCAAGTAAGACTAGGGGTGATGATGGTCCCGGTAGGCGGTTCCTACCTTGGAACCGAAACTGCCCACAAAGGACCGGTTCTTAAAAATTGGAACTGAGACCCACCCATTGGTTTCATGGATCTACCCGGGAACCAAACCACCGATTCCGGGGTGAGTCCATGGAATCGGTCCCTAATCCTTACAAAACTCGTTCGGCCTTATATTTAGGTTAAATTGTGAGTCATTGAATTTGATTAAGAATTGAAAACTATAAGGTAAGATGAATAGACTGTACTCATTAGCTAAATACTTAATTTCTTCAAAGGTCATGGTGTGGTCCTCTTAAGGTTTCTCAACACCAGAAACATGTGGAGAATTAGACTTCACGTTAAAAGTCCTAACCTCCATAGAAGTTAAAACATTGATCGCTTGATTAATCTTTTTTTCAACGTCAACCTAATTTAATCATGGGAATAGCTAAGAAGAGACCTAATTATTCTTTTAAAAGGAGCCATCGGCTCTTATGGACATCTCTAATCAGTTATCTCCTTCCTCTCCTCTTGTTTATTTTGTTTTGGTTGAGGAAGTAAGTAATTGGATTATTAGAATGAAAAAAGGGGGGTTAATCCTAAGGGTGAGCACGGTTCCCGATTTTACCCAAGAACCGGAGAACCACACCGGAGGGTCTGGTTCGGTTTTTGGTTCTAAAGGGACCGGTTCCGGTTCCCGATTCCTTTTTATCTAGGAACTGGGAACCGGTTAGGGCTCCGAAAGAAAGCCCCAAATAAAAAAACCCCTAAATCACTCCATACATTTTCACTTCACAAAACTGAGTTCTCCTATTCACTTCCTCTGCCCGTTGCTGATGTTGCTCACCTTCAATGCCATCAAATGTTGCTCGCCTCACTGCTCAGCCGCTCGTCATTGACGCTGCCGCTGGACGCCGCTCGTCCCCCGGTGGAGGTCACTCACTCGCCCAACCACCCTGACACCGCTCGTCGCTCGCCCAACCGCCCCCCCGACGCCGCTCACCGCTCACCCAGTCGCCTCGACACCGCTCGCCTAGCCGGCCCGACAGGGCTCGCCCCTCGCCCAGCCGCCCCCTAACGCCACTCGCCACTCGCCTAGCCACCTCGACAACGCTTGCCCCCTAACACTGCAGTGCATGGGCGAGATGATGAAGTAAATTATTTGCACTCTTTAGATAATAGCTGCTTTATTAATTTGACCAAATTAAGGGAAAACTCCAACGTCTACTCTTTACAAGCAATAGTTATTGCATTGAAACTTTTTCTCAGTTATGTTTGTTGACACCTAAATTTTGACGATTTAGTTTATTTATTTATTGCATAGGAAATTAGGGGTTAATTTTATTAATTGCATAGCATATAGATTTAGATTGCATTTATTTTGTTATTTGCATATTTTGGACCGGTGGCGGATGAGTTCGAATTAGATGGATCAGGCCCACGAAGCGAGCAGGTTGGCCCAAGCCCGCGTTTTTTAATAATTAAAAATTATCTCATGGGAATATAATATTTTAAAATTTTTCCGAGATATGAATCTTTTTAGATAGGGCGGATGGGTAAAAAATATTGCGATATTGCGATTTATCTTTGCGAGATTTGGATTTCGAGAAAATTTATCATAATCTTGAATTTTTATCAATAGTGATCGGTCGGTGAAAATGTATCGCGGATGTAGATTTGAAGGGGAAATCGAAAGCTTAAAAGCAACCGTGTACGAGGGATTGGGAGGAGCTTCTTAAAAAAAAATTGAGAAAAAGGGAAGAGAAGTTTTGCTTCTGCGCAAAGAGAGAGAGAGAGTGCAAGGAAAAGTCAAAAAAAAGGGGAAAAAGAGAAGGTACAGAGAGAAAGTGACGTGAGAGGGGACAGAGAGAGAAGACGTGAGAGAGAAGTGTGTGCAGCAGAAGGAAAAAAGGGGAAAAGGAGAGCACTGTTCATCGTCTCCTTCGTGCAGCCCTCGCCGCTCGCCCCTCTGCAACTTCCATCCGCGAGGCTTCCGCCACCGTGCGTCCGCCACAGCCGCTTCGTCGGTCTCCCCACGAAGCTCGCCGCGACGACCTGACGCCACGCCTCGCTCACCGACGCTCCCTGCAACCCGCCGATCCAGTTATTGCCGCTCTACAACCCGACGATCCGACCCCCTCACTACCCAACGCTACCACGTCTTAGCCACCGCGACTCTGCCTCTGCAGCAATCGACGCCGCCGCGCCTCCGCACCCGTGAACTCGCCCCGACTTCACGTTAAAAGTCCATTAACCTAGTTTTAGGTAGCGCACCCGAAAAATTGGGTCGCGACAGCTTGGCGACTCCGCTGGGGACTTGTGTTAGAACACTTAGTGGACTTAGGCCAATTTTTCTTTTTCTTTTAAAAATGTTTTTGTTTGGCAGCGAGGATCTCAGGTACGTCCCTAACATTCCTAAGGTGTTAAATGTTCTTGCAGATGGGAGGTATAAGGGGAGTAGTCTTTGCTAACCCCTGTCTTACAGGTTGGAGTTAAGGATGAATGTTTGAATTAAAACTATAGAAGTGTTGCTTGCATTTAAACTGTTGTGCATGCTTTATTGCTTTAGCACCACACTATTTGCACACACAACCTACGGTCGGACCTGGGCTGTGATAGGATTTCTAGGATGGTGTTGAAAATGATACTTCCTCCAAAGTGAGACTGCTATGTAGATGTTGACCTTCTCTTCCCCGAAATTTCTTTCATGGTGTCGAATGTGTTTGTCTATATCCGCGAGACTGTGTGATTATTGGGTATTCCATTCGACTGAGCCGGAGTTAGGGGGACCTGACACGTTAATGCGAAACTGCAACGATCAGATCATCCTCTTAGCTCCACCTTGTTAAGCTATCTAGACAGAAATCGAGCTTCACTTTTCATGCGTGTGTCTATGTGATTGTCATCCATTTTCAGTGAAAGTAAGTTGTTTAAATTCTTCGCAATTTATTTACTTTATTGTAATTTTGTCGGTCCATGACAATTAGGTTTCGTCGCCGGTCTTGTTTTATATGCAATGGGGAAAACCGATGTACAATTCATTTCCACTCCAAAAAAAGAGCTCAAAAGGTGGTTGGAACAATTGGATCAAGATGATCAGAGATATGTGAAAGCCAGAATCGCCCGACTTCTTCCACTATTAGAGATCAACGTCCACTCTGGTGTGATTCAGGCACTCCCTCACTTCTGGTGCCTACAAACTTCCACCTTCATATTTGGTAAGTTTGAATTGACTCCAACACTTGAAGAATATAGTGTCGCCATTGGAATGCCCTTGGAAAATGAACTTGTTAGACCTTCTATCGGTATAGATTCTATTTCTGAATTATCACAGTTTTTAGAAATTGAAGCCGAAGAAGTGAGGAAGGTTGTTAAAGCCAATTGTTATGCATACCCATTTTCATTCTTGGAAGGCTGTTTTTCAAACCGACTGATGATCTCAAAAGCTAGGATTTTCATCTTAGCATTTTTTGGACTAATCGTTTTTCCTTATCGAAAAAATGCCATTAATCCTTCAATTTCATGGGTGGTTAATCGTGTTTGCGATGGGTTGAATTATGTCAATATGGTTTTAGCCGAAACATTTTTGTCATTAACCCGTTTCAAACAAAATGAGGAAAAGACCATGCGGGTCCTCCCCAAACTTTTGCAAATATGGTTTTTCTCCCACATAAGAGGATTTGAGCACCTTATGAAGCAATTTAAGATTGATGATTTTAGGCACCCCATACAAAAGTTTGCGGTCTTAGAACGTTTTTCCCCAAATAAACAGTATGCTCGTTGGATTAATTTTTTGAAAAATCCTAATCCTAAGGCATTCCTATGGCATTCTAAATGGTTCCGAGTAGAGAAAGCTCGTTTCTCACACAAGTATGATGGGCCAATTCCATTGTTGGGCTTTTCTGGTGCAACTTCTTACTACCCGTATAGGGTGGCCCGTCAGTATAAAGCTCTTCAAGAAATTCCTCCGCCACTCAAGATAGAGTTGTTCCAAGTTCGTTTTATTCGAGCAAACTATGACTACTTCAAGGAGATCCAGATGATAATTGCTGCATGGAATGAATGCCACCCAGAGAAGATTTTGGTGCCCAAGAGACTAAAAGGCGAGGAGGAGATTCACCATGCGTCAACATTCTACATCCAACAACATCGGATTTCTGCCACCCTGCGTCCAGTGGTCCCTGATGTGACTGAAAAGCCAACCCAACAAGCACAAATTGAGTATCTTAAGCGGAAAGTGGAAATGATTGAAGCGGAAAGTGGAAATGATTGAAGCGGAAAATGAGAAGCTTCGCAAGGCGTTGAAATCTCGAAAGCATATAAAATGAGACGTCTTGAATTTTGATTCCTAGTTCAATGTTTAGGGACTTTCATTTCTAGCTCAATGTTTTCAATTTTTAGATTCGATGTTTAGGGATTTTGGATTTTAATTCTTAGTTCGTCGTTAGGAAACTTGGTTAAAATTTCAAATAAAATTAGGCGATTAGACCATTGTCATGGGCCATTTTTCCTATCTTGTCATTGGTTCTTACATTACCTTTATCCAATTAGGTTATAACGGATCCGCCACGTTTGCCCATCATCACACGATTAAGAGCTAGAATGGCCGAACAAACCGAAATGCGTGATCGTGTCTCCGCTATGGAAGGCCAACTCCAACAGTTAGTTGCCTCTATGGAGCTTATAACAGCTCAAATCCAATCCCTCCAAGTGAATCCAGCAGCTGCACCCGCTCTTCTAGCGAATCCAGCAGCTGCACCCGCTCTTCCTGAGATAGTCGTCCCGAAGCCGGCAGACAAGGCCCAAACGGGTGAGGATGAGATGCCCGGGTTAGAAGATGATCCATTCCCGATCAATGTGGAAAAGGCTAAGCTTGTCAACATCCCTAAGACGGATCAGGATGAGCGTGTTGTGAAGCTGGAAGAGAAAATGAGACAGCTGCAGGAGTCGCAAAGCTCCCTCCCGTTCGACCTCTCGGTCTACGAGAAGGTCAAAATGCCAAAGAAATTCAAAATGCCGGAGTTCGAGAAATACGACGGGACTTCCTGCCCAAAGGTTCATTTGCAAATGTACCACGTACGCATGGCCCAGTATGTCAAGAATGAGCCTCTCATGATCCAATCATTTCATGCAAGTTTGACTAGGCCCGCCTTGAATTGGTATGTGATGAAAAATGTGAACCTCCTCGACACCTGGAATGAAGTGGCTGACGCGTTCATCAAACTGTACAAATTCAACATGGACATTGCACCTTCCCAAGAAGACTTGGAGCGTATGGAAAAGAAAATGAGTGAATCATTTAAGGAATATGCTGTGAGATGGAGAAACCTTGCGGCTCAAATTACTCCTGAGCCTACCAACAAGAAGCTGATGAAGTTGTTTGTAAAGACTCCCTTCTGAGTTTCGTAACCGGATGGCCAGTACATACATCGAAAGCTTCAATCAGCTTATTCCTGTATGAGAACAAATCGAGATGGGATAAGGGAAGGATGGTTTACTGAGCCATCTAGTAAAAGATTCACTGCCAAGAAGGAGAAGGAAGCGGCTGTGAATGTGAATGTGGCTTTTAACCAAGAAAATGTCAAACGTGCCCCGGCCATCCAAATGAATCCAAGACAACTACAAACTGCTGGCCGTCAATCATTTGCCCAAGCGAATAATAGAAGGCAATTCACTCCTTTCCCTGGGTCTCCATCCCAAGTGCTGACAATCCTCAGAAAGAAAGGTTTGCTTACTAATGAACCAAAGCGTCCCAACCGCGAAAACCTTCGCAGTTATGACCCAATAAAGAAGTGTGATTTATCACAATGGTGAACTGGGACATTCGACTGATGAATGTTTCACCCTCAAGCACCGGATCCAGAGCCTACTGGACACGAAAGCATTTTCATTCCAAACTGCTAAGCCAAATGTCCAGAAAAATCCACTACCAGAGCATGAGGGTACAGTGAATGCTATCCTGGAACCTGAAGTTAGACGGATTAAGAACTCGAAGGTGCATGTGGCAAATGCCTACAATGGACTGGTGAGAGCTGGATATTATCCAGATCAAGAAGGTGTTCCCCTATCACTGATGAAGGAAAGAATTGCCGAAATGGTGGATGATGGCATTATCGTGTATGCTGACCATAACTGTGTAGTTTCCACTATTTCCCATATCATCATCGATTGGGAGGAGGAGCAGGCTGCTCTCGATGATGGTAAGGAAGAAGTAGATCCGTCACTCATGAGATATGCCCCCACTAGAAGATGCAGCGATGAGGAGATTGTGATCGAGATGCCTCAACCATATGAGTATGTCAACAATAAGGCAGTACCTTGGTCTTATGACCTAGATGTTGACCTCGTTACAAGGTCTGGTCGAACCTATGCTCAAAATAATGCTCAACCTGCAAAGCCTATCACTGACGAAGAGGTTAAGGAATTTCTGGCTATGATTAAAGCAAGTGAGTATAATATCGTCGATCAGTTGCGAAAGATGCCTGCTCAGATCTCTTTGCTCGAGCTCCTCCAAACCTCCTCTGTGCATCAAAAGTCGCTGATGAAGGTTCTAAGTGAAATTCGTGTACCCGAAATAGTTGAGGCAGATAAGCTGGAGGATTTTGTGGGATCGGTCCTTCTCAAGGACATGATCGCTTTTTCTGATGAGGAATTCCCTCTTGAGGGTAGGGGGCATAATAAAGCACTTTACATATCTGTCAAGCACAAGGTTTCTCATGTGTCCCAAGTGCTCATCGATAATGGGTCCGCCCTAAACATATGTCCATTGGCCACTCTTCACCGCCTCAAGGTAGACCCGTCCAAGATACATGCTGCGAAGACTTTTGTGAGAGCTTTCGATGGAACGAAGAAGGAGGTGATCGGGGAAATCCACCTTGACGTGCAAATAAGGCCAGTCGTCTTCAACATTCCTTTCCAAGTGTTGGATATCCCTACCGGGTCCAATTTTCTGCTAGGTTGTCCTTGGATACATACTGCTGGTGCAGTCCCTTCAAGTCTACATCAAGCTGTAAAATTTGTGATCGAAAGGAAGCTGGTCACTGTGTATGGTGAAGAAGACCACCGGATTTATCACGAGATGGCTATCCACTATGTAGAGCCGGATTCTGAGCTCGAATCAAGTTACCACTCATTTGAGTTAGTGTCTACCATACATGCTTCTCGAGGTTCATCGCCGCCCACTCCTGAGGTTTCAGATTCTGCCCTCATGGTAGGAAGAGTAATGGTTGGGAATGATTTCGTTCCTGACAATGGGCTTGGAAGAAATGGCTAGGGCATTCGAAACCCCATTGAAGCCCCTCAGAGGTCCCGATCTGCTGGGTTAGGGTACCATGGAAGAGGTGGAGGAAGTTCTGGAAGGCAAAGACGGGGAATGAATAACTCGCCACCTGAGCAAGGGCGAGGGAGGCAAAATTTACCACTTCCAAACATTCATGAGACGTTCCCTGGTCCTCCAATTATGATGCAAGATGAAGTTGAAGTGATGGATACTCTCGGACAGCCAAGTGGGAAGTTCGACTATATGGTGAAGTATTCGGCTCCTCCTAGCTTTTACTTTGATGCCCGCAACATAGTTCCAAGTGGATGGGATGGCATGGATGATCCGACATCTTCAAAGACGGAAAACTCTGACGACACCCTGGAAGGAATTTCAAGCTTGTTCGATGACCTCTTCATTGGACCCATTGATGGAGAGCCTCTGGAAGAAACGGGCCCTGGCCCACAAGAGTAACCCGTTTATCACTTTTGCACATTCCCCTGCGCGGGAATTTTTATTGCTTTCTAGGAATTGTTTTCGATTTCTTCTTTTTCACTTTCTTCTTAGGACTCGAATTGCATTTTCCATTCAATAAATTGTAATTAATTGATGAATTTCAATGAAATTGTAAGTTTTATTCTGAGGGCATGATGAGGTACACCAAACCAGCCCGGTGATGATATACAGCCGATAAAACAAAATCAAAATCTAAGGAGAATTCTGAAGCCTGGGCTTCATCATGCTTTCTCATGTCAAAATGTTTCGAAAAATGCTTTTGCAAAAGAGTTTCAAAAAAAATTTCACAAAAAAATAATAATAAAATATGATTTACCCTGTTTGTCTTTTTGACCCTTCTATTTCATGTTTCAGGGATGATCATATAGCATGCAAAGGTGTGGAAATGGTCCAATCTAATGCAACAAGTGCTGATAATGATGATCCTGAAGATTCGATTGAGGATTCCATTGACGTGCAACGTAGTTGGGAACAACATGAAAGAAACAAGGCTCTTACGTCCGAGCAAACTATCACTATTAATCTAGGTGATATTGAAGAAGCCAAGGAGGTGAAAATTGGAGCAAATCTCCCCAAAGATGAAGCCAAGCACCTGACTCAACTACTGAAGGAATATCAAGACATATTCGCATGGACCTACGCTGATATGCTTGGGTTAAACCTGTCAATTGTGGAACACTATTTGCCTATTAATCCGGATGTGCCACCTAAGAGGCAGAGGTTGCGGAGGACTAAACCCGAGCTCTCAAAGAAGATAGAAGAAGAAGTGATGAAGCTTTTGAAAGTCGGATTCATTGAAGTCTCGCAATATCCTGAATGGGTAGCAAATATCGTGCCGGTGATGAAGAAGGACGGTCGGGTTCGAGTTTGTGTCGATTATCGGGATTTGAACAAGGCTAGCCCAAAAGATGACTTCCCACTATCTTACATAGATGTCATTGTTGATAGTACTGCCGGATTTGAACTATTCTCATTTATGGATGGTTTTTCTGGGTACAATCAGATAAGGATGAAGGAGGAAGACAAAGAAAAAATTGCATTTATCACTCCGTGGGGGACCTTTCATTATAAGGTCATGCCCTTTGGACTCAAGAATGCAGGGGCAACTTACCAGCGAGCTATGGTAGCACTATTTCATGACATGATGCATCAAGAGATCGAGGTTTATGTTGATGATATGATCGCCAAGACTCGACCTGGGAAAAGCCACGTCGAAACCTTGAAGAAGTTGTTTGATCGACTCCGTGAGTTCAAGCTTCGTCTAAACCCCACTAAATGCGTGTTTGGAGCAACATCTGGTAAATTACTTGGATTCACCATGAATAGTAAAGGGATTGGGATTGACCCGGCTAAAGCTAAAGCCATATGTGAGCTGCAACCTCCATCAACAGTGAAAGAAGTCCGAAGTCTTTTGGGCAGATTGAATTATATCACTCGATTCATTTCCCAACTTTCCGAAACTGCCAAGCCATTCTTCAAGCTCCTGAAAAAGAATGCATGAGTCAAATGGGATGATGAGTGTCGAAAAGCATTCAACAAGTTGAAACAGTACTTGATGAATCCACCAATTCTTGTCCCGCCATCACCAGGGCATTCTCTGATTCTCTATCTCACCATTCATAGTGAGTCTTTGGGTGCGATGTTGGCACAGGAAAGTCCCGTCGACAAAAAAGAACGAGCCATTTATTACCTGAGTAAAAAATTCACCGTGTCAGAGCTGAAATATTCTGATATGGAAAAGACTTGTGCTGTACTAGAGTGGGTATTACATAAATTGAGACAGTACACACTGCATTACCAGACATTCCTTATAACTGAGAACGATCCTATCAAGTATCTACTTGATCGGCCAGCTTTGGTGGGTAAGTTGGCTAAATGGAAATTTTGATTTCAGAATTTGATGTGCAATATATGCCACAGAAGTCGATTAAGGGTCGAGTGATCGCTAATTTATTGGCTGAGAATCCAGAAGTCTCAAATAATGATGATCGTTCCTTGGATGACCGTATCTTGAGTATAAATGAAGATTCATGGACAATGTTCTTTGATGGAGCCGTGAACTTGCGGTTTCGGCACCGGGCGTTTTGATATCCCTAGACGGACAAAGACATCACCCAAGAGCTGGCGAAACCGATATTCCCATGCACTAACAATACAGCTGAGTATGAAGCTTGCATCCTCGGGCTTCAAGCTGCGATCGAGATGGGTGCAGCCAAATTAAAAGTGTTCGGGGATTCCGCGTTGATCATACTGCAAACCGTAGGTGAATGGAAGACTAAGGATGCTAAATTGCTCCCATATCACAAGTACCTAGAAGATTTGATCAAGGAATTCGATGAAGTTTCATTCGAATACTTATCGAGGTCTCACAATCAATTTGCAGATGCACTCGCAACTTTATCATCTATGTTGCAAGTCACCAACGGATTAGAAGTTGAGCCATTGAAGATAAAGGTTCTGCCAAGACCGGCTTATTGTATGGTGGTGACAGAAGAGTCTGACGGAAAACCATGGTATTACGATATCATGAACTACATCCAAAAAAAAGGATTCTCCCAGGGAAGTACTCCAGCTAATAGAAAGTACATCATGAAGATGGCCTCAAAGTTCTTCGTCAGTGGTGAGAATTTGTACAAGAGATCTTATGATTCAATCTTGTTGCGGTGTGTGGGTGCAGCTAAAGCCACTCAAATCATGCAAGAAGTTCACGAAGGAGTATATGGCCCTCATATGAATTGACACATGCTGGCTAAGAAGATCATGAGATTAGGCTATTATTGGCTCACGCTAGAAGGTGACTGTATTCAGCATGTTCGAAGTTGTCATCGTTGCCAGGTCTATGGTGATAAGTAAATGTTCCTCCAACTGTGCTGCACCAGTTTTCCGAGCCATGGCCCTTCTCAATGTGGGGCATTGATGTGATCGGCCCAATAAATCCAAAGGCTTCCAATGGGCATAGATTCATTTTAGTGGCCATAGACTATTTTTCAAAATGGATTGAAGCTATGTCATTTGCAAGTGTCACTGCTCGCAATGTTGCGAAGTTCATCAAACGTGACATAATTGCTCGCTATGGTGTCCCTGAAACAATTATCACTGATAACGGGACAAATTTGAATAACAAGCTTGTTGATGAGTTGTTCAGCAAGTTCAAGATCAAGCATTTGAATTCGTCCCCTTATCGCCCTCAAATGAATGGGGCTGTTGAAGCAGTCAATAAGAATATTAAGAAGATCTTGGCTAAAACAGCCGAGAATTATCGAGATTGGCATGACAGATTACCCTTCGCACTGATGGCGTATTGGACATCGATTCGTACTTCTACCGGGGCAACTCCTTTTGCGTTGGTATACGGCATGGAGGCAGTTTTGCCTGTGGAAGTGGAGATCCCTTCCCTAAGAGTATTATCCCAAGTGGAATTATCTGAAGCAAAATGTTCGCAACAAAGACTTGAACAGTTAAACTTGATCGATGAGAAAAGACTGAAGGCTCTCTGCCATGGCCAAACATATCAACAGAGGTTAGCCAGATCCTTCAATCGGAAGGTACGACCGAGACATTTTGAGGTAAATGATCTTGTTCTAAGGAAGTTGTTACCAATTTTTCCAGATCCTGGGGGCAAGTTTGCTGTACTTCCTGGAGGCGCCTTAATCTTGGTTGAAATGGATGGTCGTGAGTTTTCCACTCCAGTTAATTCAGATGATGTCAAGAAATATTACCCATAATAGAATTTGCAATGTCATGTTTTGAATTGCAAACATTTTATGATGAATAAATTATCTCATTGAGTTACAAATTCAATTGTCCACATTAGTTGCAAATATCGCATGTTTTCCTTGATGAATTGTGTGAGATGGATTGAATGTATGAAATGGGATACTTTGGAATGATGAAAGGCAAACCCTATTCCATACACTGACCCCCAGTGAGTTGTGTGGAAAAATTCCATGCCTATGAGGAAAAGGGTGATCTCGCAAAGGGTACGTCAACCGAGGTGATGAGAGGCAGTTTCTTCTGCTACCCAAAACACTACAAGTATATCCATTGTTCAGCCCTTTGAGCCCACACACATGAAGAGCTTTTTAAATTATCCCTGTTAAGAATCGTCTCATACTGGGACAAGATTTGAAATGAATGATAGGAATTTTCTTACTCACACTTGCATCAATCTTCGAGTATTGCTTTTACAGTGTGACTTGTATGATAATTTAAAGTGCCTTAGGACGACGAAGAGCAGTTCTTTCTCTATCCTATACACTTTATCCATTGCATAGCCCCCTTGAGCCTATGAATTCATTTCACATTAAACCCAGTTGGTGATCATCCCCCACACTGGGGCAAGGCAAGAAAAATCGAACCACTCAAGTAGCATGGTTTACAATGCTAATAAAAGATGAAAGGTTGTGCAAGTCCAAAGAAAATAAGTGCAAAAAATGGGGCATGAAAAAGCAGTGTGCCTGGTAAAAGCAAGGCCAATGCCCAAAGGAAAAAATCAAACACTTGATGAAGTGAGTCGTATCTCCAACAAGATGGTACCCAAAAAATAAAAAAAACTCAAATGTTGTGATGTTGCAATCAATGGAGTTATGATGTGAAGAAAATCTTCGACGATGGAGAGGAAAATTGTTGGAAATGTCAAAATGATCACCAACTTTGATCCCCTAAACACTTTTTGAGACGAATGATCCTTTCATCTCTCAACTCATGAACCCAACCTACATTGCGTCCCTTACAAAGTCTCTTCAGATTAGGGCATTTGAATTAATGTAGAAGTTCATATGTTTGAAAGCATCGCTTGAAGAAGTGCGAGTAAGATAATTTCTGCTTCATTTCTCATGTTTCTTGGCTTGTAAACCCCAAGATAATTGCGGAATATCACTTATTTTTTCAAAAGCCTCGACTCAAAGAGTCTCCTTTGTTAAACCGTTGACCAAGCCTATATTACGGTCCCTGTTAAAGACCTCTCAGATTGGTAAGGTCGTACCACTTGCGAGATTGCTCGAACCCTTGTTTGGCATGATGATGGAAAGATATAGTGATTGTCAAAAATCCTGCATCAAATGTCAGGATAAAACAACCCATTTTAATGAGGATGAGTAAAAGTCCTTTCAGACCAAGAGGTTCCCCATTTGACACATCCATGACACTCATATGTTCAGATTGAAACATGTTTTGTGAAATCCTTCCCAATGGAAATTAGGTGATGCAGGCTTGATATAAATCACAACGCATGAACCTCCCTTAAATTAATGCATATTTGTGATCACAAATGCATATTGCTTCTCTTATGACCATGTTTTGCAGAAGACATTTCCCCCAAGAACAGAGATAATACCAGGTAAGTATATCTCTATCCATATCTTAAATACTTGTCATTGTGCAGGTATTCCCTTTTGAAAACACCGACACTCGATTGAGCTGTCCTCCAAAGATTTTCCTCCAGATTCAATCTGATTAAGGCGACCGAAGAAAAGTTCGGGTCCTGGTCAGATAATCTATGCCGCAACGTTAGGCGACCGAAGAAAGGTTCGGGTCCTAGCCAAGCAAAACCTCAGTTTAGGCGACCGTAGAAAGGTACGGGTCCTAGACAACCCTATTGCTCTAACAGGCGACCATAAAAAGGTACGGGTCCTAGACAACCTTATTGCTCTAACAGGCGACTATAGAAAGGTACGGGTCTTGGAAAGCAATTTCCCCATTCAGGCGACCGTAGAAAGGTACGGGTCTTGGAAAATCAGTTTTCTTTTGTCAAGGCGACCGTAGAAAGGTACGGGTCCTAGACACAACCAAACGCTGCCCTACTAGGCGACCGTAGAAAGGTACGGGTCCTAGGAAGGTAGTCTCTTCGTTACTATTTTAGGCGACCATAGAAAGGTACGGGTCCTGAATATGTAACACCAACTATCTTGAATCACTCTACCCTCCTTGAAGGTAAGATATTCCAGGTAGGTTCCTTTACCATTTGCATACAAATTGCATTTCAAAATTTTGACATCTCAGTCTGGATCTGGATGTCTCAATTCTCTTCGTTGAACATTTCACTCTGGATGTGAATGTTCTTCAACTTTCCTCATTATACCTTAGTCTAGATCTAGGTATTTCGAGCTTCTAAAATCATGATATCTCTGTCTGGACCCGGATGTCTTGATTAATTTCATCTAAACATTTCACTCTGGATGTGAATGTTTGTCAATCCTTTTCATTATACCTTAGTTTGGATCTAGGTATTTCGAGCACAAAATCTTGATATCTCAGTCTGGATCTGGATGTCTCAATCTATTACCTGTTACGCTTTTCAAGGAACCTGAGTGAGAGTTGGGTACTTGTGGAGTAAATAGGGATTTATCATGTACCTCAAAATGCTTTACCGCATTGACTGGTAAGTAACTGTAGGTACGTTCTTTCCTTTGACATCATGCATTTGCATTAGCATTTTCATGCATCATATTAATTGCATTTTAAAATGGAATTCATTTTCCGAAAAAAAATCAAAAAATCAAAAATCAAGTCATTCAGTGCATGTGCATGGTCAAAATTTAGGTTTCAATTTGTCTTTGAATGCAACCTCTACGAGCTCACTTTCAAAGAGGGGCAGCCGTTGACACCTAAATTTTGACAATTTAGTTTATTTATTTATTGCATAGGAAATTAGGGGTTAATTTTATTAATTGCATAGCATATAGATTTAGATTGCATTTATTTTGTTATTTGCATATTTTGGACCGGTGGCGGATGAGTTCGAATTAGATGGATCAGGCCCACGAAGCGAGCAAGTTGGCCCAAGCCCGCGTTTTTTAATAATTAAAAATTATCTCATGGGAATATAATATTTTAAAATTTTTCCGAGATATGAATCTTTTTTAGATAGGGCAGATGGGTAAAAAATATTGTGATATTGCGATTTATCTTTGCGAGATTTGGATTTCGAGAAAATATTTATCATAATCTTGAATTTTTATCAATAGTGATCGGTCAGTGAAAATGTATCGCGGATGTAGATTTGAAGGGGAAATTGAAAGCTTATCTCTTACCCCTATAAAAGCAACCGTGTACGCGGGATTGGGAGGAGCTTCTTAAAAAAAAATTGAGAAAAAGGGAAGAGAAGTTTTGCTTCTGCGCAAAGAGAGAGAGAGTGCAGGGAAAAGTCAAAAAAAAGGGGAAAACGAGAAGGTACAGAGAGAAAGTGACGTGAGAGGGGACAGAGAGAGAAGACGTGAGAGAGAAGTGTGTGCAGCAGAAGGAAAAAAGGGGAAAGGAGAGCACTGTTCATCGTCTCCTTCGTGCAGCCCTCGCCGCTCGCCCCTCTGCAACTTCCATCCGCGAGGCTTCCGCCACCATGCGTCCGCCACAGCCGCTTCGTCGGTCTCCCCACGAAGCTTGCCGTGACGACCTGACGCCACGCCTCGCTCACCGACGCTCCCTGCAACCCGCCGATCCAGTTATTGCCGCTTTGCAACCCGACGATCCGACGCCCTCACTACCCAACGCTACCACGTCTCAGCCACCGCGACTCTGCCTCTGCAGCAATCGACGCCGCCGCGCCTCCGCACCCGTGAACTCGCCCCGACGCCGTGCTAACGCTGTTCGGAGTCTTCCGCCAGCGATGCCCTATGCCGGAGACCCTAACGCCGGTAGCTTAGATCGCGACGCCCCTATTCCGTCGTTTGTCCTTGCTACTCGGGTGCTGCCCCTTTTCTGCTGGTGTGCACTCGCCGGAGTTCCCCTTGCCAGACCGACGACTTGCTGCCCTTGAAGATCCACGAGCAAGCCGGGCTTTAGGAAAAAAAACAAAAGGAAGATAAAGGAAAAGAAATTAGGTAGTTTTATTTTTCTTTTTCTATTTATTTCATTTATTTCTTTTAAGTTTAGGAGTGATCTTTATTTTATGGATTTTGTAGGCATTATCCACAGGATATTCCCTAGAATTATTGTAATTACTAATTTGATCCGTAAGATCTCGGATCATTTTTTTATTATAATAATTTCTGAGATTTGTCGATAGTATTTTAAGTGTTGAATCAATATAACTATTAATTTGATCCCTAAGAATTCGGATCAGATTTTTAGTTATTTTGAACTCTTTGTCGCGATAATTAGGGTTAGGATAATCATTAATTTGACTTGTGAGACAACAAGTTATTTTTTCGATTATTTTGATCCTTCATTTGATTGGATGCCTTGATTAGTTTAGATTTAATGTTTAGTTGATAATTGCTTGTTTTTTTGAAAACCACTAAAAAATCTAAAAATATTTGAATTAGGATTCAATTTGTTTTGGAATATTTCTTGTTATCTTGCATATCTAGAATAGGGATTTTATTCCGAATTTAGAAAAATATAAAAACAAAAAGTGCATTCATTTAGGTTGTTAGTTTTATCATTATTTGAATTGCATGTGAAATTTTAATTTCGAAATTAATATAAAAACACAAAAATCATCATGCATATATCATGTTGAATTAGGGCATTCTTTGCACGTCATTGCATATTAGATAAATTGCATGTTAGATTAAGATAATATCTTAGTCTAAATTAGGATTTAATGTGACTTAATCCTTAGTTTAAGTTAGATAGAATTTTAATCTAGCTTGATCATTTTTGCATTTTTAAAAAATAGAAATATCAAATGCACGTCATTTAGGTTTTATTAGGTTCATTTAATTAGAACTTCCTCGTCATTAGACTAAGTCATTTAATAAATGTCGCGTGACATATAACTCACATATTAAATTGTATGTTGCGTGTCATTTTAGTATGTCATTGCATCGCATTACCTGTCATTAGAATTAAGTCATTTGATTAATTTAGATTGCATATTTAATTGTTGCATTTCTTTAATTTCAAATTTCATGGAAAATATAAAAGAATTAGAATGAATTCATCTCATGCTTTAGGATAGATTGCATGCCTATTGATGACATACAATTTTGGTCATGTTATCATATTATTTCATATTAGATTATTAACATGCATCGCATGATTTTCATTAAGAAAAGCGAAAACAAAAATTAAAATTGCGTGTTAATTAGAAATCATATTTAGGATGGTTGATGTGAATTCTGATTTAATAATGCAGATGCTTTCGTCGCTTCGAAGTATGTTTTGCATTATTTAATTGCTTTCTTGAGTGTTAAATTGGTGGTATATGCACATGTATGATCACCTCACATGTTAGAAAGTTAAATTAAAATCAATTCAATTGCCAAACATTTTCTTGAAAATGAAATAAAAAGGTACCAAAAGGGCACTAGGATAGTCTGGTGTAACCAAGTCCCTGTATCTTTAGTCTCTGGTTCGTAGGAGTAAAGTAATTCTCCCATTATTTTACTTAGGTGTCTAATCGACCTACCATAAACTGATTAGTGACGACTCCTAAATAAAGTCAATTTGCATGTTAAGAAATTTGAACCTAAGTCGCGAATTGGTATGGGCTTAGGAGAGCCCGAGCTAAGCTTAAAAGCTTAGTAGTCCATTAACCTAGTTTTAGGTAGCGCACTCGAAAAATTGGGTCGCGACAATGTTCTTTCTCTTAATGTGAATACTACAGTTTGTCTCCTCATAAGTGTCCCAATTCTACCCACGATAGAATGCTTGAAGTGTCACTTGTTTCTTAGAGTGCCCAATATGTCGTACAACCGAACGTCTTGCATGCTTTTTCTTGTTAATTTGGAGTTCTTGACATAGTTTGTTTCACCACCTGTTGATTCTTCCAGGTTCTTGCTGGAAGCTACTTCTCTGTGGCAAGAGCACTTGTGGGTCTGCTAAAACCAGGGAGGATGAGCATGTTTGGGACGCTGCTAATAATCTAGGGTCTTGTCAAGGAGGGCATCTTGGGAAAGCCTATGAATGTGGATCCTGCAAAGGCAGTCATGTTTATCCTACAATGTTGCTTGCATTGATCTGTGCCTTGTCATCCATTAAATATGATGTGAAGAAGGCCATGAGACCTACCGCTGCTTGAACAATTGCAAAGCCACTGCAGAGCTCATCAAAATCTAAGCTGAAATGAGATGAATTGTAAGCAACAATTCTGTTGAGGATGTCACTCTTTTTTTGTTAGGATTCTTGTTGTCAAAATTTTTGAAGAGTCTCACGTCAACATATGGATCTTCAGTCCAACTTTTATAATCAATTGAATTGTGAGTTTTATATGGCTTGTTGGGTATGTATGCCTTTTATGACCAAGCAATCTCTCTTCACTCTTACTTCTGATTCATTCGCACAAGTGAGTAGGTTTTTGTTGAACTCACAATTTAGCAGACTAAAGTAAACAATAATAATTACTTATTAAGATTCAGAGAACAAAGAGCAAAGACAAAACTGGCTTTACCTGAGGGAAGTTGACTCCCAACTGTAATCCCTATCTGTCAAATTCATCTTCAAAAACTCACGTTTTACTGCTTATGCCCAATTTTAGCCGCAAAGTACATTTTCCTTGAGCATCATTAATAGTTTTCATGCCATGTCTACTTCCTTCTCAACCTCAATGGTCACATGTTTTTCTTTTCCCACTTGGGAATTCTGAGCTCTTATGCAAAGTCGGTAGTGATGCGCATGTTAAGGCTCTTTTTCTTTCCCACTTGCTTATTCTCCATTTCAGGCAATATATGCTTAAATTGGTGGTCACATGCACATTAAGACTTTTTGTCCCTAAATGACCCCTACATGTCCTGTTGAGTTTATTAGTGCTGCAAAGCTACAGAACTTCTGTGATTCGCAAGCGCTTGTTCTACCGCCAAAGAACTTATATGAATAGTGGTGATGGAGAAAGGGAAGATGTACTTACAACTCAATCAATTTGCCAAGGGGGTTTCGTATGTTTTAGTTTCTTTCACATGCTTAAAAGGAACGTCTCTGAATTTTTGTGTTGAGCTTTCTGCAGAATATTCCAATTATGATAGTCATGAAGGCAATGGGAATGGAAAGTGATCAAGAGGTTGTCCAAATGATCGGCAGAGACCCATAGATATAGTGCCATACTTCTTCCATCGATTGAGGTATGTGTTTGGTCAAGGAAAATTTTTTATGCTTTGGTTTGTCTCCTTCCTTCTTTGTTATAGTTAAAATCTGAAAATGAAAAAAAAAAAAAAAACCTGTTGGAACCTAAAACCGACCCTAAAACCTGTGACAAGGTAGGTTCCAAGTTTTAGGTTCCAAAAAATGATGAACCTGTACCCGAGGGTAGGTTTCAAGTTCCAGACGGAACCGAACCGGAACTGGGAACAGCTCACCCCTAGTTAATCCTATTACATACCCAAGAGACCAAATTAGTCAATAATGTCTAATAAATATATTTGGTAGAAAAATTATAAAATAATTAAGTAATTGAAATGGAGTTTCTTTTTTTAATATATATATATACCGATCCGGTCCAGATGGATGGGCAAGTGGTTTCGCGCTTAGAATCGGGAACCGGATTGGTACTCGCTGATTCCACTGAATTAGAGTCGAGAACCAGAGTGACCCCATGTGAACCTTCAGTTCCGGTCCGATCCGGTCTAATTCCAGGCAATTCCCGATTGTTTTGCACACCTTTAGGTAAGACATTACATTACATGTATATATTTATGCAAAAGAAAACTAATAAAAATGGGTATGAATACACAACAAGAGTGAAATTTTATAAACAAGTAATGTGTTCAAAGTTGTCTATGTTAAATTTTTGTTAGATTTTGCTTGACTATTTATCCATACATTTGCTCAACAATGTAGAAAAGAACTAGGTTTCTTGGAAATTTCTCAACAAAACTAATTTGTATAGAAGTAAATACTAACAATGAAAAAAAATCCTTTAATATACATGAGATAACTATAATAAACAGAAACTAAACATATGAAAAATTATTAATTATAGTAACTAAATACTACATATAAATAAAAAGAACTATAAGAAAATAAAAGTAAATGAATTTGGGATTATCATATTAGGTTTCAATTTAATAATTGATGGCAATTTTGTCTTTTTAGTGAAAATTAGGTGAGTTTAGTTATATAGAAGATGGAAATAGCGTCATCCTACTTAAAAGGGAAATAATGTTTGGAGGTTAGCGATCCATTTGCCAAAGTTGAAGGAAAAGTGAGGCAAAAAAGGAGACTAAAGTTGTAATTTATTAATTATTACATTATAATTGTCGGAATATGGCCACTCGAGAAAAATTATATTTCTTTGACCATAATAAATTTTTATCGTTTAGCTATGACCAGAATGATGACCTAATTTTTTTTAATGATCTAATTAACAAGAGAATTTTGGCCCAAAATAGTATTAAACCATAGCTAAAAAAAATGGATTTTGAGATCTAAAGATTGCACACTGATACGAGCACTAGCGAGGTGTGATGTGAACATCTTTCTAATTTATTTTTCCGGGCGAAAGATGTGTCACATAATGCTCATAATTCTGCAAAAATTGACCCGCCTCCTTCCACCACTGTCAATTCACTTTAAAGACCATTAGTTACCTGAGCTAAAAAAGGCGATCTTTTTTAAGTCCCACTAGCCAACTTTAATGACGATACAGCCAACAAATAATGGAAAAATACCCAGAAGGTGAGAGATCTCTATCAATGACTTTAAGACTGACATTGGACTTAGACTTCATTTATCTTGTGAAAAATAAGTAGTTCAAAAAATATTTTGTTAAAATAACCATTAATATAATTAATTAATTTATGAAAAATACTTGGAAAATGATAGATCTCTATCAATGTACGATTTCTATATCGACACTTTGAATTCAAATAATTAAGGATGCTTTATATCATGAAAGAGTTGAACACAATGAAAGAAAAAGAGCATGGGAGGGAGATATTTAAAATGGTATCAAACGAATTTATGTTCCAGAAATATAGAAATTTTGTCTTAGTAATCAAATGCGTATATTTACTCAAAAACTCATTCAGGAAATAGAAATAAAAAATTTTACCATAATAAAATGGTTATCATTCGTATCATTAGTGTTAGTGACTTAAGCCAGTTACCCAGACAACAATTTCTCTCATCGTGGGTTGAACGGACAAAAAAGCAGGAAAATCAAAAAGTACTGTGATAACAATATTATTTTTATTGTTATAATAACAGTAATAAAATCTCCCAAGTTGGGGGAATCTTCTATGAATCTTTGACCAAGAAAAGGTTGATTCTTTGTCGTGTACATAGCGGCAATTTTGCAGTGATAAAAGGGAAGTGCGTCTTGGAATTTAGCAATTATAAAAGGTAAAATAAACAGCTCGCGACAAGGGCCAAGGGGAGTGGCTGACAGTCGGAAGAAGATTTAAGTCATTGAGATTTGCCGGGAACTTTATTTGGGCTTTATAAATTGCTTTAAAGTGGCTTTACTCAATGATTTCGTGTTACATAATTCTCATTCAGCTGGTCCAACCTTGGACTAGGGTTACTCCATTCAATTCGACGAGACAAATGCGACAATCTGTCCATATATGTAAGTTGAAAGTGAGGCTTATCTCACGGTTCGCTTTTGGTTTTCCCATTTATCCCACATCTACATATTACTGTAGTATTGTAATGCGGTTTAACTTCAAAAAGAAAAATGTCAAATTACCTAGAGAAAAAGATAAAAAGGTTACAAAAAAAAAAAAAGAGGGTTAACTGTCTATCTCCCACTAAAAACTCCGGTCGGTGTGATAACAAACGCCATCCTTGTCTCGCTTTCTTTTTCTAAATTATGAATATATCTCTTTGATAATTGAAAGAATATTGAATTATTCATTTAACATTTGCCTTCTTGGAGACTAATGCAAGAATAATCTGATAGCTCCGAAAAATTTCAAGCATAATATGTTTCATGAAAAAGCTTTCCCTTAGACGATTGACCTATTTTGATCGTGGTCGGGTTAGGAGTGAATCTATAATTTAAGAGGCCGGTTTGAATCCTTACGAGAGGATGATAGGGGCAAAAAGGGAAGGAAAAAAGGCTTTGGGTTTGAAGGAACTGTAAAAAAAAAAGAAAAAAACTTCGTTTTAATTGAATCCAACCGGATAGTAAAACATCGACACATCAAAGACAAATTTCCCCGAGGACATGGGTGAAATTGCAGTAACATCCCATCTCATGCTTCCCCTCATTAAAATGAGCCGTACACTACCCTTTACATAAGCTGGGCCCGACTATTCTTTATACTCGATTGAGGCCCAGACTACATGTGGGCCTTTCATTCTTAGAAAGCCCAATAAGTAGCCAAGGCAACGACAAGGAGAAAGCGCCCAACCTAGAGGGAGGGAGGGAGGGAGAGAGAGAGAGAGAGATTTCCATAACATAGAAACATTGCCATTATACATTGGCTGAGAGCACCATCAAAACGATCCTGGACAGAGAGGCTAGAGCAAATTCAACTTCTTTGTATTATGCCATCACAAGCCAAGGCTGTGTGTTTCGTTTCGATAGCACATTCACCAAGCTAACAAAAAAAAAAAAAAAAAAAAAACACTTGACCCTCGAAACAAATCACAGGGCCGAATGCTTGCGCGCTGCAGATGGCTTAAGCGTCGTGAGCTACGAGCGAGGTGGGCTAGGAGGCGGAGGAGGAGAGTAGAAGTAGAACCACGTCGGGGGAGGCGGCGGTACACGTGCATGAAAATGTGGAGGTGGCTTAGGCTTCAACGGTGATGGAGGGGTTGAGCAAAGGCAGTGGCGACCATGGCGGTGGCGGAGGGGGCGGCAAGGTGATTGGGCTGGGCAAAGGGCTTGCGAGTTAAGGAGCAGGAGAAAATTAAGCAAGAGCAGGAGATAAACTAAGGCTAGAGGGGTCCTCATGACATATGAGTTACCAACCCAACGGACCGATGATTTTCTTATGGAGCACTGGCTATACATGACCCATTTATATAGGATATTGGAGATTAGGTAATCGTTCGAGTAATGCTGGGTAAAATTAAATTAGTATATTAAATTATTAAAAAACAAGTGATGCGGTCAATTGTCTATGAGAATTTAAATAAGTAGATCACGTCGAACGAATAATAGAAATGTAACCTATAATTTAATGAATTTGATTCTGTGATTTTTTTATTAGAGTTCATATGAAGGTTACAGGTGAACAGCACATGCATTAACGCACAGTCCACATAACCGGCTGAGCCTCTCTTTTTTTTTAAATATTCCCGAGAGCTTGACTTGCGACTCCATTTTGCTATTATTGTGACAAATCACTTTTGACTTTTTAGTCAGTGGGTATCCTTGTCTTGGCCATTTTGGTCTACCCTCTTTTTTTCCTTTTTTATTTTTTTTTTTTATTTTTTCATTAATAAAATAAATAAAAAGGGTGAGAAGGGAGGAGCAAAGTCGTTAATCTCTCCAATGTTATCATAAACGTTCCATACCCGCGATTGAAATATTTCGTTTGACTCATCATTACTGCTCAATTTGAGCGAATTTATTGTTGCCGCCACCGAATGTAAGTTGAGATAAAGCCAAAGTTGGTTAAAGTTTAGTGCCCGAGCTGCACCTATACCACAGACGAATCAGGATTTCTTGAGAATGAGGAGTGTCCAGAGAATTCAAACACGTGACTTATCCAATTTGACCTACCACCTAGGTGGTTTTTCATTTACCTATTTGGATGGCAGTCTCTGGAAAATGAAATTTTACAAGAACCAATGCATTCGTTAGGTCGCCGGCTATACTAGACCATTGCCGATCACTTTCCAAAACAAATTATCCCGTTTGTCCTAACACGAGGCGCATACAACCCGTCCTGCGTCTAGAAAGAAACGCTTCTAAACATTTCCTAAATTCTTTATTACTGCTGCCACCATGAGAGTTGCTCTTCCTCCGAAATCAAACCAGTGACATTAGGCATCAACAACCGTCCCGTGAATCACACGTCCTGCAATGAATCGATGAATTCCACAAGCTACAAGGGGAGCCACCTGCTTCATAAGTCGCTCGTTATCACAAGCTCATTGCATATTCAGCCAGACGATGTTGTTCGATGTACTCGCCCCAGGAGCAGCGGCGACTTAAGAGATTTGGAATTCGAGAAAGTATTTTGGCACACGCCTAGTTAGCCAGTAGAAATCAAGAGGATTAGACAAAATACAGGTCGCATATATACATGGCCAAAGATACCACCACTTCCCTCGTCAGCAATAGTTCTTCGAGTAGGACACAGACGCAAAATTCTAAGTTGTCTAGTTATTGATCATATATCTACATCACGGTCTCTATACTACCAAAAAGTACCCTCTATAACTTAGATATAGTCCATAACTAAGCAATGCAGGGAAAGACGGTCCATAGACTGATACATATATATTACAGAATTCGCTGCACAAAGGGAAGAGGAGTCCCGTAAATAGCTCTCGGTTAGCGTGAATACGTTAGACTAGGATCTCACAATCCTCTCCCAGTCACTTGCAGACGGTCTTCAGTTTCTTTGCGGCCTGAACGAATCCCACAATAACCTGCAACTCGTCCATTTCCTGCGCGCCATGGAAAAGATGCAAGAAAGAATTGGTAATTCGGCTAAGAAAGATGGCAGCACAAATCCAAGTTTTTCAAAGACCAGGGAACTAGCGATCGACGGCAGGCTCTGGAGATTTCTAGCGATCAAATTAATTCGTTTATTCAATCTTTTTGCAATGCCAGTAGGCATTTATTACCAAATAGTCTTCAAGAACATAGAGCTTAGGTCATGCCGCAATTACATACACAGTCTGATGCATGGAAGAGTAAGTATACCTGAGACATGAAATGTCTTTGAACAACATCGATGAGTTGCTCTTTTGATGGGTTGGGTACAGCATCCACCTGGAAAAGGCGGCAGGCGTGTTAGTTAGCGAGACAGTGAAAGTCAAACGATTACGGACTTTTCCGCAATTAAAAAAAGAAAAAGAAAGAAATTTCGATAGACAAAGCAAATAGGAAAAGAATAGAAAAAGTCTCACGAGATTGAAGTGGCGCCAATATCTCCATAAAGCAGCCATCTCCAATTTGCTGAGGTCAACTTTCTGGACAGTGGGTGAGAGGAATAGGAAAAAGAAATAATCATTAAACAACGACTAGTGGAGAATACCAAATGCAATATAAAGTTATTGCTTTGAAAGGCTGGAGGATACAAACAAGAGACGGTGCAAGTGAGAGGCATTGGAGATCGTACCGTGGACCCACGGGTAGAAATTGATCCCTTAGATTGTGAATCACAAGAATGAGTCCTGCTCATGGTCTTGTGGTATGATCCAGATGATTTGTGCACTCGATGCCTTGATCTGTGGGACTTTTGAGTGTCATCGGATGCTAGAACAAGAGCAGCACAAGCACAATCATAAAGGGGTCGTGGGGCATACCCAAAAATAAAGTGGAATAAGGGAGCTTTCAGCAATAGTAAAAGCAAAAGACGAAAGGCGAAAGGCAAAGTGGATCCTATGTTCTCCAACACTTTCCATGTGAAAAACCAATCTTTCAAACCGCCATACCAAAGAATATTTCATCATGGGTCTAATTGAACAGGACCCAATTAGGATTAACCGAGACCGATACAATCAACATCTCGTGCTGCTAATTAAACAATTTCTTAGCTAAACAGCTAATGTCGCAGCAAATCAGACACGTTTCGTTCTAACTCAAAAACTGCTTTGGAGGGATCTTCCTTGAGAAGCAGCAGATTATATAGCACCCAATAAAAAAAGCTAATTGCTGATTCTTTTCTTGGATTTGACAAGTTCCAGCCACAAGTAATGACTCAAGAAACTCCTGTAACTCATTGCTTCATTTAAGGAATCTCCAGTGGCACAACAAAAAAGTCCAGAAGTGAGAAAAGGAAGCACAGGCCACAAAAACAGACTGCTTTAGGAACTCACTCATATCCGATGCATTCCAATGCCCATTCTCATAATCCAGGTCGTCATCTTCCTCATGACCAGTAGGAGCTTCAATCACGCTGAGGGCATTCCTCTGTAGCTTGACTTCAATGCCATTCGTCAGGACCTGGAATTAACCAAGAACGTAAGAGGAACTCTACGCGACTCTATTGGCCGAGAAACGTAAAAGAAGGGAACACGCATTGTGGAACAACAGTTGAGGGAGCTCCATTATCTCCTGGAAGCATTAATTTAGTTAATTTGAAAATCGAGGAAGGCCCACACTTTTGAAGATTTCCTAAATCCATACTCATTATTTATTCCTTCTGCCCCCAGAATTAAAAAGCGAAGATCCTGCAGATCTTATCACTCAAGAAAACAAAAAAAACAAAGGGAGATCGAGATAAGAGGCTCGATCAATTTTCTCCGGAGCGATTTCAGAATTTACAATTAGAAAAGAGCAAACATCTTAAACCATCGCCGACGCCATGCGAAACTAAACCAAAAGAAACTTCGCATTAAGCAATCTATACCAATACCACATCAAAAAGAAGAAGAAGAAGGAGAAGGAGAAGGAGATTAAACGTTTAGACTTAATACATTCTAGAATCCCCCCTAAGTAAATGAATCGAAAAAGGCCCATTCACGATCCGAAAGTAAATAATTCCCAAATAAGATTATACCCAGATATTCACATGCGAAATTCTCACTTATAATAGTGATGAATACTCCTTTTTCTTCTTCTTTCTTCTTCTTTTGGCCCGAGTAGCAATGAACACTCGATATCGAGAACTCCAATCTGAAATTCGGACACTGAAAAGTACTATCGAAGTTCATCGAATCACTCAAATGCGCAGGCATTGACGCGGACCGCCATGTGCCATTCCCGATCGTGTCCCCAAATCCGTTCGGACTTCAAATCAAGTCAACGCGGCGCACTCACTAACCCACCCACCACAATTCTCCGACACAGTATAAATGGGAAAACCTAAAATTCAAGAAGGCTCGAATGCGAGACACGCCCCGCATTGCACCAATCGACCCCGATCCCGATCAATCCGCATTCCCCACCCAGGAGGAGAAAGAGAGAAGGGGAAAGGAGCCGTCGCCGAAGCGGGGAGAGAATTACCAGCCAATGCCACCCGCCGAGGCCGACGGCCTTCTTGACCACGCCCTGGAGGCCGACGAGTACGGACTTGGTGCGGTTGTTCCCGGTGACGACGACCTTGGTGTGGCGCGGCAGCACCGAGAGCTCCTCCTCGCTGCTGTCGCCGTAGCTCTGCAGGTGCGAGAACCCGCCGTTGATCGAGCTCTCCATTGCCTCCATCATCCTCGGCTCCTATCCTCCGAGCACCCAAAAATGATCGGACCCAAAAAAAAAAAATGAAAAAGAAAAAGAAGAAAGAATCGAAACGGAGGAAAGCAGCAGCCTCAGCCAATGAGATCGACGGGCATTGCTGAGCTCGAACTCGGAATGCGAGCAGGAAGAGAGAGAGAGAGAGAGAGAGGGAGAAGGGAATTCAGTGGAAAGAGTGTGTTTCTTTTTCGAGAGAAAAGCAAGGAGAGAGGAGAGAGAGAGTGGCGTTGCTGTCAATCCCGAAGACCAGAAACGGACGAATGGAAGGAGGCCACGTCGGAGCGGAGGCTGTCGTCCAATAATGCAACCCTTTCCTCAACAAACAACTGTTGTCGCAGCGTCCGCGCAATTACCACTGGCGGTTTTCGGAGAAAGAGAGATTAGTAGTGGGGGTTGACTGGTTGACTGGTGCTGTCGCGGGGCTAGCTGAAATGACGAGAATGACCTTCGTCGGATGGGTGCTCCTTAGCTGGAAGCGCTTGATGCTTTTTCTGTTTTTTTTTTTCCTACTTATGAGTTATGACCCGTCTTAATGATAAAAGCGGAGAGAAATAATAATAATAATAAATGTGCCGCGAGGAGATGGACATTGACGATCTTATTTAAGGGGATGCTTTATTCCGTTTGTTTCGGAAAAAAGAAAAATGTTGACATTTCTAAAAAATATATTTTGTAAACAGACTTTTTTAAGGAAAATGATAATATTTTTTTATATTCAATTAAAATATAAACGAGAACTGTAAATTATTATTTGTTGCTTAGAAAAAATTATTCTATTTTTCCTAAAGAGACATGCATTATTCATTTGATATAAGGGCCAAGAATTTGTACACAAAAAAATCACCCAAAAAAATTGTCAAAGCAATAAGTTAAGTTTTGCCTCTCGAACTTATTGTAACCGGACAAATAACGAGAGACATGCTTTAATTATTTGATTTCTCATTTTTTTAGAAATTTCGTGTTTTCCATGAGATCTCCCAATTTTACATTATGAAATTGCATTGGACCAAATTTCCATGGCATAAATACAATCATAGCTTGTAAATTTTTTTTTTCTCTTATAGAACCTAGGCTCGGTGCTTAGGTCTTGGGCCTAGCCTTAGGGTACTCGGGTCTAGGTGCTGGGTTTTGGACCCAACCACAAGAATCTTGGGCTTAGCCATGCAAGGTCCATGTCCTAGAACTTCGGGTTTCTCAAGCTCAACCACTAGAACCCAAAGCACGAGCACCTAAAGACCCAACCCAGGCACTAGTGTCACGGGCCGAGAGTTTCCTTGGCCTCGGAAACGACCCGCGGGTGCCTAGCGAGCGGAATTCGCCAGGCCAACCCTTTCTTTAGCTGTTCCACGAATGATACGGTGAATGATTCTTCGTACAAGATCTTACCACGCCCAGCTTCGCTCGGGCATCTAGCCCATCGAGTAAGACAGCAGTTCTCTTTAGGTACAACAACTGGTTTCGGCTTGTCATGGCCTCGTCAGGAGAGCGGCATCAGCTCCCGACCAGTTCGTGCACGGGAGGCCTACCCCGTCTTCAGAGCTCCTAAGTGATGTAATCCTTCTATCCTAGAACTCCTAGCACCAACTGTCCTAACGCCACTCCCATGGACCAGTTGTATTCTACCATTCTGTCTCACACTCTTCACCAGATAACCCCAAGCGCTATTCACAAGTGTCACGAGTACGGGAGGATTCACGGACCGTGACATTCTCCCCCACTCAATTCGCAACGCCCTCGTTGCGATCTCTGCTCTATCACTTCCTTGCGTAAATTAACCATTGATGTGCCACTTTTGGGAATTCACATCGAACGGTCACGCTCGCCCAACAAAACAGGTTTTGCTCCATTGGTGGCCTCTTTTGATCTCAGCCGCTCGGCCCTTCAGTCACCTATGCTTTTTGGCAAGTGTGGCATTTTTCGCCAACCGCATCTTTTGGCAAAGACACCCTTTCGGCCTAACCAAAGATCTTGACCCCGACAGACCAATGGAGGTTCTTTTCTTGTTGAAAACGCGGGGTAGACCTCTTCTTCATATTCACCGATCGATCCAGGAATGTTATCCCCATTCAGCAAGGGTTCGGTTCTTCTCTAACTCGCATTCCGCTCGACAAGAAGCCGACTCGTCCTAGCACCCATCCACTAGGACTTATCTGCTTGACCCGCACTTGAACGAGGAGTCCGATTCTCCGACTTGCTCACTCGCTTACTAGAGGGATTCCTGCTCTGATATCACTTGTCACGGGCCGAGAGTTTCCTTGGCCTCGGAAACGACCCGCGGGCGCCTAGCGAGCGGAATTCGCCAGGCCAACCCTTTCTTTAGCTGTTCCACGAACGATACGGTGAATGATTCTTCGTACGAGATCCTACCACACCCAGCTTCGCTCGGGCGTCTAGTTCATCGAGTAAAACAGCAGTTCTCTTTAGGTACAACAACTGGTTTTCGGCCTGCCATGGCCTCGTCAGGAGAGCGGCATCAGCTCCCGACCAGTTTGTGCACGGGAGGCCTACCCCGTCTTTAGAGCTCCTAAGTGATGTAATCCTTCTATCCTAGAACTCCTAGCACCAACCGTCCTGACGCCACTCCCACGGACCAGTTGTGTTCTACCCTTCTGTCTCACACTCTTCACCAGATAACCCCAAGCGCCACTCACAAGTGTCACGAGTACGGGAGAATTTACGGACCGTGACACTAGTGACTTGGGTATTGGAGCTGAGTCCCAAAACACAGTTGCCAGGAGTCTTGACATAGGATCGGTGTCCCAAACCCAACCTCAATGGACTCGGACTTAGACACTAGCAACTTTGGTACAAGAGTCGAGTACCCCAGAATAGGTATGTGGTCTTGAACTTGGCGCCTCAAGGGACCTATGCCCAACCTTCGTTGACTTGGGCCAAATAGCTTAGGAATCGAGCTCAACCTCGATAAACCTAGGCCAAGGTGCAAGTAGCTTGGATGCGGGTGCATGATACATAAGCACGACTGCACATTAACATAGACCCAAGCATTGGTGACTTGGGAGTGGGAGCCAAATACTTGGTCATGCTCACAAGGCACCCAAGTATAATTGCCGAGGACCTAGGCACGAGCACAAAGGTCCTGGGCTCGACCTTAATGGACCTCGAGTGAGTTTCTATGGACCCGAGTTAACCATTAATGAATTGAGCTTGATCTCAATAGTCCTAGGCATGTAACTTAGATGAGAGAGCGGGGTACCCAAGCATGTCCACTGGAGACCCATACCGACCTATGTGGACTTGATCTTGGACGTTGGGGACATGGCGTAGGAGCTAGTTATCCAAGCATGGTTGCTAGGAGCTCGAGCATAGGCACTAGGGTCTTAGACCTAGCCTTGAGGGTCTTGGGTGTTGCCCTTATGGACCTAGGTCCACCCATCGAGGAATTGAGCTGGGCCTCAGTGGACCCAACTTGAGCGTTAGTGACTTGAGCAAGAGAATTAGGTAACCTGGCATGGCCAAAAAATAATTTAAGAAAAATGAAAACCTTAAAACCCTTAATTTAAAGCTCAACATCCATTAACTAAGTGCTTGTCTCGTCCCACTCTTACCTTATATAAATCGTCTTACTATCTCTAACTCACAGCCTTGACTTTCAAATTTAACATCTATCAACTCACAGCCTCAATTCTCAACTTTAATATGAGTTCGATCTTTTTATTAATATCGCAATTAAGAATATAGAAATTTGTTTGTTTTTTACTTTACTTTAGTTTGCTAGAAAATGTCACATGAAGTGTGTGAAGTTTGGTGTGACCGGTTCTATGGACCCATATGAGAATTGGACCAGACCGGCGGTCTGGTTTTTGGGTGGGTCCATGTAACCAATGGGTGGTTTCTAGTATCAATTTTTTTGAATATGTCCTTAAAAGGCAGTTTTTGATTTTAACATGGAAATCATCCACCCGAACCATGCTCACCTCTATGCACGAGCACAAGGTTTGACCTTGGCCTTGAGAGACTTGAGCCTTGCCTTTGTGGACCCAAGCTTGACCTCAATGGGTTTAGGCCCAAAAATCGGGTACTCAAGAATGGATGCCAAGGTCTTATGCCTAGGCTCCGTTGCCAAGGAACCAGGACAATCTCTATAGACCCAGGCTCAAGCATTAGTGATAATGGCGTAGGAGCAAGATGAGGTTGTTTATGTGTATTCATGACCATTAATCGTGTGAAAAATTTGGATGCACATTATTTGTAAACAAACTAAACGCATTGTATTGTAGCATGGTCTAAAATCTTGCTTTATCAATATGATGCGTTCGGGCCAAACAATCTTGTGATGTCTTAACTTAATGACATGCAAGTTATTTAGCTAGTTTTCAAATAAATGCATTGTGCATTCGTAAGGATAAATCGACTTGAGAAGAGCATAAAGACCAGCTTGTAGATATATGTTTTTATTTTGTACTATATGCACAGTATAAGTTCGATTTTCAACGCCATTGAATGCCTATGGTGCCAGTGTTCTGTTTGAGTCATCTATCCAAATAAGCATATTTGTCGTGGGAAAAAAAAAGAAATGAAAGGACATGAATATATAATATTTTTCCATGTATTTTTCAGGCCATACCGACCTAAGCAAGTCGTTAAAATACTTCATTTCGGGTTTCGTTTAGACCTCAAAATTCCTAAGATGTAAAACAGTTAGAGGGTAGTGATAAACATATTGACCCAATTGGGGTTGTGAGATGTGCGGGTAATGACACGTAAAAAAAAGAGGAAAGCATCCTAACAACCTGCCATCCTCGCAATGCAAACATACAGGCACAAAAGGCCCTTGTAGCCTTGTAGGAGGAAACTCCTTGGCCTTTCAGAGGTACCTCTTAACCAACTATCGAGGATCCAAGGTCAATCATATTTGTCGTGAGAAAAAAAAGAACAAGAAATGAAGGAAACATCAATATATAATATTTTACGTCTAGTTTTTAGGCGATATCAACCTAGCAAGTTGTTAAAAGGCTTCGGCTACGCATAACAATGCTTACGTTACGGAGAAGAGTTTTTTTTTTTAGAAATAGTTCTTTTTTATTTCATTAGGAGAACAATTTCGAGTAAAAAACTCGTTTGGTAACTACACAAAATTTATACTCTTGAAATAGAAAAATAATAGAAATGCGTTTAGTAATGCAATAATTTCTTTTTTGTATTTATTTATTTTTTATTCTTATTCACGGATCGCCAACTGTTTGCCGCCGCCGATTGTCATCGGCGACCGCCGCCGGTGTCATCGCGGCCGACCGCCGCCGACCGCCGCCCGTGGGAGGTGGCGGCCGATGGGCCTGCGGCGGCGGTTGCCGGTGACAATTGGCGGTGGGTGGTCGTGTGCGGGCGGCGGCGGGCGATGACGGGCGGCGGGTGGCGGGCGGCGGTCGGCGGTCGGCGGTGGCTCCGGGCGATTGGAGGTGGCCGCGGCAAGAGAAAGAAACAAAAGAAAAAAAAATTAGCTTATTTCTAGAAATTGTTCTTGAGAATAAGAATCAACTTTTTTTTATTTCTCAAAACCTGTTTTCGGGAACAAAAAATTAGATAAATTGTTCTAACAAATGTTTTACCAAACAGGTTTATGTTCTTTTTTTGTTTCAGGAATAAAAAAATAAAAATTGAGAGAAACAAAAATGTTATCATGCGCTGCCTTCATCTGAGGTGATCTTGGAATCCCTTGCATATAAAGCAATAAGGGTAAAGGCGAAGCTAGGGCTTAATAAAAACACCGACTCTCAATCGGGTGGTGTACGGCATGCGAACAGCGACATGAAAAAAGAGTAAGGAAAACATCCTGACAACCACCTGTCTCTACAATGCAAACAAACAGGCGTAGGAGGCCCTCATAGGAGGAAACTCCCTGGCCTTCATAGTACTCTCTAAATCTAAGGTCAAGCATATTTGTTGTGTAAAAGAAAAAAATGTAGAAATGAAAGGAACGTCAATGTAAGATATTTTCCGTCTATTTTTCGGGTAATAGCAAAGTCAAAAAGGTGAAAGTAAGCTTGGAAATTAACATGGACCTACAACTTTGTCGGACAGATTATAGACATCCAATCGCTTGGTAAAAAGCTTATATCGAGAACAGTTGTTCGACTGGACTAATGTTAACCAGGACTAACAGACCGTAATTTCACAACTAAAGCAGGCGACAAAATTAAAGAAAGGTAAAATTCCATAAAACCGCCCTGAACTTTAAGGGCGGTGCGTGTTTATCCATAAAATTATATAATAGCCTCTACTTTTTTTTTTATAACTTTAAGTATGTACATTTACTTCAATAGTGAGTGATTTTTTTATCGTTTGATCATTTTCGGCAAACAAAATGTGTAAAAGTCCAAGATACTAATTCGTAAAATATTTTTCATTCAAACAAACACACCCCAAAACCTTCATGACAAAGGGAAAAAAAAATTATTTTCAAGAAAAGTGATTAGTTTTCATTAGTTTGGTGATCAAGGGAAATTGATCCGTAAGAAAGTCATTTTCTTCCTATATGAGCTCGTCGTTTTCAGTTCACCGAAAAATATTTTTCATAAATTGATTAGTTTTCCATCATTGAAATGCTGGAAAACAAAGAGATAATTTCACAAAAGCAATTTTACTTAAAGTAAACGAACCTCTAGTTCGAGACCGCGAACCTCCATGTAATCGTGCAAAATCAATCAATTCGTCTTGTACAGCACGGTTTGCAAAACGACGTTTCGACATTCATCTTTCGGTCCCTTTCTCGAGCACATCAACTGTAACTACCACCGCCACCACCACCACCACAGAAAGGGGCGGGAAAAGTTCCAGCGGGCAAATTCCCACTCGCCCCCGATTTTCCCGCCATGCGCGACAGCGAACGCGAGCCGTCGGCGCCTCCGGGGAGAACCCCCTAACTCCCGTCGGATCACGTCGGGGGCCACACGGGGTTTGGGGGAGAAAAAAACAATTCCTTAAAATAGTCGAAAGATCAAAGATAAAATAAAAAAAGAAGAGAGAGAAAGAGAGAGGGAGAGGGAAAGAAAATCTCGAAAAAGAAAAAATTCCTCCGAAGACATGTTCACGGAGCATGTGTAATGATCCGGAAGGTTGAAAAAAAAAATCCTTGCAAGGGTAGGCTCATCTTTTCGAACGCCTCGACATTCGTAAAGCAAAGACAGGCGACACGACAAAAACGTAGTGGGATCATTCCCTCCCTCTGTCTCTCTCTCTCCTCGTAAAAGTTCTAGAGGGAGACGGGAAGTGGGCATAGGAGAGTGTCCCTGCATGCGCATCCTCCACTCCGATCTCCGCCGTCCATCGCGCGGACGAGCTGCCCGGATTGCCCCCCTGCTCGCCGCTTGATCAGGGAGATGAGGGGTTAGAAAAAGTGCTTCCAGATTCCCTACAGTTCATCTGCTGAAGTCTAAACCTTATCCTATCATAATTTTCAAAGTCTGACTCCAAATATTTTTTTTTTCAGGTTCCACCTAACCACTGTTTCTATTCAATGACCATAACTTATAAATAAAATAAGATTTCAATTATAAAATGGAAGCTACACCAATGGTTCTAAATTATACACCGATCATCGAATATCATAAAATATCAGAAGATCGTACGAAAACATAAATCAAGAAAAATACAAAAACTTGAAACTTACCCATTGAAATGGGTTCAACTTGGAACTTACCTATATATTTTGAAGCTCAAAATCGGATAAATAAATTCGCTATGATCCAATTCTTCGATTTTAGTTTTTACTCTAAAATTATGCTAACCTAAAGCGGGGGTGTGTAGCTTGACGGAGCGGGGGAGCATGCGTCTCGAACTTTATCCGGAATTATGAGTCGCGTAGACACGCTAAATAATGCATGCAAATTGCAATAATTAATACAGATACACGTAATATATTTATTGTGTGCAGGAGAGGAGCAGTAGAGTGAGCAGAAGTTTGACTTTGGTGGCTTTTCAGCCGCTATCGCCGGGTACTTTGTGTTCGCACTATCGCCACTTCAATTATTGTGTTTCGATTGCTAAGTCTCGTCGGAGCAATGATGATGATCCCTCGAATCAAAGGCTCTAGAAAGCAAAAGGAGAGGAAACGAGTCGTATACATTTCATTTATATGATGGACAATTGAATTTCTTGGGTGGCGTTGAATGTGCATCCTATTATTTCACGAGTGATGTGGGGTTTGGTCGAGGTGGTTGCGGTTGTGATGTGATTGTATCGTGTTGTGAGCATAATTCGTGCGATACACTTGTTTCAAAGCTATAATGCCTTAGACCAGCTAGCTGCAGAGGAGGGCACCATTGCAGTGCAATTTCGCCAAATGCCTTGTAGACACTATTCTGCGTCCGACATGTCTGCTGAAAACCTGTACAAAACTGTCTCCAAAGGCTCCATAGTAACAATGCCTCCCACCAGGCAGTGCCTACCAAGTGCAAAATGTTGTTCAGGATCGTTTCTCAGAGCCGAAGGGCCCAGTCGGATGCGTTACTCAAGGTCCCGAGAGAGTTCAGTCGGGCCATCATAAGCCCAGAACTTGTCGCCGAATCTTCGCTGATGAAGCTGAACCTTAGACGTTTTGCCTAATGATCTGCATCCATCTGATGTTTCATGTGCTAAAAGCTCTCGAAGTCGCAAACAGACAGGGGAAACACTACCGATATATCATTAACATACGCAAAACCAAACAAATCCAGATAGCATACATTTGTCTTGTATGCTTTTTTTTGAAATCACCTGCAAGTGCTTGAAATCAAGCTAGGCTTAAAAAAAAACAGATGTCTCCGGCATTAAATAATTAAAATCCTTTCCCCCTAAGCCATAATCTACTAAATAGTCTCGGGTGGTAGATGCCGCGTCAATGTACCCGCGGTTATTCCTTAAAATAGCATAAAGTATGTAACAAGAATCCACCCTACAACAGGTAGGATGTATCCAAACAACATCAGCAGCACAGGCGGCAGGATTGCCGACCTACGTCATCATAACTTTTCCTCTGGACTGCATGCCCATCGGTGACTGTGAGCACTGGAGAGATGAGCTAGAATGGCTTGAAGCACAGGCACTTCTTCTCGAGCTTCTTGAATCCTTCATCAGTCTTCGCGCTTCGGCCATGACCAGGAGAAGGCGCTTGGCCGCTGCTTGACCCATCGCTACTCTGAGAACTCGATGCCTCCCTCTTGAGCTTTTTCGACCTTCCATCTGTCTCATTTCTTCCATCAGCAGGTGGTGTCTGGCTATTGTCCAACAGTTCGCTGCTCAGAGAATCTAAAGTCAATGGTGGACTGCTGTCCCTGCTGACTTCTTTGCCATCTCTGGCATTCTCTGAAGATATCTCTTCAATGAACATTCCTGTAAGTTAGCACCAGCTATTCAGGCTTCAATAAATGGTGATCTGAATGAAATCTTGAACTGATTTGGCAAAGTTTAGGATGAACAACACAATGGCTTAAAAGGGGAAAATAGGTAGACCTTTTGATCATATTAATTTACTTGTAATTAGCAGTCTAAATGCATCGAAATTACAAAATCATATATATATATAAGGATTCTAACATCGTAGGACCATAAACCACACAATCACTGTAGTTTCTTGATCAGACAGGCAAATTCACCGCAATGACTAGAACTTAGGCAATACTGATGTCAGTCAAGCTGGTCAATGATATCAGTTACCAATTGGGCTACATTCTTAACTATAACTAATGAATCACATACGTTCACATGAACTAAAAGACGCGTTCTCCTTTCTCATGCGATGCAGACATAAAATGTGCAGCCCTTGAAGGTGACGTCACCATAAAAACGAGCAACATCAATGATCGGATGATATAGAACTAGTAGTAGCTCATCTTTATTGAAAACCAGATGCAAGGAGGCCAAAGAACATACCTGAATTTGCTGTTTGGACAAAGTCATCTGGTTTTGAAGAATCAGAGACACCAAAGTTGCAACCACCATCCTTATGCTCTACATGATCTCCACTTTCAGCTACTAAGCCCAGCATTGCGTCCAGATAATTAAAGCATTCATCTGACAACATGGTCACGCAGCTTGAATCATCTGAATCAGATGAAGGTGATTCTGGAATGTCAAGGTCTGATAATCCTAAGTAGACATCATCATCAATAAATTCCAACTCCTCCAATACTATGTGGTCATCAGGATCAATAATATCCAACTCAGGTAGATTTTCAACAGGATGACTTAGAAGGAGACTGTCTGCACGTTGCATCATATTGCGGGAAGTGGTGTCAACCTACAACAGATAAAAGTCTTGATGAGCCAGGAGATAGCAACATTCTGGGGGCAACAGCACTGACTAGCGCCATGTAACCAAGCACGAGGATGAGATTATTACACTAAGCAATAAATCCTTATTTTCATAGTCCAGACATCCAATCATGAGAAAGTTATGGAAAAGATCATTTACAAGCAAATATCAATAGTGAAGACCAATCTTTTACTATAATATGAGCCAACTGATCCAAGGCACGTAATGGTAGTTACTGATAATCTCAACTGCAACTTTCATGAGACCGCCTTGCAATTGAAACATGACTATCTTTATCTCAGAACTTCTCTGTTCTTCTCAGATTGATGCGATAAGTTTACATTTTGTGATCAATTGAACAAACATTCAGCTAGTAAACATAATGCGCTTATTTTGGTGCCTCAGCATCTTGAAAACTCACAACCGCAAGTCATTCGAAGGAGTAAATTTACATATTTTCCAATGTTATCTAGATGTTGCTAATCAATCTAATTTTATTCAAGAACGTAGGAAGAACCGAGCAACCACAAAGAAATCAGTGAGGCGCACCTGCATCTGGTATGTTACACATTGCTCGGTAGGTATGTTGAAATTATCTGGAGGCAGTGAGTTAATGAAGTTTTCTGTACGGAACTCAGTACCCGCGACATTTTGTGGCATTTCACTGTCAGATGGTGGCAAGCTGCTACTGCAGAAGACTTTGCAGAGCGATTTAGTATCCTGCACAAAATCCAACCCAAATTGGTCGTCGAGGGGCAGTATGACTAAGGAGGAGGGGGGGTGGGGGAAATGCATAGACAACGTGGGATTCGGGTAATACCTTTGCTGGAAGAGCTTCTCTTGATACCTTCGTAGTTATATAGTACTCCAGCATCAACCAATCAGTTTTTTCAACATGCGGGCCTTGTACTTCGTAGAATTCGTGAGTTGCTTCCCAACCTTTGATGGAAGCATCACCAAATATCTCACGGGGTTCTCCTCTAGGCTTCCAGAATCCGCCTTCTGCCCCCTTGTTCTCCACTGAGTCCATGAAATACCACATATTTTCTGCTAAGATCAATCGTGGCAAGTAATGTTAGTCAACATATGCAATCCTTTAGCAGCACACTGGCACGTAAAGAGGAGTTTGAGGAGCGGATCACCTAGCAAAGTTTGAGGCAGACAGTCGAAAGGGTTCACATCTGTTATCACATTTGCCGGAGCAAAGTCTGCATGAGGCATGCAATAAAAGAACGTGAAGAGCTCCTCAGTTGAAGGACACATCTCGAGCAATATCGGAGAAAGGAGGAACTTCTCAGCGAACAAACTTCTTCCTGAATCAAGCACAAACGGAAAGTCAATGATGGTAACAAAATACGGTCATCAAAACCACGGACGTGAGCCCAAAGACTCAGACCAAATGATCCAGAGATTTGATGCAAAGCTGTTAAATAAAAACAGCAGGGATCAGCTCCCTTCGAGTCTGAACGAAAGAAAGACGAACCAACTAGTTGAACAAAATCAATAACCATGGCCATTAAGCATGGGAGCTTTTGCTAATGCTGAACTCGGAAACTATCCGCCCTATAATAATAGACTAGAGACAACAGCAGAAAGGCGAACCAATCGAGCTAAACAGGTACGTCGAAGCCGAAATGAAAGCTACAAAATAGCGTTAAGGGAATTCCTAACCTGGACGAGATGATAACGATGAAAAATAACGAACCAGCTGCGACTCAAAATTCCTTAGCCTTTACTCCGCAGAGAAGAATGAGCGGGTTGGGTGGGTATTTATAGGCTGCTCAAGTGAAGACAGTGAGCTCAACTCAACCATGGTTTTCTCTTTTTCCTTATTTTGAATCCAGAACTCAACCATGGTTAATTGTGCTAAAAGCGGAAACCAATCGAGCCGAGGTGTCATCATTGATGAGAAACGACATCGACTTGCACACAAAACGACATTGTTTAGTAGATTTTACGAATCTAGAACTTGTATTCTTAAGAAAGAAGGAATGAGAAACCCTAAATAGAAAGCGTTTACAAGGAAAATTTAATTATGGATGCTTTTATAAAATATCGCATATTTTTCAAGTTTTCTAAAAACGGTAGATATATTTCTTTAGAAAGCTTGTGCACCTTTTTTGGCATTCGACCCCTCTTCATATGTCGATCACGTGACTATCCAAATGCAATCATTCAATCATTTTATCATGCCATGTACATTTTAAGAATGTTTCCGCTTAGTTTCTATCTATTATCGACCTAAGCCATTGATCATGCAAATGAGACTTGTTAATTAGTTCAGTCTACGGTTTGTTGAATCTCTATGAAATTTGTAATTTAAGTGCTAAACTTTGATTTTAATTAGTCAATGCAATTCCATGTAAATGATGCATTTTAATTGGAATTTCATAAGTTTTTTGACGAATAAAAATATAAATGAATTGTTCAATAGATTGAGTGAGGATTATATTTTAAATACTCAAAGGCTTGCTTGTTTGGATTGAAATTAAATCAAAAAGTATCTTTTACTTTGCTGCCAAAAGTAAAATATTATTCAGATTTTTACAAAACTTCAAAAAGATCATATATGAAACTGAGTATTAATATTTGAGTATTGTGAAAGTGCATCAAATTAAAAAAGAAGAAGAAGAAGAAGTCAAAGTATATAAGCTGCGAATTAATCAAAATGTAAAAATCAATCCAAATAAGTAGATAGTATTTGATTGAATAAAAAGGTAAATAGTCATGGATGAAATGTCCCTTTATTTAGGATTAAAATAACTTTTCGCTTTATCTGTCAAAATTTAGAATAGTACTCAAAATTTAAAAAATTAATAAAAAATATTATGTGTGAATTTATGTGTCAATCGTTTCGAGTGTAGAATTAATAAAAGCCAAAAATTTATGATCCACAATTGGTCAGGTCTCGGCAAGCGTCCCTAGCAAGTCGTTCATTCATGCACCTTCTCATTGTCTGAGCAACCGCAGCAATGACCATTAGTCAGAGAAATCACCGTAATCCATCCAGTAAGGGATCGACATGTGGGAAAGTGTAAGAGGTTGTCCTCGCGCAAGTGTCATGTGGACTGAGTTTCACTGGCTAATTGGACAGGTCGTGGATGAAGTCTGCATTATTATTATTATTATTTTTTTTTTTGGGGGCGATTTTAGAGGATGAAAATGGCTGAAGACCAAAATTTGAAATGACTAGTGTGAGTTCGATCAGAAAAAGACGAAATTCATTGGGGGTGATAATGTGGTGTTTATGATGTTATGTTGTTATTATATCTTGGTCACAAGGCTGACAAGGGATTTGTTGATGATTAGAATTGGATTAATGTAGCATAATCGAAAGGCTATGATTTGAGACATTTGATTAAATTAGTTTGACAATATGATAAGATGAATCTATCTAGATTTTGCACACGATTTATCTCTGATGAGTTGGTAATGAACATCGTTCAATGACTCTTTTGAGAAAGTTTGATCGATGAAAATTTCTTAATTTAGTAACACTATTATTTCCACGTAGAATTGCCGATCCTGCGTTTACCTAACGTTACCTATAGGCACGTGTCACGGCCAAGAGGTTTTTGGAGCTAAAGGGCCTTGATGCAGAGGACCTCCTGCGATCGCTTGGATTCCCAACAAGACTTATTCCTGAACTTTCCAAGGGTGGGCGACACTGTTATTGCACCAAATTCTAGAAGTCTCTAGCCATTAATGTCGGTAGTTGGAAGCTGTCATTAGTGTCGGTGTCATTAGTGTCGGTATGGCGGTGCGATCTCATCTGCCGAATGAATTCTAGATTAACGGATGTAATCAGAGGGCCTTTAGTATAAGAAGGGGTGTCCTCCCCCTCATTTGTAATCATCCAACTATTTCAGCAATACAAAGCTTTTTTCCTTCCAAAGCGCCTCTCTCTAGAAACTTTCTCTCTCTACGATCCGGGTGAGCGAGCGAGTGAGCATTCGATCGAGCAAGGCTTGGCTTAGGTGATCCAAAAGAGCCTGAGTCGCCGTGCGGTCACTATCCCAATTGATCGGTCCGTGACAAATGGTATTAGAGCAAAGGAAAGATCCGTTTCGAGAGATTGAGGAGTGCCAACTGTTCGAGAGAATGTTGAGCCAAGATGTTGTTATGGATGGAGAGGCCATGCAAGTCAAGGAGACCCATGGCCAAACAAAGAAAAGAGAAGCCTCGATGGATGCCGTAGCTGCATTGACTGAGAAGCTTGCGAAGGTCCGGAGTGCCATGATTGAATTCATGGAAGGTCTTGATGACGTGAGAGACCGGATCATAGAGGTTGAGACCTCGCTCTGTGAAGACTTCACGACCGGCCTCAACGAAGCTACAACCCCGTTGCACGACAAGGACGAAGCCATTGAAGCATCAATTGATGTGTTGAAGGAGCACGCCCAAGTGATCGAGAAAGAAAGCCCTCGTAAGGATGAGGTCGAAGCCATGAAGGCGGAGATCCAAGAGCTCAAGACTGAGTTCACTCTATGCAAGTTGAGCATCACCAATCACCAATGGAGCGATGCCCACACAAGCGGTGCCCAAACTTGAGGTGCCGAAGCCAAAAGAATTCAAAGTCAACCGATCCACTAAGGAGGTGGACAACTTCGTGTGGAGCATGGAGCAATACTTTGGTGCCGTCAATATCGAAGACAAGTCAATCAAGGTAAGAACCGCTTTGATGTTCCTTTCCGATATCACAATACTTTGGTGGCACAATAGGTGTGACGAGACCAAGCGTGGTGCCGATCCCGTGGACACATGGGATGACTTCGTGAGGGAGTTTCGAGACTATTTCTTGCCCGAGTTTGCTTAACAAGAAGCCAGTAGCAAGCTCCATCGCCTTGAACAAAGAGGCGCGATTCGAGAGTACATGAAGGAGTTCACGGAGCTCAAACTCCAAATCCACAACCTAAGTGAGGAGGAGGCTCTTGGAGCATTCATGGATGGATTGAAGCCATGGGCGCAACTCGAGCTCAAATGAAGGGATGCGCAAAGTCTCGCGAGAGCGCTTAGCATGGTCGAGTCTCTTGTCAATCTCACTAAAGCCGAATCAAAGAGTAGAGCAAGAGATTGGAGGTCGGATTGATCTGAGGACGAAGGAAGGAACACTCCTCGAGGCCCGCATGAACAAAGCGGCCGAGTCAAGACATGGGGTGAAGGCACTTCTAAGCCGTCCTTCCAAAAGGGTCGACCAACGGACTGCACAACAAGTAAGTTCAATCAACCCCCGCCTTCTCCTTGTTTCATTTGCAAAGGTTCGCATTGGACCCAAAAGTGCCCTAAGAAGGGCAAGATCAACGTCCTCCTTGCCATCGAAGAAGTGGAGGAGGAGCCCAAAGAAGAGAAGTGGCAAATCCGGCTTGGAGCTGTGAAGGTTGTCAACACCATCCAAGCTAGATCACCATCCAAAGAGAAGGAAACTACACCGAACACGGACATGTTCTTCGTGGAAGTCGAAGTGTGTGGCCGAACGTTATACACTTTGGTCGACATTGGTGCGTCGAATATGTTCATGTCGACCGAGGTGGCGAAAGCCTTGGGATTTCATGTGGAGCCAACTGGGAAGACGTTCAAACCCATCAACTCGGATGGCCTCCATGGCGTAGGATCGACTCTCAATGTGGACGTCCGAATCGGCAAATGGAAGGGCAAGCTGGCATTTGAGGTAATTCCTCTCGATGATTATGATCTCATTTTGGGAATGCAGTTTTTCCATAGCGTGAGGTCCATGATTGACATGAGGACCAAGTGCATCATGATCCTCAATCCAAAATGCCCTGCCATGATTCGCATGATAAAAGGAGTGGTTGACACCAAGACCATCATGAAGATCCGGCGTCTCGACAAGAGCTTGAAGGTCGAGAAGCACATGAACAAGTCAACCATGGAAAAGCCGAAGGTAGAGTTGGATCCTCCTACTCCAAATCGTGAAATGCCGATCCAAGTGCTCTTCCTCGAGGCTGATTACTCGCCGCGTGCCATGCCCGAGCCGAAGTTGGAGCTGAAGATGGAAGGGTGTGGTCCATCGTTCGTGAGCGTTCGAATAAAACAAAACCAAAAGAAGAGAGCCCATGCTCAAGCCAAAAAGGCTGCCCGTCGAGCTGTGAGCGACGAGGGTGTCGCTCGAATGAGTGGGTGAGAATGTCATGGCCAAGAGGTTTCTGGAGCTAAAGGGCCGTGCCTTGCTGCGGAGGACCTCTTGCGATCGCTTGGATTCCCAACAAGACTTCTTCCCAAACTTTCCAAGGGTGGACGACATCGTTATTACGACAAATTCTAGAAGTCTCTAGCCATTAATGTCGGTAGTTGGAAGCTATCATTAGTGTCGGTGTCATTAGTGTCGGTAGATATGGCAGTGCGATCTCGTTCGCCGAATGAATTCTAGATTAATGGATGTAATTAGAGGGCCTCTAGTATAAGAAGGGATGCCCTCCCTCTCATTTGTAATCATCCAACTATTTCAATAATACAAAGCTTTTTTCTTTCCAAAGCGTCTATCTCTAGAAACTTTCTCTCTCTATGATCCGGGTGAGCGAGTGAGTGAGCGTTCGATCGAGCAAGGCTTGGCTTAGGTGATCCAAAAAAGCATGAGTTGCCACACGGTCACGATCTCAATCGATCGGCCCGTGACACATGCTCATTGGATAGGTTTGGACTAAGCTTGCTTGGGCTTCAACCTCCTAGTCCGTGAAATCATACATTTAGTCTTTGACTTTGTGTATTTTTGCGAATCAAGTCTTTGGACTTTTTATTTATTTATCGAGTCCTTGAACTTGCGTAAGTATTCTAATCATGGCCTTTTGGCTTATTTTACTTAGCATGTGTTCCAAATTCATACAATACTTTTTTATGCTCATCATACGGAATGGATACATGAAGCAAGACACGGACCAATGACAGCTCCGGTTACTAAATATGGTAGTCTAGGGGCGATTAACCCTATTGTATTTCATGAATTTGTAAGTTTAGTGATGCAAGAGCATCATCATATTCCACTAAAATCCATTTGATGCTCATGTAAACAAAATGAGATTTTGGTCACAACATCATTCAATGAGTTCAATAAGGAGAAAGTGTCCAACATAGAATTTCTAGAAACTAAAATATAAAGCCTCTTTCAACTGAATCAAAGGTTAGAGGATTGTTTCCTAACCAAGTATGTTTCCTTGTATGAGTAGATTTTCTAGTTCAAGTTGGTTCCTAATTTGATGTTTCCCAGTTTAATGTTTCCTAGTTTGATGTTTCCTAGTTTGATGTTTCTCAGTTTGACATTTCCTAGTTTAGTAATTCCTAGTTTGATGTTTTCCTTTTTCCTAATGTGATGTTTCCTAATTTAGTATTTCCTAATTTAATATTTCCTAGTATAACGTTTCCTAGTTTAAAGTTTTCTAGGTTAGTGTCCTAATCCCTTTATAATGATAGGTGCATTCTCAGTTTTAAGTATTCAAAGTTTTTAGTTGATAATACATAAAAGTTTCTCTCAGGTGAGTGATTCTTTTGATTTTTTTTTATTTATCCAATTTGTTAGCAATCAACCTTAGAAGTTCTTTATTCCTAACTAATGGAATATACATTTATGCCTTGAACTCTTCTATCCCCATTTTATCTTTATCCAAATTCATCAAACACTTTTTTTTCCCATTAAACTTGTTCAACAATCTCAGCCAAACTCTCCACGAATCATTCTAAGTGACGTGCGGACCCCTCAAGTGCCACAACTTTGGCCAAAAGGACACTTAAGTGCCATAACTTACGAAAGGTACACTTAAGTGCCAAAATCGGAGTAAAATGGATCACTTGAGTGCCACTCCGGCCCAAATCCGGCCAAAACGCCAACGTGGTGTTTTTTTCGACGAAGCGCACCCAAAACGACGCCGTTTTGCACGCTAACGTGGCCAAAACGACGTCGTTTTGGATTGACGTGGAAAAAAATAAATAAAAATAAATTAAATTAAATTTAAAATTAAATTTAGTCAAAATATTAAAAAAATAATTAAAAAATTTTAAAAAAGTTTAATTTTTTAAAACTTTAAAAAAAATTAAAAAAAATTAAAAAAAAAGGCAACGTGGGGGAGGCGGCCGAGGGATAAGCCCCGAGCCGCCTCCCCCATTCCTTTTTTTTTTTTTTTTTAAATTTAAATTTAAAATTTAAAATTATTATTTTTAAAAATATTTTAACTAAATTTAATTTTAAAATTATTATTTTTAAATATTTTAACTAAATTTAATTTAATTAATTTTTTAATTTTTTTTTTTACCACGTCAGCCCAAAACGACGCCGTTTTGGCCACATCAGCGTGCAAAATGATGTCGTTTTGGGCGCTCTTCGCCAGAAAAACGCCACGTTGGCGTTTTGACCGGACTTTAGCCGGAGTGGCACTCAAGTGATCCGTTTTTCTTTGAATGTGGCATTTAAGTATACCTTTCGTAAGTTATGGCACTTAAGTGTCCCTTTGGCCAAAGTTATGGCACTTGAAGCGTTCATTTGCCCATTCTAAGTACAAGAAACTTACATGCCAACTTATCGTGAACCCCGCCTCGAGGTAAACTATAGAGGAAAAACTGATGAATTACTAAGCAAGCACGACCGATTCCTTTCATGAGGTGACATATATGCTTAGCATGGATCCTCTAAAGCTTGATCAATGGCAACTTAGGTTCTCAATTTAATTATGCAATTTTGGAGTTGACATGAATCCGTTACAGGTCTATTAGAAACTTAGGTAAAATGTGGGAGTCTGTCTTATTTTTGTGAACCAGAGATTTTGAATATGAGAATTTGATTTAATTAGATTAACTCGAATACCCTTTTGTACATTTTTTTTTTTGAAAATATTTGCATGAGATCTCTTTATCAGTTTCTTTAACCTAAGCCACTTACATGTGAAGGTAATTATATCCGGTACGTAAACAATAAAAGCAACACCTAATAATCAAAGCATTATATAAATTGGGGGGAAAATTAAAGACCTAAAATGCACCAATCAACTTCAAGCAAAGCCTCATCATCAAGCCTTGGGACAATCGTGGCATGCAGCAATGCCCTCCTTATTGTCTTGTAGCAATAAGAACTATCGATACTTAAGATGTGACCAGATTTGTCAATGCCCCTCCTTAATCGAAGAAGTATAATTGGACCTCGAGAAATAAGAAGTTATGCTCATGCATCTGAATCCAACGCAAATCTGTCCTCACTTTTTGGAATTTAAGAAAGCAATCATAATTAGGAGGTGCTTAGTTAAGGTCTTGCTTTCAGTAATAGATGCCCATCCATATCCTAATCTCAAGGACTCATTAGAAGGGGCTTGGCCATAACTAGCTATGTGAACAATCCCAAACAATTTAGATGACTTGGCGAGACAATGATAAAATATTTGGTTGTTGCAACAAATTAATTGCTGATGTAGCGCATGTTTTTATTCATATTCAATGATTGATTGACATGTGTCCGTTGATATGGAATAAAAATATAAAAATCCGATTTTTCTCCTTTGATCAAGGAAAAAGAGATGACATATGCTAGCAGGAGCACAAGCTGATAGTAAAAAGGAGTTTGGGACACCTGGAGTGCCAAAACTTGGCACGGAGGGACACTTAAATGCCAAAACTTTGAAAAGGTACACTTAAGTGCCAAAATCGGAGTAAAATGAATCACTTAAGTGCCAATCCGGCCAAAATCGGGCCAAAATGCAGACGTGGCATTTTCCGGCAACATGCTTAACTGACGTGGCAATTATTAAAAAAAAACAAAAAGCACGCGTGGATGAGGAAAATGACGTCGCCCCATCCACTCTGCCTTGGCCAAACTAAACGATGTCATTTTTCTTTAGTGCTAAACGACGTCGTTTAACGTATTTGGACTTTAACCGTTTGTCGTCCATCGCGTTCACACCAGATCTGATGTCCTCTCCATTGCCATTCACAGCTTGCCATTCATAGGTTGCCGTTCGCAGGTCATCGCTTACCGTCGTCGCTCGCTGTTGTCAATTTGCTCAGATTTTTTCTCTTCTTCCTCTCCTCTATGGTGAATACAAAATTAGGACTCCGACTCATTTATTAGGGCTCCCACTTGAAATTTGGGGGTCGACTGTGAAATCTTAGGCTTGGATGGTATTGATGTGAGATTTAGGATTTAGATGTGGTGCTAGAACCTTATTGGAGGTTCGGATTGATAGTTTAGGATCGGCCTCGAAACGTAGGGCTCGGTGTAGGGCTCGACGGGGGGAAAATTAAGGCTTAGATGTAGTGGTAGGTTCTGTGATGTGTGATTTAGGGCTCGGATGTGGAATTGTGATGTGCGAAAGTAATTTGTAGGAGTCGGATGTGAAATATGCGATGGTGATTGGTGATTGTTAGGGTTCGGAGTATTGGACCTTGGACATATAATAGTTCCGAATAGAATCTCTTGTTGTCGTGAGGATTTCTTGGCATTTTTTTAAAAATTGCAGTGTTGAAATTGGTGTCATGAGGACCCATGCTTATCTGGGGGATCTCTCCATATTTTAAAGGAATGCAACATAATCAAAGTAGTTGTCGAGTCCCACCTCTATTTATCCTGAGGCCTCTTTTCAATCAAAGCCGTCGTCTGACTTGTGCATATTCCCTCTTTCTTTTTTTCTTTAATAAAGAGTGTAAGGACCTCCACATGCAATTGTCTGTTGTCCTTTGTAAATGTGGTCCCAAAAATTAATTGTATATTTTTCCTCTTTTGTTATAGAAATGACTCATGATAAAGATTACGTTGCTATCATTATTTGCTACAGTGGGGATTTGGTGATTGGGGAGGATGAGTGGGAGTATGAAGGAGGGAATGCGGGTACTATTTTTATAGATATAAAGAAGACATCTTATATTAGATTTGTTAGAGATATAGTGACATATTTGTTTTGTAGAGTACAAAAGTTGCTGTACTGTGTTCCTGGGAAATGCTTGAGAGATGGTTTGAGAGTTTTAGAAGATGATAATGGTTTTAGGGATGCCATATATCATTATCTTCATGGTGAAGATGCAAAAGTATTTGTTGAATACAAGGTGATAGTGAGGACGAAGATTATAACAGAGATAGTAGGAGAAGAAGGAGAAGAAGGATATGGTATTCAAGCTAGTATTGAGGTTAGGGATGAAGGAGGGTATGATGGACAGGGTGGGGAGGAGAGGGGCGCAGATGCTGTTCACCAGAGTGATGGTGACATAGGTTATGTCACCATCACTGAATTAGATTGGGAAGTAGCTGAATCCAGTGATGGTGATGATAACGATGAAGGGTTGGCTGCTGAAAATTTCTTAATCTTAAGTGACGACTGTCGCGACCTAATTTTTCGGGTGCACCACCTAAAACTAGGTTAATGGACTGCTAAGTTTTTATACTTAGCTCGGGCTCTCCCAAGCCCATACCAAATCGCGACTTAAGGTTTAATTTTTAAACATGTAAAATGTTATTAATTAGGAGTCGCCACTAATCGGTTTATGGTAGGTCGATTAGACACCTAAGTAAAATAAAGGGAGATTTATTTTACTCCTACGAACAGAGACTAAGGGTACGGGAACTTGGTTACACTAGAATTTTCTAATGCCCTTTCGGTACCATTTCTTTTTAATTTTTCAAAATGTTTTTGCAAGCAGCTAATTTATTTTAACCCAAATTACTATCATGCAAATGTGGTGACCACACAGGTGCTCATCCATTATTTAAAACATTCAAATAAATAAATTGCAATTGCATCACACAAAGCAAGCAATCATTTTTTTTTTTTTTGGATTTTCTTAAAAATTGGAGTTCTTTTATGAAAATGCTCTTTTAAAATAAATGACTTAATCTTATTAATATGCAAATTTTAATTAAATGGGCCTATTATGCAAACTAATTATTATGCACCTCATGACCTAATTTCACTAATTAACAAGCTCGATTTAAATAATCCTATTATGCAAACTAGTTAAAATGCACCTAGTATTTTTGTATTTTTTTATTGAAATTCAGAATTTATAAAAATCCTAATTAATCTATCTAAAAAGGGATAATTTTCTAATTTATTAAATTTGACTTAAATCCTATCCTATCTTAGAAAACTATTTTTTATTTTTTATTTTGAAAAGAGGATGAGAATATGAAAATGTGGCGATTTTATCTAAGACTCTAATAAGGCTATTTAAGTCTAATCCTAACTTATTTCTTTTAAAATATCTAAAAATGTAGTCCTAAAAATATTATCTAAAAATGCAATCCTAGAAATATAATCCTAAAAATTCGATTAATTAAACCTACGTGTTTATTATATTAAACCTTAATGTCCTATATGCTCATGCAGATTTTTTTGAATGTTTTGATTTTTGATTTTTAGTTTCTTTTTAGTTTTTTTTTAGTTGAATAATTGTTAAATAAGGGTTAAATCTAAACAATTAATATAATCACTAAATAAAGGATCAAAATAATTGAAAAAATAACCCGACGTCTCACAAAAAGGTTAAATTAACAATTATTCTAACCCTAATCATCACAACAACTTAGAATAATTAAAAATCTGGTCCGAAGTCTTACGGACCAAATTAAATAATTATTATAATTTAACAATTGAGATTCTACCAAAAAGCCTAAAAATTAAAAATAATTAGAAAAATGATTCGATGTCTCTCGGATCAAATTAATAATTATATTAATTTCAGACAAAATACCTACGGATAATGATTACAAAATTCATGAATAATAACACTCAATATTGCAATTTAGCTAACTAAGCGTAAAGATGCTATCAAATAAAATAAGAAGAAATAACATAATAAAAAAGGAATAAACTAAACCACCTAAATGAGGGGACTGGTAGCAGCGTTGGTGAGCGTGGAATGAACGGGCGGTCTCGGGTGAGACGTGGTGGTGAGCGGAGACGCGGCGGGGGTACGGGCTCGCGGTGGCGCGGGGCCGGTGCAAACGCAAGTGAGGAGTGGACTGAGGCGCGGCGGAGCTCGAAGATCGATGGGCGGCGTCGCGGGCGGAGGGGGAGGTTGTTGCAGCGGCGCGACGTCGCGGGGTCGGGAGCGCGGTCGTCGGGCGGAGGAGGGTCGCGGCGACGGGCGCGGGCCGAGGCGCGGCGATGGAGCTGCGGACGTCGTAGGCGCGGGCGAGGCGCGGCGTGGCGGAGGCGCGGCGCGAGTTCGCGGATGAGAGGGATCTCCGGCGGGGACGGCGGTTGTTGCGGTGGCGCGGCGGCGAGCGAGCTTCGGTGGCGTCGCGGATGGTGCTGGTGCAGTGTTTCACGGACGGAAGAGGTGCGGCGCGAGCGTGAGCAGGGGCTTCCACGCGAAGAAGACGAACAATAGCTCCTGCTACTCCTTTTTTCTTTTTCTTTCTGGCCGCACGTCACTTCTCTGCGCCTTTTGTCTTTCTTTTGCTGACTTTTCCTCTTCTCTTCTTCTGCAGGTTGTCAGAAAGAAAAAAAAGAAATGACGTTGGACAAGAAAATGGGATTTCCTCTCTCTTTTTTGTTACTTTCGCGAATCCTCTCTGCTTTTTCGCACCTCTGAAATTTTTTTCTCAATTCCTCCCGAATTTTTTTTGGAATTCCTCCCTCAATCACGAAAAATGTAGCTCTCTTTTATAGTGATTCCAGACGGCCACTTTGTATGGTATTTTCCGAGCTTCCATCTTCCGTCGCATTAAATCAAGGCTACAAATCAAAGCAAGATTTCGCAATCAACTCGATTTTGCTCCGATTTATTCCGTTTTATAAAAATTCTTGCCCTTTGTTCACTTGATTTTTAATTGTTTCTGCATTTATCGAAATCGAATGCTCATCGAATTTCAAATTTCCCGCATACTTCAATCAAATCAATTTCCCCCAATTTCATTTTTTTCTTTTTATTTGTCCAAAAATGCAATTTTTATTTTCCTTATTTTCCTAGATTTGCTAAAAATAGGTGTCAACAGCTGCCCCTCTTTGGAGGTGAGCTCGTAGAGGTTGCCTTCAAAGACAGGTTGAGACCTAATTGTTAATCATGCACATGTACTAAGTGACTTTTTTTTTTTTTTTTTTTTTTTGGGAAGATGAGTCCCATTTTGAAATGAAATTTATATGATGCATGGAAATGCTAATGCAAACATTTTTTTGGAAAATGAGTCCCATTTTGAAATGAACTTTATATGATGCATGGGAATGCTAATGCAAATGATAAATGGACTTACTTGGAATTACTTACCTTTGGGGATGGTAGAGTAACTCAAGATAGATTGGTGTTACACATCCAGACCCGTACCATTTTACGGTCGCCCAAAGATAGTAACATGACTTCACAAAGTGACTGCTTTCCCAGGACCCGTACCATTCTACGGTCGCCTTGATGAAAAAATGATTTTTCAGGACCCGTACCATTCTACGGTCGCCTGAACTGAGGTTGTCTAGGACCCGTACCATTCTACGGTCGCCTTAACGAAAAAATGATTTTTCAGGACCCGTACCATTCTACGGTCGCCTGAACTGAGGTTGTCTAGGACTCGTACCATTCTACGGTCGCCTTAACGAAAAAATGGTTTTTCAGGACCCGTACCATTCTACGGTCGCCTGAACTGAGGTTGTCTAGGACTCGTACCATTCTACGGTCGCCTAAACGGGGATCTATTTTCCAGGACCCGTACCATTCTACGGTCGCCTGTTAGAGCAATAAATGTTGTCTAGGACCCGTACCATTCTACGGTCGCCTAGACTAAGGTTTTGCTTGGCTAGGACCCGAACCATTCTTCGGTCGCCCAGCCTTGCGACAGAAATCATCCGACCAGGACCCGAACCATTCTTCGGTCGCCTTAATCAGATTGAATCTGGAGGAAAAATCTTTAATGCTGTCTAGGACCCGTACCATTCTACGGTCGCCTAGACTGAGGTTTTGCTTGGCTAGGACCCGAACCATTCTTCGGTCGCCCGGCCTTGCGACGTAAATCATCCGACTAGGACCCGAACCATTCTTCGGTCGCCTTAATCGATTGAACTGGGAAAAAAATCTTTGGGGGCGACTCCATCGAGCGCCAGTGCTTGGAAAGGAATACCTGTACAATGACAAGTATTTAAGGTATAGATAGAGATAGACTTACCTGATGACATCTCTGATTCTTGGGGATATGTCTTTTGAAATTTAGATATCTTGTGGAGGTCTTTCATCTCATGGCGGAGGTTTCTCATCTCCTAATATCATGAAACATTTTGAAAGGAACTTGAATTACCCGTCGACATGATTTAGAGCAAAAACTTATATGCATTCATCAAAGAGATAGACAATCTGAGTTACTCTAGAATGCACATTTCAAAAATCGGTGAGGTTTTCATCAACTCAATCGGGGTTTATGCATAATGACCTTTGCATCACCCAAATTTCCATTGGAGAGAATTATCATTCAAGACAATCTTCACTCATGACATGGATTTCTTAATAATACTAAATGAGAGACTTTCGGTTAGAAAGGACTTTCACTCACTCTCATTTAGAATGTCTATTTTATGCGAATCACTCAATTTCATCATATCGACATGGGTCCGAGTATTCTCGCAAGCGGTACGATCTTACCAATTTGAGAGGTCTTTAATAGAGACCATAATGTAGGCTTGGTCAACGGCTTAACAAAGGGACTCTTTGAGTCAAGGCTATTGAATGAACAGTCTTGTAATCATCTTCGGGTTTACAAGTCAAGAACCCTGCAAAATGAGAAAGAAATAATCTTGCTCGCACTTCTTCGAGCGATGCTTATAAACATATGAACTCCTACGTTAATTCAAATGCCCTAATCTGAAGAGACTTTGTAAGGGACGTAACGTAGGTTGGGTTCATGGGTTGAGAAATGAAAGGATCATTAGGCTCAAAATGTGTGTAGATGGTAAAAGTTGGTGATCATCTTGGCATTGCCATCAGTTTTCTTTTTCATCATTGGGGATTGTCTTCATGAAATGCCCCTATTGATTGTAAAAACTCACCATTTGAGTTCTTTGAGTATTACTCCATTGGAGATACAATCTTTTGCAACTGATAGTCCTTATCTTGACTCTCTTCTTCATTTATGGGCATCGGCCTTGCTTTTACCAGGCACACCGCTTTTTTCATGCCCTCGTTCTTATTCATTTTTTTCACTTTTTTTTTCATGAGCATTGGCCTTGCTTTTACCAGGCACACTACTTTTTCATGCCCCTTTAGTTTTATTTTGAATTCAATTCTTACTTTGAATGACACTTGGAACTTTCAAAGGTCCTCATCTGCCTTTTGCCTTGCCCCAGTGTAGGGGATGATCACCAACTGGGTTTAAAGAAATGAAATTGTAGGCTCAAGTGGGCTATGCAAAGGATATAAGTGTATGGGATAGAGAAAGAAATGCTCTTCGTCATCCTAAGGCATTTAAATTAACGCATGATTTCAATGTAATAGCACTACTTGAAGATTGATGCAAGTGAAAGCAAGAAAATTTCAATTCATTTTCCTCACCTCATGATGCCATTTGATCTCTTAGTTGCCTCGATGTGGGGTGATTCTTGACAAGGGTAATTTTAAAAGAATCTCCATAAGTATATGGGGCTCAAAGGGTTAAGCAATGGATCACCTGTAGTGTTTGGGATAGAAAAATGAATTGCCTTTCATCATTTCAGTTGTCGTACCTCTTGCAAGAGAACTCTTTACCTTATGAATATGAACCTTCCTACACTCATCTCACAAGTGTATGAATATGGGACTGTGTATAGGATAGGGTTTGCCTTTCATCATCCCGACTCGTCTCATTTAGCATGCTCAATCAATTCCACATCATTCATTAAATTAGTCCATCTTGATGTTCTTTAGTGGAATTGGTGGCTAAAAGTCATCATGCAAAGTCCTTTTTTTTTTTTTTTTCTTAAAAGAGCTTAAAAACTTGAGTTTTAGGCACGAAAAATTATCAACTCCAAAACAAACAGTTTTCCACACTTTGCAAAATGATTTTAAGCATTCATTCAAGGATTCGTCTATAATGGGATTGCCTCGGCAATTGATGTCTTTGGATTGTCCCTATCCGCTTTTGCCCCGCACAAGAGAACGTGCATGAATATGATACTATGCAACATCGAGTAAAAGCAAATGGAATATCCAATTTTGGCTTGGGTCAAGATTTTATCTCGTCGGGTCACTACCAAAATCTGTCATGCCTCCAATCTGTCACATTAACTCTTTAGAAATGTGTCCTTGACAATTGGACCAGTTGCAACTTGGTGTGCCTTTTTCGGATGCTTTCTCACTAGGCAGAAAAAGTAATGCTCTGAAACATGAAGTAAATGAGTCAGAAAATTAAACAGGGCTAATGCATGCTTTTGGAAATGGCTTCAAAAATGATTTTTTTTTTTATTTCTTTTATGAGGAAGCATGAAAAAGCCCAGTCCTCAGAATTCTCCTTGGATGATACTTTTTTTCATTGTTGGATATCGTCACCGGATTAGTTTGGTATACTCCATCATGTCCTCAAAATTTGAAATAAAATTGTAATTTCATAGAATCAAATGAATTACATTGATTGAATGGAAAAATGCAACACTCAAGAATTAAAAGAAAACTGAAAACATCTCTCAGAAAACAATAAAAATTCCCACGCAGGGGAATGTGCAAAAGCAGTAAAAGAGTTACTCTTGTGGGCCAAGGCCCATCTCTTGAGAGATCCTTCATCAATGGTTCCAATTATGAGGTCATCGAATAAGCTTGCAACTCCTTCTAGCTCATCATTAGGGTTTTCCGTCTTCAGGGGTGTCGGATCATCCATGTCATCCCATCCACTTGGAACTATGTTGCGGGAGTCAAAGTAAAAGCCGGGAGGAGCCGAATACTTCACGTGTAATCGAACTTGCCACTAGGCTGCCCCTGTGAGTGTCTATCACTTCCACTTCATCTTGCTTTGTCTTAGGGACATTGTCAAGTTCGGCAATGACTAGTGGGTTATCTTCCGTTCGGGCATGTCGCCATTGCTCATTTGGGTCTTGCCCGATCGCTTCAGACTATTGTCTCGGGGGGAGAGCGGGTGCGGGAGTCAAATCCATTCGGAGTGATTGGATTTGAGCTATCATGAATTGCATAGAGGCGAGCAAGCGTCGGAGTTGGTCTTCCATAGCGGAGATACGATCACGCATTTCGGTTTGGTCACCATTCTAGTTCTTGATCGCCTAAATGAAAATGGAAATATGGAAGAACAAGGTATACCGAGAAAACCAATCCATGACAACAATCTATTTTTTTTTTAGTTAAGAATAGTCCATAATGAAAATGATTTCTTAAAAATGGACTAGGAAAATAAAGACATGGGATGCCCCAAGAGGGACGAAATTTCCTAAACATGAACTAGGAAAAGCCAAGACATAAATTGAAAACAAATTTCCAATTTTTTTATTTTCCAAATGATTCATTGTATGGCAATTCATTTCATTTCTAATTGACAAAGGAATTAAATCAATGATTGACCTAGATTGTCATGGACCGACCAAGAGTATGACAAAGTAAATAAATTGCATTAATATGGGAATAGAAGACTTACTTCACCAAGGAAAATCGATGGCAATCACATAGACATGCACATGAGATGTGAGGCTCGATTTCTACTCTAGACAGGCTTAACAAAGTGGAGCTAAGAGGATGATCTGACCGTTGCAGTCTCGCATTAACGTGTCAGGTCCCCCTAATTCCGGCTCAGTCGAATGGAATGTCCAATAGTCACGCAGTCTCGCGGATATGGACAAACACATTCGACACCATGAAAAGACTTTCGGGGAAGAGAAGGTCAACCTCTATATAGCGGTCTCGCTTTAGAGGAAGTATCCTTCTCAACACCATCCTAGAAATCTTATCGCAGCCTGTGTCCGGCCACGAGGTTGTGTGTGCAATAGTGTAGTGCTAAAAACAATAAAACATGCACAAAGTTCAAATGCAAACAACATTTCTAATCATGGAAAAATAAATCATTAATCCCACTCTCCAACCTGCAAGACAAATGTTAGCATAGACTACTCCCCTTATACCTCCCATCTGCAAAAACATTTAACACCTTAGAAATGTTAGGGACATAACTGGTGTCCTTGCTGCCAAACAAAACATTTTTTTTTATTTTGAAAGAAAAGAAAAATTGGCCTAAGTCCACTAAGTGCTTTAACACAAGTCCCCAGCGGAGTCGCCAAGCGGGCGAGGCGCGGCGCGAGTTCGTCGATGAGAGGGATCTCCGGCGGGGATGGCGGTTGTTGCGGTGGCGCGGCGGCGAGCGAGCTTCGGTGGCGTCGCGGATGGTGCTGGTGCAGTGTTTCACGGAAGGAGGAGGTGCGGCGCGAGCGTGAGCGAGGGGCTTCCACGCGAAGAAGACGAACAATAGCTCCCGCTACTCCTTTTTTCTTTTTCTTTTCGGCCGCACGTCACTTCTCTCGCGCCTTTTGTCTTTCTTTTGCTGACTTTTCCTCTTCTCTTCTTCGCAGGTTGTCGAAAGAAAAAAAAAAAGAAATGACGTTGGACAAGAAAATGGGATTTCCTCTCTCTTTTTGTTACTTTCGCGAATCCTCTCTCGCTTTTTTCGCACCTCTGAAATTTTTTTCTCAATTCCTCCCGAATTTTTTTTGGAATTCCTCCCTCAATCACGAAAAATGTAGCTCTCTTTTATAGTGATTCCAGACGGCCACTTTGTATGGTATTTTCCGAGCTTCCATCTTCCGTCGCATTAAATCAAGGCTACAAATCAAAGCGAGATTTCGCAATCAACTCGATTTTGCTCCGATTTATTCCGTTTTATAAAAATTCTTGCCCTTTGTTCACTTGATTTTTAATTGTTTCTGCATTTATCGAAATCGAATGCTCATCGAATTTCAAATTTCCCCGCATACTTCAATCAAATCAATTTCCCCCAATTTCATTTTTTTCTTTTTATTTGTCCAAAAATGCAATTTTTATTTTCCTTATTTTCCTAGATTTGCTAAAAATAGGTGTCAACAACGACAATGATGGGGAGCTTACATAGTCAATGAAAAAACAAATGGACTTTTTGTCAGATAGATTTGCAACTTTGCAGGTAGCTGATAAAGTTCCAAACAGAGACGAAAGCCCTACAGATGCTGGTGTTGCTAGCTAGAAGACAGATTATGAAGAAAACATTGACACTGCTACTTTCCAGGACGAACTTGAAGAAGATCAAGGAGCTGTGCGTAGAAGGAAAAGTAAGTTTCCTTCGTATAATCCATATGTTACCTCTCTTACTTTGTCAGTAGGTCTGAAATTCCAAGATGCGATACAATTTAGGGAAGTTATACTGAAGAATTCCATTACTGCACAAAGAAATATTGATTTCATTAAAAATACTAACAACTTTGTAAGAGCTAGGTGTTCACAGCAAAATTGTTCATGGAAGATTTACGGCGCGTTTGTTAAGAGGAGTGGGTCTTTCCAGATTAGAGCCTACCCAAAGGAATACACTTGTTCCATTAATTTTCAAAACAAAAGGGTAACAAGTGTATGGTTGTTCAAGTACTTCTTCGATCTGATTAAGCTGATGCCCGAGATGAAAATTACTAACTTTAGGATGCTGATGAAGGAGTGTGTATGCATCAATGTATCTAGGAATTAGTGCAAAAAAGCAAAGCAAAATGTGATAAAGGTACTTATTGGTCAGTATGGTAAGGAATATGGGCAGGTGTGGGAGTATGCTTAGGAGTGTAGATTGCAAAACCCTTCAAGTAGAGTGTATGTAGAGATGGTGGAGAGACCGCTTCCTAATAGTGGGACCAAGTTCGATAAGTTCTATGTATGCTTTGATGCATGCAGACGGGATTTTTAACTGGTTGTAGACGGATTATAGGATTGGACGGCTGTTTCTTGAAGGGCTTGTGCAAGGGAGAATTGTTGGTGGTGATTGAAAGAGATGCGAATAACCAACTATTCCCACTAGCTTGGGCTGTTGTAAAGATTGAGAATAAGGCCAGTTGGTTCTGGTTCTTGAAAAATCTAATGGTTGACTTGGAGATAACAAACGGGGAAAGGTGGGCGTTCATGAGCGACTAACAAAAGGTAATGTTTGCTTTTTGAAAAATTTAGTCAATAGTTTGCTTTGTAATATTAACATGTAATTTGCTTACATTTCTTATTTTGAATTATTGTAGGAATTAGTTTCGGCAGTAGTCGAGTTGTTGTCCCATGTTGAACATCAAATGTGTGCGCGGCACATATACAGAAATTGGGCAAAGACCTACAAATGGGATAATCTGCAGTTGCAATTTTGGCAATTAGCAAATAGTACAAACATGGCTAACTTTAAGATAGCCAAAGAAGGACTGCTTTAGTTGACAAAGGAAGGTTATGCTACACTATTTCAACTAAAATAGAAGCATTGGTGCAGGGCATTTTTCAATGAAGAGTTCAAGTGCGATAACGTGAACAACAACATTTGTAAAATATTTAATTCGAAAATAATAGATGCTAGATGCAAACCAATCATCTCAATGTTTGCAGATATACGAGTTGCGATCATGACTCGGCTGCAAAAACAAAGAGATGAGGCTGCAAAGTGGACTAGACAATATGGTCTTAGGATTGCTAAGAAATTAGATGAGAACTTAGCTGCAAGTAGGCATTGTCATCCCATTTGGAATGGAGATGATAGATATAAGATAATGAAGGGTGCTGATAAGTATGTTGTCAAGCTAGGAAGCAGGAAGTGTTCATATATAGTATGGCAACTAAGTGGAATTCCTTGTGTACATGTCATATGTGCCATCTAGTTAAAGGGCGACAATACAAATGATTACATCAATGATTGGTATAATGAATCAAAATACCTTGCTTTGTATCAGTTCATGATACAGCCAATTAGAAGTAGCAAGTTTTGGGAGCTCACGGATCATGAAGCACCTCAACCTTTGCCACTGAAGAAGAAAATTGGAAAGCCAAAACGAAGACGAAGAATGGTGGAGGGAAAGGTCTCGGGTCAGCAAAGAATGAGCAGGCATGATGTAAAGATGACGTGCTCTTATTGCCGCATAGCAGGCCACAATATAAATGTTGTCAATTGAGGAAGCAACAAGAACGGTTGAGGCAAGCTGAAGGGCCTAGTGAAGAGACATTAGAGAAAGGCAAACAAAAGGGCCAAGTGAGTCGACTGTTCTTTCTTGTGCACATGCCATATTTGTGGTTTATTATAAATATGTACATAATATCTTATTTGGCCTTGTATGTAATGTCTTTGTTAGGTCACAAGAAGAACCCCAGTAAGTCATGAAACTGAATAGCCTGTTCGAAGAAGGTAATGTAGAAGATGGCCAGCTAAAGGATTGACCAAAGCAGTATTACGACCAGTTCAGTCGACTGTTCTTCGGCAGAGAAAGAAATATCCAGTAAGTTCAACCATTTGTATTCGGTTTTTATTTTTCTTTACATTATTATATGGCCCGATGTTATATTTATGGTGTCTTTTGTCTCTCTCTTAGGTTTGAAGAAAGCAAGTTGGAGCTCAACTATCAACTGAAGGGCCATCACAAGAGCCACATTAAGGGTCACCACAAGGGCCACCAAAAGAATCGCTACAAGGGGCACCACAAGTACCACTAGTACCACTAGAAGGCCCAACAGAAGGTGTCATTGAAGTTGAAGGGCTACACAGAAGGACAACTAGAAGAAGGTTAGGTGAAGGGGCAGCTACACAAAGGCCATCTAGAAGACGCCCAGCTGAAGAATTGGTCGAAGAAGCCTCGGCTATAGCTGAAGGGCCCAATAAATCACAGGCAAGAAAAAGAGCCAACAAATCACAAGTTCCTGAAAGTGATACTCCTATTCAAACAAGAGGGGCACTTGGGAAGAGGTTAAGACAATATGGCTACGGCCTTTATATGGATGAGCATACTGGAACAGTCATTTTGAATGTAAGTTTTATTAGCTGCATTTAATTTAATTTATGTTGTAGACTTTTGTTGACAATTTATTGTCTTTTTGTAGTCTGGAAGAAGTTCAAAGGTTCTTATCTCAGGCTCAACTCAAGAATCAACGGCTATACCAACAAAAAAGAAAACATCAACTGCGCCAACAAGAAAGAAGAGCAAGAACCTAGTTGCAGGTCTATCTGATTTAATTCAGCCTAGGACAGTTGCAGCTTCTTTTGAATTAATTCAACCTGGGACATTTGCAGCTCCATCTGAGTCAGTGGATACTGAGAATGTTGAAGTGCACGTCCAGTTAGAAAGAGTGCAAGAATTATGAATCAAGTGAAAAGCCCATTGAAAGGAGCATGAATAGAGGGTGTCGTGCATATTAATTGATGAGATGGGATGTGATAGGATTTGTGGAGTTTAGGAGTCAAAACTGTTCTATAAATGTTATAATAACTTGCTATGGATAGTTATCTTTTTTTGTCTTTAGTTTGTCATTGATTTTGTGAGACTTAATTTCAATATTAATGGAATGATCTTGCTGGTTGTCAATTTTTGCTTTTTGTAAGATATGGATTCTGTTTTTACTTGTTGCTGTTGGTGTTGGGTTTGTAGTGGTAGCTGGAGTGCTGGTGTGACTGGTGGTGGTGGATGGTGATGCTTGATGGTAGTAAGTTTGTTGTTCAGGTGCTAATATGGTGGCTAAGGTGTTGGTGTGGCTGGTGGTGACGCCCGATAATTATGGGTTTGTGGTGGGGGTTATGGGCTTATGCTACACCTGGTGCAAGTGTACAATTTGCACATCTTATACTATGTGTACTGGTGCAAGCTAGTGCAAGGCTTAGTTTGCATTAATACCTTGTACAGCAACACCACCGGCACGGTGGTGGCTGGAGCGCCTAGTGTGGCTAGTGGTGATGGTTGGTGGCGCAACTGATGGTAGTGGTGGGCGCAATTTTTAGAGAAAATTCACAAAAAAATTGGCACTTAACTGATCACATTCTAAAAAACTTGGCACTTAAGTGTTCACTTTTAACTACAAGTGACACTTAAGTGATTACTTTAATAATAACTTGACACTAAAGTGATATTTTTTTCATCGCGCCTAACACTTAAGTGATTACTAAATACAACTTATGGCACTCGGGTAATCACTCATGTTTGTCTTATGTATATGCTGGTTTGCAGCAAAACAAAGAAGGTGATGCTAATTTAACTTATGGCAAGTCCATTCAATTTCAATATTTGCTGCTGGTTTATGTTTATATTTAGTTCAAGTAAAAAAGTCACCACAACACATTGACCAAATACACATCCATCATTATTGGTTTATATTCAAGAACAAGTAAAAACTACATAGTACAAGCATCATCTAATTCACTCATTCCATTTCCTTAACCTCCCCATAAACACAAGAAGTAACTCACAATACATATGACAGCACAAACAACAACAAAGCCACAACGATCTTTTCTCATCTTTCAAAAAGAAAAAAAGTCTACATTTAATCCAAAACAACACAATTTTTAACTATGGCAGTCGGAAAAACTTTTTTTCATCTTCAAGTGCTTTACTTTTCATCATAAAGTATAATAGACAACAAAACAACACTATAATAAATGCTTGATAACACTTCCATTCAATTTTCATCCTTGAAACTTTATTTTTGAAAGGTTTAGCTGAAGACGCTTAAGCTTGCATTGAGACTTCATTCTTGAAAAGTTTAGCTGAAGATGCTTGAGCTTGCATTGAGTCAACACTGTTCAAGTTGTCCATGAACATAGATGGAGATAGATATCTTTTATAAAGTAGATCCAATATCACCTCTGTGGCTCGGTTAGAAAACTTCGCATCGACCCATTTGAAGTATTTGCACTTTGATGCTTCTTTATATCGGGCGTATCCATAAAATCTTCTCCCAAGATTGATTCGAGTCCACGATATTCTTTTTAGACTTGGTAACCCACAAAAACAGAAACACTGGCTTTCTCCTTCGCTTCGGTGAGAGGAATTTGAGACACTGCTGCGAGTCCTGCTTTCCATTTCCAAGATTCGACGATCGAATTTTGGGTAAATAAAGATTAGGGTTCGAGACTTGGATTCGAGCATTTCAATAGGGATTTTGGCCGGTTTAGGGTTTTAGATTTGGGGCATTTGGGGAGACGATATCGTTTTTGCAAATTCGAGGCTTTTATTTTGCGGACAACGTCATTTCTGGTGAGTTAGAGCCGACTCAGCTCTTCGGTGAGTTACGTAGGCAAGCAAAAATAATAAAATATTGCAATGTAGGATTTCCAGTAAGGTTCGCTGGATATGGCACTTAAGTGTCACACTTTTCAAAGAAAGTAACACTTAAGTGTACATTTTCAAAGTTTTGACACTTAAGTGTCCAATCGTGCCAAATTTTGGCATTTGGGCTGTTCTTTTGCCTCGTAAAAAGTATAGGAATAAAAAAATGGAAGTGACTTACGACATGCCATAAATTCTTAGATTAATTCCCTTTTGCTCTTTGGCATTGAAAACTTTGAATTTTTTGCGATTTCATTCACTAATTTTAATTAGTGCAATCGAATGCTTTCATTTTATTAATTCATGTTATTAAGCTATTTCTTCATTTATCTTTGTAGTAGAGGTCTACTTGACCTCACCTTCGTTGCCAGTGGTTCCAGTTTTAGTCTTCTAAACTTTGTTTTTTAAAAGCTAAAATTGGATCTAAACCTAAATGTCCAAATTTGATTGGGAAAAGACGTTACCCTTTTTTCGCAAACAAGCGTCTTGAGTTGAGTTTAAGAAACAGTCTCCACTAGCAAAGAAACTTAAAAATATTCTTATAGATTCTATATACATTAAAGTGATTGGGTGATGAATAGTGAAATGATAATGTGATATACTTGGAAAATTTAATTGATTTTCTATGTTTTTATGAAATTGGTTGGAGTCGTTGGGTATCAAAAACGCCACTTTTATATCAAGTTTAGATACTTATACAATATAAAAAACGAATTCTCACTCTTTTCATGGTTTGTGAATTTCAACAACAAATTTAAATATTTTTTGCCTTCAGATTCATTGTTAAAAAGATAAAATTTGGCTTGCTGCTGCCTATAAAAATATCATCGTGACTATACTACGACAATTAATGAACTATTTATTTACTTGGGTTCTAACTTGTGTCTCCTAGGTAAAATCACACTACCTTCCCCAATCTGCATTGTTCCCAAGTTGTGGATTTAAACGATATAAAATCTTTTGGAAGAAGTACAATCCAAGTGCCAAAATTTGGCACGGAAAAACATTTAAATGTCAAAAGTTAGGAAAGTGGCATTTAAGTGCCATCTTCGGCGAATCTCACCGGAAATCCTACGTAGCAAATTTTTTATTATTTTTCTCGTCTATGTGGCTCGCCGGAATGTTGACTCAACAAACAAAGCCAAAAACGACGTCATTTTTAAGTAGATTCAAATGTTAATATAAAAATTAATTTAATTAAATTATAAAAATAAATTATTATTATTTTAATAAAATAATATTTTTAAAAAAGAAGGTGGGGAGAGGAGGCAGCGGTTGAGGGTTGAGCCCTCGGCGCCGCCGCCGAGAAGGGCCGGTGACAGTGGGGGGAAGGTCAGCCGGGGTCGCCAGCCCTCGGGCGACCGGCAGAGAGGGCTCGCGAGCCCTTGCCGGATCCGGGTGAGGGCCACGAGCCCTTGCCTAGATCCGGGGGTGAGGGTCGCGGCCTTGCCCGGATCTAACGAGGGCTCGCGAGCCCTCGCCGCCTCCCCACCGCCGCCGGGAAGGGCCGACGATGGAGGGGGAGGGTCGGCCGGGGTCGCCGGCCCTCGACCGACCGGCGGCGATGACGGGGGGCGGCGGCGAGGGCCGAGCCGTCTCCCTCCCCTCGTTTTTTTTTTTTTTTTAAATAATAATAATAATAATAATAATAATAATAATAATAATAATAATAATAATAATTATTATTATTATTATTAAATAATTGTATTTGTATTTTTAAATGTTTTAAATAAATTTAGTTTTAAATTAAATTTAATTAATTTTTATATTAAATTTTTTTCACGTTAGAGATAAAACGACGTCGTTTTTGCATTTTTAAGCCACATCAACGTGCAAAACGATGTCGTTTTGCACTTACCTTACCGGAAAATTGCCACGTTAGCATTTTGGCCAGATTGGCACTTAAGTGATCTATTTTGTTCCGATTTTGGCACTTAAGTGTCCATTCGTGCCAAGTTTTGGCACTCCAAGTGTCCGTGATTCAAAATATTTTCATTAATTTCATAGGTATTAGTAAAGATATCTACGGAGATATGCAACGCTAGTACTTTCTCCAAGTTTTTTGTCCCTACAATTTTTGGACAAGTTGACCTATGTGAATTGATATTATAAATTATGTAACCATCCATTGCATCCTCGAATGTCAACTAACTATTAAATATACTTAGTAATACTAATATGATGTATTAGATACTAGAAGATTATTATCCCAAAAATAATCTTGGTGAAATTCTTCTAGGATCTATTAATCTGTGTTGCCAAGTGCATAACGTTATCATTCTACTTTGCCATTGTAAGCATATGTATTGTTTGCATTAGTTCCCTTCATTGATGTTTTCACACGGGCACGAACCAATGATTTCCACCACGTCAAGGTGATATGCTACTACTGAGTTATATCCCTTCCCTACTCTGTGATGCTTGTACTTCCCATGTGGATCTACCCCTGTATGTTGCTTTCTGTTATCTATATAGACGATGCCAATTTATCGAGAGGTCTCTCTTTTCTTCATGGCTTTTTCATTAACCAGCATATCTTATTAGAAATCATTCACTTCGATGTTCACACGTGAGAGGAATTGATAAATATTTGTCTATATCAATGACCATAGCCAACTAACTTCATTATCTTTTAGGAGAGTAATTCCAGACAACTTTTCAGCTTTCTCTTGAAAATGCTCCTTGGCTATGAGGAGTATCACCAAGAGTAGCTGTTCAACCTTCTTAGTTTCTACTGAGTTATCTGCTTTCTAATATGAACAAGTGGATGGAGTCGAGTATAGTAAATTGTGGATGGAGAAGGGATCCAATTGATGGAGCTAATTTAGAAGAATATAGCCCAGGAGGGTGCAAAAACATGATTTTGCAAGGAGAGAAGGATGCATGAGTACTAGCTAAATGAAACGAAGGAACGTTGTGATATTAGCTGGAACAGGTCTCTTTTTCGTGGTCAGAATTGTCTTCTCATGTCCTTTACATGACCTCAAGGGGATGACTCCCTTAATTCATGGAGGCATGAGGATTCGCTATGTTTGTAGCGATTTTATTTTCTCTAATATGATACTTGTTGAACAAAACAGACTTATTATTTTTTTTTTTGTTCTTACCAAAAAAAAAAAAAAAAAACAGACTTATTATTTTTTATCGCATGTTTAGTTAATGTGTTCACTTGATTCTGTTCCCTGTTCATTAATTTTAAATTTCTAGCTAGAAGTTTATCGTACTGACAATTCAATTGTTTTTTTTTCCTTGTGAAGCGTAAAATTTATGCAGGCAGGGATCCCCCTGGGTAGAGCACAGTCAAATTTCGGAGAGCCTGATAGCGCCGTTGCTAGTTTCGATAGAGCATCATCTCTTAAGGTATGCTGCCGATTATTGTTATTCTTCCAGCTTTAGCGTCCAAAGATACTAACGAATTAGCCTCCGCATTGCAGCCGGATTGTGAAGAAGCTCAAGACGACTGGAGAACTGCACTCCATCTTGTAAAGAAGCGAAAGCAGCTGCATTTGTCGGGTATGAGCACGACAAAAAACCGTTTTGCGGTTGGAGATAAAGAATGACTCTTTTGGTCCAGATACTTGCAAGAACTTTTTTATGTTCTGGCTCTAGAGGAGGAGCCCACGGCCCTTGCGTATATAAAAGCTTTGACGAGCTCCGAGCAGCTATTATACCTTGTCAAGCTCTCAAGAAGATGCAAGGTGGTTCAAGAAAAATTTATGCAGTCCGACTTTCCTTGTTCGAAATTAGGGGTCTAAAGTCAGGAGGATGTCACCTCTGACCCGATTGAACGCTGGTCTTTTTAGACGTCTCTGCCTTTTCACCCTTGCGACTCGGATTTTTGTTTCTTCTTGGCTTACTTTCTTCTTGAGTCCTTCTCGTACGTTATCGTACTAATTCCTTTCAGCATAGCGCTATCATATGCTGAAAAAGGATGGATTATGATTATTGAGCGAAGAATGTAAATTCACAAAGCATCCTCAGTCCTCGTTGTGGCTGTGACATGTGGCTGTGACATGATACTACAGTTATGGAACATGTGGAGAGTCGTTTATACTCTGTTGGATGGTTGGTCTTTCTACTTTATTGTCGTACGTAGAAATGAACGAGCATTTGTCTCAGTTTCAAAGCTCTGGCTGAACCATGATCATGGTGCCTATACTAGTGATTTTGTTGTTCTTTCTCTTTTTGGTTTTTGCCAGATCATGGTAATCCACAGAGTACCATCGCCATTTTTCAGGGGCGTTAATCGCGAATGGTTCCAATCCAGGAGCACGCCACTTGTCAGAGGCGAATTGATTCATCTAGAACTCAAACGGTACCTAATATTTCTCAGTGTTATTTGCATGAGCAAAGGCTCCTTCCCAAGCAGCATTTACTTCTGCTAGGACATTCCCACCCTATACAACTCTCTTAGTGCTTCTTGCCACTCGTCAGGTTTATTATAGGGTTTTTCAGTATGGAAGTTACTTCCCCTCTGCAAATACTAAAGAAACAATTGCCACACTAAAACAGCACCGACGAGGACACTCTTTCGAATATATTGACAGTGGTCTGTCCATCGTTGCCTCTTGAGTGCATCAGAAATGCAAGCGTCATAGGCACTGTTTATCTCAGTCTAAAGAACCTTAAAAGAGCTCAATCGCAATTCAATTAGCAAAGAACGTTCAAGCTGCACATATTTTACACTGTCACGTTTTTGACAACATCACAGGATGGGAGTATTATAGCTCAACCGACAAAACTTAAAAGTAGGATTGTCTTAAGTGACACGAATCAAAAGCACAACCAAAATAAAGATACATGTCATTGCGAAGATCAGAAGCCAAGTAAAGCATGTAGTCTTGGAGCTTTCTGAATATATCTCCATTGCTCAAACATTAACCCGATTTGTGCTTGCCAACCTGTGCTCAACAGCTTTCTCCATTGAATCAAGTATCTGCAATGCAACCCATAAGGACATTGCTAAACTAAGTACATTGTTGAGTTGGATGGAATAGCCACTGCCCAAGGAAATGTCATGATTAAAGCAGCTGTTTTGCAACAGACTTGCTAGATTGAAGTAGATTGCTCAAGTTACATCCTGGGGTTGCCATTACGAAAGGAATTAAGATAAATATTAAAAGACACCTAACGTGGTGTCAAGATTTACATTTTCTGTATTTTGCAGGGACTGACTCATCACGAGGCTACTCTCTTTCAGTCGCCTTGCCAAACCAGCCATTTCATCCGTCAGATCCTCTTGAAGCTTTCTGTTGAAAAAGAAAAGGTGCAATCACAGTATCTGCTTAAATATACTTAAAGAAGGACAATCATAACACCAAATTATTGGTCAAATATTTCAGCAGTAGCCACGAAGTAAGCTGAAGGTTCAATGTGGAAGATGGAAAACTAGCTTGGAGAAAAAAGAAGCTTAGACACACTTAAGGAGGGAATCTTAACTCACGAACTAAATCACACTCTACTTCTAAGCCCAAGAAAGGTGAAAGTGATTTGACCTTATTTCTACCATATAAGAGACATACACTACTAATCTTACAGCATATCTTCAACTTCACATGACACCAGACTCTTGAAATTTTACTCCACTTTTTACTGTTGTGTTATTGTTCAGTACGTTTCATGTCAACATATCTACATACCCGACCAGTTTCTTACATCCTTCACATTCCAGCCTTTATTCCACGACGACAACAAATAACAACCAAGTTTTTTCCCCACTAGTAGGGTTACACTCCCTAAGATCTCAGTGCCCCCATAATCAGGTGTTCGGGGATGAAAGCATTTTTGAAATGGACAAGAAGCAATGCATGAACTAATCAGTAGCTTCAACCCCAGACTATAAAGTTGTCTGGTGATAACACAATCATGATGATATGTCATTACTGACAAACAAGAATGATAAAACATACCTGTGCTTTTCAATGTGTGCTTGTGCTGCAGCATCTAGTTTGACAGGTCCCGATGTGTCAACTTCATTACAGGATTGAGTTGTACCTGCAGTACTTGAGGTCAATCCAAGTGACGAATTACAATCGTGAATTGGTAATAGCTCATGTAGATAACTTATTATTACGATAGAAAGGCACTCTATTAAGCGTTGCATAAAATAAACACACCATCACTGCAGTAGATTCACTTACACAAATTGCCTTCTTAATCCTGATTTTGGGGTAATCAGATCTTCCAATTCTTTTTTAGGGCTGTCTCCAGAAGAACTTCCTGGAAAGGGCTCCTGAGGCTCTTGCACATCATGCTGAGAAACGCAAGCAGAGATCACATGAAACCTCATACGTGACGGAAAGCAACTCAAACTTTTCAATTAAAAGGTGCACTTGAAAAGGATTAGATGAGTGGACAACCACCACAGGCACATCATAGATGCCTGCAAGAAGTAAAAAATTTGCAGCATGCAGCAGCAATTAGAAACCACCTAGTATAATGTCCACCACAGGCACATCATAGATGCCTGCAAGAAGTAAAAAATTTGCAGCATGCAGCAGCAATTAGAAACCACCTAGTATAATGTCCACCACAGGCACATCATAGATGCCTGCAAGAAGTAAAAAATTTGCAGCATGCAGCAGCAATTAGAAACCACCTAGTATAATCTCATTTGCAGCATGCAGCAGCAATTAGAAACCACCTAGTATAATCTCTCTCTCTCTCTCTCTCTCTCATCGCCAGTCAATGCCTTTTTGGTTCTCACTATATTAAATGGGGTCATGAACATGTAAAATATCAAAATATCAAAAACAAGTCCCAACGTTGTAAACTAGAGGGCCAATCATGCATCTCCATCAATTCTGTCACAATTTTGTATTCCTAAATGATCAAACAAAACTAACTAACAAGGTACTAAGGGGCTTCGACTTCATCCATAAGAACTGTTCTAATTCTGTATGCCAAATACCTGAAAAGTATAACTCATTCTGAGCAAAAGTTTAAGAGGGGTTCCCATGCCTTCAAAGAATCTGTTCCATCCGCAACAGCACAAACAGACACTGATAGAACCATGAAATGAAGAGAAGCGCAGAACCCAGGTTCGTATCTGGAAGGGGAAAAGCAGATTTAATCCATCCATTTATTTTCAGCTTATAGACTTGTACTTAAAGCAATCACAGAGATGAAAGTGCGGATAGCAACTTTTAAAAATTTTCAGTAATTGCAGGAAGAGAAAAGGTGATATAACTATGGACCAAAGCAAACATGTCCAGGAGACATGCAGGAAACCGGCAGTAATTGAATCTCAGCTGTAATATAGAAGAACAGCACAAAAATTTAAACATCATGCGCACTCACAAAAGGAGCTGATAACTTAGCTGTAATTGCTTCAATCTTCTCAGAATAATCAATCACCATTGCCTTTCGAACTCTGCACCAACAAATCCATGCAATTATCAAGGCAGCAGATCTGATGAGTGCTGATTCAACTTCGAGCATGTTCACTTCAAAGATACAATAAAGAAAAGGTTAAATTTCATTTTGATGTCTTCCAACAGAGTCGCTATAATCTTTGTATACTCACATCTACTGCTAAGCAATGAATGGCAACCGACATAAAATTCTGAAGCATGTAGCCATGAAGGCATGCTTGCTTGTGTGCGCACATGCAAGCCTGTGCTTGCGTATAACAACCAAGAAAATTATTTTTAATTAAAACATTAATGCATCACTGAATTCCGCCATAGTAACGATGATAAAATTTAGACCAACAGCTAAAAAGGCTTCCACAAGTGACAAAAACAATGGAAGGTCATCACTCACCCATTCACAAATCCTCTCGCATTTCCAAGACGAATTGAAACATCAACATACACATGTTGACCCAAAAAGCATATATTCTCTACTTACTGTGCTTTATGAGTAAGACATTAAACTCCTCACTGCACATATCACCCAAAACACTAATCTCAATAGGTTTATCTCGATGTGCGGCTAACAGATAGGTTCAAAACCTAAGAAATTGATCCCTCTCTCCCTCCCTCCCTTTCACACAAAATAACAGGACTAGCCACTCTAAAAAGCAATTAATTAACAAAAAATTCAGAATAGCTTGCAATATTTAATTGGTTAAACGGTTGATGGGAAAAGTCTTCTTCCTGCTGTATTCTAATGTAAGCAGTCCCACTGAATGAAAATAAGAAGCAATGTCAGCCAGCCAACAAAATCATGCCAGAAAGCACAAAAAAATGTCTATGCAGTCTGATTTACAAAGATGAAAAATCCAAGATCCAATGCTCATCTCATTCAAAAACAACAGTAAATGACAGAGATCCAAAGGACATGCTAAGGACCTCGGCAACCTATCTGGGGTTCTCTCCTCCGCCAGCTGCTCAGTTGTTCTCCTAAGGTAGCAATGTACTGCAAAGCCAACATGACAACAGCATTGTAAAAGTAATGAGATGGATCTAGCACTTCAAAGAACAATAAAGAGTAGAACTGAGAAAGTCACTAACTAGATAAACAACAGAGCACACCTGAATGAAACATACATTAGACTAACTATTACAAAAAATACTAAGTCGCCCTAAACTAATCATCTCCTGGGAAAATAAGTTCATAGAGGTGAATTGCAGTACATATACTTGAACTGGTCATTAATTTCTAGATTGAGCACTTGTTTGGAACCTCAATATATTTCAATTTAATCATCTCATCTTTTCTTTTGGTAGAGGCAACAAACAGTTACACCCTCTGGGGTTACTGAAAGGATCCTGCGCCCACTAAGGTCAAAATGAAGCAATCATTGATTACAATTAAAAAAAAAAACTACAGAAGGACAAAGTAACAGCCATATGGCTACCAATAAAGAGATTCACGTTGGTCATTTCCAACAGTCACAATAAAAGTCACCAAACTTTGTATTGAGAACTTGTTCAGAGAACCTTCATTCCCTTCATCCAAGCACCAACCTTCTTATTTGGAATCATCCAACACTAATTGTTTCATGTAAGTCACTTAACTTTTAAATGAGGCTAGCTCCTATCCTCAAGAGTCATAACTTTTTCCTTCCCAAAACAAAGTTTGCATTCTCAAGAGGAACTATGTTAGCTATGACCAAAATCCAGTCAACTAATCTTTTCTTCATCTTTGATTGCTCATTATATCTTGGGTTTTCTCTCCTAGTTAGCTTAGTTTGCACACCCTCGTAATGCAGATCTGTCAGAGCAAACTACTCAGAATTCATTCGCGACAAAGACACCAAAAACAAAGTTTGCTCAATTGACAATGGATAAAGACAGAGAACAATGACCAGCCTGGTTTCAGACAGAAGACATACATTAGCAAGTTTTGCTTGATTCTCTTGCTCAGGTGCAGCTACAGGTAATCTCCTCAAGTTCACTTCTGTCCTGCTGGCCCCCATTACAAGACCCTACATGTTGCATAACCAACAATGAATTCGTCTGGGTGAATCAAAATAACCTTGAAACATGTACAGATTGTAGGGTTACCAAAATTACTTTGCGAATAATAATAAAATGTAACAGATAGGTCCAAAACCTAAAAAGAGTACATGGAGACTATTGTAGGCTTAAATAGATGACTATTTAAGGATGTCAGATCAGATACGCATAATCAATATAAAAAACAGAAAATCAAAGGAAATACCTTAAATATCTCCAGTATCTAAATATCTCTAACATTCCCCCTTAAGCTGGAGCATAGATATTAATCATGCCCAGCTTGTTATAAATATATTCTATCATCTCATCGCCTAGAAGTTTAGTCCTACTGTGACTAGGAAGAATCATTTCACTCTACAGCTTTTATTGAATAAAATGATAATCAACCTCAATTTGTTTCATTTTCTTATGAAACACAGGGTTGGAATCTATATGTATGGAATCTATATGTACCGCTGCCTTATTATCACACCATAGAGACATAGGAACCGAAGTTTTAAATCCTAATTCAGTCAATTGCTGCTGAATCCATACTAAATCACATGTCACTTGTGTCATGGTTGTATATTCGAACTCAGCAATGGAGCGGGCAACGATACTTTGTTTTTAACTCTTCCATGACACTAGATTTCCTCCGACCAATGTACAATGGCCAGTGATTGATCTTCTATCATCTGGAGACCTTGCCCAAAATCAGCATCAAAGAATTCTTCAACTCTGCTATATCCATGGTTTGGGTAAACAGTTCATTTCCCGCCTTCTTCAAGTACTTCAAGATATGAATAACTGCATTCCAGTGAAATGTATGAGGGGAAGACAGAAATTGGCTCACCACATTAACTAGAAATGCGATGTTTGGCTAAGTAATTGTGAGATAAGTCAGCTTACCTATCAATCTTCTATATCTCCCAGGATTATCAAGAATTTCTCTTTCCTTAGCTACCAGTTTAACTCCTTATTCCATAGGTGAATCAAGAGGATTTGATCCCAACATACCTATGTTGGGGAGCAAATGTAGGACATACTTTTGCTGTGATAAAACATTACCTTTCTGTGATTGTGTCACCTCAATTCCTATGAATTACTTCAAATTGGTCAAGTCCTTAGTTTGAAATTGTTGCTAAAGATAGAGCTTTAGTTCAGCTATACCAACCAAGTCATCTCCTGCAGTGATAATATCATCAATATACACAATCAAGAACAGCTTACCTCCCCCAACTGTTTATAAAATAAAGAGTGATCATTTCCACATCTAGATAGTCCAAAAGAGAGTACAACCACAGAAAATCTTCCAAACCATGTCTGTGGGGACTGTTTTAAGCCCTCCACAGACTTTTTTAACTTGCAAACCAGTCACCAGACTCCCCCTGAGCAACAAACTCCGAACTCCATATACACCTTCCCATGAAGAGTACCATGCAAGAAAGTATTCTTAACATTAAGTTGAAACGAGGGCCACTTATATGTGGCAGCAAAAGAGATCAATATACAAACAGATGTAAGCTTGGCAAAAGAAGAAAAAGTGTGCAGATAATCAACTCCATACAACTAGGCATACCCTTGTGTAACAACTCTCGCTTTTAAGCAAGCAAGAGAACCATTGGGATTAACTTTCACAGCATACACCTATCGACGATCAATAGCAGTTTTGCTTAAAGGAAGAGGTACCGAGTCTCAAGTTTGATTAACTTGTAAGGCTTTTAATTCTTCTTTCATAGTTGTACTCCAGTCAGGGCTTTGTAATGCCTCAACTACAGATTTGGGGAGAGGATATCGATTGAAAGTGGATAAAAAGGACCGGAAGGAAATAGATATAGAAGAGTATGAAATACAGTTTGCAATAAAATGTTGAGTGCCAGCACGTATATCTTTGCAATAAATAATAGGAAGATCAAGATCAGATACAAGAAGAGGGTCAACTGATGGCTAAGCTGAAGATGATGTAGTAGTGAAAGGAGGAAGGGGGGAGCAATTTGCTTGAGGATGCCGAGTACAGACATTGAGAGAAGTTGGTCTCTGTGTAGATACTGGTGAAACAATTGGAGTAGTTGACCAAAAGGTGGTCACATTTAAGTCTTCATCCACCTTAGAATCAAGGATTGGAACGTCATGCTAAGGAGTAGATTCAAAGAGTGAAACATCAACAATTATAAAGTTTTTCCTTGATGATGGAGAATAACAAAGGTATCCCTTTTTAGTACGAGAATGACCTAGAGACATACGCTTGATAGCCCCAAGAACAAGTTTTGATACTCCAGGTCAATGATCATGAACAAAACAGACAATAAAAAAATACGGGATGGTAAGACAAACAATGGCTGATTGGGAAACAAAGTAGAAAATAGAATACCACCTGGCAAAACAGAATAAGGCATGCAATCAATGAAAAAGCATGTGGTCAGGACAACTTCAAACCAAAAGGTTTTGGGAACCTTCATCTCAAACATGGACTTGATGACTTCCAATAAATGCATACTCTTCTGCTCAATACACCATTTTGTTAGGGTGTATCAAAGTAGGAAGATCCATGGATTACACAATGTCGAGTCATAAAGTCAGAAAAAAGGTGCAGAAAATTAATCATTATGTTATTGAATGCAAAACTTTAACATGTCCACCAAACGGAGTATGAATTTCAGAAATAAAGAAGCAAAATATTGAAAACAATTCTGTAGGACTTTTCATTGAATAAAGCAAGTGACTCTAGAATAGTCATCAACAAAAGTAACAAAGTATGTAAAACCCAACTTGGAAACAACATGACAAGAACCCCTAATATCTTAATGAACTAATGAAAAAGGAGACATCATTCGTTTAATGACTCGAGGTGGGTAACTGATCTATGCAATTTGCCAAGTTGACATCACTCTAAAATAGAAAAAGACTGAAAACTAGAATTTAACTTTTGAAGACCATGCAAAGAAGGGTGACCAAGATGGCAATTGATCTGATGTAAGGAAGCAACACTAGAGCATGTAATGGATGAAACGTCTTCAAGCACATACAGCCCCCTTTCCTCATGTCCTCTACCATTCGTCCTCTTCGTAGCCAAATCCTTAAAAATACAAGAATTATGATAGAATGTCACTGAAAGCTTTTTGTTAATTTACTAATAGACATGAGGTTAAATGGAAATTGTAGAAGATAAAGCATTGAGGATAATGGCAATGAAGGAATGAGATGAACTGTAACAACTCTCTTAACATAAGTAGATGAACTATCAGCTAGGATAACAGCGGACGATGATGAAGAGAGGAAATATATGAAAGGCCTAACATATGATCGGAGGCCCTTGAATCAATGATCTAAGCTTGAGAGGCAGTTGAGGGGCATGCGGCAGCATTACCTGTTTCTACCGAAGTAGTAGTGGAAGAATCGGGCTGTGAAATTTGAAACTGGGTGTACCGAGCAAATTCTTCTTTAGACATAACCACTATGTGGCCTTTAAAAGACTTTGACAAAGAAGAAGAGTTAGTATTAGATGTAGCATTTGCAAACTGTTGTTGCTGCCTAGGTCTCCCATGTAACTTGTACCAAAATTTCTGAGAGTGACCAGGTTTGCTACAGTAATGACAAGTCCAAACAGCCCTGAGCTCTCCATAGAAATTTGGGATTGTCCATAAAGTTGTTGTTGGCCTTGGCCTCTTCCTGTTCCTGTGCGTCAGCCACCACCACGGTCTCCATGACCATTATGTCCTCCACAGTTTCCTCCATCAGTCTTACCACCACCAGTTCAAGATTGTGACACAAGAGCTGAATTATCTACCACAGACGTGGTTACTTGAGAAGACTCATGGGATACCCGAAGGACTTGAGCAAATGTATCTGTGAGTGATGCAAAAGTCTCTCCTCCAAGAATTCGAGACCTAACAATTTCATAATCTGAACCAAGACCTCGTAAGAATCCCATTACAGCCAATTGTTCTCTCTGAAGCTGCATTTGCTGAACATTGGCGGAAATAGGGAGAAGAGCATTCAACTCCTCATATATCCTCTTAAAATCAGCAACATATTGTGTAATGGAACGCCCCTTCCTCTCAGCTTGGTAGAACTCTCGCAATAGCTCATAAATCCGTGAAAGGTTATTCTGGCCAGAATACAATACACTCAAATACTCCCACAGTTCTTTGATTGTGTTAATGTGAGTTACTAGATCAATTATATTACTCTCCATAGAGTTTCGCATCTGACCAAGAATACATGCATCAACAACATCCCAAGTTGCATCATCATTGGGTTTAGGCCCAATCAAGTGCATATGCTGATTTCTGCTTGTCAAAGTAATCTTAACAATGTTCTTCCATTGTCGAAAATCGGCACTACCCTCAAGCTTCTTACAGGTAATTTGATTAGACGAAAAGGAAATCACCTCAGTCATCACAGTATTACTCTTCTCAGGATCACCTGTTCTCCAATAATATTAAGAAAACCACCACAATATTTCCTTTCAAATAACTCAACCTCAACAGTTCAATTATCCATCACAGTTAAGAAATATCAAATCAATAAACCACTTCATACTAATAGCCTAACAAGATTGTCACAGTACTAGCAACCAATTGAACCAACAGTCCGGACATAGAAATTAGGTACCAGAAAAAATCCTTTACTGTCCCAAAATTTTCCTTTCCTGGAGGACCAAGGAGCTTGATTGGTGTCGGATCTTGGCTGGTCAACACTGTATTGGGAAGGACGAGATTATGTGACGTTGGACGATGCCATATCTAAGCTAGATGGGGCTGGGCGATGTTGAATGACACCGGCGATCCAAAAGTTTCTCTTCTTTAGAGAGAAATTTCAGTGATGGCGTGTGACTGCTCTGCTACCATTTGAATAATAATAAAGGGAAAGAAAAAAATTCTGTAAATTTCAATGTCGAAATAGAGCGCAAATGGAGCCTATTTATAGGCTTGAATAGATGACAAACTAAGGATATTGAATCGGATATATATATATAATCAAAATAAATTTGAAGAATCATAAGAAATACCCTAAATATCTCTAGATGATATCCAAATATATTTGAAATGCTCATTAGCTTGTGAGTCCCAATCTTGAGCGCATGCTCCAAATGGACGATAGCCAGCGATTTGGATCATCGGATGTGGCATTTTGTTGTTGAAAGAAACAGAAGAAGAAGAAGAAGGCCAATGAAGAGCCACGAAACCAATTCGAGTCGAAACTCTATATGCACTAAGTGAAACTAAACTAATTCTAATCTAACACTAACCCTTAAAATCTAACAAACTGATCAAGGCCCATTTTGCTAACCATTCTCTAATTTTCTTCTACATTCGAAATTTTATTATTATTTTTATTTCTGAAAAAAATAGGGCGACCTCGGGTCGGGCCCATGGGCCCAGTCCGGATATGGTCTCATGGGCCAGGGCAAATGTACACAATTCTGGCCAGAAGCCGGAACAACGTGAGGTTGTTCACATGGGCTCGAATCAGGGAACTAAGTCCAATTCTCAAAGACACTGACCAAGCCCAATCTAAATGAACTAATTTCAGCCCAAATCTACCTATACTTTAGAAAAGCCCGGAATGATTCACCTCACAAGCGTCCAGCACGTAACGAACTCGAAACCAGGTGCATACAAAATTCATTCCAGAATGCATGAAATCAATGACATAAACTCGCTTGAATCCGATTTGATCTTACAGAGGACATGCTGTTTCGGTTCAAACATCGTCTCTAAGAAACATTCTACCAAACAGGCTATACGCCTTTGGCTGAAAGATGAGGAAACACATTGATGAATTCAGGTTCGATCCAGGTTGTTCGCAATGCACAGGATAATCTCGTATTGTCACCGAAATTAACCTAAGCATCTCGATCCTAACTTCCTCGAAGCAAAACCGATTAGAGCGTTTAATGTTACCTGATCGACGAAGCGGAACGACGGCTACGGCTGGCGATTAAGTCTACGCGCGATTCGACTCGCTCGAAATCCTCGACTTTGAGAGGCAGGGGAAGGCCGATACTCCAGTCGCCGTCTCGGTTCGCGTTTTCTCCTCAAGCAAGAGGGGCACCGGAGACCTGTGAGAGAGGCGGAGATCGGCCACGTTCGACGGCGGCGGATCGGAGCCAGATCCAGAAGCTTCTCGAATTCTCTCTATCCCCCCCTCTCTTCACTTCGCTCTCTTGGCGTCGTTCCCAAAAAATCGTTCTTCCCTTGGGAGTTTTTTTTTTTAGAGGAAAGAGAGAACCTAAAAGGAAACGTAAGATATCATTGATTGTGTTTGCTTAAATGGTTAGCTCAACGTATCGATATTATAATCACTCATTTGTAAATCATTTTCTTTTAAAATGTGATGGCGAAATTCGAATTTCACTAAGGTATCACTAAGGGAGTCCTTCAATTTTGCAAATTTATCAATCAGATTTTTCTTTGAATAATTATATCTCTCATCTATTAAAATTATACACAAAATTAATGACGTTGCTGGTGACTGGATATTTTATATGGTACTTAGAAAATAAAGAATGTTAGAAGACAAAATAAATAGGGAAAATTTCAATTAAGGGCCTGAAGTGGAACCGTTTTTTCAAAAAAGGGCATAAAGTAGACATCGTATCAAATAAGGGCCCGAAGTGACCAATTTAGTCTCGAATAAATGTTTCAACTTAAAAGCCAGTGAAATCTTATTTGCAGCTAGGGGTATTTTCGTCTAATTTTTTTTTTTCTCTTTCTTTTTTCATCTTGCTCACCTCCTTCTTGACAAATGCATTAGACCAAAACAATTTGAACAATTTAGGAAAAGAAGAAAACAAAAAGATATTCGAGAAGTTATATAGTTTTGCAAAACTGCAAATTGCGTGCTTTAGTTTTGCGGCCTCCCCATCAGCAAACTTCAAAGCGCATGCTCTCTACATTATGCAATTTTGCATCCTCACCCAAGAACTCATCGATTTCGGCATAAGCCGGTTTTTAAGTTATTCGCCATCACTCACCTTCTCTGATGACGATAATGAAGTTGAGAATCAAGAAATATCCATCAGTGGGTTTTGTTTTTTTGTTTTTTTTTGTTACTCAGAACCCTGTAGAGCTGGCAGCCGACAGGTAAACCATGGACGACAGGTAGAGTCACCACCACCCTCGCCTGCCGAGTAAGTCGTGGGTTCCTTTCCTTCAAATTGTTTATATTCAATTTGCTTGTAAAAACTTATTATGGCAATTAAAGTAATAGTTTCATGCTCTCCCCGCCAATGAAATTGCCTATGCCATGATAACTTTTGCTCGTATCTTCTTGGGAATGTTTTATTGGGTCCGGGTTGGATTATTCATAATATTCATAGACGCAGCTTGCATTGAGGTGAAATATGTGGCTTCTTGAAAGAGTTCAATTGTGTCATGCATGCTAGTTATTTTCAAAAGCCACTGAATCATTCTGACCTGTGATTGAAGATACTCACCTTTGGTGGTGATTCAAATCAGACATCACTCAATCTAAAAAATGAATAACTCTGGGCTACACAAATTCAAATAAATTTGCCTCTCTAACTCTGAAATATTATCCACATAGATTTGAGAGAACAAAATGAAAAAAAGTGCAAAATCGCTCAGAAATTCCCAAAACCACGTATTTTACTGAACAAATCAATGCACATGAGTGTCACAGAGATTCCTCAAAAACCTCTAATAAATTTGGCTTAGGCACTTCAATCTGGCTTCTCCTCGCTAAGATCGATCATAGCCTGCGTGAGCACCGAGTTGAATTCAAGCATCGATGACAACGAGGGTAGCAAGCTAATGGCTTACACCTCATCATGCTTCGTGCTTGACCACGACCACAAGATATGGGGATCGAATCGAGCTGAGCGTCACATCTTGGTCCACTCGTGCTCGATCTAGGGCTTGGATTGACCTCCATCTTTCAACAAAGGTACTGGAATTGCTGTCGAGAGCAATGACAAATGAGGTTGAGGGCATTGATGGCTAATTTAGCAAGGAAGATAGAGATGGACTTTGGAGAATGCGATCTAAAGAGTGAAAAACGCGAAGGCATGATGATGATGAAGAAAAGAAAGAGAAGGAGAAAATAAATTAAAAAAAGAAGGAAAAAAATCTTTACACGAAAATATCCCTAGATGCAAATAAGATTTGGTTGGCTTTTAAGTTGAGGCTCTTATTTGAAACTAAGTTGGTCACTTCAGGTCCTTTTTTGAGACGATGTCTATTTTGGGTTCTTTTTTAAGAAAACAATTTTACTTTAGGCCCTTAATTGAAATTTTCTCAAATAAATATAAAAAATTAAGGAAAATGAAATTTCAAGAAAATATAGACAAACGGATGGAAGGTAAGGCACCATTGGCATTATGCAACCTCTGACCACGGCCCCAGGGGTCTCCGGACAACTAAGGCCAATGAATGGATCAAATGACCCAATCCAAATCTGTTGCATTCAGGCGACCCCTGTCAGTCATCGCCTGGGATCCCTCGATGAGCCGATGATGGGGTCGTGCGGACCTAGTAATCAATAGCTATAGCCAGTGATCGGCAGTTGTGATCAAGCAATTATAATTATCGCCTATACTTCGACCCCTATTAGGTGTTGTAGAGAGCACCATGGCGGTGTACATGCTTGTGCTAGTTATCGGAGGGTCCTAATGAGGCGAGGGAAGAACTTCTAATTCGGCATTTTCATTCTCATACCTTCACTCTTGGATTGGTGCAATTTTGCTAAGTGCATTGTAAAGACTATTCTGCAACTGATATTGCTGCTGAAAACCTCTACAGAATTGTCTTTAGGCTACGCGATGACAATGCCTCCCATAAGGCAGTGCTACTCAAGGTCCAATCCGATGCATTACTCAAGGTCCAGAGGCAGAGAAAAAGGAAAGTCGGGCCATCATAAGCCCAGAACTTATCACCAAATCTTCGTTGATGAAGCTGAACCATACACGTTTTGCCTAATGATACGGCATCCAACTGATGTTTCATGTACTCAAAGCTGTCAAGTTGCAAACAAACAGGGGAAACACTTCTGTTATACTATTAACATATGCAAACCCAACACATCCAGATAGCACATCTTTGTCTTGTATGCTTTTTTAAATCACCTGCAGGTACTTGAATTCAAGCTAGGCCTAAAAAAAAAACAGATCTGTCTCCCGCATTGAATAAATAAAACCATTTCCCCCCAATGCCATAATCTACTACATAGTCTCAGGTGGCAGATGCCACCTCAATGTACCCACGATTATTCCATCAAATAGCATATAGTATGTATATAGAATCCACCCTACAAGAAGCAGAATGCATCCGAACAACATCAGTGCAGGTGGTAGGATTGCCAACCTACTTCATCAAAACTTTGCCTTTTGACCGCATGCCCCATATGTGACCGTGAGTACTGAAGAGATGAACTAGAATGGCATGAAGCACATGTACTTCTTGTGGAGCTTCTTCAATGCTCCATCAGTCTTTGTTCTTCCGCCAGGACCAGGAGAAGGTGCTTGGCCGCTGTTCGACCCGTTGCTACTCTGAGAACTTGATGTTGGAAGGTACTTCCTCTTGAGCTTTTTCAACCTCCCATCTGTCTTGTTTCTTCCATCAGCGGATGGTGTCTGGCTACTGTACGACAGTTGGCAGCTCTGAGAAGCTAAAGTCAATGGTGGACTGCCATCCCTATTGACTGGTTTGCCATCTCTGGCATTCTGTGAAGATCTCTCTTTGATAGGCACTCCTGTAAGTTAGCACCAGCTATTCAGGACCCTTCACTAAAAGGTGATCTGAATGAAATCTTGTACTGATTTGGCAAGCTTTAGAGGAGGAAATGAAGTAGATCTTTTGATCAAATTAATTTACTTGTAATTAGCAGTTTAAATGCATCGAAATTACAAAATTATACATATAGGGATTCTGACAACATAGGACCTTAAACCACACAATCACTGGACTTTCTTGATCAGACAGGCAAATTTCGCCGCAATGACTAGAACTTAGGCAATACTGATGTCAGTTAAGCTGGCCAATGATATTAATTACCAATTAGGCTACATTCTTAGCTATAACTAATCAATCACATATGTTTACATGAACTAAAAAGCATGTTTTCCTTTCTCATACGATGCAGATGTAAAATGTGCAGGCCTTGACAAAGATTGTCACCATAAAAACTAGCAACATCAATGATCAGGTGAGATAGAACCAGCAGTAGCTCCTCTCTATTGAAAACCAGATGCAAGGAGGCCAAAGAAGATACCTGAAATTGCTGCTTGGACAACAGCATCATCTGGCTTTGAAGAATCAGTGACATTAAGGTTGCAACCAGCATCCCTATGCTCTACATGCTCTCCACTTTCAACTTCTGAGTCCAGCATCGCGACAAGATAATCAAAGATTTCATCTGACAACGTGGTTATGCAGCTTGAATTATCCGACTGGGAAGATGGAGATTGTGGAATGCCAAGGTCCAGCAATTCTAAGTAGTCACCAGGATTGATATGACCCAGCTCAGGCAGAATTTCAATGGGATGGCTAAGAAAGAAACTGGATGCACGTCGCATTATATTGCAGGAAGTGGTGTTAACCTACAACAGATAAAAGTGTTGATGAGCCAGGAGATAGCAACATTCGGGAGGCAACAGCAGTGACTAGCGTCCATGTAACCAGGCACGAGGATGCAGATTATTACAAGAAGCAAGAAATCCTTATTTTAGAGTCCAGACATCCAATCACGAGAAAGTTATGGAAAAGATCATTTACAAGCATATTTCAATGGTGAAGACCATTCTTTTTACTATAATATGAGCCATCTGATCCAAGGCACATAATGGTAGTTATTGATAATCTCAACCAAAACTTTCATGAGATCAATTGGCAATTGAAACGTGACTATCATTATCTCAGAACTTCTCTGCTCTTCTCAGATTGATGCGGCAAGTTTACATTTTCTGATCAATTGAACTAATTTTCAGTTAGTGAACATAATGCGCTTATTTGGATGCTTCAGCATCTTGAAAATTCACAACCGTAAGTCATTCTGAGTAGTAAATTTATATATTTTCCAGTGTTAACTAGGCATTGCTAATCAATCTAATTTTATTCAAGAATTTAGGAAGAACTGAGCAACCACAAACAAGTCCATAAGGCACACCTGCATCTGGTTTGTTACACATTGCTTGGTAGGTATGTTGAAATTATCTGGAGACAGAGAGTAAAGGTAGTTTTCTCTACGGAACTCAGTACCCGCAGCATTTTGCAGCATTTCACTGTTAGATAGTGGCAAGCTGCCACTGGGGAAGACTTTGCAGAGCGATTTAGCATCCTGCACAAAATCCAACCCAAACTGTTTGTTGACTAGCAGTATGACTGGGGAAAGGGGAGGGGGGGTTGGGGAATGCATCAGTGAATTAGTGTAGACAACGTGGAATTCGGGTAATACCTTTGCCGAAAGAGCTGCTCCTGACACCTTCGAAGTCATATAGTACTCCAGCATCAACCAATTAGTTTTTTCAACTTTTGGGCCTCGTCCTTCGTAGAATTCATGAGTTTCTTCCCAACCATTGATGAAAGCATCACCAAATATCTCACGGGCTTCTCCTCTAGGCATCCAGAATCCACCTTCTGCCCCCCTGTTCTCCATTGAGTTCGTGAAGTACCACGTATTTTCTGCTAAGATCAATTATGGCAAGTAATGTTAGTCAACATGTGCATTATTTTAGCAGCACACTGGCAGATAAAGAGGAGTTTGAGGAGCAGATCACCTGGCAAAGTTTCAGGTAGACAGTTGAAAGGGTTCACATCTGTTATCACATTTGCCGGAAAAAAGTCTGCACGAGCCATGCAAAACATGAACTTGAAGAGCTCCTCATTTGAACTGATATTTTTTATATCGAACAGAGGGGCGACAGCCGGAGGACTCATCTCGAGCAATATCGGGGAAAGGTGAAACTTTTCAGCGAGCAAACTTCGTCCTGAATCGAGCACAAATGGAAAGTCAATATTGGTATCAAAATACGGTCATCAGAACCATGGACGAGAGGCCAGAGACTAATCTATTAGCCTGCAGAAATGTTATTCTACTTCGAGTCCTCAAAATAATTGCGAAGAACTAAGGAGAAAAAACAATGCAGCGGATACCCAAAAAGGGGTAGATATACAACCCTTTTCTTTGATAATTCTCTCAGACCAGACCCAACACAACCCAAGTCTTCATTTCTAGCACCCTCTTGAACAAGAATTTCAGAGCATCAGATGTAGTTGTCTCAGCCGGCACCCTAGAGAGATCGGACTAAAAATCATTTATAAGGCAATTGGATGCCATCAACAAATTATCAATAAATTCTTTAGCTTGGAAGATACGTCAATCAATGCGCAAATTAATGTGAATATTGACAGCGAGCTACAATATCTACAGATTCAGGCAGAGTGATCCAGAGACGTGATGCAGAGCTATTGAACAAAAACAGCAGGTATCAGCTCCATTCAAGCCCGAACAAAAGAAGGACGAATAGTTGAATTAGATCAACTGCCAAGCTTCTGCTGATGCTGAACTCGGAAACTATCCGTCCTATAATGATAGACTAGAGACAACAGCAGAAAGGCGAACCCATTGAACTAAAGTCGAAATGAAAGCTACGAAATAGCGCTAAGGGAATTGAATCGGGCCGAATTACTAACCTGGAGGAGATGATGACAACAAAGAAGAAGAAGAAGAACGAACCAGCCACGACTCGAAATTCCTTAGCCTTTTCTCAACAGAGGAGAACGAGCGGTCTGAACGGGTATTTATAGGCTGCTACTCGAGTGAAGACAGTGAACTCAACCATGGTCTTCTCTTTTCCTTTTTTCTAATCCAGAACTCAACCATGGTTAATTACGCTATAGGCGGAAACAAATTGAGCTGACGTGTCATCGTAGATAAGTAACCATGCCGACCGGCACCCAGAACGAGGTCGTTTATTTGATTTCTTGCCGAAAGAAGAAATGACCGGCCCTAGATAAAAAGCCGCTATAAACGGAAGAGTTAATTATGGATACTTTCATCCATTAAGAGAAATATCGTACATTTTTTCCAGTCTTCCAAAAATGCCTAGATAGTTTTATTTGGAAATATTTTTATTGCACGATGGCAAATGGCATTTGTTCTTATACGGGTCATGTGACTCTTTAGATAGAATCATCGAATCATCTTATCATGTGATATAAATTTCAGGAATGTGAATTTCAATTGGTTGTTGAATTTTAATGAAATTTGCAATTTAAGTTATAAACTTTGATTATAATTATTTATTGCATTAATTCCTATTTCCATGCAAAATATACATTTTAATTGGAATTTGATGAGTTCTTGGACAAACCAAGAGATGAATGAAAAGTTCAATAGACTAAGTGAGCATATTCTAAATACTCAATAATGCATCTCACTAGACTTGCTTATTTGAATTAAAAACAAAAAAGAAGAAGTATTTTTTACTTTCTTGCCAAAATGTAAAAACTACTAAAAAAGAAAAAGTCATATGTGAACCTTAGCGTCAATATTTGAATATTGTGAAAATTCAAGAGTTTTCAATTTGAGAAAAGTCAAAGTGTGCAAATTGTGAAATTTAAATTAAGTAAAAATTAAAACTCAATCTAGACAAGTTAGATAATCTTGGAAGAAATGTCTATTTGTTTGCAATTGAACAAAGCTTTTCTCACCAAAATTTAAAATATTATCCAAAATTCAAAAAATTAATAAGAATTTCGCATTTAAATTAAAATGTCGGCATTTATAAATTGGGAAAGTTTGGAGCATTTTTAATAAAAGGTAAAAGTGTATTAACAACATGATTGGTCAAGTCTCGGCAAGCGTCCCTGACAAGTCGTTCGCTCGTGCACCTCCTGATCGGGCAATCGCAGCGGTGACTAATCAGTGGGGCCAACGGCCTATCGGCAACTTGCTGGAGTGGGATGGCGATGGTCAAAGACATCATCGTAGTCCGTCCAGTAAGAGCTCGACATGTGGTAAAGTATAGAAGGTTGACCCTGTCACCCTGTCATGGTGGCCCCCAGCTGCTTGGTCGGTAGTTTCCCCGAAATATCAGTGGCTGACTGGACTAGCCGGGGAAAAAGTCGCACTTTTTTTTTTTGCTTTTGCAAATTTAGGAGGGGGAAAATGGAAAAGAGAAAGCCAATTCTCATCTAGAAATTACTATGTGAGAGTAGACAATTCACTAAACAAGAGGCCACCGAAGAGAATATCGATGGCCATCGACAAATTATTATAAAAGCATAGTGCATGCACTAAACAAAATATAAATTGTTGAAGATAGTGACTTCCGTATGGATCTTACGTGGATCCCACCAAATTAGACAATTCAAATTCAATTAGGTATATATTCTAAAATACTCGTTCATGCTCATCATACCAAATATATACATGGAACGGGGCACGAATTAGTGATAGCTTCTCGCGGTAGCCCAGAGGAGATTAAGCCTATTGTCTTTCACAAGTTCGCAAATTTAGTGATGTGGGAGCATCAAATTCCACTTAAAACCATTTGATGTTTATGTAAATAGAGGAAATTGTGGCCACAACATGATCCAATGGTCCCATAAGGAGAAAGTGTCTAATATAGAATTTTCAGAAATTGAAGAATAAAGGCTATTTCAACTTAATCGAAGGTTAGATGGCTATTTCCTAATTAAGTATGTTCCTAATATGAGTATGTTACTTAGTTCAAGTTGGTTTCCTAATTTGATGTCTTCTGTTTTAGTATTTCTTAGTTTGATGTTTCTTAACAGAATGTTTCCTAGTTTAACATTTCCTGATATAATGTTTCCTAATTTGACGTTTCTTAATTTAGCATTTCCGAAATTCGATGTTTCCTAACTTAACGTTTCCTAGTTTAACGTTTCCTAACTTAACGTTTCCTAGTTTAGTGTTTTTTAATTTAGTGTCCTAGTCCCTCGATAGATAAGAGGTGTATTCTCAGTTTTAAGCATTCGGAATTTTTACTTGAAAAATTTCTCTCAAGTGCGTAATTCCTCTGGTTAATTCAATTCATTGGCGATGAACCTATAAGTTCTTTTTTCTTTATTGGTGGTATATACCTTAATACCTTGGTGGTGAACGGCTCTATCCTAATCTTATTTTATCTCAAACTCATCAAACACTTTAAACACGTTTAACAGTCTCACCCAAACTCATCACGCATTATGCAAAGTACCAGAAATTTGCATGGCCCAACCTGTTAGGATCCTCCCGAGGTGAACTATCAAGTACGAATGGTTCCTTTGACGAGGAGATTCGTACGCTTAGCGCAAGCCCTCCATCAATTCATATTATTTTGGAGCCACCACTAATATATTATAAATTGATGAGAAACTCAAGTAAGGCACAAGATTTTGTCTTACTTTTACGAAATAGAGATTTTGAATACGGGGACTAGATTATGTTAGATTAACTTTAATGCCCTTTTGGTACATTTTTTTTCTTTATGAATTTTTTTTGGATGCTATCTTTTTTTATCAATTTCTTTAACCTAAGCCACTAATGTGTGAAAGTGATCGATCATGCATGTCGTGCAGACAATAAAAATTATGCTCAATAACTAAAGTAGTACATAAATTGCAAGAAAAATTAAAGAATCTGAAATGTACAAAGCAACCTCAAGCAAAGCCTCATCATCAAGCTTCGGACGAGGTCTTATGCGCTGCGTATGTTTCAGGTTAAATGCAAAATCTTTAGGTTAAAGAGTATTGGTTAAAGTATAACTTGGGAAATTGATTTTAGTTTAAATAATATTTGGAAAAACTACACTTGAAAAGAACTTTAGGTATATATTTTTAAATAAATAATTTTTTAAAAAAAAAAAAAAATCTTCTTGTGACTAACTATTGGTAGCTAGCAAGGGCCACCTCGGGTCGCACAACCCCTGGCAACCCCCCACCCTTGGCAACCCCCCGAGGTGGCCCTGGCTTGAGGTCATGTGACTTCGGGTGAGAGCTGCTGGTGCCAAATTTCGCTCGTTGGCGGCTTGAGCCATTTGCCCGCAATGTCGCGTGAGCCTCCAGGCAAGGGCATTTATGAAATTATGAAAGTTTAGCGAGAGTAAAGTTGAAAAAGAATATTAGCATGTCAGAAATGCTAAAACTCAAAACTTCTCCGGTCTTGTCTAAGAGGACTTTGGAAATATAATGCAAAAGCTTTCTAAAAATTTTTGCCAAATGCCTCAACATTTGCATAAGGACTTTTAGTGGTAATGTTGTTCCCAAATGCAGCATAAGAATCAAAAGATAAAGATGCAATAATTTAATATATGCATGGCCTAGATGACACACCTAGGACATGAACGACTAGACACTAGACAGGAATTATCTAATTAACGCATTCTTATCACCATAATGCAAACGTATCTAATATGTAACTTAATTTAATCTGTTTGGATTTTCTACATTTAATTAACATGATAAATTCAAAATTACCTCCTTAAACAACTACATGGCCGAAACCTACATGTGCAGTAAATGATGAACATAACTTAAATTGTTTAATGATATGCATGACTTAATATTACCAAATGATAGGTGTAAATGTGGGCTAATGAATGATAGGAATCAACGAATAACACAAATTAATGCCACAGTCACCTAAATGAGACATCAACCTATTTTTCTATTTTCTTGATTAAGACCATGAGTATGCATGCAGCAACTAAACAAATATTCATGATAAGATTAATTCAATTAAAAGATAAATGAATAGCCTAATATAAACTCCTAAATGCTGAATGGTGTATACTAAACTATATAAAAATAAACATGAAGTAATGCACTCGTGCAAAGACTAGTTAAATGAAGCCTAGACGCAATGTGTCGTGGGCGAAATTCTTCAAATAAAATAACATGTGTATTCTAAACTATCTTGCATAACCTAAATCACTATCCACAATGCATAATGAATATTATTCTATATGAGATAAGACTAAACAATAAACCGTAGATGCAGCTTATATGAAATATTAATAAAAATTAATCCCTAAAGACTATAACATGGTCATGATTTTTCTATATCACATGACATGCGTGGTATGACTTAAACTAACATGCATCTAACTAATATTAACTCCAATATTAAAGAATTGCAAGGACAAGTTACTCTTTAAATGACGTGTACTGTACAACATGAATATCGACATTCTCATAATGCAATCTATATGGAATGCTAATTTAATTTTTTTGTATTTTTCTTTATTAGTGAGTTTAAGAAAACCGATATTATACCCTAGGAAAACTACATATAACCGAAATATATTTATCAATTTGTAAACATGCGAAACATTTTAAGATGTATCAATATAAATTAAAGCCCATCAAGATTAGTCAAGAATATCCATAATTATTATTCAAGATGATTCAAGATTATTAAAGAAACATGCAAGGCAATCAAGAATCATCAAGGATCATGCATGTTTCTTTAATAGTGCCCTTGACATTGTTACGCTAGTTTTAGATCCCGCAACGAAATATCTTTCATCAAGCGTTATATTTTGATTTTTATTAAAGGAGACTCAGGTTCTATGTTAACTTTGGACAGAGAGGGTCAAATGCGAATGAGACTATATCTATTATATAATTTTGAATCTAAAGAAGTTGTTAATATGCTTAACACACTTAACATGAGCTTAATATCAACGATAATTAATGTCGAAATCTAATTAACAGTACCATCTACACTCACTTTAACATAATAATGAAAGCCCATTAAAATTAAAGTGGTTTATACAATATGGAAGACGATTCGACAATGCTGGATATTTACAAAAGCGTTCGGAAAGAACTGCTTTCTAATAAGTTTGAGGACACAACGTCAGAACCAAATCGACGACGCTAGACAATGAAGAGACACTGCTTCTAGATGGATATGAGGACATAATGTCGGAAAATCGAAGACTCTGGACAGTGGTAATAACACTTAGCAAACACCGCTTCTAGGTGAGTAGGAGGGCAATGTCGAAATCTAATTGATGACGCTGGATAGTGAAGATAGCACCTAGTAAACACTGTTTTTAGATGAGTATGTAGACACAACATTAAAATTTAATCGATGATGTTGATCAGTGAGTTAATACTGGAATCTAATCAATAGTATAGACACTTGCCGGAATTGACTCTACGATAGGAATCTTAAGCTACAACTAAGCTAAATTAAGCAAAAGTAAAAGGTAAGATAAAGTAGTTTTGTATGTTGTTCGATGGGCTCTTTGTTGATTGCCTGCGGTATTTATAGGCCAATTTAGTAACCATTAGTGGTCAGTTACTCCCTCCTCAAGAGTTACTCCACGTTCTCTGTTGAACCATCTTATCCACGTCTAGTTTTTGACTTGTTCGACAATATTCTCATGGCTTGTCTAACAAGGATTAACAACTCCTCTTGAGTTTGGCGCACTTTTTATCATTCCTGCTTAAATTCACTGTGAATGTTATGTCTCCAATAGCATCTTTTGACTTTGACACGCAGCAACCAGTTGCTTCATCATAAAATTATGTATCTTTGCTTGTATGTTCATCAAAATTTAGCCTAAGGATTCTTGAAATCCTTGGCTATTCTTTATTTTTATAACCACTACGGGTTAGGCCAATGTAAATTATAGCCCACATGCGGCAACAAGTGTGATTTTAGAGTTTTCTGCCCCTCACGACCAGCATGCGTTTGCAAGGGTATTTTTGGGTGTCAACAGACATTATACTTGCATAGAATAAAAACTCTTGATTTTAAATGCGATATATGAACCATTATGATTGAGAGGGCTCAAAGATCCAATTCTCCAATATAATATGCAATATATAATGCAAAGGGAACCTAAGGGATTATGGCGACTATATATTAAACACGGAATGGCATAAAATTGAAACATTATGCATTGTTCAATCACATGGTACCGATTCTATCCTTACCAACCCTACCTTGATTAGAACTCCAAAGACACCAAGTGAGATCATGGCAAGGAGGGGCGGCCACCAAAGATGTTGGGAAAATCCCATATGATGATTCGAAGTAGACAAAATAATCAATGACTACTAATGCATGTATTGGTTGAGTAAGACTAGGTGAGAGATGCACTTCAAAATGCAAATGGTGTCCTAATAGGATTGTCTAAAAATTAAGAGTTCTTTATCAAGGGTGAAGAAGGCATTGAGCGGGTGTAGAGGTGTGTACAAGCTGTGGGTATCTAAGTAGAAGGTGAACAAGCCTAGACGGTGAGTTCGATAAAGCTTGGAGATACCATGAATAGGTGAATAACTTGGTAGAGCCATGATTGTCAATATGCTTAGATGGATCGGAATATAGAAGCTCAAGTGAAGTTGATATCCTTTCCTAATGTTGAAGGTACCCAAGTATAAAGTGAAAGATTAATGATAATTGGACGAACCTTTATGGAGGTGAACAAGTCATGAAGAACAGGAAGTTAATGGAGACTTGGAAATACCAAACAAGGTAAACAGTTTATTTAGTCTTGTTACACTGAGATAGTGAGTAAGACCCATGGATGATGGTTTGTAAGTTGAGTAAAGCAAATAGCTTAAATATACTCACATATTGTCGATATAATTAGCCGACTATATTAATTGAACATGCTTATAATTTATTTATTATTTGGATAAGAGACCCAAAAATTTCTTTGACTAATATTATGTGTCAAAAGGGATTTAATAGCTATCTTCAGGGATTGAAATTATGAAAAGAAGATTAGAGATAAATCAATTGGTTTATTACCAAATTCAAAGGAATTAATTATTACCAAGGCCAAATAAATTTAGGAAGACCTACCAATTACCTAAAGATTTGATTGTATGGGCGACCAAATCTTCGGTGATTGTGTCCATCAATTCTAACGGCCAATTGATCCTCTTGAAGATCCTCCAACGGCTAGTTTAAAGATTGAAAATTACATAAGAAAATCAATACATGCTGCAGGACATAGGGGGGAAGAGAGAGAAAGTTACAAACATTGATATAGTCACATTCTATTTGATTACTACAATCGTGCTTATATCCAAGTTCTGTTATACTCTTTAGAGAGTTGTTCCTAATTGTAATACGTGATTTGAGCATTGTACAACTGTGTTAGCAGTGCTTGATCAGTGTAGTGTAATCTACAACTTTGGGTAGAAATAGCACACATTATGTTGTAACTACTCAAGAGATAATTATTGGATTCTAACATTATTAGTAGTTGTCAATCTGGGAGAGTATACATAGGCTTAATCTAAGTCGAATCACCATAAATCTACATGCATCTATATTTATCCCTCTGCTTTTTAATTTAACTATTTCATAGAAGCACCGCACTAAATATTAGTAGCTCATTCTAGCATATATCAAACTAAAAGTCATCTATTCAAATGTCACAAATTGCATGTAAATCACTTTGAGTCAAGGTCACATGTTCATAGGCCAAATACCTAACGATACCCCAACCTTTAACTTCAACCTTAATTCTACCCTAATTTTTTTTGTCTAATAAAAAATTCAAAATTTAGGTCAAGTCCTAAATTTACTATAAACATTTTGTTCTCTTATGAAAAATTCTCAACATTAGATCCGGTCCCAATACTACCATAATTTTTTTTTTTTTCCATAGTAAACCACCAATTTTTACTAGACTCCCATCACATTAACCATTCATCCAATATCACCCTTATTGGTACGTCATTGCTATAGTTTTTCCCTACATTTCAGATCCCAAAAGGCGTCTTTTGGAGATGAATTTCCACATCGCCCTAACAGTATCTTCTTGGATCTAAAATTTGGATAAAATTAGACCAATTAGAGTTGGCTTCCTTTAATTACTCTTACTTTTAAGAAAGTTTTCCTTCCATCTTGTCTAAGAATGTTTGATTTTGCGCTCAATCTTCAATCTCTTGTGCTTGAGAGTCTTCCATCTCGTGTGATTGGAGAGCTTGCGCTTGGGACACTCCATTCAAGATGCTCGAATAGCTCGTGCTCAAGAGTTTCCTATCTCTTAGTTGTCAACAAGAAACTTTTAATGAAGGTAGATTTAGTAAAAGTTGGTAAAATTGAGATTGGACGTAAAGTTGGGAATTTTTTTAATGATATTAGTCCATTCTATCTACATATCAGAAGTAGAGAAGTGTTTGCGCTCGTACCTTAAATTACAAATAAAAAATGAAACAATGACCCCAATTGAGCATTTTGCAGCGAATGTGAGAATCACGGATAAGATCCTTGCGGTGCTGAGTCGGGGCTCGTCATTGCCGCCCACACCCCCACCACCCCCCCCCCCCGCGTCTAATGTGAGAATCTCATCCTCGCACAATGTAAGATCGCTACGGTCCCAGGATTTCTGTGTAGTGGATCCACATGAATCGCTTGCGTGCTAAGGTCACTCCCTGTCCAAAGAGATAGGAAGTTCAAAAAGACATGTCGATTGTCATTTTCCCTTTACTATAGTGCAGCGCATTTGGTCAACTTTCTTTCGGCATGGCAGTGCTCTCGAAGGTTACGAATCTTTTCAGCTCTTGCGCACGCAACGCGCCATCCGCTTGCGCAATGCGTGCGCACCGCACCATGGGCCTAAATTTAACCCGAATTCCACCGGGTACATGTAGTGTTTTATTTATCCGGACAACTGAGGCCAATGCCTGGATCACATGACCCAAGACGAATCTGCTGCATTCAGGCAACCCCTGTCGGTCATCACCCGGGATCCCTTGATGAGCCGATGATGGGGTCGCGTGGACCTGGCAATCAACAACAACAGCCAGGCGACCTCAATGATCGGCAGCCGTGATCAAGCAATTATAATTATCGCCTATGGGTCTTACAACCCCTATTAGATGTCCTAGAGGGCACCATTGCGGTGCAATTTCGCCAAGTGCATTGTAAAGACTATTCTGCAACCGATATTGCTGCGGAAAACCCGCACAGAATTTTCTTTAGGCGACACGATGACGATGCCTGCCATAAGGCAGTGCTACTCAAGGTCCAATCGGATGCATTACTCAAGGTCCAGAGGCAGAGAAAAGGAAAGTCGGGCCATCATAAGCCCAGAACTTATCACCAAATCTTCGTTGATGAAGCTGAACCATACACGTTTTGCCTAATGATACAGCATCCAACTGATGTTTCATGTACATAAAGCTCTTAAGTCGGAAAAAACAGGGGAAACTCTACTGTTATACTATTAACATATACCAACCAAACACGTCCAGATAGCACACCTTTGTCTATATGTTTTTTTCATATCACCTGCAGGTACTTGAAATCAAGCTAGGCTTAGAAAAAGCAGATCTCTCTCCGGCATTGAATAAATAAAACCATTTCCCCCTATGCCATAATCCACAAAATAGTCTTGGGTTGTAGATGCCACCTCAATGTACCCACTATTATTCCGTCCAATAGTATATAGTATGTACAAGAATCCAACCTACAAGAAGTAGAATGCATCGAAACAACATCTGTGCAGGTGGTAGGATTGCCGACCTACTTCATCGAAACTTTTCCTCTTGACTCCATGCCCCATCTGTGACTGTGAGTACTGAAGAGATGAACTAGAATGGCATGAAGCATAGGTACTTCTTCCGCAGCTTCTTGAATGTTCCATTAGTCTTTGTTCTTCCGCCAGTACCAGGAGAAGGTGCTCGGCTGACCCGTCGCTACTCTGAGAACTTGATGTTGGAAGGTACTTCCTCTTGAGCTTTTTCAACCTCCCATCTGTCTCGTTTCTTCCATCAGCGGATGGTGTCTGGCTACTGTCCGGCAGTTGGCTGCTATAAGAAGCTAAAGTCAAGGGGGGACTGCCATCCCTATTGACTGGTTTGCCATCTCTAGCATTCTGTGAAGATCTCTCTTCGATAGGCAATCCTTTAAGTTAGCACCAGCTCTTCAGGACCCTTCACTAAATGGTGATCTGAATGAAATCTTGTACTGATTTGGCAAGCTTTAGGATGAACAAAACAATGGCTTAGAAGGGGGAAATGAAGTAGATCTTTTGATCAAATTAATTACTTGTCATTAGCAGTCTAAATGCATCGAAATTACGAAATCATGCATATAGGGATTCTAACGTCATAGGACCTTAAACTACACAATCACTGAACTTTCTTGATCAGACGGGCAAATTCCACTGCAATGACTAGAACTTTGGCAATACTGGTGTCAGTTAAGCTGGTCAATGATATTAATTACCAATTAGGCTACATTCTTAGCTATAGCTAATCAATCACATATGTTCACATGAACTAAAAAAAATGTCTTCTCCTTTCTCATACGATGCAGACATAAAATGTGCAGGCCTTGAAGGTGATTGTCACCATAAAAACAAGCAACATCAATGATCAGATGAGATAGAACCAGCAGTAGCTCCTCTCTATTGAAAACCAGATGCAAGGAGGCCAAAGAAGATACCTGAAATCGCTGCTTGGACAACAATGTCATCTGGTTTTCAAGAATCATAGACATTAAGGTTGCAACCGGCATCCCTATGCTCTACATGATCTCCACTTTCAGCTTCTGAGTCCAGCATTGTGACCAGATAATCAAAGATTTCATCTGACGACATGGTCATGCAGCTTGAATTATCTGACCGGGAAGATGACGATTGTTGAATGTCAAGGTCCAGCAATTCTAAGTAATCACCAGAATCAATATGATCCAGCTCAGGCAGACTTTCAATGGGATGGCTAGGAGAGAAACTGGATGCATGTCGCATAATATTGTGGGAAGTGGTGTTAACCTACAACAGATAAAAGTGTTGATGAGCCAGGAGATAGCAACATTCGGGAGGCAACAGCAGTGACTAGTGTCCACGTAATCAGGATGCAGATTATTACAAGAAGCAAGAAATCCACATTTCAGAGTCCAGACATCCAATCCCGAGAAAGTTATGGAAAAGATTTTACAAGCATATTTCAATAGTGAAGACCATTCTTTCACTATAATATGAGTCAACTGATACAAGGCACATAATGGTAGTTACTGATAATCTCAACCACAACTTTCATGAGATCACTTGGCAATTGAAATGTGACTATCGTTATCTCAGAACTTCTCTGTTCTTCCCAGATTGATGCCGTAAGTTTACATTTTCTGATCAATTGAACTAATTTTCAGTTAGTGAACATAATGCGCTTATTTTGATGCTTCAGCATCTTGAAAATTCACAACCATAAGTCATTCTCAGCAGTAAATTTATATATTTTCCAATAACTAGATGTTGCTAACCAATCTAATTTTATTCAAGAATTTAGGAAGAACCGAGCAACCACAAACAAGTCCGTAAGGCACACCTGCAATTGGTTTGTTACACATTGCTCGGTAGGTATGTTGAAATTATCTGGAGGCAGGGAGTAAAGGTAGTTTTCTCTATGGAACTCAGTACCCGCAGCATTTTGCAGCATTTTACTGTCAGATAGTGACGAGCTGCTACTGCGGAAGACTTTGCATGGCGATTTGGCGTCCTGCACAAAATCCAACCCAAACTAGTTGTTTACTGGCAGTATGATTGTGGTGGGGGGGAGGAAAAATGCATCAGTGAATTAGTGTAGACGATGTGGAATTTGGGTAATACCTTTGCCGAAAGAGCTTCTCCTGACACCTTCGAAGTCATATAGTACTCCAGCATTGACCAGTCAGTTTATTCAACTTGCAGGCCTCGTCCTTCGTAGAATTCATGAGTTTCTTCCCAACCATTGATGAAAGCATCACCAAATATCTCACGGGGTTCTCCTCTAGGCATCCAGAATCCGCCTTCTGCCCCCTTGTTCTCCACTGAGTTCGTGAAGTACCACATATTTTCTGCCAAGATCAATTGTGGTAAGTAATGTTAGTCAACATGTGCAATCTTTTAGCAGCACACTGGCAGGTAAAGAGGATTTTGAGGAGCAGATCACCTGGCAAAGTTTTAGGTAGACAGTTGAAAGGGTTCACATCTGTTATCACATTTGCCGGAAAAAAGCCTGCACGAGCCATGCAAAACATGAACTTGAAGAGCTCCTCATTTGAACTGATATTTCTTATATCAAACAGAGGGGTGACAGCCGGAGGACACATCTCGAGCAATGTTGGAGAAAGGCGAAACTGTTCAGTGAGCAAACTTCGTCCTGAACCGAGCACAAATGGAAAGTCAATGATGGTAACAAAATACGGTCATCAGAACCATGGACGAGAGGCCAGAGACTAATCTATTAGCCTGCAGAAATGTTATTCTACTTTGATTCCTCAAAATAATTGCGAAGAACTAAGGGGAAAAAACAATGCAGCGGATACCCAAAAAGGGGTAGATATACAACCCTTTTCTTTGATAATTCTCTCAGACCAGACCCAACACAACCCAAGTCTTCATTTCTAGCACCCTCTTGAACAAGAATTTCAGAGCATCAGATGTAGTTGTCTCAGCCGGCACCCGGGAAAGATCGGAGTAAAAATGATTTATAAGGCAATTGGAGGCCGTCAACAAATTATCAATATATTCTTTAGCTTGGAAGATACGTCAATCAATGCGCAAATGAATGTGAATATCGACGGTGAGCTACAATATCTACAGATTCAGGCAGAGTGATCCAGAGACGTGATGCAGAGCTATTGAACAAAAACAGCAGGTATCAGCTCCATTTGAGCCCGAATGAAAGAAGGACGAACTAACTAGTGGAATTAGATCAACTGCCATGGCCATTAAGCACGGGAGTTCTGCTGATGCTGAACCCGGAAACTCTCTGTCCTAAAATAATAGACTAGAGACAACAGCAGAAAGGCGAACCCATCGAACTAAAGTTGAATTGAAAGCCACGAAATAGCGTTAAGGGAATTGAATCAGGCCGAATTCCTAACCTGGAGGAGATGATGACGACAAAGAAGAAGAAGAAGAACGAACCAGCCACGACTCGAAATTCCTTAGCCTTTACTCAACAGAGGAGAACGAGCGGTTTGAACGGGTATTTATAGGCCGCTACTCAAGTGAAGACAGTGGACTCAACCATGGTCTTCTCTTTAACTTTTTTCTAATCTAGAACTCAACCATGGTCAATTACGCTAAATGCAGAAACTAATTGAACTGACGTGTCATCGTAGATGAGTAAACATGCCGACCGGCACCTGGAACGAGGTTGTTTATTTGATTTCTCGCCGAAAGAAGAAATGACCGGCCCTAGATAAAAAGCCGCTATAAACGGAAGAGTTAATTATGGATCCTTTCATCCCTCAAGAGAAATATTGTACGTTTTTTTGAGTCTTCCAAAAATGCATAAATAGTTTTATTTGGTAATTTTTTTATTGCACGGTGGCAAATGGCATTTGTTCATATACCAATCACATGACTATTTAGATAGAATCATTCAATCATCTTATCTCGTAATGTACATTTTAGGGATGTAAATTTCAGTTAAGTTATAAACTTTGATTATAATTATTTGATGCATTAATTCCTATTTCCATGCAAAATATTCATTTTAATTGAAATTTTATAAATTTTTGGACTAACCAAAAGATAAATGAAAAGTTCAATAGACTGAGTGAGCATATTTTAAATACTCAATAATGCATCTCAATAGACTTGCTTATTTGAATTATAAAAAAAGAAGTATTTTTTACTTTCTTGCCAAAATGTAAAAACTACTAAAAAAGAAAAAGTCATATGTGAACCGTAGCATCAATATTTGAATATTGTGAAAATTCAAGAGTTTTCAATTTGAGAAAAGGCTAGTCTTGGATGAAATGTCTATTTGTTTGCAATTGAACAAAGCTTTTCTTGCCAAAATTTAAAATATTATCCAAAATTCAAAAAATTAATAAGAATTTCGCATTTAAATTAAAATGTCGGCATTTATAAATTGGGAAAGTTTGGAGCATTTTTAATAAAAGGCAAAAGTTTATTAACCACATGATTGGTCAAGTCTCGGCAAGCGTCCCTGACAAGTCCGCTCGTGCACCTCCTGATCGGGCAATCGCAGCGGTGACTAATCAGTGGGGCCAACGGTCTATCGGCAACTTGCTGGAGTGGGATGGCGATAGTCAAAGACATCATCGTAGTCCGTCCAGTAAGAGCTCGACATGTGGGAAAGTATAAAAGGTTGACCCTGTCACCCTGTCATGGTGGCCCCCAGCTGCTTGGTCGGTAGTTGCTCCGAAATTTCAGTGGCTGACTGGATTAGCCGGGGAAAAAGTCGCACTTTTTTTTTTTTTTGGCCTTTGCAAATTTAGGAGGGCGAAAATGGTTCGAGATGACTTTGTGCTGGGAGTTGGGCAATTTAAATAGACTACTGTCAATTCTATTATAAAAAGGACGAAATTTGCTGGCTTTGGTGATAAGGTAGCGTTCATGATATATGCCGATGTTCTATCTTAATCAAAAGGCACATTAAGAATATATATATATATATTAATTTGGATTAATGTAACACAATTGAGAAAAGTGATAGTGCGATACAATTAGTTAAATTAGTTTGACAAACACATTTTGACCATTTGTCCCCTAGTGAATTGATAATGTACATCGCCTGATGGCCCATTCGAAAAAGTTTAATTGATGAGAATTTCTTAATTTAGTAACATTGTTATTTTCACTTGTAGAATAAACTTATCAACTTTTACCACGTTAAGTTATTGGTCTTGTGTTTACCTACCACTACTACCTCCGAAATTTGTGAAATCGGACATTTAGTCTTTGAATTGGTGCATTTTTTTTCTTTTCCAAATCAAGTCATTTGGACTTTTGATTCGTTTAATCAGGTCCTTGAACTTGTAAAGAGTTTTGGTATTGAAATATCTAGTGTAGTGTTCGTGTCGAGAAATATATCAATATACGGTTCCTTTTGTCATCGGACAATTTGCTTTATTAAAGTAGGTATTACATGTAGGCAATGCCTTCTTTGCTTCCTACTATGTGGTTTTCCTTCTCTTGTCTTGACCTCATCTCCCAGGATGAGGTGTGCTGACAACAAAAGTCATAGTTCCTCAGGCAATCAGAATCATTTTTCCTGCGACTTCGCCGTTTGGCATAGCACGTGGTGCATGATTGTTCTAGACGACATTGAACCGGCTTTGCCACTTTACTTTCTTAATCCCACAAGTAGGGCCATTGATCGAAAACGAAACTTCGACCCAAAATCAACTTTGTCATGTCGATTGTACATAGCATGATGGGTTGATTGCCGGTGCTTTTGCCCCCGTGAAAAAGCAACGATGGAAAAGAGAAAGTCAATTCTCATCTAGAAATTACTATGTGAGAGTAGACAATTCGCTAAAAAAGAGGCTGCCGATAACCCTTGCAAAGAGAATATCAATGGCCATTGACAAATTATTATAAAAGCGTAGTATGTGCACTAAACAAGATATAAATTTTTGAAGATAGTGACTTATGTATGGATCTCACGTGGATCCCACCAAATTAGACAATTCAAATTCAATTCGGTATATATTCTAAAATACTTGCTCACGCTCATCATACCAAATATATACATGGAATGGGGCACGAATTAGTGATAGCTTCTCGTGGTAGCCCAGAGGAAATTAAGCCATTTGATGTTTATGTAAACAAAGGAAATTGTGGCCACAACATGATCCAATGGTCCCGTAATGAGAAAGTGTCTAATATAGAATTTTCAGAAATTGAAGAATAAAGGCTATTTCAACTGAATCGAAGGTTAGAGGGCTATTTCCTAATTAAGTATGTTCCTAATATGAGTATGTTACTAAGTTCAAGTTGGTTTCCTAATTTGATGTCTCATGTTTTAGTATTTCTTAGTTTGATGTTTCTTGACATAATGTTTCCTAGTTTAACATTTCCTGATATAATATTTCCTAATTTGATGTTTCTTAATTTAGCATTTCCTAATTCGATGTTTCCTAACTTAATGTTTCCCAGTTTAACGTTCCTAGTTTAGTGTTTTTTAATTTAGTTTCCTAGTCCCTCTATAGATAAGAGGTGTATTCTCAGTTTTAAGAATTCGGAATTTTTAGTTGATGCTATATAAAAATTTCTCTCAAGTGAGTAATTCCTCTGGTTTTTAATTCAATTCATTGGCGATGAACCTATAAGTTCTTTTTTCTTTACTGGTGGTATATACCTTAATACCTTGGTGGCGAACGACTCTATCCTAATCTTATTTTATCTCAAACTCATCAAACACTTTAAACGCGTTTAACAATCTCACCCAAACTCATCACGCATTATGGAAAGTACCAGAAATTTGCATGGCCCAATCTGTTAGGATCCTCCCGAGGTGAACCATCAAGTACGAATGGTTCCTTTGATGAGGTGATTCGTACGCTTAGCGCGAGCCCTCCATCAATTCATATTATTTTGGAGCCACCACTAATATGTTATAAATTGATGAGAAACCCAAGTAAGGCATAAGATTTTGTCTTACTTTTACGAAATAGAGATTTTGAATACGGGGACTAGATTATGTTATATTAACTCTAATGCCCTTTTGGTACATTTTTTTTCTTTATGAAATTTTTTTGGATGCTATCTTTTTTTATCAATTTCTTTAACCTAAGCCACTAATGTGTGAAAGTGATCGATCACGCATGTTGTGCAGACAATAAAAATTACACTCAATAACTAAAGTAGTACATAAATTGCAAGAAAAATTAAAGAATCAGAAATGTACAAAGCAACCTCAAGCAAAGCCTCATCATCAAGCTTCGGACGAGGTCTTATGCGCTGCATATGTTTCAGGTTAAATGCAAAATCTTTAGGTTAAAGGAGTATTGGTTAAAGTATAACTTTCGAAATTGATTTTAGTTTAAATAATATTTGGAAAAAACTACACTTGAAATGAACTTTAGGTATATATTTTAAAATAAATTATTATTATTTTTAAATCTTCTTGTGACTAACTATTGATAGCTAGCGAGGGCCACCTCGGGTCGCACAACCCCTGGCAACCCCCCGAGGTGACCCTGGCTTGAGGTCATGTGACTTCAGGCGAGAGTTGCCGGTGCCAAATTTCACTCGCTAGCAGCTTGAGCCATTTGCCCGCAATGTCACGTGAGCCTCTAGGCAAGAGCATTTATGAAATTATGAAAGTTTAGCGAGGGTAAAGTTGAAAAAGAATATTAGCATGTCAGAAATGCTAAAACTCAAAACTTCTTCGGTCTTGTCTAAGAGAACTTTGGAAATATAATGCAAAAGCTTTCAAAAAAAAATTGACAAATGCCTCAACATTTGCATAAGGACTTTTAGTGGTAATGTTGTTCCCAAATGCAGCATAAGAATCAAAAGATAAAGATGCAATAATAGAATATATGCATGGCCTAGATGACACGCCTAGGACATGAACGACTAGACAGGAATTATCTAATTAACGCATTCTTATCACCATAATGCAAACGTATCTAATATGTAACTTAATTTAATCTGTTTCGATTTTCTACATTTAATTAACATGATAAATTCAAAATTACCTCCTTAAACAACTACATGGCCGAAACCTACATGTGCATTAAATGATGAACATAACTTAAATTGTTTAATGATATGCATGACTTAATATTACCAAATGATATGTGTAAATGTGGGCTAATGAATGATAGGAATCAACGAATAACACAAATTAATTCCACAGTCACCTAAATGAGACATCAAACTATATTTCTATTTTCTTGATTAAGACCATGAGTATGCATGCAGCAACTAAAAAAATATTTATGATAAGATTAATTCAATTAAAAGATAAATGAATAGCCTAATATAAACTCCTAAATGCTGAATGATGTGTATAATAAACTATATAAAAATAAACATGAAGTAATGCACTCGTGCAAAGACTAGTTAAATGAAGCCTAGACGCAATGCGTCGTGGGCGAAATTCTTCAAATAAAATAACATGTGTATTCTAAACGATCATGCATAACCTAAATCACTATCCAACATGCATAATGAATATTATTCTGTATGAGATAAGACTACACAATAAACCCCATATGCAGCTTATATGAAATATTAATGGAATTTAATCCCTAAAGACTATAACATGGTCATGATTTTTCTATATCACATGACATGCGTGATATGACTTAAACTAACATGCATCTAACTAATATAAACTCCAATATTAAAGAATCGCAAGGACATGTTACTCTTTAAATGATGTGTACTGTACAACATGAATATTGACATTCTCATAATGCAGTCTATATGGAATGCTAATTTAATTTTTTGCATTTTTCTTTATTAATGAGTTTAAGGATACTGATATTATACCCTAGGAAAACTACATGTGACCGAAATGCATTTATCAATTTTTAAACATGCAAATTCAAAGGATTTAATTTTTACCAAGGCCGAATCAATTTAAGGAGATCTCCCAATTATCAAAAGATTTGATTGTATGAGTGACCAAATCTCCGATGATTGTGTCCATCAATTCTAATGGGCAATTGATCCTCTCAAAGATCCTCTAATGGCTAGTTTAAAGATTGAAAACTACATAAGAAAATCAATACATGCCGCTAAACATAAGGGGAAAGAGCGAGAAAGTTACAAACATTGATATAGTCACATTCTATTTGATTACTACAATCATGCTTATATCCAATGTCGCGACCTAATTTTCGGGTGCACCACCTAAAACTAGGTTAATGGACTACTAAGTTTTTAAACTTATTGCGACTTAATGTTCAATTATTTAACATGCAAATTTTTAACTAGGAGTCGCCACTAATCTATTTTTGGTAGGTCGATTAAAAATCCAAGTAAACTCGAACCAGAGATTATGAGTACGGGGGCTTAGTTACACTAAATTTCTCTAATTCCTTTCGGTACCATTCTTTTATTTTCAAAAATGTTTTTCGCAGGCAGTTTGGATTGATTTTAAATCTATTTTCCTAACATGTGAAGTGATCATACGGATGCACAAACTACCAATTTAACACCCAGATAAATAATGAATAAATTACAAAAACTTACCTCAAAGCAATGAAAGCATCTGCAATGTTAGATTAAAATTCACATCATCAATCCTAGATATGATTTCTAACTAACACGCAATTTTTTGTTTTCTCTTGATTAATGAAAATCTTGCAATATGCAATGCGGTATTAACTAAATGACCTAATTCTAATGACATGCAATTTCTAATTAAATGGACCTAATAACAATCCCTAAATGACGTACATTTCATGAATCTAATCCTATGTGACATTTGCATGACATTTTTTATTTTTCCTAAAAAATTTAATCTATCCTAGATGATGGAACTAATTTATTCTAAGACACTTTTTGTATTTTTTTTTATGAAATTCGAAATTAGAAAAATGTGAAAGTTATCTAATTAGATGAAGATCCCATTCAATTTGTATTAGGAATTAGGTTGAGCTAAATCCTAATTTAAACTAAAATATTATCTTAATCCAAATAATCCTAAAATGCAATCTATTCAAGAAAATACCTAAACTTATAATGAATTAAGAAAAGTATTATCTAAAACTAAACTAAGTGCAATTTTACCCTAATATGCAATGATATACAAAATATGTCCTAATTCTACATGATATATGCATGATGATTTTTTTGTTGTTTTTCCTTTTTTTTTTCCTTTTTTTAATTTCGAAATTAATAATTGCCAAATAATTAAACATGCATTCCAAAAAAAAAAAAAAAAAAAAAAACTAGCATCCTAAATAAATTGGTTTGACTTCCTTTTTGATTTTTTTGATTTTTTGATTTTTTGATTTTTTTTTTAAAAAAAATTCAAAATAATAAAATTCCTACTCTGATAACCCTAAACCATGCAATATTCTAATTCAAACATATTTCAAAATAAACAAAGCAATCAAGACAAGCCAATCCAAAGATATCAGAAGGGATAATATTTCGCTAGAAAAATCGATAAATTGATCTTAAGCCTTAAAGATCAAAGTATTAATTTTATTCACGCTTAATTAATTATTTCATCTAAAGCCTTATAGATGAAATAAAAAATTCATATGTGGTTACGAATCGGGTGACATGTCATAATTTCTAATTATGCATAGGGAAACATTTCAAATAAAGAAAACAAGATACAATAAATAAAATATAGATAAAACAAATCTGCATAATAAAATAAATTAAATCTACCTAATTTGATTTTTTTCCTTTTTCTTCCAAACCGATTTTTTTCCTTTTTCTTCCAAACCGAGCTTGGCAACTGGTTCGGAGTTCTGGCGTGGGAAGTCGCTGGCGAGGAATTCCGGCGAGAAGACACAGCAGGCACACCGGCGGCGAACGAGTCAGTAGCGAACAGGGGACTGCAGGCGCGAACGTCGCTCGGTAGGGAAGCTTGAGCAGCGCGCAAGGGCTGCGTCGCGGCTGGGGCGGAGGCGCGGCTGCGGGTCAGTCGGAGTAGAGGCAGCGGTGAGCAGTCCCACAGGCCGATGACAGTGCTAGGCTGTAGGTCGCGGTGGCCTTCAGCTCCAGGCGGCGTCGGGGCGGCGCTGGCTTTGGGCGTCGGGTTGAGACAGGGACAGCGGCGAGGGGTCGCAGGCGGCATAGCGAGATCGGCGGGCGGCGTCGCGGGCGGAGCAGGGGGCGACGGCTCGACACGGGCTCGCGGGTGGAGGCTCGGAGCGGCAGTCAGAAGAGCTCTGGCCTGGTGGACGCGAGAACAGCGACGGCGAACAAGCTGCGAGCCAAGCGGAGCGAAAGCGGCCAAACAGGGGAGCTTGGGGGGCCGGGCTGGCCGAGGCAGGGCGGTCGTCGCAATCGAGGCGGGTCGCGGTGGTGGCGGAGGCGGGCGTACCAGCGAGGTGGCGAGGCACGGTGGTATCCGGCGTCGCGGTGCCGGCACAATGGCCGGCGCGGCACGAACTGGCGCGATCGAAAAAGGGGGGAGGCCTCCGAAGAAGATGACATGTAGCGCTTTTCCTTTTTTTTTTTTCTTTCTCTCTCCCTCACGTCACTACGTACAGTCTCCGCCCACTGTTTCCTTCAACCAAGGCAAACCGGAATGGACTTTGACTTTCAACTCTCAGACAAAAAAAAACCTTCTCCCGTATTTGCTCTCCAATTCTTTTCGAAAAAACTCTCGTCTCTATCATGAAAAATGAGCCTCTCTTTTATAGTGATTCAAAATGGTCTCTTTACATGGCATTTTCTGAATTACCATTTCTTGTCACATTAAATCAAATCTATATGATTTGACAATCAGCTCAATTCTTACCCATTTTTTACTTGATTTCAAAATTGTTACTGCATTTAACAAAATCTGGACATCCATCAGAATTCCATATTTCCTTACATAATTCAATCAAATAAATTTCTCTCATTTTCATTTTTTTTCTTTTTATTTGTTCAAAATGCAATTTTATTTTTCCAAAATTAGATGTCAACATCTAAGTTCTATTATACTCTTTAGAGAGTTGTTGTTCTTGATTGTAATATGCGATTTGAGCATTGTACAAATGTGTTAGTAGTGCTTGATCAATGAAGTGTAATATGCAACTTCGGGTAGAAGCAGCAGCATTATGTTGTAACTACTCAAGAGATTATTATTGGATTCTAAGCTTATTAGTAGTTGTTAATCTAGAAGAGTGTATATAGGCTTAATCTAAGTTGAACCACTATAAATCTATATGCATTTGTCTTTATCCCTATGCTTTTAAATTTAACTATTCGTAGAAACACTGCACTAAATATTAGTAGCTCATTCAGGCATATATCAAACTAAAGGTCATCTATTCAAATGTCACAAATTGCATGTAAATCACTTTGAGTTGAGGTCACATGTACATAGGCCTAATATCCAACAAAACCCTACCTTTAACTTCAGCCTTAATTCTGCCATAATTTTTTTTTTGTCTCATAAAAAATTCAAACTTTAGGTCAAGCCCTAAATTTGCTATAAACATTTTTTTCTCTCATAAAAAATTATGAACATTAGATCCGGTCCCAATACTACCATAAATTTTTATTTTTATTTTTTGTTCCATAGTAAATCACCAACTTTTACTAGACTCCCAAATCTACTCACATTAACCATTCATCCAAAATCGCCCTTATTGGTATGCCATTGCTATATTTTTCCCTACATTTCAGACCCCAAAAGGCGTCTTTTGGAGATGAATTTCCACATCACCCAAATGGTATCTCCTTGGATCTAAAATTTGGATAAAATTAGACCAGTTAGGGTTGGTTTTCTTTAATTACTCTTATTTTTAAGAAAGTTTTCCTTCCATCTTGTTTGGGAATGTTTGATTTTGTGCTCAATCTTCAATCTCATGTGCTTGGGAGTCTTCCGTCTGGTGTGATTGGAGAGCTCGCGCTTGGGACACTCCACTCAAGATTCTCGAACAGCTCGCGCTCAAGAGTTTCCTATCTCTCGGTTGTCAACTAGAAACTTTTGATGAAGGCAGATTTAGTAAAAATTGGTAAAATTGAGATTGGACGTAAAGTTGGGAATTTTTTTATGATATTAGTCCATTCTATCTGCATATCAAAAGTAGCAAAGTGTTTGTGCTCCTACCTTGAATTATAGATAAAAAAATGAAACAATGACCCTGATCGAGCATTTTGCAATGAATAAGATCTTTACGGTGCTGAGTCGAGGTTCATCATCATTGCCCCGCCCCTTGTCTAATGTAAGAATCTCATCTTCGCACAACGTAAGATTCTAGGATTTCTATGAAGTGGATCCACATGAATCGCTTGCGTGCTAAGGTCACTCCCTGTCCAAAGAGATAGGAGGTTCAAAAAGTTGACATGTCGATTTTGTCATTTTCCCTTTACTAAAGTGCAGCGCATTTGGTCAACCTTCTTTCGGCATCGCAGTTCTCTCGAAGGTTACCAATCTTTTCAGCTCTTGCGCAGGCAACGCGCCATCCGCTTGCACCATGGGCCTAAATTTAACCCGAATTCCACCGGGTACGTGTACAGTTTTATTTATCCGGACAACTGAGGCCAATGCCTGGATCACATGACCCAAGCCGAATCTACTGCATTGAGGCAACCCCTGTCAGTCATCACTGGGGATCCCTCGATGAGCCGATGATGGGGTCGCGCGGACCTGGCAATCAACAACAACAGCCAGGCGACCTCAATGATTGGGAGTCGTGATTGATATAGCTAGTACGAGTACCTAGAGGGCGGTGAATAGGTATATAAATGATTTTTCTTGATGATTGCACAATACTTAGACAGTTGAAGGATTTGCAGCAATTAATAATCAATCATAAGACTGAGTAAATGAAAGAGAGAATTGAACACGCGGTTTATAGTGGTTCGGCTTGATTCAAGCCTACGTCCACTCTTTTCGCACCGATGCCTATTGGCTGGATTCCACTATGAGCAAAGAGATGTTACAGCGTTGATCTTCCTTGACTTTTAGGTGTAGATGATCCACCACACTCGCTCAAGGTATCACTAAGTATAAACACTCTCTGTGTATATAATTTCGCTCAAACTGTATCGACTAATAATCAAGATGCTTCAGACTCCGGAATTTTTCTATCGATCACATTCTTAAAAACAACTAGAACGTCTTCCTTTTATACTCCTTTATGCCATCATAGCCGTTAGCACTTACCAAAGGAATTCCTCCAATCTACCCGTTGGACGGAATCAATCAAGAAGATCATTCGAGCTATTTATGGAACATGGCGATAGCCCATCAATCATGTTCGCCCATACAATCAGGATCTTGGTTTCCAAGAATAGAACATTCCAAGAATATTTCGTCGACCATCGGATCTTCAATCGATCTAGATAAGAGCAAAAGAATCCGAAATATTTATCCAACCAAAGGATCTTCTCCAGAGGATAGGATCGAATCCTCAACCATATACCTCGGCTCTGGATTTCCTTCGTCACTAGATTAGAAAGACTGTCAGTGAGAATAGTCTTGAGTCTTGAGTCTTGAGTCTTGAGATGTGAGTCTGGTGATCATAAAGTCTTCAGACTTTAAATTGTCGGTCTGCAAACATCCAGACTAGACTGATAGAAACGTTTTGTCAGCTTCAAAATATTCTGGAAAGATTTCTCCAACAATCTCCCCATTTTTGATGGTGACAAAACTTTCTTGTAGATTTGAACAACTTCGACCTGCAAAAACATTTCTCAAGCAATATGGCTAACTCATAAAGATTAATAAAACAACCAGACTCTACATCCACAGAAAATTGGTTAGTCTTTCATGAGTAATACCATATAACAACACTTGATATAAATGCAACCAGTCAAGCATCTAAATCCACAGCTAATTCAGCCAAATTTAAATTCACACCCAAGTTCACTCAAGTCAAACTCAAAAAAAACAAACATAACCACAAATTTAAAGTCAAAGTTTAAAAGATGTCGGTTCAAATTGGTTCTCCCCCTTTTTGTCATCATTAAAAAGGTGAGAAAGGAATCGTCCGCTTGGGAATGCGTACGATCCGGAAATCTCCCATAGATCGGACTATGCCTTCTAGCCTCTTCAAGTCTTCCCTTAGTTGAGCTACCTCCTCTCCTTTGGCATTGGCTTGAAGTTGTAGAGCGAGGTCTTTCATTTTGTCCTCCAGGGTAACCGAAGATGCTTGTCCAGCATTCTTTATGGTTTGAATCTCACAGTCCAGAGCATATATTTGTCCCCGCATTTCCAGAAGGATATCAAGAATACGACGAAAATCTGCTGAGTTGTCCGTCTGTGTACTTGCATGTGCTTTCTCAAATGGAGTGAATGCAGACGATGGAGCTTCTGTATAATCTTGCAGATTTGGAGTCGACGTATCGTGTCCTTCTTCGTGCAATTGAGAAACCCGAACTTCTTTCCGGGTCCGGAGATTGTCTTAGACCTTCACTATCGGCAGCATGTGGTGTGAACCTTTCTTGCTCGCCAACTCCCCCTGTTTCTAGGAAATCAAAAGGGGAAGAGTGATGATCATGCTTTTCTGTATCTTTATTTCCCTTTTCTCCAGATTCAGCTGCAGACTTTTCTTTCTCTCATTCTCTTTCTTCTTCAGCTTCTTTCTCCTTCTCTCTCTCGCTCTTCTTCTTCTCTCGTTCTTGGCTTGCCGCTCTTCTTCTCTCTCGTTTCTTCTGAAGTTCTGTCGGTTGAGGCACAAAACGTCTGGTTCTTGTCAATGCACAGATAGTGGGATCTTCATCCTCTTCATCTTCATCCTCCAAGATGAGAGTTCTTTTCTTCTTTTTCGATGGGGTTCCAATGGCCTCCTTTCCTTTTCTCTTTGAAGCAGACGGAACTGGAGACTTCACTCTGAATTTCTCCATTGCCTTGGAAAGTTATTGCAGACGCATCTTCGTTAACATCTTCAAACCTACCACCATCTTATCACACGGTCGAACACAAAGTGTATGTGGCGGTTCAATATTCATGTGTCTGAAGATCTTGGTCACCAGACCTGGATAAGGCAATTGTCCCTTGTCTTTCGACATTGCTCTGTACATATGAAAGAGAATGGTGTGAGGGAGAGAGAACTTCCGTCCTGAGTTGATCGTGTACATCAATTTTGCTTCAGAATTAGACACGGCAGTCTTTGAGGTAGACTTCGGTCTGAGACAGTTGATCACAATTTTATGAAGCACGATGTTGATGGCATTCATCCTTGAGTAGGTAATTCTCTTCTCTATATCCCTATCTTTGACAAGTTCCAAAGTAGTACGAGCAGGTGAGACTTTGATTGGTTGATAACGTCCTCGTTCAACTCCAACTATGTCTGCCAATATGTCCATATCTACCACGTAGACTTGGTTTCGTACATTGAATGAAATTCTATTCGCATCCAAAAAGTTGAGATTCGAATAGAAATATGCGGTCAGTTGTGCATAACCGTCCGTGGTGTCAGAGCAAAATTTCTCAAGTTAAAGCAAATTCAACTTTTCTCTTAAGTTCATGTTGATGGCGTCCAGGAAGTCAAAATCGACACTTCTAGGGTTTATCACCCCTCTTTTCAACAGTCTGAAATACACATTCTCCTGATCCTTTGATTTGAACAAATCCATCCGATTTCCTTTCACCTTTGCTGCCACACCCATTCTAGGTTGGAATTCAAGGAACATTCTGTCATCATCGTTCCCTTCAATCGATTTTGTCTCTGGTACACGAGGATCACTTGGAATGTTTGCAAGTGCGTCCTCTGCCTTTCCTTTCGGAGCAATTCCCAATTCCTCCATTTTCCGCAGAAAAAGATACTCATTCCCATAGTTCTTGTCCTTAAAGAAATCATCTATATAGTTCAATGGTGTACCGGTGCTTTCAACGCACGATAAAGCTTATAGATAAATGAGAGTTTTTGGACTCTTACAAGGTCGGCGTCCTCGATTATCTCTTCCTCCAGAAGTTGACTTGCACCTTGTGGGGTAGAAGGCGTTGAATGACGTGGATGAGAGTGAATCGGGCTTTGTCGCTGACTTGATAAGTCTTTCTCCTCGGTGAGATCGAAATGTGTTGGTCCCTTCTCCATTCTTTGTGGTCCCCTGCTTGCGATTCTTGATGATTTCCTCGAAGAAGACATCCTTCTTTGTCGTTTGAAAGATTCCTTCACTTGCTTTCCCAAGAAAAGATTACCACTTTCTCGAAGATGAACAAGAAGTAGAAACAGGATCGGGAGGAGAATGCCTTTTAGGGTTTTGAAGATTGGGTAAAAAAAAACTGTATTTATATAACTCAGTTTTAAAAAGGGAAGTTCAATCGGCACAAGGAAGATGTACGAACACTTCTTTTTTAAAATCAATAACTGCCAAAATTAATCCTTTTGAAAAGACAAGTTTTCAATTTTCACACAGATTATAACTAAACGAAAGATCGTACCTTTTCGAGTTTGGATAAAATAGCAACTTACAGTCTATAGCCATGAATGTCTGAGTCTTGAGGGTTTAGAGCCTGAGAGATTAGAGTCTGAGAGTTGGTGAGTCTCTAGACTTTAACTTCTTCAAGCTTCAAAATGTTGAGTCTGGAACGGATAAAGTCGAATTGATTTTTCTCCAAAGGCTTTGTGAAAATATCCGCTAGTTGACTCTTTGAATCAACAAATTGAATCGAGATTTCTCCATTTTGAATATGATCTCTAATGAAGTGATGTCGAATCTCAATATGCTTTGCTCTTGAATGAATGATTGGATTTTTGGTGAGATTGATTGCTTATTTGGTGTTGTCACATCGATTTTCGTGCATGAGTCTTCAATGCCAAAGTCTTGTAGCTATTGTTTTATCCATAGAATTTGCGAACAGCAGCTTCCAAGAGCTACATACTCTTACTTCTGTCGTTGAGAGAGCCACGGTGCTTTGCTTCCTTGAAAACCAAGACACTGTCTTATTTCCAAGCAGTTGACAAGTTCCAGAAGTGCTCTTTCTATCGACTCTGCAACCGGCCAGATCTGCGTCTGAGTATCCTAGAAGATTAAAGTCTCCCTTCTTTGGATACCAAAGACCGATGCTTGAAGATGAGGCAATGTATTTGATAATACGTTTCACGGCACTGAGATGAGATTCTCTAGGATCTGATTGAAACCTAGCACAAATGCAAACATTAACAAAATATCAGGTCTAGAAGCAGTTAGATAAAGAAGTGAACCAATCATGCTCCTGTACAGTTTTTGATCTACTTTCTTCCCTTCTTCATCATTGTCTATCTTCAGAGAACCTGACATTGGTATGTCAGTCTTTTTGCATTTTTCCAGTCCAAACCTTTTGACAAGATCATTTGCATACTTTTCTTGATGAATGAAAGTTCCTTCCTTCATTTGTTTCACTTGGAGTCCAAGAAAGAATGTTAACTCTCCCATCATACTCATTTCAAACTCATCTTAGTCTGTCGTACCAAGCTCGAGGTGCTTGCTTTAAACCATACAAGGCTTTTTCACCAAGCGAGTCGGCTTCTTTGAGTCTTCAAACCAGGTGGTTGTTCCACATAAACTTCCTCATGGATAAATCCATTTAGGAACGCACTTTTGACGTCCATTTGGAATAACCTGAAATTTTTATAACAAGCAAACGCAAGTAATAGTCGAATAGCTTCTAACCTTGCTACCGGTGCATAAGTCTCGTCATAGTCTATTCCTTCTTCTTGCGTATATCCTTTGGCCACGAGTCTTGTTTTGTTTCGTACGACTTTTCCTTCCTCATTCATCTTGTTCCTGAATACCCATTTGGCTCCAATAACGGTTTTTACCTTTTGGTTTAGATGTCAATTCCCGGACATCATTGATGTTGAACTGTCTGAGTTCTTCTTGCATAGCTTCGATCAAGCTTTCATTAGATAAAGCTTCTTCTATGCTTTTTGGTTCAATTTCAGAAATGAGAGCCACAGTGCTAGATTCTTCACGCCTTTTTGATCTGGTGCGGATTCCTTCATTGATTTCACCGATAATGAGATCTTTGGGATGATTGGACTTATGCTTCCAGTTACTAGTTGATTTGCCTGGTTGATGATTTCTTTCTTTATTTGTATCTTCATGAGCATCTTGATGTTGGACTTCCAGAGTCTAAGATGCTTCTTGAGATGTAAGCTTTGGAAGGTCTGGAGTAGGTTCAGACTCTTCATACTGAGTCTGACTGGATTCATCTTGTGTTGAGTCTTGGAATTTGACATTCATTGATTCCTCCACCGACCGGCTTTTCTTGTTATAGACTCGTAGGCCTTGCTTGATGTAGAATATCCAAGGAAGATGCCTTCATCGATCTTTTTCAAACTTACCAACTTGATCATTTGCATTTTTCAAAATAAAGCATTTGCAACCGAACACATGGAAGTATGAAACAATAGACTTCTTACCTTTGAACAATTCATAGAGGGTTTTCTCTAGAATAGGTCTTAGGAAGACTCTATTGATGATATAGCAGCATTGTTGAAACAAAATTTCAGCCCAAAATCGTGAAGAAATTTTACTTTCAATTAAAAGAGTTCTAGCCATTTCTTGAAGAGATCTATTCTTTCTTTCCACAACTCCATTTTGCTCGGAGTATATGGAGAGGAAAACACATGATTAAAACCAGATTTATCACAAAATTTTGTAAAATCTTGATTTTCAAATTCACTTCCATGATCTGTTCTTATACTTGAGATAGCACATCCTTTTTCATTTTGAACCTTTTTAGCAAACTTCTCAAAGTATGAAAAGGTTTCTGACTTACTTGCAAGAAATATACCCGGTAAAGCGAGAGTAATCGTCCACAATGACTAGACAATATTTCTTACCTCCAATGCTCTAGGTTCTTGTTGGTCCGAAGAGATCCATATGCAGCAACTGTAGTACATGATTAGTAGAGACATGATTTATTGGCTTAAATGAATTTCTTACCTGCTTTCCCAGAATACATGGTGTGCATGAATCAGACTTTTGGTATGGCAATTTAGATAGACCTCGAACAATCTTCTTTGATGAGATTTTGGCTAATTGCTTCATGTTGACATGGCCAAGCTTTCTGTGCCATAAGATCGCTTCATCTTGAATTGAGATTAGGCATTGTGTTTCATTTGGTTTTACATCAAAGAGGTAGATATTTCCATGCTTTCAACCCATGAAAGACTGAGTCGAGTCTTTACTAATTCCAGAACATATGCCTTCTTGAAAGGAGATCTTGAAACCAGTATCACACAATTGGCTAATGTTGAGAAGATTGTAGTTGAGTCCTTCCACAAGAGAGACATTGCTTATTGTGAGATTTCCAATTTTCACAGTTCCAAATCCCACAATGCTTCCTTTCTTTGTCTCCACCAAATGAAACTTTTCCACCATTTACTTGAATAAACTTTATGAAGCAATTTGAGTCTCTGTCATGTGTCTTGAGCATCTCTGTCAAGATACCACTTTACCTTCTTTTTTGAGAGACTCGCATTCAAAAGAGAGTCTCAAGCTTTCTTTGGTACCCAAATTTTCTTGGGTCCTTTGGCGTTAGTAGGATAAGCATTATTAGGCCATACTTTCTTAACGAGGCTTCCAAACCATAGGACACTCTTTTTCAAAGTGATCCCGATTGTTACACTTTGAACACCTTAGAGCATTTCGACCTACGAGACTTTATAAAAACTTTCTTGAAATGATTTTTGTAAGCCTCTCTCGACGGTCTTTTCTTAATTCTTTCTTTTACTTTCGGAAAATCAATCAAGGGAATTGTTTCTGTCATACCTAGACCGAGACTTATTGAAGTAAGGTCTTTGAACTGAAAGAACTTTTTCAAGTTTTTCAGACCCTATTGAAAATTTCTTTGAAATAATTGATAAGTCAGTTTTTAAGAAAGCATTTTCTTTTGAAAGATTATCTTCATTCTCTTTAAGAGTAGAAACATTCAAGTCTAAACTTTTCACTCTTTCTTCTAAAATGTTTTTCTTTTGTTTTAGAGCTGAATTTTCCTTTTTAAGTTCGGAAATTTTTTTGAGAGAAGTCTTAAGACTAAAACATAGTTCATCAATGTATTTAGAGACTTTGACAGGAATTTTAAAATCACTTACCTCAAATTCACTTTGTCCGAATCGATCCAGTCGAGTCCGATTGTGCCATCGGACACGGGTTGGCATATTCCTCATCACTTTCTTCACACTCGTATCGCTCCAGGTTTCGGCTTTGAGAGCTTTTCGAGACTTTTCAGCTTTTCCTCTCTTCTTCTTCGAAGAGGACGGTTGGGTCCGATGTGTCCCTTTTTCTTACATTCGAGGCGACTACATCTTTGTTTGGTTCCTCATTATCAACAAACTTGGTTTTGCTGTTTCGAAAACTTTGTTTCTTTGAGTTGAACCTTCTTCCTTTTCTATTCAGCTTTTCGAATCTTCTTATCATATGAGCAAGCTCCTCATCGTCGAGATCTTCTTGAGAATAATGTATCATCGTAATCATCATTAGATTTTAATGCAATGGATTTCTTACCTCTTGGATCTTCGTCTTCATTAATTCGTTCCACTTTGTAAGATCGAAGAGTTCCAATCGGCTCGTCTACGAGATAATGGCATAATTCTTTGCGTCTCTCTTATTGAAGTCTTTATATGATTCCAATCCTTGGAGAGTCCACGCAGCAGCGGCTTGTTCACCTTCATGGGATCAGAAATTTTCTGTCCTTGATTCTCAAGACCATTGACAATATCGTCAAAAACGGCTAAACATGTCGGTTATAGATTCTTGGTTTCATTTTGAAGGCTTCATATTGACCAAGGAGAATGTTAATTCTGGTCTCATTCACTCGGCCTGTCCCTTCATAGGTGATATGTAATCTGTCCCGAGACTTTTTTCCGTAACACAAGAAGATATTTTGTTATATTCGAGTTGGTGACAAAGCACAATATAAAGAGTAAATTGCTTTTGCATCGAGTGCTTGTCTCTTGTTTATCTCTTCTTGAGACATTCCGCTGGTCTCAACAGTTTCTTTCCCTCTTTCAGATACTGATGCAGCAGTAGAAGTGATTCCTCTTTCCACAACATCCCATTCCAGAGGATCCTTTGACCGTAGGAAAACTTTCATCTTATTCTTCCAGATGTTGTAATTTTTTCCATCAAAGTAGGGTGGTCTGGTATTGCTTTGCCCTTCCACCAGCCCTGGTGCTAGCATACTAGCCATGGATCTTTTACTCTGAAGTAAAATACTTCAAATAAAGTAAGAACACGGGCTCTGATACCAATTGATATAGCTAGTACGAGTACCTAGAGAGCGGTGAATAGGTATATAAATGATTTTTCTTGATGATTGCACAATACTTAGACAGTTGAAGGATTTGCAGCAATTAATAATCAATCGTAAGACTGAGTAAATGAAAGAGAGAATTGAACACGCGGTTTATAGTGGTTCGGCTTGATTCAAGCCTACGTCCACTCTTCTGCACTGACAGCCTATTGGCTGGATTCCACTATGAACAAAGAGATGTTACAGCGTTGATCTTCCTTGACTTTTAGGTGTAGATGATCCACCACACTCGCTCAGGTATCACTAAGTATAAACACTCTCTGTGTATACAATTTCGCTCAAACCGTATCGACTAATAATCAAGGTGCTTCAGACTCTGGAATTTTTCTATCGATCACATTCTTAAAAACAACTAGAACGTCTTCATTTTATACTCCTTTATGCCATCATAGCCGTTGGCACTTACCAAAGGAATTCCTCCAATCTACCCGTTGGACGGAATCAATCAAGAAGATCATACGAGCTATTTATGGAACCTGGCGATAGCCCATCAATCCTGTTCGCCCATACAATCAGGATCTTGGTTTCCAAGAATAGAACATTCCAAGAATATTTCGTCGACCATCGGATCTTCAATCAATCTAGATAAGAGCAAAAGAATCCGAAATATTTATCCAACCAAGGGATCTTCTCCAGAGGATAGGATCGAATCCTCAACCATATACCTCGGCTCTGGATTTCCTTCGTCACTGGATTAGAAAGACTGTCAGTGAGAATAGTCTTGAGTCTTGAGTCTTGAGTCTTGAGATGTGAGTCTGGTGATCATAAAGTCTTCAGACTTTAAACTGTCGATCTGCAAATATCCATACTAGACTGATAGAAACGTTTTGTCAACTTTAAAATATTCTGGAAAGATTTCTCCAACAGTGATCAAGCAATTATAATTATCACCTATATGGGTCTTACAACCCTTATTAGGTGTCGTAGAGGGCACCGTTGCGGTGCAATTTCGCCAGGTGCATTGTAAAGACTATTCTGCAACCGATATTGCTGCGGAAAACCCGCACAGAATTTTCTTTAGGCGACACGATGACGATGCCTGCCATAAGGCAGTGCTACTCAAGGTCCAATCGGATGCATTACTCAAGGTCCAATCGGATGCACTCAAGGTCCAGAGGCAGAGAAAAAGGAAAGTCGGGCCATCATAAGCCCAGAACTTATCACCAAATCTTCGTCGATGAAGCTGAACCATACACGTTTTGCCTAATGATACGGCATCGGCGATGTTTCATGTACTCAAAGCTCTCAAGTCGCAAAAAAAGGGGAAACGCTACTTTTATACTATTAACATATACCAACCAAACACGTCCAGATAGCATTCCTTTGTCTATATGTTTTTTCATATCACCTGCAGGTACTTGAAATCAAGCTAGGCTTAGAAAAAACAGATCTGTCTCCGGCATTGAATAAATAAAACCATTTCCCCCTATGCCATAATCCACTAAATAGTCTTGGGTGGTAGATGCCACCTCAATGTACCCACGATTAGTCTGTCCAATAGCATATAGTATGTACAAAGAATCCACCCCACGAGAAGTAGAATGTATCCAAACAACATCTGTGCAGGTGGTAGGATTGCCGACCTACTTCATCAAAACTTTGCCTTTTGACTGCATGCCCCATCTGTGACTATGAGTACTGAAGAGATGAACTAGAATGGCATGAAGCACAGGTACTTCTTCTGGAGCTTCTTCAATGCTCCATCAGTCTTCGTTCTTCCGCCACGACCAGGAGAAGGTGTGATATAGCTAGTACGATTACCTAGAGGGGAGTGAATAGGTATAAAGGATTTTTCTTTTGATAATTACACACTATTTAGATAAATAAACGATTTGCAGCAATTAAGAAAAACAATCGTAAGCGAGTAAGGGAAAGAGAGAATTAGACACGAGGTTTATAGTGGTTCGGCTTGTGTCAAGCCTACGTCCACTCTTCGCACCGACGCCTAATTGGCTGGATTCCACTATGAACAAAGAGATGTTACGGTGATAATCTTCCTTGACTTCTTGGTGTAGACGATCTTCCACACTCTCAAGGTGTCACTAGAAATGAACACTCTCGTGTATACAATTTCGCTCAAAATGGTCTCGACTAATAATCAAGGATCTTCGGACTGGAATTTTTCTATCAATCACACTCTCTAAAACAACTGGAATGTCTTCATTTTATACTCCTTTATGCCATCATAGCCGTTGGCACTTACCAAGGGAATTCCTCCAATCTACCCGTTGGACGGAATCAATTACGAAGATCATTCGAGCTATTTAAGGAGTCTGGCGATAGCCCATCAATCCTGTTCGCCCATACAATCAGGATCTTGGTTTCCAAGAATAGAACATTCCAAGAATACTATGACAACCATCGGATCTTTAATCGATCTAGATGAGAACAAACAAAGACTCCGAGTTGATTATCCAACCAAGGGATCTTTTCCAGAGGATAGGATCGAATCCTCAACCATAAGCTTCGGCTCTGGATTTCCTTTTGCTTGGAATAGAAAGGCGTCGGTGAGAATAGTCTTGAGTCTTGAGATAATAAAGTCTTGAGACTTTAATCTTCGGTCTCCGAATATCCAGACTTAGGCCCCGATAGAAACGTTTTGTCGGCTTCAAAAGACTCTGGAAAGATTTCTCCAACAATCTCCCCCTTTTTGATGGTGACAAAACTTCCTTGTAGATTTGAACAACTTTGACCGCAAAAACATTTCTCAAGCAATATGGCTAACTCATAAATATTAATAAAACAACCACATTCTCGCATCCACACAAATTGGTTAGTCTTTCATGAGTAATACCATAAAACAATACTTGATATGAACGCAACCAGTCAAGCATTTAAATCCACAAGTCAAGAGTACTCAAGTCAAACTCAAAGAAAATGACTACAAATAACCACAAATTCAAAGATTAAAAGATAAAATGATGTTTGAAGGTTGATGGTGTTGATTGTTCAAATTGATTCTCCCCCTTTTTGTCATCATGAAAAAGTGAGAAAGGGATCAAGTCTCGCTTGGGAATGCGAACGATTTGGAAATCTCCCATAGACTGGACTAAGCCTTCTAGCCTCTTCAAGTCTTCCCTTAACCGAGCTACCTCCTCTCCTTTTGCATTTGCTTGAAGTTGTAGAGCGAGGTCTTTCATTCTGTCCTCCAGGGTAACTAAAGATGCTTGGCCAGCATTCTTGATGGATTGAATCTCACGGTCTAGAGCATAAATCTGTCCCCGCATATCCATAAGGATATCAACAATACGACGAAAATCTGCGAGTTATCCGTCCGTGTACTTGCATCGGCTTTTCGGATGGAGTGAATGCGGACGTTGTAGCTTCCGTGAAATTATGCAGATTTGGGTTCGAAGTATCGTGTCCTTCTTCGGGCGGTTTAGAAACCCGAACTTCTTACGTGTCCGCTTTGGAGATGGTCTCGGACCTTCACTATTGGCGGCATGTGGTGAAGACCTTTCTTGCTCGCCAACTCCCCCGTCTCTAGGACATCACAAGGAGAATAGTGATGATCATGTTCTTGATCTCCCTTGTCTCCAGAGTCTGATGCAAACTGTTCTTTCTCTCCTCCTCTCTCATTTTCTCCTTCTTTCTCCTTCTCTTCCTCTTTCTCCTTCCGCCGATCTTCTTCTACGATCTTTGCTTGCTCCTCTTCCTCTCTCGTTCTCGTTGAAGTTACGTTGATCGAGGCACGAACGTCCGGTTCTTGTTAAAGCAAAGATTGTGGGATCCTCATCTTCTTCATCTTCATCCTCTAAGATGAGAGTCCTTTTCTTCTTCCTCGATGGGGTTCCAACGATTTCTTTTCCTTTCCTTTTGAAGCGAGATGGGACGGGAGTCTTCACTCGAATTTCTCCATTGCCTTGGAAAGCTCTTGTAGACGCATCTTCGTCGGCATCTTCAAACCTACCACCATCTTATCGCACGGTCGAACACAAAGTGAATGGGGCGGTTCAATATTCATGTGTCTAAAGATCTTGGTCACGGACCGGGATAAGGCAATTGTCCCTTGTCTTTTGACACTTTGCTCCGTACATATGGAAAAGAATCGTGTGCGGGAGAGAGAACTTCCTTCCGAGTTGATTGCATATATCAACTTTGCTTGAGAATAAGACACGAAGTCTTTGATGTAGACTTTGGTCCGAGGCAGTTGATTACGATCTTATGAAGCACAATGTTGATTGCATTCATCCTAGAATAGGTAACTCTCTTGTCTGCGTCCCTATCCTTGACAAGATCTAGAGTAGTACGTGCAGGTGAGACTTTGATTGGCAGATAACGCCCTCGTTCAACTCCAACAATGTCTGCCAACATATTCACATCTACCACGTAGACTTTGTCTCGAACATTGAACGAAATTCTATTCGCATCCAAAAAGCTCAGATTTGAATAGAAATAAGCGGTTAAATGTGCGTACCCGTTCGTAGAGTCGAGCAAAATTTCTCAAGTTGAAGCAAGTTCAACTTCTCTCTCAAGTTCATGTTGATGGCGTCTAGAAAGTCAAAATCAACACTTCGAGGGTTTATCACCCCTCTTTTCAACGGTTTGCCATATACTTTCTCCCTGTTCCTCGGATTTAAACAAATCCAATCGATTTCCTCTCGTCTTCGCTGCTACACCCATTCTCGGTTGAAACTCAAGGAACATTCTATCATCATCGTTCCCTTCAATTAAATTTTGTCCAGGTACACGAGGATCACTTGGAATATTCGCAAGAGCATCCTCTCGCTTTTCCTCTCGGAGCAATTCCTAACTCTTCCATTTTCCGCAGAAAAAGATATTCATTTCCATAGTCCTTATCCTTAAGGAAATCGTCTATGTAATTCAATGGTGTACCGGTGATTTTCAACGCACGATAAAACTTGTAGATATAGGAGGGTTTTGGACTCTTACGGGGTCGGCGTCCTCGATTATCTCTTCTTCAAGATGATGACTTTCACCATGTGGGGTAGGAGGCGATGAATGACGTGGATGAGAACGAATCGGACTTTGTTGCGACTTGAAAAGTCTTCCTCCTCGCAAGATCGAAGTGTATTGGTCCCTTCTCCATTCTTTGTGGTCCCCTCGCTTGCTATTCTCGATGATTTCCTCGAAGAAGACATTCTTCTTTGTCGATTTGAGAGATTCCTTCGATTGCTTCCCAAAGAAAAATGACCACTTTCTCGACGATGAACAAGAGATTGAAACAGGTTCGGGAGAAGAGTATTTTTTTTAGGGTTTTGACGATTGTGGAAAAAGCTGTATATATATATTTAACTCACTTTTTGAAAAAGGAAGTTCAATCGTCGCAGGGAAAGAGTACGATCATTTCTTTTCAAAATCAATAACTGCCAAAGTTAATCTTTTTGAAAAGACAAGTTTTTGATTTTCACACAGATAATAACTGAACAACAAAATCGTACCTTTTCGAGTTGGAAATAGCCACTTACAGTCTATAGCCATGAATGTCTTGAGTCGAAGATCTCGAGGCGAGAGATTAGAGTCTAAGGATTGTTGAGTCTTTAGACTTTAACTTCTTCAAGCTTCAAAATGTTGAGTCTTGAACGGATAGCGTCAAATTGATTTTTCTCCAAAGGCTTTGTGAAAATATCCGCTAGTTGACTTTTTGAATCAACAAATTGAATCGAGATTTCTCCGTTTTGAATATGATCTCTAATGAAGTGGTGTCGAATCTCAATATGCTTTGCTCTTGAATGAAGAATTGGATTTTTGGTAAGATTGATCGCTATTTGGTGTTGTCACATCGATTTACGTGCATGAGTCTTCAATGCCAAAGTCTTGTAGCCGTTGTTTGATCCATAGAATTTGCGAACAGCAACTTCCAAGGGCTACATACTACGCTTCGTTGTTGAAAGAGCCACGGTACTTTGTTTCCTTGAAAACCAAGATCTTGTTCTATTTCCAAGTAATCGACAAGTTCCGGAAGTGCTCTTTCTATCGACTCGCAACCGGCCGGATCGCATCGAGTACCCTAGAAGATCAAAGTCTCCCTTCTTTGGATACCAAAGACCGATGCTTGAGGATGAGGCAATGTATTTGATAATTCGTTTCACGGCATTGAGATGTGATTCTCTAGGATCTGATTGAAACCTAGCACAGACACAAACACTTAACAAAATATCGAGTCTAGAAGCGGTAAGATAAAGAAGTGAACCAATCATGCTCCTATATAGCTTTTGATCTACTTTCTTCCCTTCTTCATCCTTATCTATCTTCTGAGAACATGACATTGGTATGTCGGTCTTTTTGCATTTTTCCAATCCAAATCTTTTGACAAGATCATTTGCATACTTTTCTTGATGAATAAAAGTTCCTTCCTTCATTTGCTTTACTTGGAGTCCAAGAAAGAATGTCAATTCTCCCATCATACTCATTTCAAACTCATCCCGCATAGACTTAGAAAATTTCTTGCATAGGCTTTCATTAGGAGATCCAAATATAATATCGTCTACATATATTTGAACAAGTAAAAAGCTTTTGTTTTCCTTTTTGATAAATAAGGTAGTATCTACTTTACCTTTGACAAAACCGTTCGTATTAGGAACTTACTTAGCCTATCATACCAAGCTCGAGGTGCTTGCTTTAAACCATACAAGGCCTTTTCGGTCTAAAGGCGAATCGGCTTCTTTGGGTCTTCAAATCCAGGTGGTTGTTCCACATAAACTTCCTCATGGATGAATCCATTTAGAAATGCACTCTTGACGTCCATTTGGAATAACCTGAAATTTTTATAGCAAGCAAACGCAAGTAATAGACGAATAGCTTCTAACCTTGCTACCGGCGCGTAGGTCTCATCATAGTCTATTCCTTCCTCTTGCGTGTATCCTTTGGCCACGAGTCCGGCTTTGTTCCGTACGACTTTTCCATCCTCGTTCATCTTGTTCCCGAATACCCATTTGGTTCCAATAAAGTTTTACCTTTTGGTTTAGATGTCAAATCCCGGACATCATTGATGTTAAACTGTTCGAGTTCTTCTTGCATAGCTTCAATCCGGCTTTCATCGATAAAGCTTCTTCTATGCTTTTTGGTTCAATTTCGAGATTAGAGCCACGGCACTAGATTCTTCACGTCTTTTTGATCTCGGTGCGGATTCCTTCATTGATTTCACCGATAATGAGATCTTTGGGATGACTGGATTTGTGCTTCCGATTCTTGGTTGATTTTCTGGTTGATGATCTCTTTCTTTATTTGAATCTTCAAGAACATTTTGATGATGGACTTCCGAGGCGAGATGCTTCTTGAGTTGTAAGACTTGAAAGATGCGGAGATGATTCGGACTCTTCATATTGAGTCGACTAGATTCAACTTGCGTTGAGTCTTGAAATTTGACATTCATAGATTCCTCCACCGATTGGCTTTTGTTGTTAAAGACTCGTAAGCCTTGCTTGTCATAGAATATCCAAGGAAAATGCCTTCATCCGATCTTTCTTCAAACTTACCAACTCGATCATTTGCATTTTTCAAAATAAAGCATTTGCAACCGAACACATGAAAATATGAAACAAGTAGGCTTCTTACCTTTGAATAATTCATAGGGGTTTTCTCTAAAATGGGTCTTAGAAAGACTCTATTGATAATGTAACATCTTTGTTGAAATGACTTCAGCCCAAAATCGAGAAGAAATTTTACTTTCAATTAAAAGTGTTCTAGCCATTTCTTGAAGAGATCTATTCTTTCTTTCCACAACTCCATTTTGTTCGGAGTATATGGAGAGGAAAATACATGATTAAAACCAGATTTATCACAAAACTTTGTAAAGTTTTGGTTTTCGAATTCACTTCCATGATCTGTTCTAATACTTGAAATAGCACATCCTTTTTTTCATTTTGAACCTTTTTAGCAAACTTTTCAAAGTACGAAAAGGTTTCTAACTTACTTGCAAGAAAATATACCCAGGTAAAACGAGAGTAATCATCTACAATTACTAGACAATATTTCTTACCTCCAATGCTCGGGTTCTTGTTGGTCCAAAGAGATCCATATGCAGCAAGAATCGGAGAACATGATTAGTAGAGATATGTTTTATAGGCTTAAATGAATTTCTTACCTGTTTTCCCAGAATACATGGTGTGCATGAGTCAGACTTTTGATAAGGCAGATTTGGTAGACCTTGAACAAGCTTCTTTGATGATATTTTGGCTAATTGCTTCATGTTGACATGGCCAAGCTTTCTATGCCACAAGACCGCTTCATCTTGAATTGAGATGAGACATTGCATTTCATTTGGTCTTACATCAAGAAGATAGATATTTCCATGCCTTCGACCCATGAAAGGCGAGTTGAGTCTTTACTTATTCAGAACATATGCCTTCTTGAAAAGAGATCTTGAACCCGAGTATCACACGGTTGGCTAATCCGAGAAGATTATAGTTGAGTCCTTCTACTAAAGAAACATTGCTTATTGTGAGATTTCCAATTTTAACAGTTCCAAATCCCACAATGCTTCCTTTTTTTGTTTCCACCAAATGAAACTTTTCCACCGTTTACTTGAACAATCTTTATAAAGCAATTTGAGTCTCTGTCATGTGTCTTGAGCATCCATTTGTCAAGATACCATTTTACCTTCTTTTTGTGAGAGACACGTAATCAAAAGAGAGTCTCAAGCTTTCTTTGGTACCCAAATTTTCTTGGGTCCTTTGGTGTTAGTAGGAAAAGCATTATTAGGCCATATCCTTTTAACGAGGCTTCCGGATCATAGGACATTCTTTTTCAAAGTGATCTTGACTGTTACACTTTGAACACCTTAGAGCATTTCGACCTACGAGACTTTACAAAAACCCTTTTGAAATGATTTTTGTACGCTTCTCTCGATGGTCTTTTCTTGATTCTTTCTTTTACTTTCGGAAAATCAATCAAAGGGATTGTTTCGCTGTCATACCTAAACCAGACTTGTTGAAGTAAGGTCTTTGACCGAAAGAACTTTCTCAAGTTTTTCGAGACCCTATTGAAAATTTCTTTGAAATATTTGATAAGTCGGTTTTCAAGAAAGCATTTTCTTTTGAAAGTTTATCTTCATTCTCTTTAAGAGTAGAAACATTCAAGTCTAGACTTTTCACTTTTTCTTCTAAAATATTTTCCTTTCGTTTTAAAGCCGAGTTTTCCTTTTCAGTTCGGAAATCTTTTTGAGAGAAGTCTTAAGCGAAACATAATTCATCAATATATTTAGAGACTTTGACAGAATTTTAAAATCACTTACCTCAAATTCACCGTCCGAACGATCCAGTCCGAGTCCGATTGTGCCATTAGACATAGATTGGCATATTCCTCATCACTTTCTTCACACTCGTATCGCTCCGGGTTTCGGCTTTGAGAGCTTTTCGAGATTTTTCGGTTTTTCCTCTCTTCTTGAGGAAGAGGACAGTTGGGTCTGATGTGTCCCTTTTTCTTACATTCAAAGCAGACTACATCTTTGTTTGGTTCCTCATCAACAAACTTGGGTTTGCTGTTTTCGAAAACTTTGTTTTCTTGAGTTGAACCTTCTTCCTTTTCTATTCAGCTTTCGAATCTTCTTATCATAAGAGCAAGCTCCTCATCATCCAGATCTTCTTCGAATCAGTATCATCGAGTCATCATTAGATCTTAATGCAATGGATTTCTTACCTCTTGGATCTTCGTCTTCATTAATTCGCTCCACTTCGTAAGACTGAAGAGTTCCAATAAGCTCATCTACAGATAATGGCATTAATTCTTTGCGTCTCTCGTATTGAAGTCTTTATATGATTCCAATCCTTGGAGAGTCCTCTCAGCAACTTGTTTACCTTCATAGGATCAGTAATTTTCTGTCCTTGATTATCAAGTCCATTGACAATATCGTAAAACGGCTAAACATGTCGGTTATAGATTCTCCCGGTTTCATTTTGAAGGCTTCGTATTGACCAAGAAGAATATTAATTCTGGTTTCCTTCACTGTCTGTCCCTTCATAGGTGATATGTAATCTATCCCGGACTTCTTTTTTTGTGACACAAGAAGATATTCTGTTATATTCGTTGGTGACAAAGCACAATATAAAGAATAAATTGCTTTTGCATCGAGTGCTTGTCTCTTGTTTATCTCATCTTGAGACATTCCGCCTGGTCTCAACAGTTTCTTTCCCTCTTTCGGATCGATGCGATAATAGGAGCGATTCCTCTCTCCACAACATCCCATTCCAGAGGATCCTTAGATCGTAGGAAAGCTTTCATCTTGTTCTTCCGGATGTTATAATCCTTTCCATCGAAGTAGGGTGGTGCAGTATTGCTTTGACCTTCCACCGGCCACGATGCTAGCATACTAGCCATGGATCTTTTACTCTGAAGTAAAACACTTCAAATAAAGTAAGAACACAGGCTCTGATACCAATTGATATAGCTAGTACGATTACCTAGAGGGGGTGAATAGGTATAAAGGATTTTTCTTTTGATAATTACACACTATTTAGATAAATAAACGATTTGCAGCAATTAAGAAAAACAATCGTAAGACTCGAGTAAGGGAAAGAGAGAATTAGACACGAGGTTTATAGTGGTTCGGCTTGTGTCAAGCCTACGTCCACTCTTTTCGCACCGAGCCAATTGGCTGGATTCCACTATGAACAAAGAGATGTTACGGTGATAATCTTCCTTGACTTCTTGGTGTAGACGATCTTCCACACTCTCAAGGTGTCACTAGAAATGAACACTCTCTGTGTATACAATTTCGCTCAAAATGGTCTCGACTAATAATCAAGGATCTTCGGACTACGGAATTTTTCTATCAATCACACTCTCTAAAACAACTGGAATGTCTTCATTTTATACTCCTTTATGCCATCATAGCCGTTGGCACTTACCAAAGGAATTCCTCCAATCTACCCGTTGGACGGAATCAATTACGAAGATCATTCGAGCTATTTAAGGAGTCTGGCGATAGCCCATCAATCCTGTTCGCCCATACAATCAGGATCTTGGTTTCCAAGAATAGAACATTCCAAGAATACTTTGACAACCATCGGATCTTTAATCGATCTAGATGAGAACAAACAAAGAGTCCGAGTTGATTATCCAACCAAGGGATCTTTTCCAGAGGATAGGATCGAATCCTCAACCATAAGCTTCGGCTCTGGATTTCCTTTGCTAATGGAATAGAAAGCATCGGTGAGAATAGTCTTGAGTCTAGAGTCTTGAGTCTTGAGTCTTGAGTCTTGAGATAATAAAGTCTTGAGACTTTAATCTTCGGTCTCCGAATATCCAGGACTTAGACCGATAGAAACGTTTTGTCAGCTTCAAAAGACTCTGGAAAGATTTCTCCAACAAGGTGCTCGGCCACTGTTTGACCCGTGGCTACTCTGAGAACTCGATGTTGGAAGGTACTTCCTCTTGAGTTTTTTCAGCCTCCCATCTATCTTGTTTCTTCCATCAGCGGATGGTGTCGGCTACTTGTCCGACGGTTGGCGGCTCGAGAAGCTAAAGTCAATGGTGGACTGCCATCCCTATTGACTGGTTTGCCATCTCTGGCATTCTGTGAAGATCTCTCTTTGATAGGCAATCCTGTAAGTTAGCACCAGCTATTCAGGACCCTTCACTAAATGATGATCTGAATGAAATCTTGTACTGATTTGGCAAGCTTTAGGATGAACAAAACAATGGCTTAAGAGGAGGAAAAGAAGTAGATCTTTTGATCAAATTAATTTACTTGCAATTAGAAGTTTAAATGCATCGAAATTACAAAATCATACGTATAGGGATTCTGACAACATAGGACCTTAAACCACACAATCACTGGACTTTCTTGATCAGACAGGCAAATTTCACCGCAATGACTAGAACTTAGGCAATACTGATGTCAGTTAAGCTGGTCAATGATATTAATTACCGATTAGGCTACATTCTTAGCTATAACTAATCAATTACATATGTTTACATGAACTAAAAAGCATGTTTTCCTTTCTCATACGATGCAGACATAAAATGTGCAGGCCTTGAAGGTGATTGTCACCAGAAAAACGAGCAACATGAATAATCAGGTGAGATAGAACTAGCAGTAGCTCCTCTCTATTGAAAACCAGATGCAAGGAGGTCAAAGAAGATACCTGAAATTGCTGCTTGGACAACAACGTCATCTGGCTTTGAAGAATCAGTGACATTGAGGTTGCAACCAGCATCCCTATGCTCTACATGCTCTCCACTTTCAACTTCTGAGTCCAGCATCGCGACCAGATAATCGAAGATTTCATCTGACAACATGGTCATGCAGCTTGAATTATTCGACTGGGAAGATGGAGATTGTGGAATGCCAAGGTCCAGCAATTCTAAGTAGTCACCAGGATCGATATGATCCAGCTCAGGCAGACTTTCAATGGGATGGCTAAGAAAGAAACTGGATGCACGTCGCATTATATTGCAGGAAGTGGTGTTAACCTACAACAGATAAAAGTGTTGATGAGCCAGAAGATAGCAACATTCGGGAGGCAACAGCAGTGACTAGCGTCCATGTAACCAGGCACGAGGATGGAGATTATTACAAGAAGCAGAAATCCTTATTTTAGAGTCCAGACATCCAATCACGAGAAAGTTATGGAAAAGATCATTTACTATAATGGTGAAGACCATTCTTTTTACTATAATATGAGCCATCTGATCCAATGCACATAATGGTAGTTATTGATAATCTCAACCAAAACTTTCACAAGATCACTTGGCAATTGAAACGTGACTATCATTATCTCAGAACTTTTCTGTTCTTCTCAGATTGATGCGGTAAGTTTACATTTTCTGAACAATTGAACTAATTTTCAGTTAGTGAACATAATGCGCTTATTTGGATGCTTCAGCATCTTGAAAATTCACAACCGTAAGTCATCCTGAGTAGTAAATTTATATAGTTTCCAATGTTAACTAGGCATTGCTAATCAATCTAATTTTGTTCAAGAATTTAGGAAGAACCGAGCAACCACAAACAAGTCCATAAGGCACACCTGCATCTGGTTTGTTACACATTGCTTGGTAGGTATGTTGAAAAGAGAGTAAAGGTAGTTTTCTCTACGGAACTCAGTACCCGCAACATTTTGCAGCATTTCACTGTTAGATAGTGGCAAGCTGCCACTGCGGAAGACTTTGCAGAGCGATTTAGCATCCTGCACAAAATCCAACCCAAACTGTTTGTTGACTGGCAGTATGACTGGGGAAAGGGGAGGGGGGGTTGGGGAATGCATAAGTGAATTAGTGTAGACAACGTGGAATTCGGGTAATACCTTTGCCGAAAGAGCTGCTCCTGACACCTTCGAAGTCATATAGTACTCCAGCATCAACCAATTAGTTTTTTCAACATGCGGGCCTCGTCCTTCGTAGAATTCATGAGTTTCTTCCCAACCATTGATGAAAGCATCACCAAATATCTCACGGGGTTCTCCTCTAGGCATCCAGAATCCACCTTCTGCCCCACTGTTCTCCATTGAGTTCGTGAAGTACCACGTATTTTCTGCTAAGATCAATTATGGCAAGTAATGTTAGTCAACATGTGCAATCTTTTAGCAGCACACTGGCAGGTAAAGAGGAGTTTGAGGAGCAGATCACCTGGCAAAGTTTCAGGTAGACAGTTGAAAGGGTTCACATCTGTTATCACATTTGCCGGAAAAAAGTCTGCACGAGCCATGCAAAACATGGACTTGAAGAGCTCCTCATTTGAACTGATATTTCTTATATCGAAGAGAGGGGCGACAGCCGGAGGACACATCTCAAGCAATGTCGGAGAAAGGCGAAACTGTTCAGCGAGCAAACTTCGTCCTGAACCGAGCACAAATGGAAAGTCAATGATGGTAACAAAATACGGTCGTCAGAACCATGGACGAGAGGCCAGAGACTAATCTATTAGCCTGCAGAAATGTTATTCTACTTCGAGTCCTCAAAATAATTGCGAAGAACTAAGGAGAAAAAACAATGCAGCGGATACCCAAAAAGGGGTAGATATACAACCCTTTTCTTTGATAATTCTCTCAGACCAGACCCAACACAACCCAAGTCTTCATTTCTAGCACCCTCTTGAACAAGAATTTCAGAGCATCAGATGTAGTTGTCTCAGCCGGCACCCTAGAGAGATCGGACTAAAAATCATTTATAAGGCAATTGAATGCCATCAACAAATTATCAATATATTCTTTAGCTTGGAAGATACGTCAATCAATGCGCAAATTAATGTGAATATCGACGGCGAGCTACAATATTTACAGATTCAGGAAGAGTGATCCAGAGACGTGATGCAGAGCTATTGAACAAAAACAGCAGCTATCAGCTCCATTTGAGCCCGAACGAAAGAAGGACGAACTAACTAGTTGAATTAGATCAACTGCCATGACCATTAAGCACGGGAGCTTCTGCTGATGCTGAACTTGGAAACTATCTGTCCTAAAATAATAGACTAGAGGCAACAGCAGAAAGGCGAACCCATCGAACTAAAGTCAAATTGAAAGCCACGAAATAGCGTTAAGGGAATTGAATCAGGCCGAATTCCTAACCTGGAGGAGATGATGACGACAAAGAAGAAGAAGAAGAACGAACCAGCCACGACGCGAAATTCCTTAGCCTTTACTCAACAGAGGAGAACGAGCGGTTTGAACGGGTATTTATAGGCTGCTACTCAAGTGAAGACAGTGGACTCAACCATGTCTTCTCTTTAACTTTTTTCTAATCCAGAACTCAACCATGGTTAATTACACTAAATGCGGAAACTAATTGAGCTGATGTGTCATCGTAGATGAGTAACCACGCCGACCGGCACCCAGAACGAGGTCATTTATTTGATTTCTCGCCGAAAGAAGAAATGACCGGCCCTAGGTAAAAAGCCGCTGTAAACGAAAGAGTTAATTATGGATACTTTCATCCATTAAGAGAAATATCGTACATTTTTTCGAGTCTTCCAAAAATGCCTAGATAGTTTTATTTGGAAATATTTTTATTGCGCGGTGGCAAATGGCGTTTGTTCATATACGGGTCATGTGACTATTTAGATAGAATCATTCAATCATCTTATCATGTGATATGAATTTCAGGAATGTGAATTTCAGTTGGTTGTTGAATTTTAATGAAATTTGCAATTTAAGTTATAAACTTTGATTATAATTATTTAATGCATTAATTCCTATTTCCATGCAAAATATACATTTTAATTGAAATTTGATAAGTTCTTGGACAAACCAATAGATAAATGAAATGTTCAATAGACTGAGTGAGCATATTTTAAATACTCGATAATACATCTCACTAGGCCTGCTTGTTTGAATTTAAAAAAAAAAAAATCAAAAAGTATTTTCTACTTTCTCACCAAAATGTAAAAACTACAAAAAAGAAACAAAATGAAAATGAAAGTCATATGTGAACCTCAGCATCAATATTTGAATATTGTGAAAATTCAAGAGTTTCCAATTTAAGGTTGAAGTGTACAAATTGTGAAATTTAAATTAAGTAAAAATTAAAACTCAATCCATATAGGTTAAATAGTCTTGGATGAAATGTCTATTTGTTTGCGTCTCGCCAAAATTTAAAATTTTATCAAAAATTCAAAAAATTAATAAGAAATTTCGCATTTAAATTAAAATGTCGGCATTTATAAATTGGGAAAGTTTGGAGCATTTTTAATAAAAGGTAAAAGTGTATTAACCACATGATTGGTCAAGTCTCGGCAAGCGTCCCTGACAAGTCGTTCCCTCGGTCGTGCACCTCCTAATCGGGCAATCGCAGCGGTGACTAATCAGTGGGGCCAACGGTCGATGGGCAACTTGCTGGAGTGGGATGGTCAAAGACATCATCGTATTCCGTCCAGTAAGAGCTCGACATGTGGAAAGGTATAAAAGGTTGACCCTGTCATGGTGACCCCCAGCTGCTCTGTCGGTTGTTTCTCCGAAATTTCAGTGGCTATATAGCCGGGGAAAAAGTCGCACTTTTTTTTTTTCCTTTGCCAATTTAGGAGGGCGAAAATGGTTGGAGATGACTAGTATGAATTCTATTAGAAAAAGGACGAAATTCGTTGGCTTTGGTGATAAGGTAGCGTTCATGATATCATGTCGATGTTCTATCTTAGTCAAAAGGCACATTAATATATATATATATATATATATATATATATATATATATATATATATATTAAATTGAATTAATGTAACACAATTGAGAGAAGTGATAGTGAGATACATTTAGTTAAATTAGTTTGACCAACACATTTTGACTATTTGTCCCCTAGTGAATTGATAACACACATTGTCCGATAGCTCATTCGAAAAAGTTTAATTGATGGGAATTTCTTAATTTAGTAACATTGTTATTTTCACTTGTAGAATAAACTTATCAACTTTTACCATGTTAAGTTACCGGTCTTGTGTTCACCTACCACCGCTACCTCCAAAATTTGTGAAATCGGACATTTAGTCTTTGAATTGGTGCATTTTTTTTTTTTCTGAATCAAGTAATTTGGACTTTTGATTCGTTTAATCAGGTCCTTGAACTTGTAAAGAGTTTTGGCATTGAAATATCTAGTGTAGTGTTCGTGTCAAGAAATATATCACTATATGATTCCTTTTGTCATGGGTCAATTTGCTTTATTAAAGTAGGTATTACATGTAGGCAATGCCTTCTATGCTTTACTCCTATGTGGTTTTCCTTCTCTTGTCTTGATCTCATCTCCCAGGATGAGGTGTGCTACAACAAAAGTCATAGTTCCTCAGGCAATCAGAATCCTTTTTCCTGTGACTTTGGCGTTCGGCATAGCACGTGGTGCATGATTATTGTAGACGAGATTGAACCGGCTTTGCCACTTTACTTTCTTAATCCCACAAGTAGGGCCATTGATCGAAAACGAAACTTCGACCCAAAATCAACTTTGTCATGTCGATTGTACTTAGCATGATGGGTTGACTGCCGGTTCTCTTGCCCCGTGAAAAAGCAACAATGGAAAAGAGAAAGTCAATTCTCATCTAGAAATTACCATATGAGAATAGACAATTCCTTAAAAAAGAAGCCAACGATGACCCTCGCAGAGAGAATATTGATGGCCGTCAACAAATTATTATAAAAAGCGTAGTACGTGCACTAAATAGAATATAAATTGTTGAAGATAGTGACTTCCGTATGGGTCTCACGTGAATCCCACTAAATTAGACAATTCAAATTCAATTCAATATATATTCTAAAATACTTGCTCATGCTCGTCATACCAAATAGATACATGGAATGGGGCATGAATTAGTGATAGCTTCTCGCGGTAGCCTAGAGGAGATTAAGCCTATTATCTTTCACAAGTTCGCAAATTTAGTGATGCGGGAGCATCAAATTCCACTGAAAACCATATGATGTTTATGCAAACAAAGGAAATTGTGGCCACAACATGATCCAATGGGTCCGGTAAGGAGAAAGTGTCTAATATAGAATTTTCAGAAATTGAAGAATAAGGGCTATTTCAACTGAATCGAAGGTTAGAGGGCTATTTCCTAATTAAGTATGTTCCTAATATGAGTATGTTACTTAGTTCAAGGTGGCTTCCTAGTTTGATGTCTCCTGTTTTAGTATTTCTTAGTTTGATGTTTCTTAATATAATGTTTCCTAGTTTAACATTTCCTGATATAATGTTTCCTAATTTGATGTTTCTTAATTTAGCATTTCCTAATTCGATGTTTCCTAACTTAATATTTCCTAGTTTAACGTTTCCTAGTTTAGTGTTTTTTAATTTAGTGTCCTAGTCCCGCTATAGATCAAAGGTGTATTCTCAGTTTTAAGCATTCAGAATTTTTAGTTGATGATATATAAAAATTTCTCTTAAGTGAGTAATTCCTCTAATTTTTAATTCAATTCGTTGGCGATGAACCTATAAATTCTTTTATCTTTACTGGTGGTATATACCTTAATACCTTAGTGGTGAACGGCTCTATCCTAATCTTATTTTATCTCAAACTCATCAAACACTTTAAACACGTTTAACAATCTCACCCAAACTCATCACACATTATGCAAAGTACAAGAAATTTGTGTAGCCCAATATGTTAGGATCCTCCCAAGGTGAACTATCAAGTATGAATGGCTCCTTTGACGAGGTGATTCAGACACTTAGCGTGAGCCCTCCATCGATTCATATTATTTTGGAGCCACCACTAATATGTTATAAATTGATTAGAAACCCAAGTAAGACACAAGATTTTGTCTTACTTTTACAAAATAGAGATTTTGAATACGGGGATTAGATTATGTTAGATTAACTCTAATGCCCTTTTGATACATTTTTTTTTTTAATGGAATTTTTTGCATGCTATCTTTCTTTATCAATTTCTTTAACCTAAGCCACTAATATGTGAAAGTGATCGATCATGCATGTTGTGCAGACAATAAAAATTACACTCAATAACTAAAGTAGTACATAAATTGCAAGAAAAATAAAAGAATCTGAAATGTACAAAGCAACCTTAAGCAAAGCCTCATCATCAAGCTTCGGACGAGGTCTTATGCACTGCGTATGTTTCAGGTTAAATGCAAAATCTTTAGGTTAAAGGAGTATTGGTTAAAGTATAACTTTGGAAATCGATTTTAGTTTAAATAATATTTGGAAAAAACTACACTTGAAAAGAACTTTAGGTATATATTTTTAAATAAATTATTTTTTTTATAAAAAATCTACTTGTGACTGACTATTGGTAGTTGGCGAGGGCCACCTTGGGTCGCGCAACCCTCGGTAACCCCTCGAGGTGGCCCTGGCCTGAGGTCATGTGACTTCAAGTGAGGGTTGCTGGTGTCAAATTTTGCTCGTTGGCGAGCTTGAGTCATTTGCCCACAATGTCATATGAGCCTTCAAGTAAGGGCATTTATGAAATTATGAAAGTTTAGCGAGGGTAAAGTTGAAAAAAAATATTAGCATTCCAAAAATGCTAAAACTCAAAACTTCTCTGATCTTGTCTGAGAGGACTTTGGAAATATAATGCAAAAACTTTCTAAAAAAAATTGCCAAATGCCTCGACATTTGCATAAGGACTTATAGAGGTAATGTTGTTCCCAAATGCAGCATAAGAATCAAAAGATAAAGATGCAATAATTTAATATATGCATGGCCTAGATGGCACACCTAGGACATGGACGACTAGATAGGAATTATCTAATTAACGCATTCTTATCGCCATATTGCAAACGTATCTAATATGTAACTTAATTTAATCAAGTGTTGGACACCTAGAGTGCCAAAACTTGACACGAAGGGACACTTAAGAGCCAAAAGTTAGGAAAGTGATACTTAAGTGCCATTATCGGAGCAAAATGGATCACTTAAGGGCCAATCCGATCAAAATCCGGTCAAAATGCTAACGTTGCGATTTTCCGGTGAAATAAGTGCAAAACGACGTCGTTTTGCAAGCTAACGTGGCTAGAAAATGGAAAACGACGTTGTTTTGTCTTTAACATGGTAAATAATTAATATAAAAATTAATTAAATTTAATTTAAAAAAAAAAAATACAAAAAAAAAAAAAAAAAGGATGGGGAGGAAGGGAGGCGGCTGAGAGCCGAGCCCTCGTCGCCGCCGCGAAGGACCGGCGACGAAGGGGAGAGGGTCGGCTTGGGTCGCCGGCCCCCGGCCAACCGGCGGCAAGGGCTCGCGAGCCCTCGCTAAATTTGGGCGAGGGCTCGTGGGCCCTTGTCGCCTCCCCGCCGTTGCCGGGAAGGGTAGGCAATGGTGGGGGGAGCGTCGGCCGAGGTCACCGAGCCCTGGCCAAGGATCGGCGACATCAGCCGACTAGCGATGAGGGCATGCGAGCCCTCGCCCAAATCTGGGGCGAGGGTTGCGGCCCTTGCCTGATCAAGCCAAGGGCCACTGCCGGCTGGGGGGTCGCCTCAGCGAGCGGCAACCCTTGGCCCGGCCAGGCGAGGGCCGTCAACTCTCGCCAGATCTTGACGAGGGCTTGTGGGCCTTCGTCGCCAGTCAACCAGGGGCGAGCGACCCCGGCCGACCCTCCCTCTTTTGTCGCCGACCCTTCCTGGCGACGGTAGGAAGGCAGTGGCGGCAAGGTCTCAGCCCTCAACCACCTCCCTTTCCTCCTCTTATTAAATTTTTTTTTAATATTTGTATTTGTATTTTTAATGTTTTAAATAAATTAGTTTTTAATTTTATTTTATTAATTTTTTACCACGTCAACACTAAAATGACGTCATTTTTGCATTGTTTAGCCACGTCGGCGTGCAAAACGACGCCGTTTTGCACTTATTTCGCCGGAAAATAGCCACATCAACATTTTGGCCGGATTGGCACTTAAGTGTCCCTCTGTGCCAAGTTTTGACACTTGTGATGTATTTCTCCCTAATTTAATCTGTTTTTTTTTGGTAAAGTCCCTAATTTAATCTGTTTGGATTTTCTACATTTAATTAACATGATAAATTCGAAATTACCTCCTTAAACAACTACATGGCCGAAACCTACATGTGCACTAAATGATGAACATAACTTAAATTGTTTAATGATATGCATGACTTAGTATTACCAAATGATATGCGTAAATGTGGGGTAATGAATGATAGGAATCAACGAATAAAACAAATTAATGCCACAGTCACCTAAATGAGACATCAAACTATTTTTCTATTTTCTTGATTAAGACCATGAGTATGCATGCAGCAACTAAACAAATATTCATGATAAGATTAATTCAATTAAAAGATAAATGAATAGCCTAATATAAACTCCTAAATGCTGAATGATGTGTATACTAAACTATATAAAAATAAACATGAAGTAATGCACTCGTGCAAAGACTAGTTAAATGAAGCCTAGACGCATTGTGTCGCGGGCAAAATTCTTCAAATAAAATAACATGTGTATTCTAAACTATCATGCATAACCTAAATCACTATCCAACATGCATAATGAATATTATTCTATATGAGATAAGACTAAACAATAAACCCTAGATGCAGCTTATATGAAATATTAATAAAAATTAATCCCTAAAGACTATAACGTGGTCATGATTTTTCTATATCACATGACATGCGTGATATGACTTAAACTAACATGCATCTAACTAATATTAACTCCAATATTAAAGAATTGCAAGGACATGTTACTCTTTAAATGACGTGTACCGTACAACATGAATATCGACATTCTCATAATGCAATCTATATGGAATGCTAATTTAATTTTTTTTTGTATTTTTCTTTATCGGTGAGTTTAAGAAAACCGATATTGTACCCTAGGAAAACTACATGTAACTGAAATACATTTATCAATTTGTAAACATGCAAAACATTTTAAGACGTATCAATACAAATTAAAGCCCATCAAGATTAGTCAAGAATATCCATAATTATTATTCAAGATGATTCAAGATTATTAAAGAAACATGCAAGGCAATCAAGAATCATCAAGGATCATGCATGTTTCTTTAATAGTGCCCTTGACATTGTTTCGCCAATTTTAGATCCCGCAACGAAATATCTTTCACCAAGCGTTATACTTTGATTTTTATTAAAGGAGACTCGGGTTCTATGTTAACTTTGGACAGAGATGGTTAGATACGAATGAGACTATATCTATTATATAATTTCGAATCTAAAGAAGTTGTTTAATATGCTTAACACACTTAACATGAGCTTAATATCAACGACAATTAATGTCGAAATCTAATCAACAGTACCATCTACACTCACTTTAATATAATAATGAAAGCCCATTAAAATTAAAGTGGTTTATACAATATCGAAGACAATTCGACAATGCTGGATATTTACAAAAGCATTCGGAAAGCACTGCTTTCTAATAAGTTCGAGGACACAACGTTAAAACCAAATTGGCGACGCTAGACAATGACAATGAAGAGACACTGCTTCTAGATGGATATGAGGACATAATGTCGGAATCTAATCGAAGACTCTGGACAGTGGTAATAACACTCGAGAAAAGTGCCAAAAAAGTCATAAATCTTTTGTCTTTGTGTCAATTTTGTCATAAACCTTTTTTTGGTGCCGATTTAGTCCTAAACATTTTTACGTTGTGCCAATTCAGTCATTTTCGGCCAATTTTGGCCAAAATTTGCTAACTGGACGCCGGCCGGCTAATGTGGCATAATCGACGCTGACGTTGACCACTTTTAATAATATTTTAATATTTTTGAATTTTTTTCTTTTTATTTTTTTCTTCTCATCTTCTTCCTCTAGCCGGTCGCCGGACCTCAGCTCGACCTCGCCAGCCACCTCGCCAGTGGCCGCGAGGGCGGCCTCGCACTAGGCGGCGAGGCTCGCCCTCACCGGATTTGGCGAGGTTGAGCCTCACCAATGGCCGACGAGGGCGAGCCCTGCCAGCGCGGTGTGAGGAGCATGGGGAGGAGAGCGAAGCTGACGGCAGTGAAGCTCGACGAAGTAGACGACGCGGAGCATGAGCCAAAGTCCGTAGTGCCACTCGGCAGCAGCAGGGACGGCGACGACGACGAGGAAGTGAACGAAGACCTAAGCCTAAAAATCATTGAGAATGCGCTCTTACCGCGCCGCGAAGCTCGCCTCCGTGCCACCGGGCGTCAACGTGTCGGAGGAGGACGACGATAGGCCTCGGTTCTGTAAGACCTCGAGGACCAAATCTGGCCGCCTCCTTATGCCAAGCTGGCGGGGCTCGCCCTCGCCACCCAGGCCTTGAGGGCGGCCTCGCACAGGGCGGCGAGGCTCGACCTTGCCAGCCATCGCCTCTCGCCGATCGTTGAGGTCTGGCGACCTACTGGAGGAAGAAGATGAGAAGAAAAAATAAAAAAAAAATAGTAAATAATAATAATAAATTCAAAATTCAAAATTCAAAATAAAAAGAATTCTAAAAATTCTAAAATACTAAAATATTATTAAAAGTGATCCACGTCAGCGCCAATCATGCCACGTCAGTTGGTCGGCATTCAATCAGCAAATTACGGCCAAAATTGGTCGGAAAGGACTGAATTAGCACAACGTAAAAAGGATTATGACTAAATTGGCACCAAAAAAAGTTTAGAACTTTTTTGGCATTTTTCCCAATAAGACTTAGCAAACACCGCTTCTAGGTGAGTATGACACAACGTTGAAATCTAATTGATGACACTGGATAGTGAAGATAACACCTAGTAAACACTGTTTTTAGATGAGTATATAGACACAATGTCAGAATTTAATCGACGACGCTAAACAATGAATTAATATTGGAATCTAATCAATAGTATAGACACTCGCCGGAATTGAATCTACGACATGAATCTTAAGCTACAGCTAAGCTAAACTAATCAAAAGTAAAAGGTAAGATAAAGTAGTTTTGTATGTTGTTTGATGGGCTTTTTGTTGGATTGCCTGCGGTATTTATAGGCCAATTTAGTAACCATTAGTGGTCAGTCACTCCCTCCTCAAGAGTTACTCCACGTTCTCTATTGAACCATCTTATCCACATCTGGTTTTTGACTTGTTCGACAATATTCTCATGGCTTGTCTAACAAGGATTAACAACTCCTCTTGAGTTTGGCGCACTTTTAATCGTTCCTACCTAAATTCACTGTGAATGTTATGTCTCCAATAGCATCTCTTGACTTTGACACGTGGCAATCAGCTACTTCATCATAAAATTATGTATCTTTGCTTGTATGTTCATAAAAATTTAGCCTAAGGATTCTCAAAATACTTGGCTATCCTTTATTTTTATAACCACTATGGGTTAGGCCAATGTAAATTACAGCTCACATGTGGCAACAAGTGTGATTTTAGAGTTTTCTGCCCCTCACAACCAGCACACGTTTGTAAGGGTATTTTTGGGTGTCAACAGACATTATACTTGCATAGAATAAAAACTATTGATATTAAATGAGATATATGAACCATTATGATTGAGAGTTTGGCTCAAAGATCCAATTCTCCAATATAATATGCAATGTATAATGCAAAGGGAACCTAAGGGATTATGACGACTATATATTAAACATGGAATGGCATAAAATTGAAACATTATGCATTGTTCAATCACATGGTACCAATTCTATCCTTACCAACCATACCTTGATTAGAACTCCAAAGACACCAAGTGAGATCATGGCAAGGAGGGGCAGCCACCAAAGATGTTAGGGAAATCCCATATGATGATTTGAAGAAGACAAAATAATCAATGACTACTAATGCATGTATTGGTTGAGTAAGGCTAGGTGAGAGATGCACAAATCAAAATGCAAATGGTGTCCTAATAGGATTGTCTAAAAGTTAAGTGAAGAAGGCATTGAGCGGGTGTAGAGGTGTGTACAAGCTGTGGGTATCTGAGTAGAAGGTGAACAAGCCTAGACGGTGAGTTTGATAAAGCTTGGAGATACCATGAACAGGTGAATAGCTTGGTAGAGCCATGATTGTCAATATGCTTAGATGGATCGGAAGATAGAAGCTCGAGTGAAGTTGATATCATTTCCTAATGTCGAAGGTACCCCAAGTATAAAGTGAAAGATTAATGATAATTGGACGAACCTTTATGGAGGTGAACAAGTCATGAACAACATGAAGTTAATGGAGACTTGGAAATACCAAACAAGGTAAACAATTTATTTAGTCTTGTTACACTGAGATAGTGAGTAAGACCCATGGATGATGGCTCGTAAGTTGAATAGAAGCAAATAGCTTAAATATACTCACATCTTTGTCGATATAATAAGCCGACTATATTAATTGAACATGCTTATAATTTATTTATTATTTGGATAAGAGACCCAAAAATTTCTTTGACTAATATTATGTGTCAAAAGGGATTTAACAGCTATCTTCAGGGATTGAAATTATGAAAAGAAGATTAGAGATAAATCAATTGGTTTATTACCAAATTCAAAGGAATTAATTATTACCAAGGCCAAATCAATTTAGGAAGACCTCCCAATTACCTAAAGATTTGATTGTATGGGTGACCAAATCTTCGGTGATTGTGTCCATCAATTCTAACGGCCAATTGATCCTCTTGAAGATCCTCCAACAGCTAGTTTAAAGATTGAAAACTACATAAGAAAATCAATACATACTGCAGGACATAAGGGGGAAGAGCTAGAAAGTTACAAACATTGATATAGTCACATTCTATTTGATTCCTACAATCGTGCTTATATCCAAGTTCTGTTATACTCTTTAGAGAGTTGTTCCTAATTGTAATACGTGACTTGAGCATTGTACAATTGTGTTAGCAGTGCTTGATCAGTGTTACAACTTTGGGTAGAAACAACACACATTATGTTGTAACTACTCAAGAGATAATTATTGGATTCTAACCTTATTAGTAGTTGTTAATCTGGGAGAGTGTACATAGGCTTAGGGTGTGTTTGTTTCGCGGAATACATTTTCGGGGAAAACATTTTTCTCATTTTCTGGCGTTTGGTTCACTTAGGAAAATGAGTTAACGGAAAACGTTTTCCTAGTCAACAGAAAACGTTTTCCTAACAAAGCTTAAATTCAAGAAAATGATTTCCCCTTTGAAATGATCGGAAAACGTTTTCCGAATCTACCAAAGCTTAGATTTGATGCTTGGTTTACAAACAATTATTATTATAAAAATATATATTTAAAAATTTTGAATTTGATTTAAAAAAATTAAAATTTGGAAAACGTTTTAAAAATAAAAATAAAAAAATTCGAATTTCCTTCTTTTCTTTTCTTCCTTTTTCTTTTTGCTTCTTCTCCACTCGTCACTGGCCACAAGGATGGCCAGTGAGTTCTGGCCTCACCAGATCGGGCGATCTCATGGCCTTCAACAACAAGGCTTGAACTTGCCTGAGGTCGATGAGCCTCAAGCCTCGCTAGATTAGGTGAGCTCGTGGCCTCCATCCAATGAGGCTCAAGCCTCGCCAGATTGGGCGAACTCGTAGCCTTTAGCAGTCAACTGATGAGCTCATCACCTTTGACAATAGTTGGAACTCACCCTTTGTAAGCCAACCAGGAACGAATTGATAGATGAAGCAGAAGGGATGGCGTGAGGAAGCTAAGGAGTGAAGGACAAGAAGAAGGAAAAGAGAAAAAGGAAATAAAAAGAAAGAAAATAAAAAATAGAAAATAAAAGTAAATAAAAAACAACAATATTAAAAATTCGAATTTTTTAAAATTAAAAATTCATTTTGTTTCCTACAATGAAGTGCGAAATTATTTTTTAATGGGATCCAAACAGCAAAAAACATTTTCAATCATACATCACCAAATAAAGGAAAACAAACCATATTCTTGGAAAATGCTTTTCCAGAAAGCATTTTTCATTATCGTTGAGTTTTTCGTGAAACAAACGCACCCTTAATCTAAGTTGAATCTGACCAAAAAAAAAAAAAAATCTAAGTCGAATCACTATAAATCTATAGGCATCTATATTTATACCTTTGCCTTTTAATTTAACTATTTCATAGAAGCACCATACTAAATCTTAGCAGCTCATTCTAGCATATATCAAACTAAAGGTCATCTATTCAAATGTCACAAATTGCATGTGAATCACTTTGAGTCAAGGTCACATGTTCGTAGGCCAAATACCCAACGATACTCCAACCTTTAACTTCAGCCTTAATTATGCCATAATTTTTTTTTTGTCTAATAAAAAATTCAAACTTTAGGTCAAGTCCTAAATTTACTATAAACATTTTTTTCTCTTATAAAAAATTCTCAACATTAGATTCAGTCCCAATACTACCATAAACTTCTTCTTCTTTTCCATAGTAAACCACCAATTTTTACTAGACTCTCATCACATTAACCATTCATCCAATATCACCCTTATTGGTACGTCACTACTATAGTTTTTCCCTACATTTCAGATCCAAAAAGGCGTCTTTTGGAGATGAATTTCCACATCACCCAAACGGTATCTTCTTGGATCTAAAATTGGGATAAAATTAGACCAATTAGAGTTGGCTTCCTTTAATTACTCTTACTTTTAAGAAAGTTTTCCTTCCATCTTGTCCGGGAATGTTTGATTTTGCACTCAATCTTCAATCTCTTGTGCTCGAGAGTCTTCCATCTCGTGTGATTGGAGAGCTTGCGCTTGGGACACTCCATTCAAGATGCTCGAATAGCTCGTGCTCAAGAGTTTCCTATCTCTTGGTTGTCAACAAGAAACTTTTAATGAAGGTAGATTTAGTAAAAGTTGGTAAAATTGAGATTGGACGTGAAGTTGGGAATTTTTTTATGATATTAGTCCATTCTATCTACATATCAGAAGTAGCGAAGTGTTTGCGCTCGTACCTTAAATTACAAATAAAAAATCAAACAATGACCCCAATTGAGCATTTTGCAGCGAATGTGAGAATCACAGATAAGATCTTTGCGGTGCTGAGTCGGGGCTCGTCATCATTGCCCCGCCCCTTGTCTAATGTGAGAATCTCATCCTCGCACAATGTAAGATCACTACGGTCCCAGGATTTCTATGTAGTCGATCCACATGAATCGCTTGCGTGCTAAGGTCACTCCCTGTCCAAAGAGATAGGAAGTTCAAAAAGACGACATGTCGATTGTCATTTTCCCTTTACTATAGTGCAGCGCATTTGGTCAACTTTCTTTCGGCATCGCAGTGCTCTCGAAGGTTACGAATCTTTTCAGCTCTTGCGCACGCAACGCGCCATCCGCTTGCGCAATGCGTGCGCACCGCACCATGGGCCTAAATTTAACCCGAATTCCACCGGGTACGTGTAGTGTTTTATTTATCCGGACAACTGAGGCCAATGCCTGGATCACATGACCCAAGCCAAATCTGCTGCATTCAGGCAACCCCTGTTGGTCATCACCCGGGATCCCTTGATGAGCCGATGATGGGGTCGCGCAGACCTGGCAATCAACAACAGCCAGGCGACCTCAATGATCGGCAGCCGTGATCAAGCAATTATAATTATCGCCTATGGCTCTTACAACCCCTATTAGATGTCGTAGAGGGCACCATTGCGGTGCAATTTTGCCAAGTGCATTGTAAAGACTATTCTGCAACCGATATTGCTGCGGAAAACCCGCACAGAATTTTCTTTAGGCGACACGATGACGATGCCTGCCATAAGGCAGTGCTACTCAAGGTCCAATCGGATGCATTACTCAAGGTCCAGAGGCAGAGAAAAAGGAAAGTCGGGCCATCATAAGCCCAGAACTTATCACCAAATCTTCGTTGATGAAGCTGAACCATACACGTTTTGCCTAATGATACAGCATCCAACTGATGTTTCATGTACATAAAGCTCTCAAGTCGGAAAAAAACAGGGGAAACTCTACTGTTATACTATTAACATATACCAACCAAACACGTCAAGATAGCACACCTTTGTCTATATGTTTTTTTCATATCACCTGCAGGTACTTGAAATCAAGCTAGGCTTAACAAAAGCAGATCTCTCTCCGGCATTGAATAAATAAAACCATTTCCCCCTATGCCATAATCCACTAAATAGTCTTGGGTTGTAGATGCCACCTCAATGTACCCACAATTATTCCGTCCAATAGTATATAGTATGTACAAGAATCCAACCTACAAGAAGTAGAATGCATCCAAACAACATCTGTGCAGGTGGTAGGATTGCCGACTTAATTCATCGAAACTTTTCCTCTTGACTCCATGCCCCATCTGTGACTGTGAGTACTGAAGAGATGAACTAGAATGGCATGAAGCATAGGTACTTCTTCCGCGGCTTCTTGAATGTTCCATTAGTCTTCGTTCTTCCGCCAGTACCAGGAGAAGGTGCTCGGCTGACCCGTCGCTACTCTGAGAACTTGATGTTGGAAGGTACTTCCTATTGAGCTTTTTCAACCTCCCATCTGTCTCGTTTCTTCCATCAGCGGATGGTGTCTGGCTACTGTCCGGCAGTTGGGCTGCTACAAGAAGCTAAAGTCAAGGGGTGACTGCCATCCCTATTGACTGGTTTGCCATCTCTAGCATTCTGTGAAGATCTCTCTTCGATAGGCAATCCTGTAAGTTAGCACCAGCTCTTCAGGACCCTTCACTAAATGGTGATCTGAATGAAATCTTGTACCGATTTGGCAAGCTTTAGGATGAACAAAACAATGGCTTAGAAGGGGGAAATGAAGTAGATCTTTTGATCAAATTAATTTACTTGTAATTAGCAGTCTAAATGCATCGAAATTACAAAATTATGCATATAGGGATTCTAACGTCATAGGACCTTAAACAACACAATCACCGAACTTTCTTGATCAGACGGGCAAATTCCACTGCAATGACTAGAACTTTGGCAATACTGGTGTCAGTTAAGCTGGTCAATGATATTAATTACCAATTAGGCTACATTCTTAGCTATTGCTAATCAATCACATATGTTCACATGAACTAAAAAAAAATGTGTTCTCCTTTCTCATACGATGCAGACATAAAATGTGCAGGCCTTGAAGGTGATTGTCACCATAAAAACGAGCAACATCAATGATCAGATGAGATAGAACCAGCAGTAGCTCCTCTCTATTGAAAACCAGATGCAAGGAGGCCAAAGAAGATACCTGAAATCGCTGCTTGGACAACAATGTCATCTAGTTTTCAAGAATCATAGACATTAAGGTTGCAACCGGCATCCCTATGCTCTACTTGATCTCCACTTTCAGCTTCTGAGTCCAGCATCGTGACCAGATAATCAAAGATTTCATCTGACGACATGGTCATGCAGCTTGAATTATCTGACCGGGAAGATGACGATTGTGGAATGTCAAGGTCCAGCAATTCTAAGTAATCACCAGAATCAATATGATTCAGCTCAGGCAGACTTTCAATGGGATGGCTAGGAGAGAAACTGGATGCATATCGCATAATACTGTGGGAAGTGGTGTTAACCTACAACAGATAAAAGTGTTGATGAGCCAGGAGATAGCAACATTCGGGAGGCAACAGCAGTGACTAGCATCCACGAAACCAGGCATGAGGATGCAGATTATTACAAGAAGCAAGAAATCCACATTTCAGAGTCCAGACATCCAATCCCGAGAAAGTTATGGAAAAGATTTTACAAGCATATTTCAATAGTGAAGACCATTCTTATAATATGAGTCAACTGATACAAGGCACATAATGGTAGTTACTGATAATCTCAACCACAACTTTCATGAGATCACTTGGCAATTGAAACGTGACTATCATTATCTCAGAACTTCTCTGTTTTTCCCAGATTGATGCCGTAAGTTTACATTTTCTGATCAATTGAACTAATTTTCAGTTACCGACCAAAAAAAAACTAATTTTCAGTTAGTGAACATAATGCGCTTATTTTGATGCTTCAGCATCTTGAAAATTCACAACCGTAAGTCATTCTAAGCAGTAAATTTATATATTTTCCAATAACTAGACGTTGCTAACCAATCTAATTTTATTCAAGAATTTTGGAAGAACTGAGCAACCACAAACAAGTCCGTAAGGCACACCTGCATTTGGTTTGTTACGCATTGCTCGGTAGGTATGTTGAAATTATCTGGAGGCAGGGAGTAAAGGTAGTTTTCTCTATGGAACTCAGTACCCGCAGCATTTTGCAGCATTTTACTGTCAGATAGTGGCGAGCTGCTACTGCGGAAGACTTTGCATAGCGATTTGGCGTCCTGCACAAAATCCAACCCAAACTAGTTGTTTACTGGCAGTATGATGATTGTGGGGGGTGGTGGAGGAAAAATGCATCAGTGAATTAGCGTAGACAATGTGGAATTTGGGTAATACCTTTGCCGAAAGAGCTTCTCCCGACACCTTCGAAGTCATATAGTACTCCAGCATTGACCAGTCAGTTTTTTCAACTTGCGGGCCTCGTCCTTCGTAGAATTCATGAGTTTCTTCCCAACCAATGATGAAAGCATCACCAAATATCTCACGGGGTTCTCCTCTAGGCATCCAGAATCCGCCTTCTGCCCCCCTGTTCTCCACTGAGTTCGTGAAGTACCACATATTTTCTGCTAAGATCAATTGTGGCAAGTAATGTTAGTCAACATATGCAATCTTTTAGCAGCACACTGGCAGGTAAAGAGGAGTTTGAGGAGCAGATCACCTGGCAAAGTTTTAGGTAGACAGTTGAAAGGGTTCACATCTGTTATCACATTTGCTGGAAAAAAGCCTGCACGAGCCATGCAAAACATGAACTTGAAGAGCTCCTCATTTGAACTGATATTTCTTATATCAAACAGAGGGGTGACAGCCGGAGGACACATCTCGAGCAATGTTGGAGAAAGGCGAAACTGTTCAGTGAGCAAACTTCGTCCTGAACCGAGCACAAATGGAAAGTCAATGATGGTAACAAAATACGGTCATCAGAACCATGGACGAGAGGCCAGAGACTAATCTATTAGCCTGCAGAAATGTTATTCTACTTCGATTCCTCAAAATAATTGCCAACTAAGGGGAAAAAACAATGCAGCGGATACCCAAAAAGGGGTAGATATACAACCCTTTTCTTTGATAATTCTTTCAGACCAGACCCAACACAACCCAAGTCTTCATTTCTAGCACCCTCTTGAACAAGAATTTCAGAGCATCAGATGTAGTTGTCTCAGCCGGCACCCGGGAGAGATCAGACTAAAAATGATTTATAAGGCAATTGGATGCCGTCAACAAATTATCAATATATTCTTTAGCTTGGAAGATACGTCAATCAATGCGCAAATGAATGTGAATATCGACGGTGAGCTACAATATCTACAGATTCAGGCAGAGTGATCCAGAGACGTGATGCAGAGCTATTGAACAAAAACAGCAGGTATCAGCTCCATTTGAGCCCGAACGAAAGAAGGACGAACTAACTAGTGGAATTAGATCAACTGCCATGGCCATTAAGCACGGGAGTTCTGCTGATGCTGAACTCGGAAACTCTCTGTCCTAAAATAATAGACTAGAGACAACAGCAGAAAGGCGAACCCATCGAACTAAAGTTGAATTGAAAGCCACGAAATAGCGTTAAGGGAATTGAATCAGGCCGAATTCCTAACCTGGAGGAGATGATGACGACAAAGAAGAAGAAGAAGAACGAACCAGCCACGACTCGAAATTCCTTAGCCTTTACTCAACAGAGGAGAACGAGCGGTTTGAACGGGTATTTATAGGCCGCTACTCAAGTGAAGACAGTGGACTCAACCATGGTCTTCTCTTTAACTTTTTTCTAATCTAGAACTCAACCATGGTCAATTACGCTAAATGCGGAAACTAATTGAGCTGACGTGTCATCGTAGATGAGTAAACATGCCGACCGGCACCTGGAACGAGGTTGTTTATTTGATTTCTCGCCGAAAGAAGAAATGACCGGCCCTAGATAAAAAGCCGCTATAAACGGAAGAGTTAATTATGGATCATTTCATCCCTCAAGAGAAATATCGTACGTTTTTTTGAGTCTTCCAAAAATGCATAAATAGTTTTATTTGGTAATTTTTTTATTGCACGGTGGCAAATGGCATTTGTTCATATACCAATCACTTGACTAAATAGAATCATTCAATCATCTTATCTTGTAATGTACATTTTAGGGATGTAAATTTCAGTTGGTTGTTGAATTTCAATGAAATTTGCAATTTAAGTTATAAACTTTGATTATAATTATTTGATGCATTAATTCCTATTTCCATGCAAAATATGCATTTTAATTGAAATTTTATAAATTTTTTGACTAACCAAAAGATAAATGAAAAGTTCAATAGACTGAGTGAGCATATTTTAAATACTCAATAATGCATCTCACTAGACTTGCTTATTTGAATTAAAAAAAAAAAAAGAAGAAGTATTTTTTACTTTCTTGCCAAAATGTAAAAACTACTAAAAAAGAAAGAGTCGTATGTGAACCTTAGCATCAATATTTGAATATTGTGAAAATTCAAGAGTTTTCAACTTGAGAAAAGTCAAAGTGTGCAAATTGTGAAATTTAAATCAAGTAAAAATTAAAACTCAATCTAGACAAGTTAGATAGTCTTGGATGAAATGTCTATTTGTTTGCAATTGAACAAAGCTTTTCTTGCCAAAATTTAAAATATTATCCAAAATTCAAAAAATTAATAAGAATTTCGCATTTAAATTAAAATGTCGGCATTTATAAATTAGGAAAGTTTGGAGCATTTTTAATAAAAGGCAAAAGTTTATTAACCACATGATTGGTCAAGTCTCGGCAAGCGTCCCTGACAAGTCCGCTCGTGCACCTCCTGATCTCTCTGATGGGGCAATCGCAGCGGTGACTAATCAGTGGGGCCAACGGTCTATCGGCAACTTGCTGGAGTGGGATGGCGATGGTCAAAGACATCATCGTAGTCCGTCCAGTAAGAGCTCGACATGTGGAAAAGTATAAAAGGTTGACCCTGTCATGGTGGCCCCCAGCTGCTTGGTCCGTAGTTTCTCCGAAATTTCAGTGGCTGACTGGACTAGCCGAGGGAAAAGTCGCACTTTCTTTTTTTTGCCTTTGCAAATTTAGGAGGGCGAAAATGGTTCGAGATGACTTTGTGCTGGGAGTTGGGCAATTTAAATAGACTACTGTCAATTCTATTATAAAAAGGACGAAATTTGCTGGCTTTGGTGATAAGGTAGCGTTCATGATATAATGCCGATGTTCTATCTTAGTCAAAAGGCACATTAAGAGTATATATATATTTTAATTTGGATTAATGTAACACAATTGAGAAAAGTGATATTGCGATACAATTAGTTAAATTAGTTTGACAAACACATTTTGACCATTTGTCCCCTAGTGAATTGATGATGTGCATCGCCCGATGGCCCATTCGAAAAAGTTTAATTGATGAGAATTTCTTAATTTGGTAACATTGTTATTTTCACTTGTAGAATAAACTTATCAACTTTTACCACGTTAAGTTATTGGTCTCATGTTTACCTACCACTACTACCTCCAAAATTTGTGAAATCGGACATTTAGTCTTTGAATTGGTGCATTTTTTTCTTTTCCAAATCAAGTCATTTGGACTTTTGATTCGTTTAATCAGGTCATTGAGCTTGTAAAGAGTTTTGGTGTTGAAATATCTAGTGTAGTATTCGTGTCAAGAAATATATCAATATATGGTTCCTTTTGTCATCGGTCAATTTGCTTTATTAAAGTAGGTATTACATGTAGGCAATGCCTTCTTTGCTTCCTACTATGTGGTTTTCCTTCTCTTGTCTTGATCTCATCTCCCAGGATGAGGTGTGCTGACAACAAAAGTCATAGTTCCTCAGGCAATCAGAATCCTTTTTCCTGCGACTTTGGCGTTTGGCATAGCACGTGGTGCATGATTGTTCTAGACGACATTGAACCGGCTTTGACACTTTACTTTCTTAATCCCACAAGTAGGGCCATTGATCGAAAACGAAACTTCGACCCAAAATCAACTGTCATGTCAATTGTACTTAGCATGATGGGTTGACTGCCGGTGCTCTTGCCCTGTGAAAAAGCAACAACAGAAAAGAGAAAGTCAATTCTCATCTAGAAATTACTACGTGAGAGTAGACAATTCGCTAAAAAAGAGGCTGCTGATGACCCTCGCAAAGAGAATATCGATGGCTATCGACAAATTATTATAAAAGTGTAGTACGTGCACTAAACAAAATATAAATTGTTGAAGATAGTGACTTCCGTATGGATCTCACGTGGATCCCACCAAATTAGACAATTCAAATTCAATTCGGTATATATTCTAAAATACTCACTCACGCTCATCATACCAAATATATACATGGAACGGGGCACGGATTAGTGATAGCTTCTCGTGGTAGCCCAGAGGACATTAAGCCATTTGATGTTTATGTAAACAAAGGAAATTGTGGCCACAACATAATCCAATGGTCCCGTAAGGAGAAAGTGTCTAATATAGAATTTTGAGAAATTGAAGAATAAAGGCTATTTCAACTGAATCAAAGGTTAGAGGGCTATTTCCTAATTAAGTATGTTCCTAATATGAGTATGTTACTTAGTTCAAGTTGGTTTCCTAATTTGATGTCTCCTATTTTAGTATTTCTTAGTTTGATGTTTCTCAATATAATGTTTCCTAGTTTAACGTTTCCTAGTTTAACGTTTCCTGATATAATGTTTCCTAATTTGATGTTTCTTAATTTAGCATTTCCTAATTCGACGTTTCCTAACTTAATGATTCCTAGTTTAACATTTCCTAACTTAACGTTTCCTAGTTTACGAAACAGAGATTTTGAATACGGGGACTAGATTATGTTAGATTAACTCTAATGCCCTTTTGGTATATATATTGTTTATAAAAATTTTTGCATGCTATCTTTTTTTTTTTTTATCAATTTCTTTAACCTAAGCCACTAATATGTGAAAGTGATCGATCATGCATGTTGTGCAGACAATAACAATTACTCTCATTAACTAAAGTAGTACATAAATAGCAAGAAAAATTAAAGAATCTGAAATGTACAAAGCAACCTTAAGCAAAGCCTCATCATCAAGCTTCGGACAAGGTCTTATGCACTGCGTATGTTTCAGGTTAAATGCAAAATCTTTAGGTTAAAGGAGTATTAGTTAAAGGATAACTTTGGAAATCGATTTTAGTTTAAATAATATTTGGAAAAAACTACACTTGAAAAGAACTTTAGGCATATATTTTTAAATAATCAATTTTTATTAAAAAAAAAAAATCTACTTGTGACTAACTATTGGTAGCTGGCGAGGGCCACCTCAGGTCATGCAACCCTTGGCAACCTCCCGAGGTGGCCCTAGCCTGAGGTCATATGACTTCAGGTGAGGGTTGCTAGTGACAAATTTCGCTCGTCGGCGGTGTAACATCTCCAATTTTTTATTCTGTTTTCAATTGAATGTGTTGGGCTTTTTATCGACATGCCTATAGTTCTTTTCCCTGAGTTGATCACTCACGAGATAACAAATCTATCTGGTGGAGCCGTTAAGGGATTTTAACGCAATAAACTTGAGAATTCAACCAGAAATCGACTGTTTGACCGTGCTAATCTGCAAGGGTCAATACTGCACTATCAAAATCAATTAAAGATCGAAGATAGGTCGATTTGATTGAGGTATGTGATTAAAGTGTGGGTAATTCCACCTAATTGCAAAATTCTCATCGAACGACACTAAACTAATTTTTTTGTCATTTATGTACCTGTGTCCGTATTTGAAACCTCGAGATTTTCATGACAATCGAGAGTCACCAATGAGTCGAAGATGTACAATGTGGCTCGAAAATAATCGACTAAGGGTCAATTGCACTAAAAATTCCCAAAAGTTACTCAATAGATTAGGTCACGCTAAAATTGCGTTTGGTTGAAATTAACAGCAAATTTAAACCCAATTTCAAAAATTGAAAGTTCTATCATGTCACAATTTATTTTAGAAACACCGACTCATCATCTGAAGATTTTTTTGCAAACCCGAGATTTTGGCAAAAAATCAAAGTTAGGTTATTTTGGATCGAGAAAATTAGATGGCTGTTTTTTGTCGTATTTTTGGCCATCAAGTTGGTTCAATTGACGAGAAAAAATCATGAGATGGACGATGGCACCTTGGCTGATTTTATGGGGGCCAAATTGAGCTCAATTGAAATAGAAATTAAATCAAATTGAAGGGCAAAGGTTCAAAATTCTTAGCTAGGGGGTGCTGCAACATTTTGGGCTATTCGGGAAGCTTCTTGAGGAAGCCTTGGTGTGGATATTGGCTGAGGATGACAGCAAAGGCTGGTGGGGCATGAACTTGAGTGTTCTTAATATTTTGTGGCCCCCTCCTCATCTTCAGCAACTTCCTTCTTCTTCCTTGGCTTCCTTTCTCCATAGTTGTTGTTCTTCAAGCTTAAGAAAACTAGAGAAAGCTAGCCAGCACCCCTATAGCCAAGCTAGCCACCGACCGAGCCTCTTGCTGCCCGTCGAACGTCGTCGCTGCTGCCCGCAAGCCGAGTCGCTCGTCTGCCCATCCGCAATCATCCCGTGGTCCCGCGCTGTCATCCACACTTGGTCGCCGTTCTCACGAGTCGCTTGGCTGCCATTCGTTGCCATCCAACCAACCGAAGTTACTGCCGTCGCCCGCTGTAGCTGCTTGGTCCATCTCCTCACCGTTTCTGCACCAACCAGCCGCTCGGACTGCCCCTCCCAACAGCAAGCAAAAGCTAAACTCTCAACTTAGAGCTGAGAGCTTGTGGCCCGTTTTAAGGCCCGTCTGGACCTCCATTGGTGTCGCTTCAGGCTTGTTTATCGCTCACCGCCTTGCCATTGCCGTGGACTCACCAACCCGCTAAACCGATGAGTTTACTCTCTAAACCTTGCTTACGAGGTTAATTATGCTTAAGAGTTGATTAATTTAAACTAAGTATGGATTATGTAGTTAGTTAGTTTAAATTAGTGATTTAATTGCTTAATTATGCATGTTAGGTGGTTAGAATAGATTAATTAGGGGCTAAATATATTGTACAATTTATCTAGATAAGTGCATTAATTTTCTAGGCCTGTTTAGGTGTTTAGGTTAGCATTTCCGGCCTAGGTTAGCATTTATTGGATTTATTTGTATTTAATTAATTAATTTTGCTATTTATTTAATTATTTAATATTTTCCGGAAATTAAACCTGGGATAACCGGTGATCGGAATTTCGTGTTGATTGCAATGGTGTGCTTAGTTTATGCAATTGAGTGTTATTTGTTGCAAATTGAGTGGTGATTGTGATTTTGAGTATTTATTTCAAAATTACGAAATTTTGGTATTTAATTAGAAAATACCGGGTGTTGGGTTTTGACACCGAAAATGTTTTTAGATACTATATCAACTAGTGGGATTTTAAAAGGGAGGATATCGATTTTTTTTGTTCAAATTGACCATATACTCACACACGATTATTTTACCGTGTGTTTTTAATATGAAGAAAATGGGTCAAGTACGTTATTTTAATTGGGACATTTGAGTGCAAAGCACAATGTTTTGGCCGGGATTGAATGGGTGCATGAATGGTATGAGAACCCGTCCCTGATGTGAGTTGGGTGGACGATACTCCTATGTGGAATGCCCTAAGTTAATGGATACCGGTTGCAGTAAATTATGGACCGATGCTTCTTCGGGACTGCCGTCTCGAGGTAGACGTTGTCGTGCTCAATGGGATGAGACGATGCCTAGATATGCTAGAAGACCGCCGAACGTCGAGTAGGCCGTGATAAAAATTGGAACGCATGATTTAGTGTTTAAACCACACCTGATTATGAGACAAAATCGTGTGGCATGGTATGAGATATATCATAACGATTTGGCATTATAATTAGAATCCATGTGGTTGTGTGAGATATAAGATGTGGCGTTCCAATTGATTGAGTATTATTTCTGCATATGGTTGAATATATGAACTGTGCTGACGTGCAGGAAGGAACTGAGGCAAGGTGAGTCTCTATTGTTGTGTGGTTGTATGGTTAAGATGCCCCTAGGCGTATTTCCTTTCTAATCGGGGTTTAGGGGGTGAACTTGTTGAGACGTTGTCTCACCTCGTTGTGGGCTCAATTTTTTTCAGGTCCGTACATGGCGATCCCTCCAGTACGTTTTGGGCAGTCAAGGGGGTTCAATGAGCAGAGTACCTTTTTCCCTATCCCCGAGACTTCTTGGCTCCATGAACTCATGGTGTCTACGATCTTGGTCGATGAGGGCCTACCTGAGTTTGTACCTCATCGATTTAGAGTGTGGTATCATCATGGGCCTGACGGAGAACCGGAAGGTTCCCGGGATTGTTTTGATGCACCCGCTGTTGAGGGTGAGGAGATGGTTGGACTCCTTGACACCGACATCCCTGATGGTGTCATGGAAGACCCAAATCTCCCGAAGGTCTCAGAGGTCCTAACTAAGGAGTCCTATGCCTAGTTAGCTGGGTGGCTCTTCTTTTTGGAGTAGACATTTGTTTATAGTCTAGTGTTGTATATAAACTCAGCTTGTTTATGAAAAGTATTTTGTGAAAATGGTATCCCCCTTTTCTATCTCATATTTGTGTTGTCTGGGGATTTGTTTATTCGTTTTCAGATGTGCAATAAAAAGAAATGGTCAGCGACGCATCCTGGGACGTCGCAATTTTATCGACTATCGAGGGGTGTGCATGCGCTCAAGGTTCAGGGCGTGACAAACAGCTTGAGCCATTTGCTCGGAATGTCACGTGAGCCTCCAGGCAAGGGCATTTATGAAATTATGAAAGTTCAGCGAGGGTAAAGTTGAAAAAAAATATTAGCATTCCAAAAATACTAAAACTCAAAACTTCTCAAGTCTTATCTAAGAGGACTTTGGAAATATAATGCAAAAGCTTTCTAAAAACATTTGCCAAATGCCTCGACATTTGCATAAGGACTTTTAGAGGTAATGTTGTTCCCAAATGCAGCATAAGAATCAAAAAGATAAAGATGCAATAATATAATATATGCATGGCCTAGGTGACACACCTAGGACATGAATGACTAGATAGGAATTATCTAATTAACGCATTCTTATCGCCATAATGCAAACGTATCTAATATGTAACTTAATTTAATCTGTTTGGATTTTCTACATTTAATTAACATGATAAATTCGAAATTACCTCCCTAAAAAACTACATGGCCGAAACCTACATGTGCATTGAATGATGAACATAACTTAAATTGTTTAACGATATGCATGACTTAATATTACCAAATGATATGCGTATGTCACGGGCCGATCGATCAGGATCGTGACCGCGCGGCGACTCGGGCACTTTAGGATCGGAATGGATCGCCGAAGCACCTAAGCCAAGCCTTGCACAGTCGAACGCTCACTCGCTCGCCTTACCCGGATCGTAGAGAGAGAAAGAATATAGAGAGAGAAGCTCTGGAAAGAAGACTTGCTTTATATTGCGGAAGTAGTGGATGATTACAAATGAAGAGGACACCCCCTTTTATAGTTGAGGGCCTCGGTTTACATCCATTGATCGGGTATTCTATCGGCGGACGAGATCGTATCGCCTCACCTACCGGCATAAGTGCCAACTACCGTCTACCAACATAAATAAAGGGAACGGAATACCGTAATCTAGCTAAATGACTGGTTCGCCCGTTCTTGTACTTTGGAGAGAAGGTTCGGTGGGAATCCGAGTGACAGCAGGACGTCCACGGGCGAGTTGGGGTCGACCTTGGGGAACCTCTCGGGTCGTCGATCTTTCAGCCCGTGACATTCTCCCCCACTCAATTGAGCGACGTCCTCGTCGCTCCCAGCTTGGCGGTCGGCTTTCTTTGCACGAGCACGGGCTTTGGCACGGGCTTTGTGGTTCTTGTTTCGCTTTGCTCGGACGCTCATGGACGAAGGACCACAACCTTCGATGATGAAGTCCGACGCACGCGGCTCGGTCTTCGGCTTGGACGGTTCACGCGGCGCACACTCAACCTCGGGGAAGAGTGCTTGGATGGGCATGGCATTTGTTGGAGTAGGATCCAACTCAGCCTTGGGCTTCACCTCGGACAGGTTGTTGATGCGTGTGACAGCCTTTAAGCTCTTGTCGAGGCGACGGATCGATGCAATGGTCTTGGTGTCGACCACCCCTTTTATCATGGGGATCATCGACGGGTTCTTTTGATCGAGGATCATCAGACACTTGGTCCTCATGTCGATCATGGCTCCCACACTATCGAAAAACTGCATTCCAAGTATGAGATCGTAGTCGTCAAGTGGGATTACCTCGAACGCCATTCGGCCCTTCCATCCACCAATCTTGACGTCTATGTCGGGTGTTGATCCTACACCATGGAAGTCGTCCGAATTGATCGGCTTGTACGACTTCCCGGTTGGCTCCATGCGAAGTCCCAAGGTCTTGGCAACCTCGGTCGACATGAACATGTTGGATGCGCCGGTGTCGACCAAAGCGTAAAGCGTCAGGCCGCCCACTTCGACCTCCACAAAGAACATGTCGGTGTTTGGAGCGATTCCTTCTCCTTTGGTCGGCGATCGGGCTTGGGCCGAGTTGATCATCTTCACAGCTCCAATCCGGATCTGCCTTTTATCTTCTTTGGGTGTCTCCTTCTCTTCCTCGATGGCAAGGAGAGTGTTGATGCGGTCCCTCTTCGGGCACTTTTGGGTCCAGTGCGGACCTTTGCAAAGAAAGCAAGGAGAGGGCGGAGGTTGATCGAACTTACTCGTGTGGTCGAACGGTGGTCGGCCTCTCTGGAAGGACGGTTTGGAAGACCCTTCTCCCCACGTCTTGGCTCGACCGCCTTGATCGGGCGTGCTTCGGGGAGTGTTTCTTCCTTCGTCGTCGGATCGATCCGACCTCCAATCTCTTGCTCGGTAGTTCCTCGGCTCAACCCTGGTGAGGTCGACGAGTGACTCGGCCATGCTCAGCGCACGCGCCAAGCTACTCACATCCCGCCGCTTCAGCTCAAGTTGTGCCCATGGCTTGAGTCCATCCATGAACGCTCCGAAAGCCTCCTCTTCGCTTAGGTTGCGAATCTGGAGTTTGAGCTCCGTGAATGCCTTCACGTACTCTCGGACCGTGCCTCTTTGCTCGAGGCGATGGAGCATGCTTCGGGCCTCTTGTTGAGCGAACTCGGGAAGAAATAGTCGCGGAATTCCCTCACGAAGTCGTCCCACGTGTTGACGGGATCAGCGCCTCGTCGAATCTCATCGCACCTATTGCGCCACCACAGCATTGCCGTATCAGACAGGAACATGGAAGCGGTTCGTACCTTGATCGACTCGTCTTGTATGTTGACGGCGCCGAAGTACTGCTCCATGCTCCACACGAAGTTATCCACCTCTTGGGCGGATCGGTTGCCTTTGAACTCCTTTGGCTTTGGGACTTCGATCTTGGTCACCGTTTGAGCAGGAGCCGCACCGTTCGTGATGCTTAGCTTGCATAGGGCAAGCTCGGTCTTGAGCTCTTGGATTTCTGCCTTCATGGCTTCAACCTCGTCCCTACACGGGCTTACCTCCTCAATTATTTGGACGCGCTCGTTCAGGCCATCGATCGATGCTTCGAGCATTTCGTCCTTGTCGAACAATGGAGCCGTGGCTTGGTTGATGCCGGTCGTGAAGTCCTCACGGATTGAGCCTTCGACCTCCGTGATCCGGTCTCGCACGTTGTCAAGACCTTCCATGAGTTCGAACACAGCACTCCGGACCTTCGCGATCTTCTCATCGAACGTGGCCGCAGCATCCACCGAGTGATCTCTCCTCTTTGCTTTGCTGCGCGTGTCTATGCCAGGCGCATTCTCTCCAACCACAGCTGCATCATGGCTCGACATTCTTTCGAACAGTTGGTGCTCTTCAATCTCTTGGATTCGAATCTCTCTTTGGCTCTGATACCACTTGTCACGGGCCGATCGATCAGGATCGTGACCGCGCGGCGACTCGGGCACTTTAGGATCGGAATGGATCGCCGAAACACCTAAGCCAAGCCTTGCACAGTCGAACGCTCACTCGCTCGCCTTACCCGGATCGTAGAGAGAGAAAGAATATAGAGAGAGAAGCTCTGGAAAGAAGACTTGCTTTATATTGCGGAAGTAGTGGATGATTACAAATGAAGAGGACACCCCCTTTTATAGTTGAGGGCCTCGGTTTACATCCATTGATCGGGTATTCTATCGGCGGACGAGATCGTATCGCCTCACCTACCGGCATAAGTGCCAACTACCGTCTACCAACATAAATAAAGGGAACGGAATACCGTAATCTAGCTAAATGACTGGTTCGCCCGTTCTTGTACTTTGGAGAGAAGGTTCGGTGGGAATCCGAGTGACAGCAGGACGTCCACGGGCGAGTTGGGGTCGACCTTGGGGAACCTCTCGGGTCGTCGATCTTTCAGCCCGTGACACGTACATGTGGGCTAATGAATGATAGGAATCAACGAATGACACAAATTAATGCCACATTCAACTAAATGAGACATCAAACTATTTTTCTATTTTCTTGATTAAGACCATGAGTATGCATGCAGCAACTAAACAAATATTCATGATAAGATTAATTCAATTAAAAGATAAATGAATAGCCTAATATAAACTCCTAAATGCTGAATGATGTGTATACTAAACTATATAAAAATAAACATGAAGTAATGCACTCGTGCAAAGACTAGTTAAATGAAGCCTAGACGCAATGTGTCGGGGGCGAAATTCTTCAAATAAAATAACATGTGTATTCTAAACTACCATGCATAACCTAAATCACTATCCACAATGCATAATGAATATTATTCTATACGAGATAAGACTAAACAATAAACCCTAGATGCAGCTTATATGAAATATTAATGGAATTTAATCCCTAAAGACTATAACATGGTCATGATTTTTCTATATGACGTGACATGCGTGATATGACTTAAACTAACATGCATCTAACTAATATAAACTCCAATATTAAAGAATCGCAAGGACATGTTACTCTTTAAATGATGTGTACTGTACAACATGAATATCGACATTCTCATAATGCAATCTATATGGAATGCTAATTTAATTTTTTGCATTTTTCTTTATTAATGAGTTTAAGAAATCCGATATTATACTGCAGGAAAACTACATGTGACCGAAATGCATTTATCAATTTTTAAATATGCAAAACGTAGATTAAAACATCATAAACAATGACCTATTAAACTTACACGCAAGAACTATTATCCAGTGTTTCCTATTATGCAAAAGCTCATCAAGAATATCAACATTTATGCATGACATGCCAAGAACATGCGACTTGATTCAATAATTATTGAGAATTTTTATGATGTATCAATATAAATTAAAGCCCATCAAGATTAGTCAAGAATATCCATAATTATTATTCAAGATGATTCAAATTATTAAAGAAACATGCAAGGCAATCAAGAATCATCAAGGATCACGCAATAACATCAATATTTAACATTATTAACATTTACTATGAAAATTTGAATAATAGTGCCCTTGACATTGTTTTGCCAATTTTAGATCCCACAATGAAATATCTTTCACCAAGTGTTATATTTTGATTTTTATTAAAGGAGACTCCGGTTCTATGTTAGTTTTGGACAGAGAGAGTCAAATAAGAATGAGACTATATCTATTATATAATTTCGAATCTAAAGAAGTCACTTAATACGCTTAACACACTTAACATGAGCTTAATACCAACGATAATTAATGCCAAAATCTAATCAGCAATACCATCTAAACTCACTTTAACATAATAATGAAAACCCATTAAAATTAAGGTGGTTTATACAATATCGAAGGCGATTTGACAACGCTAGATATTTACAAAAGCGTTCGGAAAGCACTACTTTCTAATGAGTTCAAGCACACAACATTGGAACCAAATTGACGACACTAGACAATGAAGATAACACCTTGTAGATACTACTTCTAGATAGATATGAGAACATAACGTTGAAATCTAATCGAAAACATTAGACATTGGTAATAACACTTAGCAAACATCGCTTCTAGATGAGTATGAGGCTACAACGTCGAAATCTAATCAACAACGCCGGACAGTAAAGATAGCACCTAGTAAACACTGCTTCTAAATGAGTATGGGAACACAACGTTAGAATCTAGTTGACGACGTTGGACAGTGGGTTAATATTGAAATCCAATCAATACTGTAGACAGTCGTCAAAATTGAATCTACGACAGGAATCTTAAGCTATAGCTAAGCTAAACTAAGCAAAAATAAAAGGTAAGATAAACTAGTTTTGTATGTTGTTCAAGGGGGTCTTTGTTGGATTGCCTGCAGTATTTACAAGCTAATTTGATAACCGTCAGTGGTCGGTTGCTTCCTCCTCAAGAGCCACTCCACGTTCTTTGTTGAACCATCTTATCCACATCTAGTTTTTGACTTGTTCAACAATATTCTCATTGCTTGTCCAATAAGATTAACTGCTCTTCTTGAGATTATCGCACTTTTAATTGTTCCCGCCTAAATTCACTATGAATGTTATGTCTCCAATAGCATCTTTTGACTTTGACACATGGCAACCAGTTGTTTCATCATAAAATTATGTATCTTTGCTTGTATGTTCATCGAAATTTAGCCTAAGGATTCTCGAAGTCCTTGGCTATCCTTTATTTTTATAACCCAAGGGTTAGGCCAATGTAAATTACAGCCCACATGCAACAACTTGTGTGATTGTAGAGTCTTCTACCCCTCATGACTAGCAGCGTTTGCAAGGGTATTTTTGGGTGTCAACAGACATTATACTTGCATATAATAAAAACTTTTGATATTAAATGCGATGTATGAACAATTATGATTGAGAGGTTGGCTCAAAGATCCAATTCTCCAATATAATATGCAATGTATAATGCAAAGGGAACCTAAGGGATTATGACCACTATATATTAAACATGGAATGGCATAAATTTGAAACATTATGCATTATTCAATCACATGGCACCAATTCTATCCTTACCAACCCTACTTGATTAGAACTCCAAAGACACCAAGTGAGATCATGTCAAGGAGGGGCGTGTTGGATGCAAATTTGCGCAATCCCAAGATCTTCATAACTAGAACAAGAACATGCATAATTGAGTAGAAAGATTAATGCACCTGTTTTGGAATCCATTGTTCTTGAAGTGGAAGCAGAAAACTAATGTTCCACGTGCAAGTCATTCTCTTTTATTGCCCTCCGTATCACTGGCTCAATGAGGCGGCCCCCCTCACTTTAGCGTTAGGTAACACTCCTTATGTGAGGATAGATGTGAGAATTAGGGTTAGAGGAGAGACTTGAGCACTATTTATAGAGTTTCCAGCCAAACCCCCTCATTACGGGCCAGGCTCAACTCAGCCCACACTAGCCAGCCCCATATTAGACTAATTAAGAAACATTCTATCTCACCTTAGACTAACCCTGTTTTATGGTAACCGTAAAAACAGTAAATTACAATATCAATTAATGTAGTTCACATTAGGAAAACTCTTATAGGGCGGCCACCAAAGATGTTGGGAAAATCCCATATGATGATTCAAAAAAGACAAAATAATCAATGACTACTAATGCATGTATTGGTTGAGTAAGACTAGGTGAGAGATGCACAAGTCAAAATGCAAATGGTGTCCTAATAGGATTGTCTAAAGATTAGGAGTTCTTTATCAAGGGTGAAGAAGGCATTGAGCGGATGTAGAGGTGTCTACAAGTTGTGGGTATCTAAGTAGAAGGTGAACAACCCTAGACGATGAGTTCGATAGAGCTTGGAGATACCATGAATAGGTGAATAGCCAGGTAGAGCCATGATTGTCAATATGCTTAGATGGATCGGAAGATAGAAGCTCAAGTGAAGTTGATATCCTTTCCTAATGTCAAAGGCATCCCAAGTATAAAGTGAAAGACCAATGATAATTGGACGAACTTTTATGGAGGTGAGCAAGTCATGAAGAATGGGGAGTTAATGGGGACTTGGAAATACCAAACAAGGTAAACAATTTATTTAGTCTTGTTACGCTAAGATACTGAGTAAGACCAATGGATGATGGTTCGTAAGTTGAATAGAAGCTAATAGCTTAAATATCCTCACAAATTGTCGATATAGTTAGCCGACTATATTACTTGAACATGCTTATAATTTATTTATTATTTGGACAAGAAGACCTAAATATTTCTTTGACTAATATTACGTGTTAAAAGGGATTTAACAGCTATCTTCAAGGACTAAAAGAAGATTAGAGATAAATTGATGGTTTATCACCAAATTCAAAGGAATTAATTATTAGCAAGGCCAAATCAATTTAGGGAGACCTCACAATTACCAAAAGATTTGATTGTATGGGCGACCAAATCTCCGATGATTGTGTCCATCAATTCTAACAGCCAATTGATCCTCTTGAAGATCCTCCAACAGCTAGTTTAAAGATTGAAAACTACATGATAAAATCAATACATGCTACAGGACATAAGGGGAAAGAGTGAGAAAGTTACAAATATTGATATAGTCACATTCTATTTGATTACTACAATCGTGCTTATATCCAAGTTCCGTTATACTCTTTAGAGAGTTGTTGTTCTTGACTGTAATACGCGATTTGAGCATTGTACAAATGTGTTAGCAGTGCTTGATCAATGTAGTGTAATCTACAACTTTGGGTAGAAACAGCACACATTATGTTGTAACTACTCAAGAGATAATTATTGGATTCTAACCTTATTAGTAGTTGTTAATCTGGGAGAGTTTACATAGGCTTAATCTAAGTCGAATCACTATAAATCTACATGCATATCCCTTTGCTATTTAATTTAACTATTTCATAGAAGCACCACACTAAATATTAGCAGCTCCTTCAAGCATATATCAAACTAAAGGTCATCTATTCAAATGTCACCAATTGCATGTAAATCACTTTGAGTCAAGGTCACATGTTCATAGGCCAAATACCCAACGATACCCCAACCTTTAACTTCAGCCTTAATTCTGCCATAATTTTTTTTTTGTCTAATAAAAAATTTGAACTTTAGGTCAAGTCCTAAATTTACTATAAACATTTTTTTTCTCTTATAAAAAATTCTCAACATTAGATCTGGTCCCAATACTACCATAAACTTTTTTTTTCCCATAGTAAACCACCAATTTTTACTAGACTCCCATCACATTAACCATTCATCCAATATCGCCCTTATTGGTACGTCATTGCTATAGTTTTCCCCTACATTTCAGATCCCAAAAGGCGCCTTTTGGAGATGAATTTTCACATCGCCCTAACAGTATCTTCTTGGATCTAAAATTTGGATAAAATTAGACCAATTAGAGTTGGCTTCCTTTAATTACTCTTACTTTTAAGAAAGTTTTCCTTCCATCTTATCTGGGAATGTTTGATTTTGCGCTCAATCTTCAATCTCTTGTGCTTGGGAGTCTTCCATCTCGTGTGATTGGAGAGCTCGCACTTGGGACACTCCACTTAGGATGCTCGAACAGCTCGCGCTCAAGAGTTTCCTATCTCTCGGCTGTCAACAAGAAACTTTTAATGAAGGCAGATTTAGTAAAATTTGGTAAAGTTGAGATGGACGTAAAGTTGGGAATTTTTTATGATATTAGTCCATTCTATCTACATATCAAAAGTAGCGAAGTGTTTGCGCTCCTACCTTGAATTATAGATAAAAAATGAAACAATGACCCTGATCAAGCTTTTTGCAACGAATGTGAGAATCACAGATAAGATCTTTACGGTGCTGAGTCGGGGCTCATCACCATTGCCCCACCCCTTGTCTAATGTAAGAATCTCATCCTCGCACAACATAAGATCGCTACGATCCTAGGATTTCTATGTAGTGGATCCACATGAATCGCTTGCGTGCTAAGGTCACTCCCTGTCCAAAGAGATAGGAAGTTCAAAAAGATGACATGTCGATTTTGTCATTTTCCCTTTACTAAAGTGCAGCGCATTTGGTCAACCTTCTTTCGGCATCGCAATGCTCTCGAAGGTTACCAATCTTTTCAGCTCTTGCGCACGCAACGCGCCATCCGCTTGCGCAATGCGTGCGCACCGCACCATGGGCCTAAATTTAACCCGAATTCCACCGGGTACGTGTATGCTTTTATTTATCTGTACAACTGAGGCCAATGCCTGGATCCCATGACCCAAGCTGAATCTGCTGCATTCAGGCAACCCCTGTCGGTCATCACCTGGGATCCCTTGATGAGCCGATGATGGGGTCGCGCGGACCTGGCAATCAACAACAACAGCCAGGCGACCTCAATGATCGGCAGCCGTGATCAAGCAATTATAATTATCACCTTTATGGGTCTTACAACCCTTATTAGGTGTCGTAGAGGGCACCGTTGCGGTGCAATTTCACCAAGTGCATTGTAAAGACTATTCTGAAACCGATATTGCTGCGGAAAACCCGCTCAGAATTTTCTTTAGGCGACACGATGACGATGCCTGCCATAAGGCAGTGCTACTCAAGGTCCAGAGGCAGAGAAAAAGGAAAGTCGGGTCATCATAAGCCAAGAACTTATCACCAAATCTTCGTTGATGAAGCTCAACCATACACGTTTTGCCTAATGATACGGCATCGAACTGATGTTTCATGTGCTCAAAGCTCTCAAGTCGCAAAAAAACAGGGGAAACGCTACTTTTATACTATTAACATATACCAACCAAACACGTCCAGATAGCATTCCTTTGTCTATATGTTTTTTCATATCACCTGCAGGTACTTGAAATCAAGCTAGGCTTAGAAAAGACAGATCTGTCTCCGGCATTGAATAAATAAAACCATTTCCCCCTATGCCATAATCCACTAAATAGTCATGGGTGGTAGATGCCACCTCAATGTACCCACGATTATTCCGTCCAATAGCATATAGTATGTACAAAGAATCCACCCCACGAGAAGCAGAATGCATCCGAACAACATCAGTGCAGGTGGTAGGATTGCCGACCTACTTCATCAAAACTTTGCCTTTTGACTGCATGCCCCATCTGTGACTGTGAGTACTGAAGAGATGAACTAGAATGGCATGAAGCACAGGTACTTCTTCTGGAGCTTCTTCAATGCTCCATCAGTCTTCGTTCTTCCGCCAGGACCAGGAGAAGGTGCTCGGCCGCTGTTTGACCCGTCGCTACTCTGAGAACTCGATGTTGGAAGGTACTTCCTCTTGAGCTTTTTCAACCTCCCATCTGTCTTGTTTCTTCCATCAGCGGATGGTGTCTGGCTACTGTCCGACAGTTGGCAGCTCCGAGAAGCTAAAGTCAATGGTGGACTGCCATCCCTATTGACTGGTTTGCCATCTCTGGCATTCTGTGAAGATCTCTCTTTGATAGGCAATCCTGTAAGTTAGCACCAGCTATTCAGGACCCTTCACTAAATGGTGATCTGAATGAAATCTTGTACTGATTTGGCAAGCTTTGGGATGAACAAAACAATGGCTTAAGAGGAGGAAATGAAGTAGATCTTTTGATCAAATTAATTTACTTGTAATTAGCAGTTTAAGTGCATCGAAATTACAAAATCATACATATAGGGATTCTGACAACATAGGACCTTAAACCACACAATCACTGGACTTTCTTGATCAGACAGGCAAATTTCGCTGCAATGACCAGAACTTAGGCAATACTGATGTCAGTTAAGCTGGCCAATGATATTAATTACCAATTAGGCTACATTCTTAGCTATAACTAATCAATCACGTATGTTTACATGAACTAAAAAGCATGTTTTCCTTTCTCATACGATGCAGATGTAAAATGTGCAGGCCTTGAAGAAGATTGTCACCAGAAAAACGAGCAACATCAATGATCAGGTGAGATAGAACCAGCAGTAGCTCCTCTCTGTTGAAAACCAGATGCAAGGAGGCCAAAGAAGATACCTGAAATTGCTGCCTGGACAACAACGTCATCTGGCTTTGAAGAATCAGTGACATTAAGGTTGCAACCAGCATCCCTATGCTCTACATGCTCTCCACTTTCAACTTCTGAGTCCAGCATCGCAACAAGATAATCAAAGATTTCATCTGACAATGTGGTCATGCAGCTTGAATTATCCGACTGGGAAGATGGAGATTGTGGAATGCCAAGGTCCAGCAATTCTAAGTAGTCACCAGGATTGATATGACCCAGCTCAGGCAGACTTTCAATGGGATGGCTAAGAAAGAAACTGGAGGCACGTCGCATTATATTGCAGGAAGTGGTGTTAACCTACAACAGATAAAAGTGTTGATGAGCCAGGAGATAGCAACATTCGGGAGGCAACAGCAGTGACTAGCGTCCATGTAACCAGGCGCGAGGATGCAGATTATTACAAGAAGCAAGAAATCCTTATTTTAGAGTCCAGACATCCAATCACGAGAAAGTTATGGAAAAGATCATTTACAAGCATATTTCAATGGTGAAGACCATTCTTTTTACTATAATATGAACCATCTGATCCAAGGCACATAATGGTAGTTATTGATAATCTCAACCAAAACTTTCACGAGATCAATTGGCAATTGAAACGTGACTATCATTATCTCAGAACTTCTCTGTTCTTCTCAGATTGATGCGGCAAGTTTACATTTTCTGATCAATTGAACTAATTTTCAGTTAGTGAACATAATGCGCTTATTTGGATGCTTCAGCATCTTGAAAATTCACAACCGTAAGTCATTCTGAGTAGTAAATTTATATATTTTCCAGTGCTAACTAGGCATTGCTAATCAATCTGATTTTATTCAAGAATTTAAGAAGAACCGAGCAACCACAAACAAGTCCATAAGGCACACCTGCATCTGGTTTGTTACACATTGCTTGGTAGGTATGTTGAAAGTATCTGGAGACAGAGAGTAAAGGTAGTTTTCTCTACGGAACTCAGTACCCGCAGCATTTTGCAGCATTTCACTGTTAGATAGTGGCAAGCTGCCACTGGGGAAGACTTTGCAGAGCGATTTAGCATCCTGCACAAAATCCAACCCAAACTGTTTGTTGACTGGCAGTATGACTGGGGAAAGGGGAGGGGGGTTGGGGAATGCATCAGTGAATTAGTGTAGACAACGTGGAATTCGGGTAATACCTTTGCCGAAAGAGCTGCTCCTGACACCTTCGAAGTCATATAGTACTCCAGCATCAACCAATTAGTTTTTTCAACTTTTGGGCCTCGTCCTTCGTAGAATTCATGAGTTTCTTCCCAACCATTGATGAAAGCATCACCAAATATCTCACGGGCTTCTCCTCTAGGCATCCAGAATCCACCTTCTGCCCCCCTGTTCTCCATTGAGTTCGTGAAGTACCACGTATTTTCTGCTAAGATCAATTATGGCAAGTAATGTTAGTCAACATGTGCAATATTTTAGCAGCACACTGGCAGATAAAGAGGAGTTTGAGGAGCAGATCACCTGGCAAAGTTTCAGGTAGACAGTTGAAAGGGTTCACATCTGTTATCACATTTGCCGGAAAAAAGTCTGCACGAGCCGTGCAAAACATGAACTTGAAGAGCTCCTCATTTGAACTGATATTTTTTATATCGAACAGAGGGGCGACAGCCGGAGGACACATCTCGAGCAATATTGGAGAAAGGCGAAACTTTTAAGCGAGCAAACTTCGTCCTGAACCGAGCACAAATAGAAAGTCAATGATGGTAACAAAATACGGTCATCAGAACCATGGACGAGAGGCCAGAGACTAATCTATTAGCCTGCAGAAATGTTATTCTACTTCGAGTCCTCAAAATAATTACGAAGAACTAAGGGTTGTAAATATACAACCCTTTTCTTTGATAATTCTCTCAGACCAGACCCAACACAACCCAAGTCTTCATTTCTAGCACCCTCTTGAACAAGAATTTCAGAGCATCAGATGTAGTTGTCTCAGCCGGCACCCTAGAGAGATCGGACTAAAAATCATTTATAAGGCAATTGGATGCCATCAACAAATTATCAATATATTCTTTAGCTTGGAAGATACGTCAATCAATGAGCAAATTAATGTGAATATCGACGGCGAGCTACAATATTTACAGATTCAGGCAGAGTGATCCAGAGACGTGATGCAGAGCTATTGAACAAAAACAGCAGGTATCAGCTCCATTCGAGCCCAAACGAAAGAAGGACGAAATGACTAGTTGAATTAGATCAACTGCCATGACCATTAAGCACGGGAGCTTCTGCTGATGCTGAACTCGGAAACTATCCGTCCTATAATGATAGACTAGAGACAACAGCAGAAAGGTGAACCCATCGAACTAAAGTCGAAATGAAAACTACAAAATATTGCTAAGGGAATTGAATCAGGCCGAATTCCTAACCTGGAGGAGATGAGGATAACAAAGAAGAAGAAGAAGAACGAACCAGCCACGACTCGAAATTCCTTAGCCTTTACTCAACAGAGGAGAACGAGCGGTTTGAACGGGTATTTATAGGCTGCTACTCAAGTGAAGACAGTGGACTCAACCATGGTCTTCTCTTTAACTTTTTTTTAATCCGGAACTCAACCATGGTTAATTACGCTAAATGCGGAAACTAATTGAGCTGACGTGTCATCGTAGATGAGTAACCACGCCGACCGGCACCTGGAACGAGGTCATTTATTTGATTTCTCGCCGAAAGAAGAAATGACCAGCCCTAGGTAAAAAGCCGCTGTAAAGGGAAGAGTTAATTATGGATACTTTCATCCATTAAGAGAAATATCGTACATTTTTTCGATTCTTCCAAAAATGCCTAGATAGTTTTATTTGGAAATATTTTTATTGCGCGGTGGCAAATGGCGTTTGTTCATATACGGGTCATGTGACTATTTAGATAGAATCATTCAATCATCTTATCATGTGATATAAATTTCAGGAATGTGAATTTCAGTTGGTTGTTGAATTTTAATGAAATTTGCAATTTAAGTTATAAACTTTGATTATAATTAATTAATGCATTAATTCCTATTTCCATGCAAAATATACATTTTAATTGGAATTTGATAAGTTCTTGGACAAACTAATAGATAAATGAAAAGTTCAGTAGACTGAGTGACCATATTTTAAATACTCGATAATACATCTCACTAGGCCTGCTTGTTTGAATTTTAAAAAAAAATCAAAAAGTATTTTCTACTTTCTCACCAAAATGTAAAAATTACAAAAAAAAAAAAAAAATGAAAACAAAAGTCATATGTGAACCTCAGCATCAATATTTGAATATTGTGAAAATTCAAGAGTTTCCAATTTAAGAAAAGTCGAAGTGTACAAATTGTGAAATTTAAATTAAGTAAAAATTAAAACTCAATCCATACAGGTTAAATAGTCTTGGATGAAATGTCTATTTGTTTGTGTCTCGCCAAAATTTAGAATTTTATCAAAAATTCAAAAAATTAATAAAAAATTTCGCATTTAAATTAAAATGTCGGCATTTATAAATTGGGAAAGTTTGGAGCATTTTTAATAAAAGGTAAAAGTGTATTAACCACATGATTGGTCAAGTCTCGGCAAGCGTCCCTGACAAGTCGTTCCCTCGGTCGTGCACCTCCTGATCGGGCAATTGCAGCGGTGACTAATCAGTGGGGCCAACGGTCGATCGGCAACTTGCTGGAGTGGGATGGTCAAAGACATCATCGTAGTCCGTCCAGTAAGAGCTCGACATGTGGAAAAGTATAAAAGGTTGACCCTGTCATGGTGACCCCCAGCTGCTCTGTCGGTTGTTTCTCCGAAATTTCAGTGGCTCACTTTTTTTTTTCCTTTGCCAATTTAGGAGGGCGAAAATGGTTGGAGATGACTAGTATGAATTCTATTAGAAAAAGGACGAAATTCGTTGGCTTTGGTGATAAGGTAGCGTTCATGATATCATGTCGATGTTCTATCTTAGTCAAAAGGCGCATTAAAAAAAAAAATATATATATATATATATATATATATATATATATATATTAAATTGGATTAATGTAACAGAATTGAGAGAAGTGATAGTGAGATACATTTAGTTAAATTAGTTTGACCAACACATTTTGACTATTTGTCCCCTAGTGAATTGATAACACGCATTGTCCAATGGCTCATTCGAGAAAGTTTAATTGATGAGAATTTCTTAATTTAGTAACACTGTTATTTTCACTTGTAGAATGAACTTATCAACTTTACCATGTTAAGTTACTGGTCTTGTGTTTACCTACCACCGCTACCTCCAAAATTTGTGAAATTGGACATTTAGTCTTTGAATTGGTGCAATTTTTTTTTCCGAATCAAGTAATTTGGACTTTTGATTCGTTTAATTGGGTCCTTGAACTTGTAAAGAGTTTTGGCATTGAAATATCTAGTGTAGTGTTCGTGTCGAGAAATATATCACTATACGGTTCCTTTTGTCATGGGTCAATTTGCTTTATTAAAGTAGGTATTACATGTAGACAATGCCTTCTTTGCTTACTCCTATGCGGTTTTCCTTCTCTTGTCTTGATCTCATCTCCCAGGATGAGGTGTGCTGACAACAAAAGTCATAGTTCCTCAGACAATCAGAATAATTTTTCCTCCGACTTTGGCGTTCGGCATAGCACGTGGTGCATGATTGTTCTAGACGACATTGAACCGGCTTTGCCACTTTACTTTCTTAATCCCACAAGTAGGGCCATTGATCGAAAACGAAACTTCGACCCAAAATCAACTGTCATGTCGATTGTACTTAGCATGATGGGTTGACTGCCGGTGCTCTTGCCCCGTGAAAAAGCAACAATGGAAAATAGAAAGTCAATTCTCATCTAGAAATTACCATATGAGAGTAGACAATTCGTTAAAAAAGAGGCCACCGATGACCCTCACAGAGAGAATAATGATGGCCATTGACAAATTATTATAAAAGCCTAGTACGTGCACTAAACAGAATATAAATTGTTGAAGATAGTGACTTCCGTATAGGTCTCATGTGAATCCCACTAAATTAGACAATTCAAATTCAATTCGATATATATTCTAAAATACTCGCTCATGCTCGTCATACCAAATATATACATGGAATGGGGCACGAATTAGTGATAGCTTCTCACGGTAGCCTAGAGGAGATTAAGCCTATTATCTTTAACAAGTTCGCAAATTTAGTGATGCAGGAGCATCAAATTCCACTAAAAACCATTTGATGTTTATGCAAACAAAGGAAATTGTGGCAACAACATGATCCAATGGGTCCGGTAAGGAGAAAGTGTCTAACATAGAATTTTCAGAAATTGAAGAATAAGGGCTATTTCAACTAAATCGAAGGTTAGAGGCTATTTCCTAATTAAGTATATTCCTAATATGAGTATGTTACTTAGTTCAAGTTGGTTTCCTAGTTTGATGTCTCCTGTTTTAGTATTTCCTAGTTTGATGTTTCTTAATATAATGTTTCCTAGTTTAACATTTCCTGATATAATGTTTCCTAATTCGATGTTTCTTAATTTAGCATTTCCTAATTCGATGTTTCCTAACTTAATGTTTCCTAGTTTAATGTTTCATAGTTTAGTGTTTTTTAATTTAGTGTCCTAGTCCCTCTATAGATCAAAGGTGTATTCTCAGTTTTAAGCATTCAGAATTTTTAGTTGATGATAAATAAAAATTTCTCTCAAGTGAGTAATTCCTCTGATTTTTAATTTAATTCGTTGCCGATGAACCTATAAATTCTTTTATCTTTACTGGTGGTATATACCTTAATACCTTAGTGGTGAATGACTCTATCCTAATCTTATTTTATCTCAAACTCATTAAACACTTTAAACACGTTTAACAATCTCACCCAAACTCGTCACGCATTATGCAAAGTACAAGAAATTTGTGTAGCCCAATCTGTTAGGATCCTCCCAAGGTGAACTATCAAGTACGAATGGTTCCTTTGACGAGGTGATTCATACATTTAGCGCGAGCCCTTCATCGATTCATATTATTTTGGAGCCACCACTAATATGTTATAAATTGATTAGAAACCCAAGTAAGACACAAGATTTTGTCTTACTTTTACAAAATAGAGATTTTGAATACGGGGACTAAATTATGTTAGATTAACTCTAATGCCCTTTTGGTACATTTTTTGTCTTTATGGAATTTTTTGCATGCTATCTTTTTTTATCAATTTCTTTAACCTAAGCCACTAATATGTGAAAGTGATCGATCATGCATGTTGTGCAGACAATAAAAATTACACTCAATAACTAAAGTAGTACATAAATTGCAAGAAAAATTAAAGAATCTGAAATGTACAAAGCAACCTTAAGCAAAGCCTCGTCATCAAGCTTCAAACGAGGTCTTATGCGCTACGTATGTTTCAGGTTAAATGCAAAATCTTTAGGTTAAAGGAGTATTCGTTAAAGTATAACTTTGGAAATTGATTTTAGTTTAAATAATATTTGGAAAAAACTACACTTGAAAAGAACTTTAGGTATATATTTTTAAATAAATTATTTTTTAAAAAAAATCTACTTGTGACTGACTATTGGTTGCTAGCGAGGGCGACCTCAGGTTGCGCAACCCCCAGTAACCCCTCAAGGTGGCCCTGGCCTGAGGTCATGTGATTTCGGGTGAGGGTTGCTGGTGCCAAATTTTGCTTGTCGACGGCTTGAGCCATTTGCTCACAATGTCACATGAGCCTCCAGGCAAGGGCATTTATGAAATTATGAAAGTTTAGCGAGGGTAAAGTTGAAAAAAAAATATTAGCATTCCAAAAATGCTAAACCTCAAAACTTCTCCGGTCTTGTCTGAGAGGACTTTGGAAATATAATGCAAAAGCTTTCTAAAAAAAATTGCCAAATGCCTCGACATTTGCATAAGGACTTATAGAGGTAATGTTGTTTCCAAATGCAGCATAAGAATCAAAAGATAAAGATGCAATAATTTAATATATGCGTGGCCTAGATGGCACAGCCAGGACATGAATGACTAGACAGGAATTATCTAATTAACGCATTCTTATCGCCATATTGCAAACGTATCTAATATGTAACTTAATTTAATCGAGTGCCGAACACCTGGAGTACCAAAACTTGGCACGGAAAGACACTTAAGTGCCAAACTTTAGGAAAGTGACACTGAAGTGCCAAAATCGAAGCGAAATGGATCACTTAGGGGGTGCATGACAACCCAAAATTTCTGTTCCAGGCACTGCTTTTTACGGAAGAGAAATCCGTTTGATAAACCTATTCGGTTTTTCTATTTACGGAATAAATTTCTATTCCGAAATAGGTTTGAAGAAAGAAAAAAGCTAAAATTTTCTACTTCGATTTACGGAAGAGAAATCGAAATAATTTCTCTCACTAAACCCTAATTTCGGTAAGTCTTCCCTCATCTCCTCTACGTATCTGCCTCCTCCTCCTCCTCCTCCGCCTCTCCTCATTTTATTAAAAATAAAAATAAATTTATTAAAATAAATAAATTATTTTTATTTATCATTTTATTTTTAGTTTATTAAAAATAAATTTAGTAAATTTATTAAAAATAATTTATTTATGATAAATAAATATAAATTTATTAAAAATAAATTTAATAAATTTATTTTTATTTGCCTTGAGTGTTTTGCCAAATAATTTTTTTTATTCATTTTAAAATAAATTTATTCGTAAAATAAAATAAAATAGAATAAATAAAATAAATTTATTTTTAAGGATATTTTTATTTTATTTTTTATGATTTATTTTTTATGATTTATTTTATTTTATTAATTATTTTTTTGTTACTAAATCATTTTTATTTTTATTTTTTATATTAAAGGTCGTCGGTCGTTCTTTGCCGCCATCCGAAAGGAAAAAAATTTTTTGTGTCGTTATCAAATGAATTTCTATTTTTAGAGTAGAAATTTTTGTGTCATTATCAAACGGTTATTTTTTTAGAAACTCTTCAGAAATAGAAATAGAAAAATCATTTTACGTTAAAACTATTTCAGTAAACGAGAATGGTTGTCATGCGCGCCCTTAAGTGCCAATTCGGTCAAAATCCAACCAAAATGAGGACGCTGCGATTTTCCAACGAAATAAGTGCAAAACAGCTTTGTTTTGCACGCTAACGTGGCTAGAAAATGGAAAAACGACGTCATTTTATCTTTGACGTGGTAAATAATTAATATAAAAATTAATTAAATTAAATTTAAAATTAAATTTATTTTTAAAAAAAAAAGGGTGGGGAGGAAGGGAGGCGATTGAGGGCTAAGCCTTCACCGCCGCTGGGAAGGGCCGGCGACAAAGGGGAGAGGGTCGGCCGGGGTTGCCGACCCCTAGCCAACTGGCAACGAGGGCTTGTGAGCCATTGCTGGATCTAGGCGAGGGCTTATGGGCCCTTGCCGCCTCCCTGCTATCGCCGGGAAGGGCTGACGATGGTAGGGGGAGCGTCAACTGGGGTCGTAGAGCCCTGGCCAGGGGCCAACAACGTCGGCCGATTGGCAGCGAGGGTCCACGAGCCCTCGCCCAGATCTGGGGCGAGGGTCGTGGCCCTTGCCCTGGTCAAGCCAAGGGTCATTGCCTGCCGGGGGTCGCCTCAGCGGGTGGTGGCCCTTGGCCCAGCCAGGCGAGGGCCGTCGACCCTCGCTGGATCTTGGCGAGGGCTCGCGGGCCCTCATCGCCGATTGGCCAAGAGCGGGCGACCCCGATCGACCCTCCCCCCTCCATCGCCGGCCCTTCTTGACAACGGTGGGAAGGTGGCAGCGCAATGTCTCAGCCCTTAGCCACCTCCCTTCCCCACTCTTTATTTTTTTAATTTTTTTATTATTTGTATTTTTAAATGTTTTAAATAAATTAATTTTTAATTTAGTTTTATTAATTTTTATTTTAATTTTTTATCACGTCAACACTAAAATGACGTCGTTTTTGCATTGTCTAGCCACGTCAATGCGCAAAACGACGTTGTTTTGCACTTATTTCGCTGAAAAATAGCCAAGCCAGCACTTTGGCCGGATTTTGGTCGAATTGACACTTAAGTGATCCATTTTATTCCAATTTTGGCACTTAAGTGTTATTTTCTTAACTTTTGGTATTTAAGTGTCCCTACGTGCCAAGTTTTGGCACTTGTGGTGTATTTCTCCCTATTTTAATCTGTTTGGATTTTCTACATTTAATTAACATGATAAATTCAAAATTACCTCCTTAAACAACTACATGGCCGAAACCTACATGTGCATTAAATGATGAACATAACTTAAATTGTTTAATGATATTCATGACTTAATATTACCAAATGATATGCGTAAATGTGGGCTAATGAATGATAGGAATCAACGAATAAAACAAATTAATGCCACAGTCACCTAAATGAGACATCAAACTATTTTTCTATTTTCTTGATTAAGACCATGAGTATGCATGCAGCAATTAAACAAATATTCATGATAAGATTAATTCAATTAAAAGATAAATGAATAGCCTAATATAAACTCTTAAATGCTGAATGATGTGTATACTAAACTGTATAAAAATAAACATGAAGTAATGCACTCGCGCAAAGACTAGTTAAATCAAGCCTAGACGCAATGTGTCGTGGGCGAAATTCTTCAAATATAATAACATGTGTATTCTAAACTATCATGCATAACCTAAATCACTACCCAACATGCATAATGAATATTATTCTATATGGGATAAGACTAAACAATAAACCCTAGATGCAGCTTTTATGAAATATTAATAAAAATTAATCCCTAAAGACTATAACATGGTCATGATTTTTCTATATCACGTGACATGCGTGATATGACTTAAACTAACGTGCACCTAACTAATATTAACTCCAATATTAAAGAATTGCAAGGACATGTTACTCTTTAAATGACGTGTACCGTACAACATGAATATCGACATTCTCATAATGCAATCTATATGGAATGCTAATTTAATTTTTTTTTGTTTTTTTTTTTATCAGTGAGTTTAAGAAAACCAATATTATACCCTAGGAAAACTACATGTAACCGAAATACATTTATCAATTTGTAAACATGCAAAACATTTTAAGATGTATCAATATAAATTAAAGCCCATCAAGATTAGTCAAGAATATCCATAATTATTATTCAAGATGATTCAAGATTATTAAAGAAACATGCAAGGCAATCAAGAATCATCAAGGATCATGCATGTTTCTTTAATAGTGCCCTTGACATTGTTTCGCCAGTTTTAGATCCCACAATGAAATATCTTTTACCAAGCGTTATATTTTGATTTTTATTAAAGGAGACTCAGGTTCTATGTTAACTTTGAACATATGGGATCAAATGCAAATGAGACTACATCTATTATATAATTTTGAATATAAAGAAGTTGTTTAATATGCTTAACACACTTAACATGAGCTTAATATCAACGACAATTAATGTCAAAATCTAATCCCATCTACACTCACTTTAACATAATAATGAAAGCCCATTAAAATTAAAGTAGTTTTTACAATATTGAGGATGATTTGACAATGCTGGATATTTACAAAAGCGTTTGGAAAGCACTACTTTCTAATAAGTTCAAGGACTCGACGTTAGAACCAAATTGACGACGCTAGACGATGAAGAGACACTGCTTCTAGATGGATATGAGGACATAATGTCGAAATCTAATCAAAGACTCTGGACAATGGTAATAACACTTAGCAAACACCACTTCTAAGTGAGTATGAGGACACAACGTCGAAATCTAATTGATGACGCTGGATAGTGAAGATAGCACCTAGTAAACATTGTTTTTAGATGAGTATGTAGACACAACATCAAAATTTAATTGACGACGCTGAACAGTGAGTTAATACTGGAATCTAATCAATAATATAGACACTCGTCGAAATTGAATCTACGACATGAATCTTAAGCTACAGTTAAGCTAAACTAAGCAAAAGTAAAAGGTAAGATAAAGTAGTTTTGTATGTTGTTCGATGGGCTCTTTGTTGGATTACCTGCGGTATTTATAGGCCAATTTAGTAACCATTAGTGGTCAGTTACTCCCTCCTCAAGAGTTACTCCACATTCTCTGTTGAACCATCTTATCCACATCTAGTTTTTGACTTGTTCGACAATATTCTCATGGCTTGTCTAACAAGGATTAACAACTCTTCTTGAGTTTGGCGCACTTTTAATCGTTCTTGCTTAAATTCACTGTGAATGTTATGTCTCCAATAGCATCTCTTGACTTTGACACGCGGCAACCAGTTGCTTCATCATAAAATTATGTATCTTTGCTTGTATGTTCATCAAAATTTAGCCTAAGGATTCTCGAAATCCTTGGCTATTCTTTATTTTTATAACCACTATGGGTTAGGCCAATGTAAATTACAGCCCACATGCGGCAACAAGTGTGATTTTAGAGTTTTCTGCCCCTCACGACCAGCATGCATTTGCAAGGGTATTTTTGGGTGTCAACATACATTATACTTGCATAGAATAAAAACTCTTGATATTAAATGCGATATATGAACCATTATGATTGAGAGTTTGGCTCAAAGATCCAATTCTCCAATATAATATGCAATGTATAATGCAAAGGGAACCTAAGGGATTATGACGACTATATATTAAACATGGAATGGCATAAAATTGAAACATTATGCATTGTTCAATCACATGGTGCCGATTCTATCCTAACCAACCATACCTTGATTAGAACTCCAAAGACACCAAGTGAGATCATGACAACGAGGGGTGGCCACCAAAGATGTTGGGAAAATCTCATATGATGATTTGAAGAAGACAAAATAATCAATGACTACTAATGCATGTATTGGTTGAGTAAGACTAGGTGAGAGATGCACAAATCAAAATGCAAATGGTGTCCTAATAGGATTGTCTAAAAATTAAGAGTTCTTTATCAAGGGTGAAGAAGACATTGAGCGGGTGTAGAGGTGTGTACAAGCTGTGAGTATATAAGTAGAAGGTGAACAAGCCTAGACGGTGAGTTCGATAAAGCTTGGAGATACCATGAATAGGTGAATAGCTTGGTAGAGACATGATTGTCAATATGTTTAGATGGATTGGAAGATAGAAGCTCGAGTCAAGTTGATATCCTTTCCTAATGCCGAAGGTACCCCAAGTATAAAGTGAAAGATTAATGATAATTGGACGAACCTTTATGGAGGTGAACAAGTCATGAACAACGTGAAGTTAATGGAGACTTTTTTTTTTTTTTTGGTCGAAAGTTAATGGAGATTTGGAAATACCAAACAAGGTAAACGATTTATTTAGTCTTGTTACACTGAGATAGTGAGTAAGACCCATGGATGATGGTTCGTAAGTTGAATAGAAGCAAATAGCTTAAATATACTCACAAATTGTCGATATAATTAGCTGACTATATTAATTGAACATGCTTATAATTTATTTATTATTTGGATAAGAGACCCTAAAATTTCTTTGACTAATATTATGTGTCAAAAGGGATTTAACAGCTATCTTCAGGGATTGAAATTATGAAAAGAAGATTAGAGATAAATCAATTGGTTTATTACCAAATTCAAAAGAATTAATTATTACCATTGCCAAATCAATTTAGGAAGACCTCCCAATTACCTAAAGATTTGATTGTATGGACGACCAAATCTCCGGTGATTGTGTCCATCAATTCTAACGGCCAATTGATCCTCTTGAAGATCCTCCAACGGCTAGTTTAAAGATTGAAAACTACATAAGAAATCAATCCATGTTGCAAGACATAAGGGGGAAGAGCGAGAAAGTTACAAACATTGATATAGTCACATTCTATTTGATTACTACAATCGTGCTTATATCCAAGTTCTGTTATCCTCTTTAGAGAGTTGTTCTTGATTGTAATACGTGACTTGAGCATCGTACAACTGTGTTAGCAGTGCTTGATCAGTGTTACAACTTTGGGTAGAAATAGCACACATTATCTTGTAACTACTTAAGAGATAATTATTGGATTCTAACCTTATTAGTAGTTGTTAATCTGAGAGAGTGTACATAGGCTTAATCTAAGTCGAATCACTATAAATCTACATGCATCTATATTTATCCCTTTGCCTTTTAATTTAACTATTTCATAGAAGCACCACACTAAATATTAGCAACTCATTCTAGCATATATCAAACTAAAGGTCATCTATTCAAATGTCACAAATTGCATGTAAATCACTTTGAGTCAAGGTCACATGTTCATAGGCCAAATACCCAACGATACCCCAACCTTTAACTTCAGCCTTAATTATGCCATTTTTTTTTGTCTAATAAAAAATTTAAACTTTAGGTCAAGTCCTAAATTTACTATAAAGATTTTTTTCTCTTATAAAAAATTCTCAACATTAGATCCGGTCCCAATACTCCCATAAACTTCTTCTTTTTTTTCCATAGTAAACCACCAATTTTTACTAGACTCCCATCACATTAACCATTCATCCAATATTGCCCTTATTGGTACAGCATTGCTATAGTTTTTCCCTACATTTCAGATCCCAAAAGGCGTCTTTTGGAGATGAATTTCCACATCGCCCAAACGGTATCTTCTTGGATCTAAAATTTGGATAAAATTAGACCAATTAGAGTTGGCTTCCTTTAATTACTCCTACTTTTAAGAAAGTTTTCCTTCCATCTTGTCTGGGAATGTTTGATTTTGCGCTCAATTTTCAATCTCTTGTGCTCGGGAGTCTTCCATCCCGTGTGATTGGAGAGCTCACGCTTGGGACACTCGATTCAAGATGCTCGAATAGCTCGCGCTCAAGAGTTTCCTACTCTCGGTTGTCAACAAGAAACTTTTAATGAAGGTAGATTTAGTAAAAGTTGGTAAAATTGAGATTGGACGTAAAGTTAGGAATTTTTTATGATATTAATTTATTCTATCTACATATCAGAAGTAGCAAAGTGTTTGCACCCGTACCTTAAATTACAGATAAAAAATGAAATAATGACCCCAATTGAGCATTTTGTAGCGAATGTGAGAACCACGGATAAGATCTTTACGGTGCTAAGTTGGGGCTCATCATCATTGCCCCGACCCTTGTCTAATGTAAGAATCTCATACTCGCATAACGTAAGATCGCTATGGTCCCAGGATTTCTGTGTAGTGGATTCACATGAAACGCTTGCGTGCTAAGGTCGCTCCCTGTCCAGAGAGATAGGAAGTTCAAAAAGATGACATGTCGATTTTGTCATTTTTCCTTTACTAAAGTGCAGCGCATTTGGTCAACTTTCTTTCGGCATCGCACTGCTCTGGAAGGGTTACCAATCTTTTCAGCTCTTGCGCACGCAACGCCCCATCCGCTTGCGCAATGCGTGCACACCGCACCATGGGCCTAAATTTAACCCGAATCCACCGGGTACGTGTATGGTTTTATTTATCCAGGCAACTGAGGCCAATGCCTGGATCACATGACTCAAGCCGAATCTGCTGCATTCAGGCAACCCCCGTCGGTCATCACCTGGGATCCCTCGATGAGCCGATGATGGGGTCGCGCAGACCTGCCAATCAACAACAACAGCCAGGCGACCTCAATGATCGGCAGCCGTGATCAAGCAATTATAATTATTGCCTATGGGTCTTACAGCCCCTATTAGGTGTCGTAGAGGGCACCATTGTGGTGCAATTTCGCCAAGTGCGTTGTAAAGACTATTCTGCAACCGATATTGCTGCTGAAAACCCGTACAGAAATTTCTTTAGGCTACACGATGACAATGCCTGCCATAAGGCAGTGCTACTCAAGGTCCAATCGGATGCATTACTCAAGTTCCAGAGGCAGAGAAAAAGGAAAGTCGGGCCATCATAAGCCCAGAACTTATCTCCAAATCTTCGTTGATGAAGCTCAACCATACACGTTTTGCCTAATGATACAGCATCCAACTGATGTTTCATGTACTCAAAGCTCTCTAGTCGCAAAAAAACAGGGGAAACACTACTGTTATACTATTAACATATACCAACCAAACACGTCCAGATAGCATTCCTCTGTCTATATGTTTTTTCATATCACCTGCAGGTACTAGAAATCAAGCTAGGCTTAGAAAAAACAGATCTGTCTCCGGCATTGAATAAATAAAACCATTTCCCCCTATGCCATAATCCACTAAATAGTCTTGGGTGGTAGATGCCACCTCTATGTACCCACGATTATTCCGTCCAATAGCATATAATATGTACAAAGAATCCACCCTACGAGAAGTAGAATATATCCAAACAACATCTGCGCAGGTGGTAGGATAGCCGACCTACTTCATCAAAACTTTTCCTCGACTACATGCCCCATCTGTGACTGTGAGTACTGAAGAGATGAACTAGAATGGCATGAAGCATAGGTACTTCTTCCGCAGCTTCTTGAATGCTCCATCAGTCTTCGTTCTTCCGCCATGACCAGGAGAAGGTGCTCGGCCGCTGTTCGACCCGTCGCTACTCTGAGAACTCGATGTTGGAAGGTACTTCCTCTTGAGCTTTTTCAACCTTCCATCTGTCTTGTTTCTTCCATCAGCGGATGGTGTCTGGCTACTGTCCGACAGTTGGCGGCTCTGAGAAGCTAAAGTCAATGGTGGACTGCCATCCCTATTGACTGGTTTGCCATCTCTGGCATTCTGTGAAGATCTCTCTTCGATAGGCAATCCTGTAAGTTAGCACCAGCTATTCAGGACCCTTCACTAAATGGTAATCTGAATGAAATCTTGTACTGATTTGGCAAGCTTTAGGAGGAACAAAACAAGGCTTAGAAGGGGGAACTGAAGTGGATCTTTTGATCAAATTAATTTACTTGTCATTAGCAGTCTAAATGCATCGAAATTACAAAATCATGCATATAGGGATTCTAACATCATAGGACCTTAAACTACACAATCACTGAACTTTCTTGATCAGACGGGCAAATTCCACTGCAATGACTAGAACTTAAGGCAATACTGATGTCAGTTAAGCTGGTCAATGATATTAATTACCAATTAGGCTACATTCTTAGCTATAGCTAATCACTCACATATGTTCACATGAACTTAAGAAAATGTGTTCTCCTTTCTCATACGATGCAGACATAAAATGTGCAGGCCTTGAAGGTGATTGTCACCATTAAAACAAGCTACATCAATGATCAGATGAGACAGAACCAGCAGTAGCTCCTCTCTATTGAAAACCAGATGCAAGGAGGCCAAAGAAGATACCTGAAATCGCTGCTTGGACAACAAGGTCATCTGGTTTTGAAGAATCAGAGACATTAAGGTTGCAACCGGCATCCCTATGCTCTACATGATCTCCACTTTCAGCTTCTGAGTCCAGCATTGCAACCAGATAATCAAAGATTTCATCTGACGCCATGGTCATGCAGCTTGAATTATCTGACCGGGAAGATGACGATTGTGGAATGTCAAGGTCCAGCAATTCTAAGTAGTCACCAGAATCAATATGATCCAGCTCATGCAGACTTTCAATGGGATGGCTAGGAGAGAAACTGGATGCACGTCGCATAATATTGCGGGAAGTGGTGTTGACCTACAACAGATAAAAGTGTTAATGAGCCAGGAGAAAGCAACATTCGGGAGGCAACAGCATTGACTAGCGTCCATGTAACCAGGCATGAGGATGCAGATTATTACAAGAAGCAAGAAATCCACATTTCAGAGTCCAGACATCCAATCCTGAGAAAGTTATGGAAAAGATCATTTACAAGCATATTTCAATAGTGAAGACCATTCTTTCACTATAATATGAGCCAACTGATACAAGGCACATAATGGTAGTTACTGATAATCTCAACCACAACTTTCATGAGATCACTTGGCAATTGAAACGTGACTATCGTTATCTCAGAACTTATCTGTTCTTCCCAGATTGATGCCGTAAGTTTACATTTTCTGATCAATTGAACTAATTTTTAGTTAGTGAACACAATGCGCTTATTTTGATGCTTCAGCATCTTGAAAATTCACAACCGTAAGTCATTCTAAGCAGTAAATTTATATATTTTCCAATAACTAGACGTTGCTAACCAATCTAATTTTATTCAAGAATTTAGGAAGAACCAAGCAACCACAAAGAAGTCCGTAAGGCACACCTGCAATTGGTTTGTTACGCATTGCTCGGTAGGTATGTTGAAATTATCTGGAGGCAGGGAGTAAAGGTAGTTTTCTCTACAGAACTCAGTACCCGCAGCATTTTGCAGCATTTTACTGTTAGATAGTGGCGAGCTGCTACTGCGGAAGACTTTGCAGAACGATTTAGCATCCTGCACAAAATCCAACCCAAACTAGTTGTTGACTGGCAGTATGATTGTGGTTTTGGGCGGGGGGGGGGGTGTTGTGGGGGAGGAAAAATGCGTCAGTGAATTAGTGTAGACAATGTGGAATTTGGGTAATACCTTCGCCGAAAGAGCTTCTCCTGACACCTTCGAAGTCATATAGTACTCCAGCATCGACCAGTCAGTTTTTTCAACTTGCGGACCTCGTCCTTTGTAGAATTCATGAGTTTCTTCCCAACCATTGATGAAAGCATCACCAAATATCTCACGGGGTTCTCCTCTAGGCCTCCAGAATCCGCCTTCTGCCCCCTTGTTCTCCACTGAGTTCGTGAAGTACCACATATTTTCTGCTAAGATCAATTGTGGCAAGTAATGTTAGTCAACATTGGCAATCTTTTAGCAGCACACTGGCAGGTAAAGAGGAGCTTGAGGAGCACCTGGCAAAGTTTCAGGCAGACAGTTGAAAGGGTTCACATCTGTTATCACATTTGCCGGAAGAAAGTCTGCACGAGCCATGCGAAACATGAATTTGAAGAGCTCCTCATTTGAACTGATATTTTTAATATCGAACAGAGGGGCGACAGCTGGAGGACACATCTCGAGCAATATCAGAGAAAGGCAAAATTGTTTAGCGAGCAAACTTCTTCCTGAACCAAGCACAAATGGAAAGTCAATGATGGTAACGAAATACGGTCATCAGAACCACGGACGAGAGGCCAGAGACTAATCTATTAGCCTGCAGAATTGTTATTCTACTTCGAGTCCTCAAAATCATTGCAAAGAACTAAGGTAAAAAAACAATGCAGCGGATACCCAAAAAACAGAACAGTTTTCTTTGATAATTCTCTCCACCAGACCTGGCGCAACCCAAGTTTTGATTCCAAGAACCCTCTCAAACAACAATTTCAGAGCAGAATCAGAAGCAATTGCCAGAAAAAAAAAAGGGCACCCGGGAAGATCGGACTAAAAATGATTTATAAGGCAATTGGATGGTGTCAACAAATCATCGAAAACATTCTTTAGCTCGCAAGATACGTCAATCAATGCGCAAATGAACGTGGATATCGACGGCGAGCTACAACATCCATGGGCTCAGACAGAGTAAGCCAGAGACGAGATGCAGAGCTATTTAACAAAAACAGCAGGTATCAGCTCCATTCGAGCCCGAACGAAAGAAAGACGAACTAACTAGTTGAATCAAATCAACTGCCATGGCCACTAAGCGCGGGAGCCTCTGCTGCTGGTGCTGGACACAGAAACTATCCGCCTTCTAATAATTGACTAGGCACAACAGCAGAAAGGCGAACCGATCCAGCTAAACAGATGCGCCGGCATCGAAGTCGAAACGAAAGCTACGAAGTAGCGTGAAGGGAATTGAATCGGGTCGGATTTCTAACCTGGAGGAGATGATGACGACGGAGGAGGAGGAGGAGGAGGAGGAGGAGGAGCAACCAGCCACGGCTCGAAATTCCTTAGCCTATACTCAACAGAGGAAGAGTGGTTTGAATGGGGGTATTTATAGGCTTTTCCTGTCCCTTCTTTTAATGCGGAACTAAACCGTGGTTAATCATGCCAACGGTGGAAACTAATTGAGCCAACGTGTCATCGCAGATGAGTAACCACGTCGATTGGCACCCGGAACGGGATCATTTATCTGACTTCTAGCCGAAAGAAGAAATGAGCGGCCCTAAATAAAAATGTGTCTCAGATGAAAAAGTTAATTATATACACTTGCATCCCTCAAGAGAAATATCGCACATTTTTTAAATAGAATCATTCAATCATCTTATTATGGGATGTAAATTTCAAGAATATAAATTAGTTGTTGAATTTCCATGAAATTTGCAATTTAAGTTATAAACTTCAGTTATAATTATTTGATGCATCAATTACTATTTCCAAGGAAAAGATGCATTTTAATTGGCATTTGATAAGTTTTTGGACAAATCAAAAGATAAATAATATGTTCAATAAACCTAGTGAGCATACTTAAAATACTCGATTATACATCTTACTAGATTTGCTTGTTTGAATTTTAATAAAATCAAAATGTAGTTTTTACTTTCTCGCTGAAATGTAAAAACTACCAAAAAAAAAAAGTTACATGTGAACCTTAGCATTAATATTTGAATATTGTGAAATTTCAAGAGTTTCCAATTTAAGAAAAGCCAAAATGTGCAAACTATGAAATTTAAACTAAGTATAAATTAAAACCCAATCTATATAGGTTAAATACTCTTGGATGAAATGTCTATTTCTCTGTGATTGATCAAAGTTTTTCTTGCTAAAGCTTAAAATATTATCTGAAATTAAAAAAATGAATAAAAATGTCGCACGTAAATTAAAATGTCTGTATTTATAAATTGGGAAAGTTCCGAAATTCGGGATTAAAAAGATTTATTGTACGTCTGTCGGAAAATTTAGCTTAATTTAAAAATAAAAGGTAATAGTTTATAAACCACATGATTGGTGGAGTCAAGGCAAGCGTCCCTGGCAAGCCATTCGTTCGTGAACCTTCTCTGACTGAGCAATCGCCGCGATGACTAAAGCAGTGGGGCCCGCGGTGACAACTAGCTGGAGTGCGATGGCGGGGACGGTCTCAAACATCATCGTATCGTAATCAGCCCAGTAATAGCTCGACATGTGGAAAGAACAGAGGTTGTCCCTGTCGTGACGTCATGGTGGGCCCCTAACGGCTCGGTCGGTGGTTTCTCCGAAGTTTCAGTGGCCAGTTGGACTAGCCGTGGATAAAGTCGTCTTTTCATATTGCTTTGGAAATTTAGGAGGGCGAAGATGGTAGGAGATGACTTTGGGTTGGGAACTGGACGATTTGAATTGACTAGTGTGAATTCTATTAGAAAATGACGGAATTCGCCGGCTTGGTGATAAGGTAGCGGCTGTGATATCATGTGCTTGTTATCTCTTAGTCAAAAGGCACATTAAGAATATGTATTTTTTTTTAATTTGAATTAATGTAATGTGATCGAGAGTGAAGCAGTGGTTGGAAACATTTGATTAGATTAATTTAACCAACACCTTTAACGATGTGGTCCATATGGATCTATCTTGATTTGGCACACGTTTTGTCTCCGGTGAAATGGTAATGAGAACAATTGGGTGGTCCTTTTGAGAAATTTTCTTAATTTAATAATACTGTTATTTTCACTCGTAGAATGAACCTATCAACTTTTATTGTGTTGAGTTAGGTCTCAGGTTTACCTACTACCGCTACCAATAGACAAGTTTGAACTAAGCTCACTAGAGCCCAAACCTTAGGAATTCGTGAAATCGGGCATTTAGTCTTTGAATTTGTACTTCTTTTTTTTAATCAAGTCATTTGGACTTTTGATTTGTTTAACTAAGTCCCGAACTTGCCAAGAGTTTTGGCATTGAAATATCAAGTGTAGCATTCATGTCGAGATATATATTAAAATAAGGTTCCTTTTGTCATCATTCCTTTATTAAAGTGGGCATTACATGTAGGCAAAGCCCTCTTTGCTTCCTCCTATGTTGTTTTTTCATTCTCGTCTTGATCCCGTCTCCCAGGATGAGGTGTGCTGACACCAAAAGTCGTAGCTCCTCAAGGCAATCAAAAATCTTCTTTTCCTTTGACTTTGGCGTTCCGCATAGCGCGTGGTGCATGATTGTTCTAGACGGCATTGAACCGGCTTGGCCACTTTACTTTCTTAATCCCACTAGTAGGGCCATTGATCGAAACAAAACTTCAACCCAAAATCAACTTTATCATGTCGATTTTTCTTAGCATGATGGGTTGACTGTCGATGCTGTTGCCCCGTGAAAAAGTATCAATAAAAAAGAGAATTGTGCTCATCTAAAAATGACTACGTGAATTTAGAACATTCGTTAAAAAAGAGGCCGCTGATGACCCCTCGAAGAGATACTATCGATGCCCATCGACAAATTAGTATAAGAGCGCAATACATATACTGAACTAAATTTGAATAGCTAAAGATGGTGACTTCTACATGGGCTTCACGCACCAAATTAGCTGGTCCACATTTAATTTAGTGTATGTTTCAAAATACTTGTTCGTGCTCGTCATACCAAATATATACATGAAGCAGGGAACAAATCAATGATAGCTCTAGTTACTCACAGTATTCTAGGGGCGATTAAGTTTATTATCTTTCCCGATTTTGCAATTTCAGTGATGCAGGAGCATCAAATTACACTAAAAACCATTTGATGTTTATGTCTTCAAAGGAGATTTTGGCCGCAACATGATCCAATGGGTCGAGTAAGGAGAAAGTGTATAATACAAAATTTCTAGGAATTAAAGAATTAAAGCTAATTCAATTGAATCAAAGGTTAGAGGGCTATTTCCTAATTAAGTACGTTTCTAATATGAGTATGTTGCTTAGTTCAAGTTGGTTTCCTAATTTGATATCTCCTGATTTAGTATTTCTTAGTTTGACGTTTCCTAGCATAATGTTTCCTAGTTTGACGTTTCCTGATATAACGTTTCCTAATTTGATGTTTCTTAATTTAGTATTTCCTTGTTCGATGTTGCCTAGCTTAATGTTTCCTAGTTTAACGTTTCCTAGTTTAGTGTTTTTTAGTTTAGTGTTTTTTAGTTTAATGTCCTAGTTCCTCTATAGATAAGAGGAGCATTTTCAAAATTTAAGCATTCAGATTTTTTAGTTGATAATATATAAAAACATTTCTCAAGTGAGTGACTCCTTTGGTTTTTAATTCAATTCATTGGCGGTGAGCCTTAAAGTTCTTTTATCTTTACCGGTGAGATATACCTTTATACATTAAAGGTGAACTATTCTATCATAATCTTATTTTCCCTCAAACTCATCAAACACTTTCGTTCGGCCAAACAAGTTTAACAATCTCACCCAAACTCATCATGCATTTTGCAAAGTACGAGATATTTGCGCAGCCCAACTTGTCATGACCCTCTCGAGATGAACCATCAATGGAAAGCTGCCAGATTACTAATTAAGTATGACTGGTTTGTTTGACGAGGCAATACATATGCTTAACACAAGCCCTGCATCAATTCATATTATTTTGGAGCCGCTACTAAGAAATCCAAAAGACAAGGAGTTTGTCTTACTTTTATGAATCATAGATTTTGAATGTGAGGACTTAATTACGATAGATTAATCTAATGCATTTTCGGTATTTTTTTTTCTTTATGAAAATATTTGCAGGCGATATTTTTCATCAATCTCTTAAACCTATGAACGTGATCGACCATGCATGGTGTGCAAACAATAAAAATAACACTCAATAGTCAAAGTAGTACATAAATTGCAAGAAAAATTAAAGAACCTGAAATGTACAAAGCAACATTAAGCAAAGCCTCGTCATCTAGCTCGAGACAAGGTCCTATGGGTCACGTTTGTTTCAGCTTAAATATAAAGTCTTCAGATTAAAGGAGTTTTTTGAAAGGCAAATAACATGTGTTAATATATAACTTTGGAAATCAATTTTAGTTTAAATATTATTTATAAAAACTACACTTGAAAAGAACTTTAAGGATATGTTTAAAAAAACTACTAATAATAATAATAATAATAATAATAATAATAATAATAATAATAATAATAATAATAATAATAATAAATCTACTTGTGGCTGTGGGCAATGGTTAGTCGTGGACAAAGGTTACCTCGGGTCACGCAATCCCTAGCAACCCCGAGTGGCCTTCGCCGAAGGTCACGCAACCTTTAGCAAGGGCCGCTATTGCTAGATTTGGCTAGCGGATGACTTGAGCACTTTACCCGTAATGTCATGCAAGGTGAAGGCATTTATGAAATTATGAAAGTTTAGCTAGGGTAAAGTTGAAAAAGAATTATTAGCATTTCTAAAATAGTAAAACTCGAAGCTCATCCAGACTGACCTTGGAGTAAGGGATTTTAGAGGACTTTGGAAACGCAATGCATTTCCCTGAAGCTTTCCATATATTTTGTCAAATGCCTCAACATTTGCCTATGGGCTTTTCGAGGGAATATTGTTCCCAAATGCAGCAGAAGAATCAAAAAATAAAGATGCAATGATATAATATATGCCTGGCCTGGATGACACATCTAGGACATGAACGACTAGACATGAACTATCTAATTAACGCGTTCTCATTGCCATAATGCAAACGTATTTAATATGCAACTTAGTTTAATCTGTTTGGATTTTTTACATCTAATCAACATGGTAAATTCGAAATTAACCTCCTAAAATAATTATATGGCCAAAACCTATATGTGCAGTGAATGATGAACGTAACTTAAATTGTTTGCTGATATGCATGACTTAATATTACTAAATGACACTCGTAGATGTGGGCTAATGAATTATATGAATCAATGAATAACACGAATTAATGCCACAATCACCTAAATGAGACATCAAACCATGTTTTCATTTTCTTGATTAGGTCCATGAGTATGCATGCAACTAAATAAATATCCATGAAATAAGATTAATTTAAAAAAACACACAAATAAATATCCTAATATAAACTCCTAAATGCTGAATGATGTGTATACTAAACTATATAAAAATAAACATGAAGAAATGCACTAGTGCAATGACTAGTCAAATGTAGCCCAGACGCAATGTGCCGTGGACGAAATTCTTAAAGTAAAATAACATGTGTATTCTAAACTATCATGCATAACCTTAGTCACTATCCAACATGCGTAATGAATATTATTCTATATGAGATATGATTAAACATAAAAGAACCCTAGATGCAGCTTGTATGTAATACCAGTCGAAATCAATCCCTAAAGATCATAACATGGTCATGATTTTTCTATATCACGTGACATGCATAATATGACTTAAACTAACATGCATCTAACTAACATAAACTCCAAAATTAAAGAATGTTATGCAACACATGTAAATAATCAAATAAACAACCTATATGAGATGCTAATCAAAATTGAATTGCAAGGACATGTGACTCTTTAAATGATGTATAATGTACAACATGAACATCGATTATTCTCATAATGTAAACTATATGAAATGCTACTTTATTAATGAGTTTAAGAAAAAAGATATTATACCCAAGGAAAACTACATGTGACCAAAATGCATGTATTAATTTTTAAACATGCAAAACCTAGATTACAACATGATAAACAATGCCATATTAAACCTACACGAAAGCACCATTATCCAATGTTTCCTATTATGCAAAACCTGATCAAGAATATCAAGATTTATACATGACATGCCAAGAACATGCCACTTGATACAAGAATTATTGAGAATTATTAAGAGGCATCGATATCAATCAAAGCTCATCAAGATTAGTCAAGAATATCCATGATTATTATTCAAGATGATTTGAGATTATTAAAAAAACATGCAAGGCAATCAAGAATCATCAAGGATCATGCAATAACATTTATATTTAACATTACTAACATTCTTAATTATGAAAATTTGAAATATAGTGCCCTTGACATTATACTTGCACGAAATAAAAACTATCAATACTAAATACGATGTATGAACAATTATGATTAAGAGTCTGATATTTTGGCTCAAAGATCCAATTCTCTAATATAATATGCAATGAATTATGCAAAGGGAACCTAAGGGATTATGACAACTATATAGTAAATATGGAATGGCATAAAATTGAAACATTATGCATTGTTCAATCACATGTCACCGATTTTATTCTTACCAACCCTACCTTGATCATAACTCCAAAGATGCCAAGTGAGATCATAGAAAGGAGGGGCGGCCATTAAAGATGTCAGGAAAATCCCTTATGATGATTCAAAAATAACAAAATAATCAAAGATTACTAATGCATGTATTGTTTGAGTAAGACTTGGTGAGAGATGCACATATCAAAATACAAATGGTGTCCTAATAGGATTGTCTAAAGATTAGGAGTTCTCTATCAAGGGTGAAGAAGGCATGGTGGGGGGGGAGGGGGTGTAGAGATGTCTACAAGCAAGAGGTACTGGAATAGAAAGTGAGCAAGCCTAGACGGTGGGTTTGGTAAAACTTGGAAGATACCATGAATCGGTGAACAACTAGGTAGAGTCATGATTGTCAATGTGCTTAGAAGGATTGGAAGATGGAAGCTTGAGTGAAGTTGATATCCTTCCCATATATCGAAGATATCCCAAGTATAAAGTGAAAGACTGTTGATAACTAAATGAACCTTTATAAAGGTGAACAAGTCATGAAGAACGGGAAGTTTGTGGAGATTTGCAAATACCAAACAAGGTGAACAATTTATTTAGTCTTGATACACTGAAATATTGAGTAAGACCAATAAATGACAGTTCGTAAGTTGAATAGAAGCAAATAGCTTAAATATTCTCATAGACTATTGATATAGGTAGCCGACTTTATCAATTGAACATGCATATAATGTATTATATACCAAAGGTTGCCAAGCATTTTCGCTAGTACCTTGAATTATAGATAAAAAATAAAAATAAAATAAAGACCCCTATTGAGCATTTTGCAGTAAATGTAAGAGTCATGATTAAGATATTTACAACATATTTTGGGGCTACTCGTCCCTTATTTAATGTAAGAATCTCAATCTCGAACGACGTAAGATTGCTATGGGTCGCATAATTTATATTTAGTGGATGTACACGAATTGCTCGCATGCTAAGGTTGCTCCAATCCAAAAGAGATAGAAAGTTCAAAAACATGACATGTCGCTATTGTCATTTTCCCTTTTATTAAAAGTGCAGTGCATTTTGTCAACGCTCTTTCGCCACCGCAATTCTCCCGAAGGGTTGCCGACATTTTCAGCTCTTGCGCACGCAATGCGTCGCGTCATCCGCTTGCGCAATGCGTGCGTACCCACCCCGATCAAAGGAGGTGCCCATGGGCCTGAAAGATAACCCGAATTCCACCGGGTACGGGCCGAGACCCGACCCGCCACGGACACCGCCTCTTCCATCTTCCCCCCCACGAGCCGGCGGCCGCCTCCTCGTCCTCCTCGAATCTTTGCTCCCCGCACCGGCCGGGCGCGTTCTCCGGCGATGGGCGGCGTCGGATCGGAGCCTCGCCGGAGCCTCTCCCTGTTCCTGGAATCCGGCGTTCACCGATTCGAGGGCTCGGGAGGCGCGGTGTTCGTCGACCCCGTCCGCGTCCTGAACCGTGCCCTGGCGCGGTTCAGCGTCTCCCCTTCCGCCTACTACTCCCGCTTCTTCGAGCCCGGACCCTCCGAAGCCGATCGCGGCGGGTCGAACGGGAGGAAGCGGAAGCGCAGGGCGAGGAAGCCTCTCGTCCTCAACGACCGGGAACGGGTCGCCGCTCAGCGTCACCAGGCGAGTGTCGCGGAACGATGAATTTGGGGGATTTTGCGAGGTTTTCGAATGAGGGGATTAAACTGTTGTTTGGATCTTCTTCTTTTTGTTGTGTTCATCGCAGGAGGCGAGGCCATTTTTGGTTAAGGCGCATGAAGCTTTAGTTGGAGCTACTGAGCTAAGGTCTCTCATGTTGAAGATGAAGGGAGAAGTCGCCACCGCGGAAGATCGAAACTTGGCGCCGCCCGGTGTTCTGCCGTCGTTTATCGAGCTCGGGAGGCTCTGGCAAGCTCCTTTGTACGAGATAACGCTCAACTTCTTGCAAGAAAAGCCGGCCGGAGATGGAGGTCTGCTTCATATTTCTAAAATCCCTGATTGTTGGTTGGGTAATTATGGAAGAATGATATGTTGTGTGAAATGCTAGGTATGGTGGGGGAAGAGAAGTGTATGACACTAGTCTTATACGTTATATCAGTGAAGTTGAAGCCTTTAGATCAAGTTATGGTTGAGATTCATGAGCCGATCATTGCTGATTCTTGTGGGTTGAATTGAATTTAGTGAATGGTCCTGCATTTTCGACGACTGTGCCTCAAATGATTTTCCATAACCTGATTTCACTTGGTCTGTCATTATACCTCGAGAAGTAGAAAGAATTACAATTGACAGTTACATGTTTCTGTGGTCAATGACAAAGAGATTCCAACATCAAGTGCCATGCTAATGACTTAAACAGACCACTGCTGATCCATATCTCTGTCTCAACTTTGCAATGTTGAGATACTTTTCAGTAATGGGGATTGATCCTTTCCATATATTATGCTTTATGTCAATCACTACCTCTACCTCCCCATTTGCTCTTCATTTAAGAAGTGTGGTTTTTTCTCAGGTCCTTTGATCATTCATAGCAAAGAGCAAAAAGTGATTCCTATATTCAATAACTTAGTTCATAACGGAACAAAGGATGATCTGGAGGCTGAGTTCCTTGGCAGTCAATATGTCATTCCTAGAGAAAGTTGCTTCTACATGGTATGTTGCCTCTCAAGTTCTTACTCCACTTTGGGAGGTTCGATAGTGTTTCCTTGAGCACTTCGTATTTGAAAAATAAGACTTAGTTTTTCTGACAACTTAACCCTTCCTTCTCTGTTTTGCATGTAATAATTGAAGTCTGATCTGCAGCAGATCCACAAAATGATTCCAGGTAATGGTGTGCTTGCTTTTGCTATTTGTTGTTGTGCATTGATCACGTCAAAATATGCACGAAGATGCAATATAACGGGAACATTGAGACTTACCTGTTGAGCCTATTAGAAACTATGCTTGTTGTTTCATTTTGCATTTCGATCTGACAGTGGCTGAATGTCTGCTAATTTGATGCAGTTGAGGGTGATGCTCGTTTCCATTTTATAGTGATAGATCCACCATGGGAAAATGGAAGTGCCCAGCAGAAGTCAAGGTGCTAATCACACTTTATGCAATGTGTAGCTTTCTGGGTTGAGACTTTGCAATATGCTGTTGATATCTGATGTTCAAAAATTAATTGTCAGGAAATTAATTTGTATTTCTAACCGCAACAGCCTAATGACACTATTCTTGCTTAAATGCATAATAAACTTATGTTGGTGCAGCTGGTTGTGTTTTTTTTTTTTTTTGGGCGATATTGTGATTCTGAGTTTAGTCCATGTGGATATTTATTAATTGGGTCACTGATTTTCTCTCTTTTGAATACAGATATCCAACTTTGCCTAATAAATATTTCTTATCCCTCCCTGTTCAGCAACTTGCTCATAGAGAAGGAGCCCTTGTTGCCTTGTGGGTGACTAACAGGGAGAAGCTCCGTAATTTCGTTGAGAAAGAGCTATTTCCTGCATGGGGAGTCAAATTTTTAGCAACTTTTTACTGGTTAAAGGTGAATGAACATTTCCTTCTCTCTCTCTCTCTCTCTCTCTCTCTCTCTCTCTCTCTCTCTCTCGTAGTATCTGTCTATCGTTCCTTGACAGCAAGTTGGTACTTAACCACCTCAGGTGAAATCAGACGGATCTTTGATTTGTGACTTGGACCTATTCCATCACAGACCATATGAATGTATTCTCTTGGGCTTCTGTGACAAGGAGGTAAGACTCGGCACCCTATTGCAGCTTATCACGTATATATTGGATTATTTCTCTTGAATAATCTATTTACTTTGCTCCCTTGGTGCTTTCTAGGATATGGATCCTAGAGATCTGTCAAGATTAAGTACTATTCAAGATAAAAGAGTATTGATGAGTGTGCCTGGGGATTACTCAAGGAAGCCCCCACTTGAAGGTACCCCTGCATTTCTGTGTTTTATTGGCTATTCAGATTCATTTAGAAATACATCTTGTGGTCATTAATCTTCTTATTTAAGTAGAACAGGTCTATTTTTATTTTAATATAGTTGAACAAGAGCATTTCCTATCATGCAATTGATGTAATCATAACGTTACTTTTTGCATTTTCTGTGCCAGAGCTGGTCCTCGAGTACATTCCAGGGACCAAGCCTGCACGGTGTGTTGAATTATTTGCTAGAGACATGAGGGCTGGATGGTGTTCTTGGGGGAATGAGCCACTGCACTTTCAAGAGATGAGATATTTTCAGAAGAGAGATGCGGATGATGTTTGATGTGGGCTTTATTTGCAACATTAGCAACCACTGGGAAGAAATCATCTCTCTTGCTTGCTGTAAGTTCTCTTGATGAAGTATGGTTGCATGTAGTGACATGTTGAAACCAAAGGCTTTATTCCAGGGATTTTGGTAAACTATGGATGGATTTTATCACTGCCTGAAATTCACCATTTCCCTGGTATTCGCCAGATAGAACTCGAGAGGAGTTGGATTGACCAGAGAGATGATAAGCAGCCGGAGGAGTTAGTAACACTGGGGCTGCCACCTGTCAACCGGCCATGTGTTGGCCGAGCACACATTGGCTGACAGATCAACAAATTATGAGAGTATGCGCAGGGGGTTTCTGCTCCCTAGGCATTTTCGTTCAGTCACATTGTTAACCCATCTGGGCCGAGGTCGTTTTAACAAACGGCTACCAAGCGGCTCAATGGCGAGTGTACTATTACGGCCTGATATTGTCATTATGACTGATAAAAGTGACAAAATTTTGTAGCTCAAGTAGATTATGAATCTGTTTTCTTTTCCTATTTGTTTGAGTAGTTCGCTAGGGCCATCTAATGATTAATATTGCGAAAGAAACAGAGTAGACTAGTTGATGCTGACGCTATAGAGAGAGAGGGAGGTACTTTTCATTCCTCTCGCTAGTAATGGTCTGTCATTTTGGAATCTCTTCATCCCGGCACTATTCCTAAAGGAGAGTTTAATCTGCTTTTTCTCAAGTTTGGCTTGGGACTTTTTGACATTCATATTGTAGTGTTGATTCTGTGTCAAGAGTTTTCCGTGATCTGTTCCGATTTTTTTGCCCTCTGTCCTGTCATTGCAATTTCAGATTGAGAATGAACATATCGACAGTCTCTGATCTCAGAGAGCCCGTGTTCTCCATGGCTCTCCTATTAGCATCAACAACATGCCGGTCATGGACGAAAACTGCTGACCGGTCTGAAAAGAGACGTAACACCTGCTGACAAACTCCTTCTCTGAGCTCAGATAGGCACCGTTCAATGAATGTGTTTGATTAAGGCGAATACGGCGGGGCTTGGCTAACTTTCAGGTTAGCAGCGGCATGACAGCTTTGTGGCAATTGTTCGAAGGTGACTACAGTATTCATGGGCGTTGGTATATATCACTCTTTGGTCAAGCAAAAAGATCAATTTCGGTTTCTTATAAGGTTGCTTCAAATGGTGTCATTCGTATGTTTCTAAAAATCAGGCTTTCAAGATTGACTAAAGCCCGATTGCGAATTCAAGAAGAAAGGCCGAAGTTAGGGAGTAATAGTAAATGATTTTAGTATAATATCGACCGTCACCAGCCGGTGTCGTTGTAGTATAGTGGTGAGTATCCCCGCCTGTCACGCGGGAGACCCGGGTTCGATCCCCGGCAACGGCGATTTTGTTTCACGGATGTCCCTTAAATTATTAATAATATTAATTAAACATGACTCACCCGACACCCAAGTCGTTGTAGTATAGTGGTGAGTATCCCCGCCTGTCACGCGGGAGACCCGGGTTCGATCCCCGGCAACGGCGATCTTCCTCCTATCTTCCTTTTTATAGCTCTAATTTTATATTTACTACTGAGCCATAGAAGAAGATGAGGTTTTTATAGGGCAATTGTCACATTGCACCTGGCTTTCCTTGTGTAAATTTCGTGCCATTTTCAAATTGTACATCCAATTAATTAGGTTGGAATTATTCCCTTAGAACATGTTACAATCTCAAGTGACTAGTGCTTTTTTAGTTATGATTATAGTAGACATAAGGTAAATAAATCGCAAACGGGATCCAAGTAATAAATATGCCGTTCTGGTACATTTTGTTTTCCGCGAGATGGCAGCTGGTTCTTTATTGGGTCAAAGACTGTACTATATTATAATAAATTATTTTAGATAGGCAAAGTTGAACATCAAAGTCGTTGTAGTATAGTGGTGAGTATTCCCGCCTGTCACGCGGGTGACCCGGGTTCGATCCCCGGCAACGGCGGTTTCCCTTTTTACCCCTTTTTTTACGGGTTTAGTTTCCTATTAATAATTTGGAAATAAATGAATGCGGACTTAGAGGTGTTTTCAACATAATTGGGGTCCCCTCTTATGCTAATTTTTATTTATTAGGTCAAATCTCTTGTTTTTTTTTATCAAAATTCTATAAAAACATTTTGAGTCTTGTTCAGATCTTTGAATATTATGACTCGATTCCGAAAACCCTGCAACTGGCCCAATATGAGAACTAGAGACGGGACATGGACTTAGCAATTGTTTCACCTTGGGAAGCCCTTGCAAAGTATCAGGGAGTTATAAACCACTATGAAGAAAATTCTTGTTGTGAATACGGACTCAAAGGCGTTTCCAGCATAATTGGGGTTCCCTTTGTTACTAATTTTTATTTGTTTGGTTGTACTTCTCATCATTTATCCAAATTCTATGAACACATTCCGAGTCTTGTTCGGATCTTCAAATGCTATGACCCAATTCCAAAGATCCTACAAATGGCCCAATATGAGAATTGGAGACGGTATATGGACTTGGCAGTTGTTTGGCCTTGGGAAGCCCTTGCAAAGTATCAGCGAGTGATAAACCACTGTGAGGAAAATTCTTGTTGCGAATGGGGAAAGATGCTTAAGGTACTATGAGATTGGGGCCGGCATCGGTCATGTTGTCGGATGGATCCACTGCGCCTTGAACTTGATGAGCAATTTGCCGGTTCGTGTCTGCAATTCGGGCTTCAAGTCGTGGTACTCGGTCGTTTTCACCCCGGTCGCTCCACACTTTATCTCCTGAAGGCTCAAGTTGCCGAGACGCACGTGGCAAGATTCGTGGCCGTTTCCTTTCTCCGTAGAAGTTAGCACATATGCATTTTCGATCCATTTGAAGTATGTCGATTCGTGAGCATCTTAGGCGACCGCGAAGATCCCTTTTAAATACCCTTGACGTGCCTCGGCGATACATGCGTAGATCCTCGTTCGCAGACTTGGACTGGGTCATTTACTTGAATCAGATCGTGCTGTGTGTGAAACATAGCTTGCCTCGGTCTAATTTCCATTCTCAAATCCTGTCTGGCTGTCACAGCGCACGCTGGCATTGTCATCCTGTTGTTTATGTGCCCGTTCAGACCGTTCAAAGCAGGGCTCTGAAATGTATCTCTTGGTTCAAAGTCCAATCCTCACCTTGGAAGTCCTTCAATTTTGTACCGTGTTTAACCATTCCCGGAGCAATTTTATAATGGAACAGCTTTAATATGGTCATAATATGGGTCATTTAAAGTTAAAACGCACCAACTATTTGTAATTGATTTACAAAATCGATAAATATTATCTGACGCAAAAGATTGGGAATGAGCTTTTAAAAAAGCGGGTCTTGTTGGGACATTTTTGTTGGTCACGTCATGCGAATTCCAACGTTCCAGTCTCGGTGTTTTCTCAAGGCTTTTTACTGGCTTGTTCTTCTCAAAGTAAGCGACTTGCCAACCTTATTCTAATCAGCATTGGACAGATTGTCTCCCAGAAAGTGCTGAACCTTATCTTGGGTTTACATCCAATGGAATTCCCCAACGCAAGAGAGAAAAAGGCAAAGTAGGGAGAGGTGGAATTGACTTTTCTTGCACATTGCATTGAACACACTGTTGCGACTTGGACCATCGAAATGATTTTGAAGCAGGACGATCTTAGATGAAGATATTGTTGCAGACGAAAGAGGGAAACCATTAAAACATGGTACAGATCAATTTGCAGTTTGGCCAACAAAACCCCATTCTTATTCTTGACACTTGATGGAGCGGCACTAATTATATAAATTCAACTTATAATTATGGTAACAGGTCATTATTACGGGAACTATTCAATGAGCAATATGAAAAGCATTTTTTCATAATATATATATTAAGAAAAATATGTATGCTTAAAGTCATTATGATGAATTCCTTCACCTGAAATGGGGAACACATTTTTCCGGATAATGATTTCCCAAAAAAAAAGTCTTGGAAATAATTTTCTTTTAGCATGAAATTTTTCCTGAAACAAAATACACCTTAAATCGAATTTGAATGTCAAGTCTAAGAATACCCAATATAAGATTCACTGGAGACCTACAATTTATAATGGTAATATTTCACGAAAAATGAATTATTTGAAAAAATATTTTCCTAAAAATAGTCATTTTGTATTATTTATAAAAATGAATAAATAAAAAATATCTTCGTTATCCACAAAAATATTTAGATATAAATTATTGTTGATAATAAAAATATTTTTATTAATTATTTTTTAAAATAATATAAATAATAATTTCTTGAGATCATTCATTTCTCGCCAAAGTTCAGTTGCCGAAAACCTTTCCCGCTCAATCAGGTGACGACGAGGATGACTGCAGGAACATCGTGAAAGAGAGGACTTGGGACCCACGCCAAACGTTTGTCGTTTATGGTCCCATGCACAGCAATAATCTCATCACGACCGTCCACATGGCACTCTCTCCTCTGTTATCCTACGAACAGGTCCCCCCAGGCCACGCCTCCCATGCCGGCGCCCGCACCACAGACGCGCGCTGGACCCACTGACCCGCACGCGCCTGATTCCCATTGACCCCCCCTCGAGTGGTAAATTCTCATTGCGTCTGGATTTTATCGAACGATAATTAGAGTTCGTACAAGACTATACTTAGGTCTTTTTCTTTAGTGATACAAAAAAAAGGTTCAGGATATTTGTATTATGCTGGATATAATTTGGAATCCTTTATGATGTCGACCTTAATAAAAATTTAACAAAAAAATGTACTTGAGCTATAAATGCATTGTTTTCATGAAAAACTCAATATATTAAATAGTCACCATTTTTCTTTGTAATAATTACTTAATCAGTATTCAAAATATTATCGAAAAAAGCGTTAATATTGACAAAGTTGGTTAGAATATCAAATGATCTTTTGTGTGAGAATTAAAAGTCATTTATTCAAATCTAATTAATTGCTTGCGAATTAAGCAGAGTAACATTACGTACACAAGGCAAAAGTCTACATTCGACCTCCTAGTCAAGGGGTTTGCAAGGCACTTCGTGATCCTTCAAATAATCAAATCTCCAAATCATGCCCCCGAATTATTAAAAAAATTAATAAAAACATTACTTGAGAAGGCATTTTGTTAAAAATTACACTCTAAACACTTGTTAATTGAGTATATAAAGAATATTACAATTTTTAGTGCGATGACTATTTTTATGATACTCATGAGTAATAATATGCAAATTGAATATTTTCTCATAAATATAGATTTAATAAATGTCTCAAGAGCGTGTATTAAAAGTCCAAAATCAAACGTTTTTAAGAAAAGGTGGAAGAAAAAGGATTTCGTTACTTGTAGTTCCAGATGTAATAAGCATGCTTTTCAAAAACCGAAAGAACAATTTTTGCACGTTGAAAATCACCTTTTTCGATTTTCGAAAAAAAGCATCGATACGCTTGTTTGACTTGTTATTTGCATTTAACCCCATGAATTTTTTAACAACGCATGGAAAGTACGTATTAATAGCAGGGAAAATACTACAAAAATCTCAACTTACGTTAATTGTAACATAAATACCCTAAATTTTTTAATAGTGTCACCAAAAATTATAAATATATACATTGTAACACAAACACCTACAACTTTTTTTTTTGTGTTGTGAAATAACATATATACCTTCTATTTTAATGTCGTCTATGGTATATTTGTCATATTGGTATAAGTTCAAGATTTCTTATAAAAATAAAAAAAAACTTGGGGTACTTGTGTCATAATAGGAAATTAAAAAAACTTATGTTTATAAACTTTGCATGAATCAAAGTCCACAATATATATGTATGTATGTATGTATGTATGTATGTATATCACCTTAAATCACATGTCACGGAGGTTGTCGGTGTTTTGAGTAATAAGATTCAAACTAAATAAAAAAGAAAAACATAAATCCAAAAAACCCTATTACTTTATGAGTATAATCAAAACATGCAAATTTACCATTTTTACAAACTTTAAATACATAATATTCCTCTTTTTCTAAGTCAGGGTGATGATATAAATAATTTTTGAATTTTGTTTTAATATCCTTAAATTTTTTATTTATTCAATGTAGTCCATGAACTTTACCCCAATGCACAATGTAGTCCCGAATAGCATATTTGATAATCATTTTGTTCTTGAAAATAATTTATACTTAGAAATAATTTTTTCTAATTCTATTCTCTAGACGAGTTTCTAAGTATTTAAAAGTATTTGGTAACTATGTAAAATTTATAATCTCGAAATAAAAAAATAACATAAATGTGTTTGATACGATCTTGATTTTCTTTTTTTTTTGTTACATAGAATTTCTTAAATTTTTAATATTATTTAGATTTTTCTATTTTTTCATTTCTTTTTTTTTCCTTCTCTCATTCTCTAGCTAGTGACTTTGTTGGCCTTAGGGGAGCCTTGCCGACCCTAGGCAAGGTCAAGTCTCATGTAGTCACCACAAGACTCGACCTCGCATTGCCACGGCCTTATCTTTGACCGATCATCAACTATCATCAAGTCTGATGGCCAGCTAGAGGAGGAAGAAGAAAAAAGGAAAAGAGAATAAAAATGGGTTGATTTTAGAATTGTCCCCCATAACGAATCTATCCTCGAAGTATAAAAATTAGTTGATATTACTAAATATATTTCTATTTTTTTTGTAGAGAAAAAAATAACAAAAAATCAATCAGTTACCAAGCATTCCCTAAACTTTTAAACTCCTGAACTTAATTAGTCTTTGAATTATACAAAAAATGTTTAATGTCGTCATTTCATTAATTTAAATTTGAAAAAGGAATATTGAATATTTCCAAACAGTTTAAGGACTAATTTTTATATATACCAAAATTCTAATGATCATATTACATATCGAACTAAAATTTATTTATCAAACTAAATAAATTAAAAATTTAAGATTGATTAAATTGTCCATAGTCAAAGTTTGCGTGACTATTAGGTTCAGTGAACCCGCGAGGGACCGTACCATCTCTCCCCTAATTCAATAGTCATATCTTTCTCTCACGCACACTCGCGCAGACAGAGAAAGAGAAAGAGAGAGAGAGATTCTTGCATTTTCCAGCGAAGGAGAAGCGCACACCTCGTGAGCAGAGAGCACAGTGATCACTTTCCTCTCCCTTCCCTCCTCCCTCCTCCTCCGCCCGCCTATAAATCCACTGCGTCGCGCACGACAGCGACCCCTCCCCGTTCCCTTAGTCCCAGCCCCACACCCGGAAACGCCCCCACCCCTCCCTCTTCTCTACTTCCCGGTGCGCGCGCGCGCGCGCGCGGGTGGGGGGTCAAGCTGGAGATGACGTCGGACGGCGCGACGTCGTCGGCGACGTCCAGGAGGAAGCCGTCGTGGCGGGAGAGGGAGAACAACCGGCGGAGGGAGCGGCGGCGGCGGGCCGTCGCCGCCAAGGTATACTCCGGCCTCCGGGCGCAGGGGAACTACAACCTCCCCAAGCACTGCGACAACAACGAGGTGCTGAAGGCCCTGTGCGCCGAGGCCGGGTGGGTCGTGGAAGAAGACGGCACCACCTATCGCAAGGTAACCGGAATTAGGAACCCAGGGGAAAAAAGAAGGATTGCCCGTTTTCTTTCTTCTTTCTTTGAAGCGTCGTGTGCGTGTTCGGTGCTGGTGATTAGATCTGTGCGCGATTCTGTGTGCGAACGAGCTGTTTTTTGTGGGACGGGAGCTGATGAGCTGCGCTAGTTTGAGTTTTCACCGGATCTTTCCCTGAGGGTTTCGCTCTGCTTGTTTTGCGGAGGAGTTTTCTTTTGGTTTTTCTGGGTCGTGAAGTGGGAAGAAGCGTGCTTTCCGGATTTCGATCTTCAGTTCCTTTCCAAGAGATTGATGGGTTTTGACCCATGATTTCTTTCCGATTGATGCGTCGAGTGAATTGACGATATGGGCACGCTGGTTTCGATCTGACTTTCCGGCAAATTTTTCCGCGAGGGGCAACGGGCGAGAAAATCAGTAGTAATAAATTGGAATTTCCAGAAGAAGAAATTTTTTGAGGTTCAACTTGGTCAAGTGAGTCCTACTTCGATGTGTCATTTTTTGAGGTTCAACGGATCTCATTTATGAACCTTTGCTCGGTAGCATTGGAACTTAGGAGACCTTGTTCATCTGCTTTGATGTTTAGGTGGAGGAAACAATCTTGGCACTTAGAACCTTTAATTTGCATCTCCGTTACTCTTTATTGCTTCCACTGTTGATTGTTGTGGCATTTTGGAGATATTGATTCTGTTATTACGCCATAATTGTCCTTACTGAGTTACAATCCGCGCTTTGGTTTGCGATGTTCTCTCCAGGGATGCAGGCCGCCCCGAATCGACATACCGGGAAGCTCATACCGAGCCACACCATACTCTTCGCAGAACCCTAGCCCGCTTTCTTCGTCCTTCCCAAGCCCGATCCCGTCCTATCAAGTCAGCCCCTCATCTTCGTCCTTTCCCAGCCCTACCCGAATCGAAAATAATGCTGCTTCCAACCTCCTTCCCTATCTCCGTAATGCGATTCCTTCATCCCTCCCTCCCCTCCGCATCTCCAACAGTGCCCCTGTCACCCCTCCGCTCTCATCTCCAACGTCCAGAAATCCAAAGCCTGTCCCTAACTGGGAGGCCATAGCCAAGCAGTCAATGGCCGCTTTCAATTACCCTATGTTCGCTGCCTCCGCCCCTGCAAGCCCAACCCGCAACCGCCGTTTACCTCCAGCTACCATACCGGAGTGCGATGAATCTGATACTTCGACTGTGGATTCTGGCCAATGGATCAACTTCCAGAGATTTGCGCCCCCTCAAATTCCAACTTCTCCAACCTACAATCTCATGAAACCCACTATGCCGCAGAAGTCCCTCGAAGATGCTGGTAAAGAGCAGGAAAGAGGGTCCGATTTTGAATTCATGAGAGGACAGGTGAAGCCGTGGGAAGGGGAGAGGATTCATGAGGTGGGAATGGACGATCTTGAGCTCACTCTTGGGAGCGTGAAGAATAGAAGTTGAAGCTCGATGGCCAACCATATATGTGGGAAGACTAGTGATGGAAGTGTAAGATCAAGGCTCTGCAAAACGCAATAGATTCTTACGCTAGCTTGTAATTCATTCAGCTCCATGTCATGGTACTTGTCAGTTTGTAAACATGCCCAAATATGTGGTTCTGGTTGCCCAAATTTTCATTTTTATCTGAAATTTGTTCATTTTCATTCTTTTCATACTCATCATGGATGTCTTGTTTAAAGTTTTCCAGATGCATACAGTGCATATTGTAGTTGACAATGAAAGGTGTCATCTGTGATCTGTGTTTTGGTCCAGCTAAACCAGATGCAAATGGATCTGAGATAAGCCCTTTTCCCCCCTAATTGCTGACGTAGTTTCGATGGTTCGGTCTCAAAGACCATGAATTGTCATGTAAATTTTCCCATTTCTTGCGGAGACACATTCCAGTGACTAATTCACGAAAAACCCTCAGGTCGTTGGATTAAACTGTTATTCAATCATCAGCTGAGAAGAAGCTCTCGTCCGGAATTTTCACAACAGTCCTTTCTACACTATTCCTAGCGGTCTTGGCGTGTGCTGCTTTGCCTTCCTCTCCTAGTTAGGTACATTGCCGAAACACTCGAAACGGCCTTGTGATCAATGGACTGGCCTTGTGCCACTGTCGAGTATCACCATATTCACTGGCTAAGAGCGCCAAGTACTTCATAGAGTCGGAAGGCATAGAAGTGCTAAAAATAGATGGCAAAGTGGATAAATTTCTCACAACCTTACATCAACAGGGCATTCCTCAGAACGAAATGTCAACAACTTCTTAATACACCAAATATTATACAAGCGGACAGAGAAGAATAACTATACTAAAACATCATTAAGTTGCACACGCTAGACCCTCTCGCGACCCTATCGAATTCCCATATCTAGAAGGTAATGTAATTCTGAGTTTTTGTCATCAGTTAGGACGTAAGTTTTTGCTCTAGAAGAGTTTGGCTTTAAGACGGGCGTGGGCTCCTCGAGTCTTCGTTTTTCACTTCTGTCTCCTCTGTCTTGGGTTTAAAATCCCTCTTGGTATCTGCAATGCATTCTCTGTATCTGAAGCATGACAATAGATGATCATTAACCATTCCCGAGACCTGCATGAACGAGTAGATGACAGTCGGCCCGACGGAGCAGAAGCCTCTCTGCATCATGTTCTTGCTAATGACCTCTGCTTTCGGCGTCTTTATGGGTACCTGACGAGCATAACGGAATCCATTTCTTATGGGCTTGTGATTCACGAAACTCCAGATGTAGTTGCTGAAGGAGCCGAACTCCTCCTGAATCTGCAGATTAAGCGACAGCTTTCATTCAATGATCTTCTCTGTGGCACTGTACTTGTTATCTTAGTCATCGGATTGGATTGGTGGTTTCCCTCAATGCAACACTCATTCAGTTACCCATTCGGGAGCTGTAAGCCTATATTTGAAGCCTCTTCGCTTTTAATTTAGTAGCATGTTTATCCAAATGATAATCAGAAAATAACGGCAATATTGATTGTTTATTCGAAAAATTGTGCCCACATCAGATATTACTCTATGAGATAGTATAAATGAAATTTCATGCGACTCGTAGGTGAGCATATTCCCCAATGTTCGAGTAATATGCTTAGAGAACGTAGTTACCTTGATGGCCTGTTTGGCGTTCTCTATAACAGCACGAAGCTTTGGTTCAGAAAGCAATGGTTTGCCATTTACTTTCACACAGAGCATCTTCTTCTCATCAAAATGAGCAACGCATGATGGATCGAAATTGGCAAAAAACTTCCTGCCAATGTTCCAAGGACAAAATCCTCAGATGCGAATGAAACTATATGAACTAATTCAAGAGGAGTAGAAATCTGACAAAGAGAGCAACCTGAATACTTCTCTCAGCTGTAGAATCATGGGCCAACTCAATTCTGCCAGTGCCTGTGAAAAGACTAGCAGCTCAAAGAGCTTCCTATCATCATGAACCGGAACGCCCCACTCTTCATCATGGAAGGAAGTATACAGAGGATCTGCAAAGGAAGCCAGAATCCTGAATTAACTTATATAGCCACCTCATTGGCACTGAAACAATGCGAAGGTGCAAATACAAAGTTATACGCGTTTCCACACCGATACAAAGATTATGTCGTATTAGAGCAGAAAACTCAGCTATTCCGCATGTTAAAGACCCTTTATCTGAAGAAGCAAATATCAAAAGGACAGATTTCTGGAATTAGTGTTTTTGGGTAAATCGTAATCCCCATTCTAGATTGGCTAATTAATTATTCTTTATAAGTGAAACAACTTAGTTCATTCTAAGAAGCTGTTTGTATGAACTTTTTCTTTTTCAATGCAAAAACTCGAAAGTTCAAGCAGAGTGACCAAAACACCTTCTCTCCAAGATAATCGCTGATGAACATATATTTCAATGGCTTATTGAGCACACGGTAAATAAAAACTCTCAAAGACAGCCACTTCCATGAGCAGAATTGAGCTTATAGTAAAATAACATATGACAAATAAAATGCTAATGAAGCTCCTCACCCGAATTCGCTGTGATCCAGTCGCATCGTTTCAACGGACCAGAAACACCACCATCCTCAGCACCAGGGGACACTGGCCTCGCCGCCGTCGCTCCTACTACGCTCTTCACCGTCCTCCTGCACTTTGCCATCTTCTTCACAGAGGAAGCGCTGCTTGAGTTCGAGTTCGAGTCCGAGGAGGCCGTGCTGTCCACCGAGGCGCTGCTCCTCACAGCCGAAGCCGGCACCTCCGCAGCAGCTGGCTTCCTCGGCTTCTGCGGCTTGCTCTGGCGCTTCGGGTCTTCTTTGCCTACGGCGACTCTGTTTCCGCCAGGGCCGAGGATGGCTCGCGGCTCGGCCACAGGCTTAGCCGTGGGCTGGGGCTTAGCGGGAACAGGCATTGCCACGGATGACGACGCGGCGGAAACTTCCCAGAACGCGACCTCCTCCGAGCTCTGGCTCGAGCACTTTGCGGTCGCCGAGCTCGAAAATTTCGAATTCGCGGGAGGCGGGGTGCTGGTCAGTGTGGTGTAGCACAGTAATTGAGGAATTTGAAGAGGGTTCAGGTCGAAACGGGCGAGACAGAGAGAAAGAGAGAGGGAGAGACAGAGGAGGCAGGGGAAGAAAGCGTGAGAGAGACAGAGCGAGAGATGATGAAGAAGATGGAGCAGCTGCTGGACCCGCAAAAAAACGACTAGGGAACGAACGGGGCTTCCTACTGGCGATTTTAAAACGCGGAAACTCGTTTGGAGCAGCTGCTGCACCGGGAGCAGCCGGTTGCCGTTGCTCGCGTGCCGGTCACCTCCCGTCCCCGGGCCTTCGGAAATGCACGAGAAATGTTGTTTCGCAATTCCGATTTTGCCGCCCTTCGTTCGACAAAATTGCAACTCTACCCTTATTGTCTTTTGATTTTAATTTTGGAAACATTTCCCAAGAAATCATGAACGTTTTGGGTAACTATTATCCACAACACCATTGATCAAAAATCCTTTTCCATAAAATTCCAGAAGAACGCTTTTATTTTATATATCATTAAAGAAACCATCATCAGATGTTTGTGTGTAAATAGTCGGTTCTTTTGGAAGAGTAAGTGCATTCATTAATATTATACATTATGCACATCATAATTGAAAGGAAATTTCAACATGCATACTTTGAGAAAAGTGATTTTTGAAATAGGTTGGTGCAAAGTGTAGATCCAATAATGACCCAATCATCCTAACTAATCTACTGCTATGATTGGGTTGATAATTGAAGTTCTCTCCTCGGTCGAGGTGAAACTTGAGATCGCATGATTGTTCTCCTTTCTTAGGTTTAAGTTAGAATGCCTGGTTTTTATCTCTTTCTAATTAAATAAAACATGTTATTTGAAAAACATTTAACATCCAAAATACAAGTGGATGAAACATTCGATTAGATGAACACGAATTACGTTTCTAATCGCATATTTGTGAGAAAATATTCCTGTGTTTCTGTCCTTGAATCGCATTTTTTCCATCAACAGTGAACTTTTGATTTATCTAATCGAGTTTCTAATTGAGACTCATTGAACGCTGATTCCGATCAATTTGAGCTAACGTGGCTATTAAACCGTGCGGTAGAATGGCATGGAGAAAGAATGCGCCTCCGTGAAAAGACATTGTGGAAAAATGACAGGAAACCTTGGCCTATGTGGACAAGCCACATGGAGAATTTTGCATCCGTCAACAAAACAGCACGGCAAGAAAATATGTCATATTTCGACATGGTCATGATCTGACAGCCACGTCAACTCTTATTGGCCGAAATTGGTGCCCAGCGGACTTAAATAATCTATCCATGCAAGTTTAAGAGATTCTAGCTTTGAAGTGTACTCCTTGCTTGACTTCAAATGAAGTATCGCATCATACTATGAATTGAATTTTGACTTATCTTAATATATCTTCAAAGCACTAAAATATCGAACCACGCTCTAATTTGATACGAATCTTCAGCTAAGTTAGTGTGGTGCCTACAACCACATTTTTTATATTTAAGATGAGAAGTAGAGATTGGTATCTACATATTTCCTTTACCCTTTACCCTCCTAGTCATAACTAATATCCAATTTTAAGTTTACTGATTGATGCACATTATCAGAGCATTTAAAACACATGACATCACGCTTTGATCTAACAATCTTAAAATTCTTAGGCGAACCAAGTGGGAGACGTTACCAATTCTAGGTCAAGTTGGTCTTTTGGCTGCCATCGTCGCTTTGAGGCGCAACATACTAAACAAGGGTCAAGCAGCAGCTAGTATTGGGTTGGGTCCCCAATGAGACAGTAAAGGGAGGGCAGAATAGGAACTTGGTCCCCATGGGAACCGGGACCGGGAGGTGGCGGTCAAAGGAGGGAAAGGCGTGGGAGGGGGAACGTCTCTTAGGCCAAGGGTCGCACTCCAGTCGGGTCGTTTTGGATCGTTGGCTTTGTGTGGAAGTTGCTCTTCCTTTACCGTTAACAAAAAGAATCCAAAGAGGGGAAGGGCGGGCAACAAACAACGACAAAAGCACACTCAAAACCTCATTCCACCAGCCGAAGGCAAAGAGAAAAGGAGGAAACGGAAAAAAGGTCGGAAGATGGTGGTGGGTAGCCAACGGCTACATAAGAGACAAGGACCTGGCCCATCTGGACAAGCCTTGCTTTTTCCATGGGCTCTCCCTCCCCCCTCATGTGGGCTTTCTTTGTTGGCCCATTAGTTGTGTCCGAGGTTTGCTGGTGGTGTTAATTTTGGGACGGTGGAACCGACCTAACTTGTTTGCCCAGCCTACCCGTGACGGAAAGCTTATTTAACAAGCTAGCTCAGAATTACCTCATTCAAGGCTTTTATGGACTCGCATGTAATTTATGATTTCATCGTGATAATTAGTAGATGTGCCGTCAGAATAGATGATATTTCGAATGTAATGTATGGTTTTGATATTTGATATGCACCGGGATAGTGTTGTCTTTCGTGATAACACAAGTCCGAGTTAAGAGACATCCATTGCTTTAAGTAGTTGTGGTTTCAAACCAAGCATTTTTGGGAAAATTTCAACTAAGGGCTTCAAGTGCTATCATTTTATCAATTAATGACCTGAAGTGATCAAATCATTTCAAATAAGGACTTTTGGCCGGCCGGCGACTGTTATGGCCCATCAAAGAAGGCTATTTTAGTTAAAAAAAAAATTATAAATATATTTTGTTAATGATTTTGTATTTTTATTTCATTTTCTTTTTTTCCTTTCTTTTTCTCTTTCCTCCCCTAACCATCACCGACATCGATGAGGGTGAGTGAGGATTGCCCTAGCCTAATATGGTGTTTGGCGAGGGTTGATGTGTCACTTGGGCTAGGCGGGCTAGGGCAACCCTCACCCTCACCTAGCCTCGCTAGCCCAGGCCAAGGTGAGGGTTGCCCTCATTGGCATTAGGCGAAACCTTGCCTGGGCTGGGTGGGCGAGGGCAACTCTTACGTGAGTTTGATAACCTCCACCTTGGCTAGAGGAAAGGGGGAAATGGAAGGGAAAAAAAATATAAAAGTAAAAGATGAATATGACATTCAATTGGCAAGGTTATGCCCCCTTTTTAGACTAAATTTTCACTTTAGATTTATTTAAAAAATGATGGTACTTTAGGTCATTATTTGAGAAAATGATAATATTTCAGATTTTTATTTGAAAATTTTCTAACATCTTTTAGCAATGAGATTTATAATAAGAGTAATACTTAGAGGACAGTATAGTCACTTTCCATAGAGTGACCATTGCCCTTATAATAAGAGCAATGGTCACTTCAAATCTTATATAAAATTCGTTTCACTTCAAACTCTTATTTAAAAATAAACGAAGGCATTTTGCGCTTTTATTTAAAAAAAAAATGAGAACACTCCATACCCTTTTGAAATTTTTCTAACATCTTTTTGTGAAGAGATTTTATAATAAGAGCAATGCTTATAGGACAATATGGTCACTTTGCATTTTTTTGACCACGAGTCTTCAATTTGACTGTTGACAAAATCTATTATTAGACCATACAAATTCATTGCTTGACAATACATTTGATAACGTGTGGTCAGAAGAATATCGTCACTTTCCACAAAGTGATCGTATCGTCTCCTGAGCATTTTTCTCATAACAACCCCAAGAGGGATAGCTGACCTACTGCTTCTCTCTATTCTTTTGTCAATAAAAAGAGGTGATGGGGCTATAAGCAGACGAAAGTCACGATTCTTTTGCCAGTAACCTGAGTGTAGACAACCAGGACTGAAGACTTTTCTTTTTTCCCTCTCTGTTTTATTTCAATATTTTGGACATCTTTTTACTCCACGAGTCCCCAAGATTCATGCAAAACCCCATGTGCACATGCTCCCAACTAAAACTCTACTTGTAGAGCGATGGGAAAGGTTTAATGGGTACAGAATTTATACCATATAATAATAATAATAATAATAAAATATTAATATTTTGGTACTGATGATTTGAAGTTTACTTTGGCCTCAATTATTGCCTAAATAATCAAATCGAACTCGTGCCGCAATCATCACGTACAAGATCGAGCGATTTCAAATATAACGACTTGGATAACAAGAAACCTCGTACAACGACGAAACATTAAAGAATCCACACGATGCAACTTGACTTTATAAATCGCGGTCTTTTTATATTGCCATGTGATATGTGATGCTGACCTATACGCACACCTCGATATTGAAAAAAAAAATAATCTTTATATTATGATTAATACTATGAAAAACTTCAAATCGATATACATGTAATAAATTTATTCTTCATTAATTTCCGTTAAATTTTATTACTAAATTATTGAATTAAATATTACATAACAATTAATGGGTGTATTAGTTTAGGATTTTACACTCTGTTCGTAATATGTGTACTAATTTATGATTTTTCGTAGTATTAAATTATTAATCCAATATCCTCCAAGTCCAATTCAAGGTGATGATGCAAGTCCGAAATCCAAATCTTCGGCGTCGGCGATGAATTTAAGGGTTTAATGGGCATTGAATATATACAATATAATAAAACAATATATTAATATTTTGTGTAATGACAATTCGAAGTTTCCTTTGGCCTCAATTGTTACTCAAATAATCAAAGTGACCGAAAGCGAAACTCGATCCAGCGATTTCAAATATAATAACATAGACAACGGGAAACCCAGTACAACACCGAAACATTAAAGATTCCAAACGATCTAACTTGACTTTATAAATCACGGTCTTTTTATATGGCCATGTGATATGTGATGCTGACCCACATGCACACGTCAATATTGGAATTTTTTTATTAGAGTTAATATCACAAAAAAAAATTCTAAATTGATATATCTGTGATAAATTTATCATCCATTAATTTTTGTTAAATTTTACCATCAAATTATTGAATTGAATAATACATGACAATTGATTCAACTTGACAATTGATAGATATATCAATTTATGATTTTTTTCTTCATCTATCACATATGCTAATTTATGAATTCTCGTCGTATTAATCTAATTAAATCCAATTCAAGGTGGCGATGCAAGTCCAAAATCCAAATCCCCGGCGTCAAGAAGATGAATTTGAGGTCCAGACTCCTTCAGCAATTCCACTCGGCGTGCCCTCTACCTGCTTCTTCCTGTTTCCGTCCTCGCTTTCGCGTCAAAACCAGTCTATAAAATTGACACGCTAGCAACTACTCCACATGCTAAAACTGAAACTTACTCGTCTTAACAATCATGGCGAAACTCCAGGTCCGAACTTTGGTCTAGGCTCGTTGGTTTTTTTGTCGCGTTCGTGCATCATCAACTGCGTAATCGCGCAAGACCACCCCGTCCCGTCCCGTAAAAAAAAAAAAAGGCGTGATCGCAGAGCACACGACATCAACTCCTTGCTGGCAGCTGCTTGGTTGCGCTCGGTCTACGCTAAGTGTAGAAAAAACATACATTTCGAGAAATTTGGGAACCAAGCAGTGGGGAAAAGTCAAGTGGGAAAAGTCTACACCGAAAGGGCTGCTAAGGTTTGAAACTTAGGTATAATAAGAAAAGTATTTCATTAATTTTTATAAATATTTTATCAATTTTGGTATAATGTGTAATGCAGTACTTAAAGACCAACGCCACAACAATGGCTTTCCATCTCCCGCTTCTCTCGTTCACCCTGAACTCACGCACCATGCCGGGAACTCCGCCTAACGTCGCCGATCAAGAGGTCAAGCCCCACGTGGCGGTCCTAGCGAACTCGGGACTTGGCCACGTCATCCCCCTCCTCGAGTTCTCGAAACGCCTTGTGGTCAGCCACGGCTTCCGCGTCACCTTCCTCGTCGTCACCACCGTCGACCCGAACCCAGCTCAAGACCAGCTGCTAAATGCGCCGGGCCTCCCGCGCGACCTGCGCGTGCTCGGCCTCCCGGCCGTCGACGCCGCCTCCGTCGTCCCGGAAGACTCCCGCCTCCTCACCCGCGTGTGCCTCATCGTCGAAGCGAGCCTCAAGAGCCTCAAAGCCACGCTCATCGAGCTGAGCTACCCGAGGGCGCTAGTCGTGGACCTTTTCTGCACTCAAGCCTTGGACGTGGCCCGTGAGCTAGGCATCCCCGCCTACTCGTTCTGCACGGTGTCGGCCAAGATGCTGGCGTTCTCGTTGTACCTGCCGACGCTCGACCGCGAGGTGACGGGTGAACTGGTGGACCTGCCGGGGCCGATCAGGGTTCCTGGGTGCCCGCCGATCCGACCGGATGACCTGCTGGACCAGGTGAAGGACCGAAAAAACGAGGAGTACCGGTGGTTCCTGTACCACGTCAGCCGGTTTCCGATGGCGGCCGGGATCTTCCTGAACACATGGGAGGGCCTTGAGTCGTGTTCGCTCCGGGTGCTGAGGGAGGACTCCTTTTATAGGCAGGTGCCGGCCCCGCAGATCCACGCGATCGGGCCTCTCGTGCATGAGGACGGCGATGCGGAGGGGCTGCGCTCAACAGACATCGAGTGCTTCGCGTGGCTGGACAGGCAACCGGAAGAGTCGGTCGTGTTGATATCGCTTGGGAGCGGCGGGACGCTGACGATGGAGCAGCAGGTGGAGATGGCCTGGGGTCTGGAGCTGAGCCAGCAGAGGTTCTTGTGGATCGTGCGGAAGCCTACGGATGCTTCCGCCTCGGGTAGGACCACGAAACTCCTTGGCGAGAGCGTGCGTATGCTCTTGTTTTGGCTTACTCGACGGAAAATACTGATGCGATAAAATGAAAACAGAAGCGATTTTGTTGATGACTACCTGCGATACATGTCCATCTTGATTTCACCATGAAAGAAACCTGGAATACGTGCCCGCGCGTGCGTGTGGAGTGCAAACAATTATACGAGTGTCTTAGAAGCGTGCAATAGAGACTTTACAGTAGAATTTTCGAACTCTCTCCATATGTTTCTGGTATTATCCAATGGACTGATACGCTAGCATTTTCGTCTCAGCTGCGTTTTTCAATGTGGGGAGGGACGAGGAAGACGATCCGACCAAGTATCTACCGCAAGGTTTCCAGGAGAAGACTCGAGAGGTAGGCATGGTGGTGTCCTCTTGGGCTGCCCAGGTGGCCATACTGAGCCACCCCTCCATCGGAGCATTCCTATCGCACTGCGGCTGGAACTCATCCGTCGAGAGCTTGGCCAAAGGCGTGCCGATGATAGCTTGGCCGCTCTATGCGGAGCAGAGGACGAACGCAGCGATGCTGGCAGAAGACATCGGGGTGGCCATTTGGCCGTCGGTCGAGGAGGGGAGGAAGGTGGTGGGGAGGAAGGAGATCGAGAGGGTGGTGAGGGCCGTGGTGAGCGGTGAAGAAGGGAAGAGAATGAGACGTAGGGCTCGAGAGATTAGAGATAGCTCGATCGAGAGCTTGAACCAGGGGAGCGGGTCGTCTCATGCATCGCTCGCTGTCGTGTGTGAAGATTGGAAGACGAAGTCCAGGGGATGCGAGGAAGAGCTCTGTGCGGATCCTGCTTCGTAGGTCGCGATTGTGTTCTTTCATGAGGATATACAGCCAGAAAATGGAGCTCACAACTTTGGATGTCAAGCCTTCAGCAATAAATTCGTTCGTTCGTGTGTTTGTGCTCTTAAATAATGAAAAAGCTTATTTTCTCTTTTTCTCTTTAAATTTCTGTTCAACATGAGAGATTGCAGAATAGTAAGGTAGCACCTTATCTTGATAGTATGCTTTACATTCGTCTTCCTGAGGATCTTGTACATCAAAAAGTTAGACCAGAAATCTTTATATTTGGAATAAGGATTTAGCTTGATGCAAGGAGTTGGTCCTTACAAGGTAATGCTGTTGGTATTTGCGGAAGCGTGTATTTAATGTGTGTGCAAGTGTGTGTTTTATGTGTGAATTATCAAGAGAGAAAATGAACTAAGAACAAAGTGGGCAAGGACAAAGTAGAAGAGAGTGGAAGAGAAGTACAAGGAAAAAAATGAACTTTTATTTATTGTTTATTGTAGTACAAAGAGGAAGGGGAGGAGCTTATCTTTTTGCTCTGCAAGCTTTTTACGCTCCCCCTCCTTCCCTATTTATAGGGACACTCCACCGACTTAGCCCACCTTCTAGGAGTTTCTTTTACAATTTTTTTTTCTAGAAAAGTAGGCTTTTTTAAGGTAGATATCTCTGCCATTTGCAGAGATAATTCCATAGATTCTTCTAGGATTTTCTTGTATTTTCTAGCTCAAATCTTTCAAGAAATTTCTAGAAATTGGCTCAATAATTTAACAATCCTCCTTGATCCAATTTTGTGTTACTCCAAGCATTTCCCGCAATGTTTCGAACTTGGCTCGCGATAGTGCTTTGGTGAAGATGTCCGCTACTTGTTCCTCGGTTTTGCAATATTTCAGCTCGATCTCTTTGTTATTTTGCGCCTCTCGTATGAAGTGATATTTGATGTCGATATGTTTGGTTCTTCCATGGAATACTAGATTCCTTGATATAGCGATTGCGGACTTATTGTCGCAAAGTATTGGAGTTGATTCCATCTGTGCTTCTCCAATGTCTTCTAAAATTCTTCGAAGCCATATTGCTTGATTGGCGGTCATTGCAGCTGCGATGTATTCAGCTTCGGCAGTAGACTGTGCCACTGAGTCTTGTTTTTTGGATGCCCATGAGAATATTCCAGAACCCAGTATGAAGGCATAGCTAGTAGTACTTCTCCTATCATCAGCTGAATCAACCCAGTCGCTATCAGTGTAGCCAATGAGCTTGGCATTAGCACTTGGGCGATACCGAATGCCGTAATCTATAGTTCCTCGTAAATATCTAAGAATTCTCTTGGCAGCTCCGAAGTGAATTTGACTCGGATTTTGCATGAATCGTGATAGTAGACTTGTCGCATACATAATATCCGGTCATGTAGCAGTGAGTTATAGTAAACTGCTAATCAAACTTCTATAGAGGGAGGCATTGGCTTTTTCTGCTCCATCTTCCTTCAATAGTTTTTCATTTGTCATGAGCGGGGTTGAAACTGCTTTGCAATAGTTCATCTTGAATTTCTTTAAGAGATTCTCGGTATATTTTTTCTGCGAGATAAACACTCCTTTGTTTTGGTCAATCTCGATGCTAAGGAAGTAATGCATCAAGCCCAAGTCCATCATCTCAAAAGTCTTCATCATTTCATTTTTGAATTCTTGGATCATTGTCTCATTATTTCCTGTATATATGAGATCATCTACTATAGAGAGACAATGAGAGTGTCAGACTTACTTGGGTCTTGATGTAGAGTGTTGGCTCACTCATACTCCTCTTGAATCCTTGCTTGATGAAGTACTCATCAATTCTACTATACCACGCGCGTGGTGCTTGTTTTAATCCATATAAGGCTTTTTTGAGTTTGAGAACTATTTCTTCTTGGCCTTTGAGGATAAGGCCTTCTGGTTGAGCTACATAAATTTCTTCTTGAAGATATCCATTTATGAATGCCAACTTCACATCTAGTTGATAAATCTTCCATTCTTTTTGTGCGGCTAAGGCTATAAGTGCTCAAATAGTATCAAGGCGAGCGATGGGAGCAAAAGTTTCAGTATAGTCGATACCTAGTTGTTGCAAGTATCCTTTCGCCACAAGCCTTGCTTTATGCTTCTGGATTGATCCATCCGTGTTGAGTTTCGTCTTGTAGACCCACTTGACGCCAATGATCTCTTTGTCTTCGGGTCGATCGATAAGCTCCCAAGTTTCATTTTTTTCGATCATCTTGATCTCTTCCTCCATGGCTTTTATCCAGACTTCTTCTTTGGATGCTTGTTCATAGTTTTTTGGTTCCAAAATAGCAAAGTTGCATGTGTCGTAAATTCTTCTAAGGGCTTTTTTACCCTTAGTACTGGAGACTCTGGAGTAGATTCTTCTTGCATTACTCTTGGAGAGCTTGGTGGAGTTATATCGTGAGTGGTGGAATCCCGCACTTTTCCTTCTTCTTGTGACGTTGACTCCTCTTGAGCAGGTGGTATGTCTGGCAAGGTGATATACTTCTTCTCGATCTTCTCGTCTTCCCAATTCCAAGCAACATTCTTGTCGAACTCGACGTCTCGACTAATCATAAGCTTCTTGGTTCTTAGGTTGTAAACCCGATAGCCTTTTGATTGGTCACTGTAGCCAAGGAATATTCCTTTTTCTGTCTTTTCATCTAGTTTACTCATTTTCTGAGCAAGGATGTGGACGTAGCAAATGCATCCAAACACTTTGAGATGCTTTGCTGAAGGCTTCCATCCACTCCATGCTTCGACTGGTGTTTTATTTTGAACAACTTTCGTTGGACACCTATTTAACAGGTATACAGCAGTATAAACTGCTTTTGCCCAGAAAGTGTTGGGAAGGCTTTTCTCCTTTAGCATGGACCTTGCCATCTCCATGACGGTTCTATTTTTTCTTTCAGCTACTCCATTTTGTTCTGGGGCGTAGCCAACAGTTAGTTGATGATGGACTCCTTCATCTTCACAAAATTTATTAAACTCCTTTGAATTGTATTCTGTGCCTCTGTCACTCCTTAGGACTTTGATTTTTTGGCCACTTTGATTCTCGACGTGGTTCTTGAATTTTCTGAAGATAGAAAAAACCTCAGATCTTTCTTGAAGAAAGTATACCCACGTCATTCTTGTGTAATCATCAATGAATAGGATGAAATATTTATTTTGACTGGGTGTAGGTGTCCTCATCGGACCGCACACGTCCGTGTGGACAAGTTCCAATGGCTCCTTAGCTTTCCATGCAACTCCAGATGGGAAGGACTGTCTGTGTTGTTTTCCAAGAAGACAGCATTCACAAACATCTGAAATTTCTGTAACGGCTGGAAAATCTCTCATCATATTTTTCTGATGGAGAATTTTTAGCCCAACAAAATTGAAGTGGCCAAATCTTCGATGCCATAGCCATGAATCATCAAGTTGAGCTTTCATGGCTATATCTTTGACCAATTTCCAGTGAATAGGAAAATTGTTATTTTTCATCTTAATAGAGGCAATGATATTTTTATATTTATCATAGATAATGCAGGCATCTCTATTAAAATATAGAGAATACCCACTTTGTATCATTTGGCCCACACTTAATAGATTTTGTGCAAGACGAGGGACTAGATATACATTATGTATATATTTTGGGCCTTTATTCGTTTCCACGGCGATGGTGCCTTTTCCTTTGACATCTACTAATGCACCATTGCCCAACTTTACTTGGGATTTCACCGACTTATCAATATCAATGAATATAGTTTCGTCTCCCATCATGTGATTTCTACATCCACTATCAATGTACCATGTTTCATTTTTATTGTCATTTGCCGCTTGGCCTGCGTAGAATGTATTCTCTTCACTTTCCTTTTTTTCTACATAGTTTGCTCGATTATTTGTTTTCGAGCGACAATCTTTTTCTACGTGGCCATATCTTTTACAAAAGCGGCATTGTTTTTTATTTTTAAACCAACAATCCTTCTCCAAATGATTTGTTTTCTTGCAAATACCACAAGGTGGATAATTTTCCTTTTTTATAATTTCTCCTCTTTTGTTTTTCCATGAGCTCCTTCCACCATTTTTAGTTTGATGAGACCGTATATTTACTTTAGACTGAAAGGCACTTTCAACTGAATCTTCATCTTGTGCCATTAGTCTTTTCTCATGTGCTTCTAGAGAGCCAATTAATTCACTCAAGTCTTTAGTTCCTTCTATAGTTGTAACTATGGAGTTGTATTTTTTGGTAAGTGACACCAATATTTTCTCAACAACCCTTTGATTAGTTATCCCATCTCCATAGGCTCTCATTTGATTAACGAGTTCCTTTAATTTTCCACAATATTCTTGTACAGTCTCATAATTTTTCATTTTAGAATTCTCAAAATCTCTTCTCAGAGTTTGAAGGTGAATAGTGCATACCTTTTCCAATCCTTGAAATTCCTCTCGTAATATATTCCGAGCCCCTTTTTGCAGTCCTTGCTCCAATTATTCTCGGAAATATGGTTTCCGAGAGTGCTTGCTGGATAAAGTATAGCGCCCTTGCATCCTTTTGTAGTTGATCCTTCGAAACACTTGCACCTTTTGGCGGAGTCTCGCAACCTTTTTCCACGATGTCCCATAAGTCTTTGGCCATCAAGAATGTAGTCATTTTTATACTCCAAAAGTCATAGTTGTTCCCATCAAAAATGGGGATGGGAAATGAGGATGATATAGAGTTGGCCATGGTTTAGTTAGTGGGTATTTGGAAGGGTAGTTTTAGGAATGGGTAGGTAGGACAAACGCCCAATACCAACCAAAGACATGGCTCTGATACCACTGTTGGTATTTGTGGAAGCGTGTATTTAATGTGTGTGCAAGTGTGTGTTTTATGTGTGAATTATCAAGAGAGAAAATGAATTAAGAAGCAAGGACAAAGTAAAAGAGAGTGGAAGAGAAGTAAAAGGAAAAAGGAACTTTTATTTATTGTTTATTGTAGTACAAAGAGGAAGGGGAGGAGCTTACCTTTTTGCTCAACAAGTTTTTTACGCTCCCCCCTCCTTCCCTATTTATAGGGACACTCCACCGACTTAGCCCATCTTCTAGGAGTTTCTTTTACAATTTTTTTTTTCTAGAAAAGTAGGCTTTTTTAAGGAAAATATCTCTGCCATTTGTAGAGATAATTCCATAGATTCTTCTAGGATTTTATTGTATTTTCTAGCTCAAATCTTTCAAGAAGTTTCTAGAAATTGGCTCAATAATTTAACAAAGGCCTAAAAAAGGCACTGCAAGGGGAATACTTGCATTTGCTAAGCCCCTTTCCGTTAAGAAAAGGGAAAAACAAAAGTCGTCTCCACGCCTATTACTTTGCAATTGTTTTGCATCCTTTATTTTCTAAATATCCTCACTTTAAATAAAAAAGAAGAAGAAGAAGCTGAATTACGTCTTCTTGAAAATATTAGGCCCCGGATTGGCCACAAAGCCTTAACATTTCACTTACCTGCTGGGTAAGTGGCCTGCTGCAATAAGGAAATTGGATGACATGTGCGTGACATCCTGATTTTTCACTCGACAAAATAATGAGCTCTCCATTTGACTATGCCATTCACATCCTCACCACAACATCACCAAGTCGCCGTCGCTACCTCGTCGTCAATAAACTTTGCTGATCCAAACATCCCAACCTCAAAAATTTCCAAAGCATTGGTCTTTAAAGAAATAGCCTTAAAAAAAAAAATTACCAAGACTCTTGAATCGTGGAAGTACTTCACGTTTCAGCTGGTCAAGGGATAAGGATCCAGCTGACATGAATTGAGGTAGCTTATTTAACAAATTGATGCATGAGAAGAGACAATGGCGGTGGAAGGGGCAGCATTGATTGGAAAAAAAAAAGGGAAGAAAAGGGGGCACGCAGGGAGAGATAAAGAGGGAACCAATAGTTCCCTATCTACACGCCCTCTTCAGCTCCTCCAGCTTCTTTCCCCACTTCTATTTTAGCCGTGAATCAGAGAAGACAGCAAGCGCAACCAGCAAAGACCGTCTCTCTCTCCGTTGCGGCTACTTGCGTCACCATCGTTGACCTCGTCTTTGTTCCGCCAAGCCACCACCGCAAATCACGGGGACCGAGGCAAGTGGATATCCTCCGTTCTATCCTATATTGATCGTTTATCATGTGACGAGAATAGTTTTGTAGAAACCAAGAACGTTGTTGAGATTTTCGTTTAATTGAAGTTTTGACTACGTTGTTCGTTTAGTCGGAAGTTCCGATTACATTACTTAGCTATGTTGTCGAGTTCAAAATAGTCGAAGGTCGTAGAGGCATGGGTAGTCGAGATTTGGCACGTGTGAAGGCCGGAATGGCAGAAACTTTGAAGGAAATTCGTGACTAGGCTGAGGGCGGGTTCGGATCTAGCCCGACCAAGAAGTCTGCGAATTTTGTACCAACTTATGTGGTGCAAATTTCATGGGGTATTCTTCATGAGAGTTGTCCCTTATTGACTGTTCTACGACATAATTTAATTTCAGAATTTTTGGGTTTCATATGACAAAAAATATATATGAAAAACTTCAGGATTCAAAATCTATTTTTGGGTCGCTGGACCGACCTTTTTATGCTTTTATTTTCTACAGATTTCTTGGTCCAGAATTCTAAAATATGTTCTTCAAAAAAGTTGTAGAGCACACACACTAAATTTTCATAATTTTTTGGTCTAAATAGGTTAGTGAAATATTTATTTTTCTACTCAATTTCGTCCTGGAGATTTTGACTGTTTTGAGCCTAGATTGCAAAAATTATTTAGAACTATATGAACTAAAACGGATTTTGAGCTCTTCACAAAAGATATTCCTTTAGATCTTGTCCACCTCCTACTAGAGTTTCATAATTTTTGGAGATCCATTACCTAGACAATAGCCATCAACTCTAGAGGCGTGCGAGACACCTTATAAGGCTAGTTTAGGCTTGAAACGTGGGACCTTCCCCACGGTACACTTAATATTATATGGATGAGTTTGTATAAGGGATGAAAATGAATGATGATTCATTAGATGCATGCTTGAATCCCTGAATGGTAGTGGTGTTAACGTGCTTTTAATTGAATTATGAAATTGCCGCATCATGGTTTGAATGTGTGATTGAGAATGACGTCGGTCCTTGGGATGACGATGCTCGGGTTGTAGTAGGGATGCCTAGAGGGGTAACTGGGTTCCTCCAGATGCCTAGGGGGTGTAACGTGGCTCCCCCAAATGCCTCGTGATGCCGGATGGGTGCAAGATGCCCGAGGGGTAACGAGGTTCCTGGAAGATGATGGCAACATGAAATTATATTGATTGTGACTTTGGTATTCTTGAATTAAGGAAAGCTATTCCTTATATTGATCAATCGTGTATTTTGAAAGGTTAAGCTATTGTGTATGTATTTATAAAAATTCCTATTGAGACTTTCTTTGTCATACGGTGACCGATTTGTGTGGTATAGATTGATGGACTTTCTACTTGCTGGGTTGTGACTCACTCGTTGTTGACTTCATCTTTTCAAATTATTAGAATGTCGATTCCATCTACCTCCTCGATGATTCGCTATGGGGTGCTAGTGAACTTCACTTGGGAGGAGGGAACAAGGTTTTTTTTGGAGCTCGGAAGGTTTTGAAAACATCAGGGGCCACTGTTAGATGACACTTGTACATCTAGGTGGGGAGGCGTGATCGACCTAGAGTCTAGTATAGTCAATCTAGTGCTGACCTTTTATACTTCCACATGGCACCCCACTTGTCGTCTAATGTACATGTATGAATAAATAAGAAATGAAGTTATTTACAGAAAATCGCGTGTACCTTGGAATTTTCTATTGTCTCTTCCGCTTCTACATGCTTAAGAAAAATTAAAATAAAGAAGATATCGGTGATAGTAGTTCTACAGTAGCCGTGACGTGCTGGGGTTGTCACAGTGGCTATTTAGTTTCAAGTATGAAGTTTAGTTTTTACGCTCTACAAAGAGATAAAATAAAAGTCTGAGAGAGATAAGGGAATCCAAATAAGATAGACATTAAACAAAAACACAATCTATTCACTTATCGTCAACCGCGTATAGCCGTTGCTAGCCATCACCATGCAGTGATGATCTAAGGCGCATTTGAGAACATATTCTCAAAGTCCTTTGGGCCTCTAAAATCCTTTGTACAAATGCTTAGCTGTTTGATGAAGATACTTGGAAGCCCAGGGTAGTTGGGGGAGCTGAGATAGCCTTTAATATGACAAGTCCTTCTTGAAAGGGACAGTTTTCTACATTTTATTATTTGTTTACTCGATCAGTCATCATCACCAATGTTTATCCCCACGTTCTATTGTCCACCATCACTAGACAAACATCTGAGGATAAGATGGCTTTAATTAGGGTAGATGAGAGAGCTATTAAATGAGAATAGTTGGGGGAGGTGAGACCGCATTCAATGCATCAACTTCCTCATAGAATCCGAGGCACCGATATTAATATTGCTTTCTATCCCCTCAACATTTTAAAGGTGTTGGACAATGCAATCTTATACATTAGTAATGATATACCAAACCACATGACAATTCAATAATTCATAACAATATACCACATTGTTGTAAAATATTGAGTTACAAATATGTAATAGAGAGAACAAAGAAATTGAGAAGAGAAAGTAGGTAAACACCAAAGTTAGTAGAGAAAGTTAGAGGAGAATATTTTATTTCGGTATATCACTGTTATATCTATGACAAGAATTAAGCTTCTATTTATAAGAAATGATTAATACCCTGAAAAACCCTAAACTGGTACACTTGTGACAAATTTACCCCAAACTATTTTTTTGACCATAAAAAACCCCAAACTGGTACACTTGTGACAAATTTACCCCGACTGACCATTAAAAACCCTAAAGTGGTACATTTATGACAAATTTACCACAAACTAATTTATTCGACCACAAAAAACCCCAAATTGATAAATTTGTGACAATTATACCTTGCAGTAAATTGGATTAATACCACAAAAGAATCACAAAAATTGTAAACTGTGATAAACAGAGTGTAAAATCCCAAATCGGTATACCAATTAATTGTCACGTGTCATTTGACTTAATTAAAGTTTAACGAAAACTAACAGAGGGTAAATTTGTCACAAGTGTACCGGTTTTGGGTAAATTTGTCAAAAGTGTACCGGTTTAGGGTTTTTGGTGATAAAAAAAATAGTTTGGGGTAAATTTGTCACAGGTGTACCAGTTTGGGGTTTTTCAGGGTATTAACCCTATAAGAAAACAAGGATGTACTTATTATTAATATAATATATCGAATAATACATGTATTGGATATGGAGATGAACATTCATTATATAAGGAGATGTACTTATAATGTATGATACAAATGTATCATAATAAGTACATTAGATAAGATAAATATAATGAATATCCATTCATGTATTTCATAACACACAACACTTATTGCACCAGATTTATAAAAAATTCTTAGAGTTTTTGGCATTTCCTTTTTTTTTTCATCGTTAAAGTGAGAACTAGCGAGACACTACATGTGGTAAGACTTTACTCGAATTTATTAAATAAAATGGTGCGCAATGTGGCATGCGCCCATGTCATCAAATAAGTGTGGAATTAGATTTAGAACGAAGTTTGTCAAAAGGGGGAAGAGATAAATTGAGGAAAATACTTTAAAAAGCTCTAAACATTTTAGTCCTAAAATTTTTAATAATTTATTAATTTAGTCCCAAACTTTGCCAACTTAATCCAATCAAATTTAACTGAAAATGCTAATGTGACGTAGCGGTCTAGTCTGCATCAACTGTCCTACATGATACGGTCAGCCCTAACATAGATAATTTTTGCAATCTTTTAATTTTTGTGTTTTTTTTCCTTTTGCTCTTCTTTTTTTCCTCCTTTTTCCCTAATGGAGGTTGTCGCCCTTGAGCGAGGGATGCCTAAGCCTGGGCTAATGATGGCCGCCCTCACCTGGGCGGGCATGGGCAACCCTCGCCCTTGTAGTTTTCACAGCATAATCCAAAGCATTAGCAAATCAACTTGAAAAATAAAATGTATTTCCAAAAGCTTTCAAGGGCCTTTCTCTCAAGGCTACTGGAAGCCATTATTGGCATCCCAACATTTTTCAGATGTAGGGGCCCAAAATTAAAGAAATTTTTAATTCCAATTTTACCTTTTTAATTTTTCATATTCCTTTTTTACCCCTTAGTTATGCACTGTTCATAGTCCCTTCCTGCAAGTTTGGAATTCATAGAGGTGACTCAGGGGAGTTGAATAAATGCTTGCTTAGGGTCACCTAGATTGTGTGACTTTTCCATTCCATCGCCTAGGATAAGGTGACCTTGCAAACCTATCACTTGACTCACATGATGTTGGAGTCTAGATTTGACTTACTTGAAGTCGCGCAAACTCGATAACTCATCACTTGGGGTTATGTGACTCTAGTGTCATACTACCTAGGGTTGCTCAACCTCAGCAACCCATCACTTGGCTTGTGTGACACCACAGTCTACACTTGGTGCTTGCGTTGTGCGATGTCAAAGCCTAGATTTGGTTGGCTTGAGGCCACGCAATCTTGTCGTCACCTTTCCTCTAGGGTCATGTAATCTTGGCAGCCCATCCCTTGGGGTGCACGATATCAGATGCCCTCTCGTTTGGCTTGCCTGAGGCACGGGAGCTCGGTGACGGCTGTTCTTGAAGCTTCCAACTTTGCTTGAGTTGTTTGAGGAAGGTCACTGTTGCAATTTTCTTTATCTTTTAAACCAAGGTCCTCTATGCGAACCACTATTTACATTTTGTCAAAATTCTTTGCATTTATGCAAGTAGTGTTTAACAATACCTTATAGTTCTTTGCAATTATGCAAAGGTTTTGGGCTAATGCTCTCCCAAACGCATCCGAAGAAGTGGCCTTACCACCATGAAGTTCAATATCCATGTGTTATATAAAAACTTCAGTGATGTCTCTCTCTCTCTCTCTCTCTCTCTCTCTCTCTCTCTCTCTCTCTCTCTCTCTCTCTCTCTCTCTCTCTCTCTCTCTCATGTGGGCTTGCTTCGGTGGTCCATTATTCGTGTCCGAGGTTTGCTGGTTGTGTTTTCATGGGCCAGTTTCGATGTAAGGCTCGATTGGTCGAGCGAAAGGCCAAGTGATGAGGAAGCCCCCAGGGACTCTCTTCCATGATAGATGCGATCGGTTGGCGGAACGGGCCCAATATCTTGCCCGGCCTACCCATTCCAGAAAGTTTATTTTACAAGCTAGCCGGATCGGGCAAACACGGGCTCGACGGGGCCCACCCAAAAGTGCTCTTTGAGGCTTTTATTGGCCTCAAGGAGCGCGTGGGCCTTCCGACCCATGATCGGATTTAGTCGTGATAATTGGATGTATTATAAGGGTAGGTGACATGGTAAATACAAGTATGGTTTTGATGTTTGATATGTGCACGTGATAGAGTTGTCTTTCGCGATATCGCGAGTTTGAGTTAAGTCGTATGACATCCCATTAGTCAGCTCTTGGCAATAACCTCTGAGTGATCATAAATTTAAGCTTAGGAGGACAAATATGTAAGAACAAAGCTCTCTAGAAATTTGGAATTTTTAGACTTCTCTCTCTTATCTTTCAGTATCACGATTTCCTTTAATACTTCTCAATATCCAAGCAGATCGTTTGACAGAGACTTTGAGGATTATTCACACAATCAACTAGTTGGACTTGAATAATATGGAAGATTTGATTGCTTTAAGAATGTGAAAAATAAAGTCTCCTTTTATTCTGTTACCCATACAATAGATTGGGTTTCCATAAGTTGAATTCTTCGTATGGAAAGTTCGTCTCATCTCAAAATGATTTTTGCATGTATTATGAATCTCCAATAAGGAAAGATTATTATGATATTCATCCCTCTTGCACAATTAATAAATATAGCAAGAAATCTATGCCAATTTCCTAGCCATTACCCGAAGATTTGAGATCTTCTTAGAACACCTGCGATGATCCTCATACAATCATGCATTGTTCCTGATTATCAAGTTCAAGCTTGTGGAGAAATAGATCTCCAGTAAGACTCTAAATATGATGAATACGAGCTTATCAATTTGTTCCAATAATATCACTTGGAGAAACTCATCATCAGAAGCAATAGTGAAATAAGCAAAGTTTTGTTAATCTTCAAAATCAATTAAGGAAATTTCTTCAACATGAGAAAGCAAGGCTTTTTGCATCCAACGTTATGGAATGTGCGGACTTGCATCCAACCTACTTAACTAAGGGCTTCCCTTGGATCCTTGGTGTTCGGTTAAAAGGTAACCTCACCAAAAGAAGAAAGTTTGCGCTCCTAGGAGAGCCTCCGTGGCTTGTCCGTTTGATATATAGGAATGATTGGATTCACAGATGTGCTCCTTATTTTAACGTATGGGTGCCCACATGCTTTGCACCCCTAATTCCCTTGTATCTCTATCTTTCCTAAGAGGAGGTAATACACTCTGGATAAGAATTGAGACGAAGTCTTTTAAGAATTTGTTTAAGTCTAGTGTTCGAATGGAATATCTAGATTTCAGATTACGGAAAAGTTGTCTCTCGGCACCACTCGCACACTGCGTCCAATGCACGCGAGCCCCATTGCCTTAGTTCCCTACCCACCACCACGGGCGTCACAGGTTCAGAACCCCTCCGCCACCGAAGATACGCGCACTGCCGTCACAGGCGAGTTCAAACTCATGCCACTCCATTTGAAAAATAGGAGCCCCATACCACCAGGCCGCCGCTGCCGCCGCCGAAGCCTCAATTCCAAAATGTCCCTAGATGCAATGCAATCGGATCTCGCTCTCTTCCCCAGAAAAAAAAAAAAAAATCAATTTAGCTCGGTGTAGGTACCCCTTTGAACTTTTTTTTTTTTCTTTTCTGGCCTAAACGCCTTTAAAGTTCAAATCATACTTTCCCGAACCGCGCTCAACTTCAACCCATCGACTTTTTTATATTGATGAATCTACAGGGTACGAAATATTCGCCCCCCCTCCTTCTCCCGCAAATGCCATGTCAAGCATCCCAAGTATAAGAATGCCGGGCCGCACGTCCTGACGGATCATTCATAAGTGCGGCCTGCTGTGAAAAATCGACACAAATTCTCAGCCACCTATCAAAACCATGCTTGCTCCAATTTGCGACGTTATTTCTTTAGTCTCCGTTTATTTTACAAAAAATGAGTGATTTAAAAAATATTTTCCTAAAAATGAACCTTATATCGTTTATAAAAATGAATGAATGAAATTTTTTTTGTTGTCCATGTATTATTTAAACATAAATTATTGCTGACAATTGCGACATTTTTCATCAATTAATTATTTCAAGTAACACAAGCGATTATTTTTTGAAAAATATTTCTTAAGTTATTCATTTTTTGCGAAATAAATAGAACTTTAGAAATCACATTTCCTTCCCCTCTTTTAGTAGGAAGGGCGTAGATAGACAAGAGTTCGCTCGAAACCACCTAATGATCTGCCTAGCATCTGTGCAACTTCGTCTTTTTCATTGTTGTTCTTCTTTATTGAGTTATCTCAACTTCGAAAGATGATATGATTTGAATGCATGCCAATTTGATTTTGGAATTTAGCATAATTTTATCCGCCCTTAAACACCATTCAAAGTCGGATACTGAATCGGCCCCTCAAAACCAGAATAATGTCAGATAAAATTAGTGGACTCTAAGGAAGAAGGGGGAATTTGGTTCTCTCCCACTTACAGACGACTTTGAGAATCACCGCACGAAAAAAATAAGGAAAAAAAAAGTGCCGTTGCCCGATTTGGCTAATGGTTTTCCTGGACCTTCAGATTATTCGGGCCCAGTTAAAAGGAGCCGAAAAAGAGTACAGGGGAGTTCTAGAAGAAGGGCCGATGTTGTCACAAAGTCTGATCCAAAAGCTGAAGTTGTTGAAGTGTCGGGCGGTTACTTGAGCTTTTGGTGGGAAAAATTATTTGATCAGTTCTAAATTTACTATACAATGCCAATTTAGCTTTAAATTTTTAAATTTTGTTAATTTAATCATAAACCTTTACGATAAATATCAAAGTAGTCATTATGGCCCATTTTCATCGAAAACTGCCGACAAGGTAGTGTGACCTGTAGAACAGTTGGCGATGATTGGACCGCCACATCAGTGGTTTTTGGTGAAAAATGACTTGAACTACTATATTGAAGTTTCACGTAAAGGTTAAAACTAAGTTGACAAAATTTAAAAATTTCAGACAGAACTGGTATTTTATAATTAATTTAGGATTTGATCGGATAATTTTCCCGTATTTCGTGTAAGCTTTTCCATAATAATTAGACTAGGAAAACGGGACGCCATAGATTTTATAGGCACTAAGTGGACTGTTGAAGTCGTTCTTTCGCGTATGGATGTATGTATGGCAACAGACAGGACAAGTGCGCTTTCTTGTATTTTCTTGTAAGGTCGTTTTTATTTTAGAGCGGCCAACCAATTTGTTTTAACGTGCGTTCGATCGTCATCTTTGGTCGCTCTCGACTATGCAAGAATTTCTGTACAATAATTGTCCGGCGCAACCTTTTCAGTATAACGTAAGGAAATTCAGAATCATACCGATCTATAAAAAAGACATGCACGCTCGCAAAAACTAACGCCACGACAGGACAAGCGCCTTCCGTCTCCCGCTTCCCCCGTTCACCTCCAAACCCCTCACGCCATGCCGGACAATGCGTCGGCCGTCGCCGATCGAGACAACAAGCCCCACGTGGCGGTCCTAGCGAACTCGGGCCTCGGGCATGTCGTCCCCCTCCTCGAGTTCTCGAAACGCCTTGCGGTCGGCCACGGCTTCCGCGTCACCTTCCTCGTCGTCAGCACCGTCGACCCGACCCCAGCTCAAGACCAGCTACTAAAGGCGCCGGGCCTCCCGCATGACCTGCACGTGCTCGGCCTCCCGGCCGTCGACACCGCCTCCGTCGTCCCGGAAGACTCCCGGCTCCTCACCGGCGTATGCCTCATCGTCGAAGCGAGCCTCGAGAGCCTCAAATCCACGCTCATCGAGCTCAGCTACCCGAGGGCGCTAGTCGTGGACCTTTTCTGCACTCAAGCCTTGGACGTAGCCGGCGAGCTAGGCATCCCCGCCTACTCGTTCTGCACGATGTCGGCCAAGATGCTCGCGTTCTCGTTGTACCTGCCGACGCTCGACCGAGAGGTGACGGGTGAACTAGTGCACCTGCCGGGGCCGATCCGGGTCCCTGGGTGCCCGCTCATCCGACCGGAGGACCTGCTGGACCAGGTGAAGGACCGAAAAAACGAGGAGTGCCGGTGGTTCCTGTACCACGTCAGCCGGTTCCCGATGGCGGCCGGGATCTTCCTGAACACGTGGGAGGGCCTCGAGTCGTGTCCGCTCCGGGTGCTGAGGGAGGACTCCTTTTATAGGCAGGTGCCGGCCCCACGGATCCACGCGATCGGGCCTCTCGTGCATGAGGACGGCGATGCGGAGGGGCAGCACTCGACAGACGTCGAGTGCTTCACGTGGCTGGACAGGCAACCGGAAGAGACGGTCGTGTTGGTATCGCTTGGGAGCGGCGGGACGCTGACGATGGAGCAGCAGGTGGAGATGGCCTGGGGTCTGGAGCTGAGCCAGCAGAGGTTCTTGTGGATCGTCCGGAAGCCCACGGATGCCTCCGCCTCGGGTAGGACCACGAAACTCCTTGGCGAGAGCGCGCGTATTCTCTTGTTTTGGCTAACTAGACAGAAAATACCGATGCGATATAATGAAAACAGAAGCGATTTTGTTAATGACTACCTACGATACATGTCCATCTTGATTTCACCATAAAAGAACCCTGGAATACGCGCGCGCGCGTGCGTGTGGTGTGCAAACAATTATACGAGTGTGTCTTAGAAGCGTGCCGCTTTGAAAGTTATAGGAATAGAGACTTTACAGTAGAATTTTCGAACTCTCTCCATATGTTTCTGGTATTATCCAACGGACTGATACGCTAGCATTTTCGTCTCAGCTACGTTTTTCAATGTGGGGAGGGACGAGGAAGACGATCCGACCAAGTATCTACCGCAAGGTTTCCAGGAGAAGACTCGAGAGGTAGGCATGGTGGTGCCCTCTTGGGCTGCCCAGGTGGCCATACTGAGCCACCCCTCCATCGGAGCATTCCTATCGCACTGCGGCTGGAACTCATCCGTCGAGAGCTTGGCCAAAGGCGTGCCGATGATAGCTTGGCCGCTCTACGCGGAGCAGAGGACGAACGCAGCGATGCTAGCAGAAGACATCGGGGTGGCCATCAGGCCGACGGTCGAGGAGGGGAGGAAGGTGGTGGGGAGGGAGGAGATCGAGAGGGTGGTGAGGGCCGTGGTGGGCGGTGAGGAAGGGAAGAGAATGAGGCGTCAGGCTCGAGAGATTAGAGATAGCTCGGTCGAGAGCTTGCGCGCCGGCGGGTTGTCTCATGCATCGCTCGCCGTCGTGTGCGAAGATTGGAAAGGCGAAGTGTAGAGGATGCGAGGAAGTTTGACCGAGGATATACAGCAAGAAATGGAGCTCGTAACTTGGGATGTCAGATCCTTACAATAAGATTTCATGTCCGAGAGTGGCAATAGTGAGATTTCGCAATTATTTTGCATCCTCTATTTTCTAAAAATCCTCACTTTGAATATAAAAAAAGAAGCTAAACTACGTCCTCTTGAAAAATCTTCGCATAATATGAAGCCTCAAAGTGACTGCAAAGTCTTAACACCTTAAACATTGGTCACTCGTCATCAACCACTTAACTGTTGCCGCGGGCGATCGCTGTGCGGCGATGAATTATCTTCGGAAAGTTCTTACATACGCATCGCGCGCACACACCCTTTTGACTTCAGCGTTGAATCGCCCAGGCTCTACGTGGGACCTACATCAATTAACGACCGAGATTGGAGCTCATATGTTTCAGAAACATACGAGAACTGCCCTCTTACGTAATTTTTCCCCCCCTGTCGGACAGTCGCTGCGTCATAAGCGTCACGTATCATTTCCGCGCGCAAGCCACGTCCCTGCTCCCTTCCAGCTCGGGAGATCGCAGGCACTTCGCATGGATCGTATCGACAAGATGCGCGAACGGCGAAACGCTGAGAATTTCATCAAACACTTCCACTCGCGAAACTCCGCAGAGTCTCGGTTACTCTCAGCTCTTCAAACCTAACTGCTTCAGCCAGAGCTTCCAGCATCCATCAATGAAGCCCGAGCTCAAGCACCCGGCGATGATCGATACGAAGCTGCCTCGGGACGAGCTGGAGGAGAAGTTCGCCCCGTTCGTCCGCCGCGACGTGTACGGCCCCATGGGGCGCGGCGACCCGCCTCTGGCGGAGAAGGTTCTCCTAGGCGTCGCGCTGGTGACGATTGTCCCCCTGCGCGTCGTGGTCGCCGTGAACATGGCGCTGTTCTACTATTCCATCTGCAGGGTCTGCACTCTCGGGGTGGAGCCGCACCGGGAGGACGACCAGGAGGACTACGCGCATGTCGGAGGGTGGCGGAGGGCGGTGATCGTGCACTCCGGGAGGTTCTTGTCCCGAGTCATGTTCTTCGTGCTCGGGTTTTACTGGATTCGCGAGAGGCGTTGCGGGCCGAGAATTCTCATGTCCCGTGATGATGAGGTATGGGGGCCATTTGCTCGTTTTTGAAGCTTTTTTGTGAATTTTAATCTGTGTGGAATGTAATGCTTATGGTTTGATGTTTAAAGAATCTTGCCCTGATGGATTTAGGAAGCGATTCTGACTACCCCTAGTTTAATTTTAGCAATTTCAGTCTATTTTGTTTTGCTGTACTTGAAGAGATTCATCATGTACCGTTTGTAGAATCAAAATGTCCCATTTGTTATACCATTTTGAGATGCTTGCCCCCCTTTGAAATGGATGGAAGTCTATTAAGTGTTTGAATTTGGTGAGTGTTCATTTTACGGTATTTTAGCTAATATTGTTTTCTAGTTCTGACAGTGCAATTAACAGGAGAGCAACCAAGCAAACCGTGGTGCATTTTTGAAATATTTGCACATTTCATACATCCATTGCATCCTTAGGCAATAAACTTCGCGGAGTCTTCTTTTACTGACATTTATTGCTTTTACGTCTTCACGTACCTTCTCTTCCAATGGGTCAGAATTTTGGCGTAGAGCAGCTTGAGGAGAACGAGAGGCCAGGAGCAATTATATCTAACCACTTATCTTACATAGACATATTATATCACATGTCCTCCTCTTTTCCAAGCTTTGTTGCCAAGGTCTGTCAATGCATAACGTCAAATTTTGCTGCTGTGATATCTTTACTGATACTAATGTCAACTTTTGTGAAATTGCTGAAGAGATCAGTGGCTAAACTTCCCATTGTTGGCCTTGTCAGGTTGGTGCACTTCAGGTTACTAATGAATTACCGCTCTCATTAGATCCACCTTTCTTGATTCCATTAACATTTTCCTTTGGCAAGAAAATGTTTTGAAACATCATATAGGTAGTACTAAATAAGCAATAAAGAAGAGTGCTTAATATCTCGTGAGCTGTGAACAAGGTACATATGTTTGTCAACTAAGTGTGCGATTGGTTCAGTTTTGCAAACGGGCTTTAAGTGTAATGCAAATACTAAAAGCCAAAGCTATTTGGGGAAATGCAAATTGTGTTTGGTAAAAACTCTTTGCAAATGGACTTTGAGTTCAAGTTGTGTTTGGCAAAAAAAAAAAAAAAAAAAAAACTTTTGAAATGAGCTTTGAGTATTTTTTTTTTTTTAATATTTTTTTTACTAAAATATAACTAGGGACAAAATCAGAAATTTAAAGAATTAGCGAGAGTAGTTTTGGAAAAAAAAAACACGTTTCAACATTTGGTTAAATGCCGGAAGCTTAATGTTAGTTAGAACTAGCATTGAGCTTTCAGCTTTCCCAAGGCCAGTATTTGGCCAAAAGCCTCTTAGGAAAACTTGCCAATCACCTAGCATTTTCCCAAGGAGCTTTGGAGGTCAAAAAGCCCCTCGGGAAAGTTGTACCAAATGCACCCTAAAAGTATCATAGTTTTATTCTTAGAACATGTGTGAGTTGGCCATTTCACCTTCAATTTATAACATCTATCACTTTACATTTCGATGCAATGATACCAGCTTCTTGCAACGTGTTTTGGCAGCAAGTGCCTTGGTTGTATCTATGTCCAGAGGGAGTCAAAAGCATTAGACTTCAGGGGTGTTGCAGGTGCCTATACTATTTATGACTATGTTTGTCATAATTTAAAATTTTGTTCTTCGCAAGAAATGTTTAATTGAATAAACACCATATAACTTTTGCTGCTGGTCGTTGTGATGGAGGTTGACACCTTTCCTACAAAGAAATGGAGATAAGAAGAGAGAATAATTTAAATTGCCTAGAAATTTGACATATGAAATGGAGGAGTCTGTTTAATTCTGATTTGATAAATAAGATGGACGAGTCTGTTTGATTCTGCTATTTGTTTGATAATAACAGTTGGTCGTAGGACAAGTCCTGCCTGCAAAAAAGCTATTAATATTTCTGTGTTTTGATTTCTCCTACTATAATGCTATCATTGCTATGCATAAAGACAAGATTTAAAATATTTTATTCTGTAGTAGTTAATAGTTATCCATGTTGATCATTAAAAAGGATGTAGGCTGCAAGCTATTCCTGACCCAACCAATGAATAATTCAAGGTAAAGGACTTGCCTGAAAGGATAGTACCTTTCTTGGTAGCCGAACTGGCAGAGCTCTGACCTTCGACATTCATCCCTAGTCGTATGGTGTAAGAGTCTAAGAGAGAAATTGCTATAGTTTATCCACTAAGTTGGATTTTGTGATTTAATATGGAAAAGGATATGAGCCATAGGAAGAACTTGGATGATAGTTAATGAGGCTCGTTGGTCTCCCTATTTCAGATGGATGTGTTTCGAACATAATGTCGGCTTGCCCATAATACATTGTACATTCTGAACAGTTCTTCATTTGCTTACCCTCTTACCTAAATGGAAAACCCTCTCCTTCCACCCAGCTTCGTCCCAAAGCTTCTATACCATTCAATTCCAAACTTTCAAGAGGGGCTTCATTGTAGTTCAGACCTAATTAGTTGAGAAGTGATGAGGATATGGAACCTTTGAATTGTAACAGTCTATTGAGCAAATCCTAATAACTCATTAGTTAGGGGTGGTGGCATTAACCATGGACCAATTCGTTTATTCTGAGAAGTCCTGAGCTTGTCTTACTACTGAATAAATATTCAAAGAGTTAATATTCTCACCTAGGAGCGCATCAGGTGGATTTTGTATTTATACAAAATATTTCAAATAATTAGTTTCTGCTGTTTAGCTATTCTTACTTTCCTGTATGAGCATTCTTCTAGTTCAAAAATCCTCTCTTCCCGCATCCTCTAGAATATAAGCAACTTTTGTGAAAGAATAGGAGCTGCACTACTGGGAGAAGGGGCACCTGGGAACATCTCTACAGCTGAACCATTTGAATTGTACATTAAGTTCTGCCGTGTCCTTTTGGATACAAGTTCCCCTTATTAGAAGCTGTTTTACATGTGGTTGTATTTTTTCTTCCGTGATCTTTTAGAAAAAAAACGAAAATCTTTTATTTTGAGGATTTTCCTGTATTTTCACCCTGAGATAGGATTTTCTAGAGTTTTAAACATGGGCACCTTGTTTCTTTTCTCGAGATATTGGTCGTCGAGCTGTTTTCTTCATTAGTCGGGTCCATTTTGTACAGGTATTGTGGCTAAAAGAGTTCAAGAAGCTCATCTGAATAAAGATGCTCCAATAGTGATGCTGTTTCCAGGTTTGTAAATCTGTGATGCCAGAATCTTGTTCTGCAAGTTTGATTTGTTTTTCTCTCATATGTAGTCTTCCACCATCATATGTCAATGGAAGAGATGTTTGAACCTATTTACATACTTCAGTTCACCTGTTGGAGGACTCTCCCTATTTTTGTTCTACTGAGATTCTGTGATATCACTTACACCGGAAGGGTCTACCAGACCATGCTTTATCTTCAGCACATTGAAATGGTTGGTCAATAGGTCTATGTGATTTCACTAGCTTGGTAACTTTGATTTTTGTTCTGATGTTAAAGTTTGAAATTTCTCAAATAAGAGGCGACGGGGACCTGGCAACTTGCTGATCACCAGGCGTATGATTCATCACTATGGATATTTGGTTTTGCAAAGTAAAAGTTTACTGGTATTAAATTAAAGACAGCTGCACAACTTAGATGATTCACATCTTACGATCTACCTTTTCTTCTATACCGGTTCATCTACTTAACCCATCTCCCAATGTCCTGCAGAAGGCACAACCACAAATGGGGACTTTCTTCTTCCATTTAAGACAGGAGCATTTTTGTCAAACGCCCCAGTGCTCCCAGTGATTTTAAGATACCCTTATGAGAGGTTTAGTCCAGCCTGGGACTCAATATCTGGGGTCAGTGTGCATCTGATGCAATTTTTATCTTTGGCTCGGTAAACTTGAAATGTTACCAGATATATATCTTGCAAACACTGTCACTTCTTATTAGAAGAGAAAATGAAACCTTTTCCTGAGGTAAATATAACAATTTCTCTGTTGATCTCTAAATCGACAGTATTGCAAGCAGTTTCTTACAATAAATCTGCATATTGTGTGGGACTGCTCCTGTATTGGAGCATATGCTTGAAAATTTCCTCCTTGCCCCTATGGTTATTTGTGTTTTAAATAAGTATTGGTCCTCCAGTTTGGTTAGAGCAATTCAGGAACAGTTTTTTGTTTCTCTGGAAATGACAATTATTGGAATCATAGTGCTATTTTAATTAACATTCATGCTTTCATGGCTGTCATGGCTGTCATGGCTGTCATCACTCTGCTGAGTTGTTACTTTTTCCAGTGCACTAAGTCCTTAATGGTCAAGAAGTATATAATGAAGAATATCATTTGCAGGTGCGCCATCTTATTTTTCTCCTGTGTCAATTCGTTAATCACCTGGAGGTAACATATCTACCTCTTTACTACCCTTCAAAGCAAGAAAAGGATGATCCAAAACTTTATGCAGATAACATCAGAAGGTTAATGGCTATAATGGTATGGTCCTATTTTTTAATATTGTTTGACAGTTTTAAATTCACTAGTTAATAAGTTGCTTTTGAATTTCTTGCCTGGAAGCTTAACAATTATGTCCTTGAATGTTGGCCATGGAGATTGTTGAAGTGTTAATTTACTCTTTGCATTCAGACTATCTAACCCTCCCCCTACAAGATCTATCTGTTTTATTAGATTTTTTAATTGATCAGAAAGTTAAACTCAGGGCTTATATATTGTGCCAAATTGGTATCTGGGAGATACAAGTCGAGCTAATATTGGATTATGTTTTTCTGGACGATGGTATTCAAAGTAGAAATGGAAGCTCTGAACAGTCTGTCAGTATTTCTCACAATGATGATGATGACGACGCTCAGTGCTATTGTCCATGCTCCCACTTGCCACTAATATTGAAGGCCTCTCTTTTGTTTTTGTCTTTCCGTTGACTGTTCAGAGGCGACAGTAGGGTGGAGCCGGCAGTTAATGGAACATCCTCTTTTATGAATTTGTTTAGTTCTCCACCTGTGGAGAGTCCACAACATGCTGATGCTTTGCATCCGTTTGACAAAGAAATGGACCCTTTGTGTTCCCTTCCTTGTAATCTCTGTGCCTGGCAGGAGGTGTAATCAGAGCGTGTTATGTCAATACAGTGCCGAGCCGGAGCTTGACTCAACTTGCATATTGGGGGCTTGAAACTCAACTTGCGCTCGATCAAGTTTTACAATTTAGGCTCGAGCTTGGCTCGAATAGAAAATCCAAATACCCGAGCTCAACTCATATTAAATATAATCTTCCTGCATTCATGTGTATGAGGGTTAAATTTGTATTTTTGAATTGTACGTCTTCTTTTTGTTTTTTCAGAATATAAGAAATAATGAAAGCTTGATTAGACTCAATTAGGCTCACAAGCTTCTCAAGCGGAGCACTGATGAGCTCGAACTCGACTAGACTAGATACTTGAGTGGCTCGATCTAAATTAGGCGAGTCAATTTTGAGTGATCATTGAGCCAAGGCCGAGGTACTCATGAGCTGCTTGACTCACTTTTCACCGCTATTCCTGGCTTTACTTGTTGAGCAGGCAGAGAAAGGGTGTTTTTATGGGAAGGGAGGTGGTTTTTTTTGGGAGGAAGAAGGCCTCAATCCTCAAAGATGTATTACTTGTTTTCTCATAGAAGTATTTCGGCCATCATCTGTTTTGGCAGCCCTTCTGCTCACACTATATATCCTGTCCCCCCGTGGCACTTACATTATTTCCCTCAGTTGTGATGTTCATTTATTTGGTTCAAATTGCTCTCCCTCTTCGCCTGCAGGGAAATTTGACGCTATCAGATAGTGGATTGGCTGAGAAGCGAGTGTACCATGCTGCTCTCAATGGTAACCACATGCAGAAAGACGATTAAGTTACGCCATTGACATTGGTGATCCTATGGGCAGGGTAGCTATTAAAGTTCACTGGTCAAACACTTCTTGCTGTTGACGCATTCCCTTCTCTGAGCTAATAATTTGCATAGTTGCACACCTATGCATCGACAAGGTTGAAGCTCTCTTGTGCTGCAGCAAGTCTAATTAGTCGAGGCTGATACACTGTATATTCGTTCTCTTCTAATTTCAACCCTGAAAATCTATGTGCAGAATCCTGTGCAAAGCTGCTGTCCTTAAAAGCTCCATCTGTTTTTGGTTTTCTAGCTTTTTCTATTCCAGTGCAGAGGCGAACTGACCATCTTGGATTGGCGCTCTAGTTCCCGATTAATGAGTGTTTGATGGTTCTTGAATCCCGTTATGAGCCGGCCTTTGTTCTTTGGACTTTGCCCTTGCCATCGCTTCTCCATCTACATAGACAAGTGCTTAGTCTGTTTTTTCTTTTCTCCAACTGTGTCTCAATCGATCTCGAATCCGTTCAAAACATAAAAGATCAGGCAAAATATGAGGGATTCCCTTAGGAGGTGAATTCAGGACACTAATCTTACAAGGCTTCCTACATTGGTGTGATGTTGACCCTTTTTCCTCTAGAAGTGCTATTCTGCAAATCTAGATTAATGGGTTTTGCCCGCAAAATAGGAGGTCGCTGCATTTTCTTAGTTTGGTCCAGTTCCATCTATGATTGTTATGTGAAGATGTGTTCTGTCCATGATGATTCTTCTGATGCACAATTGAAGGACAAGTTGGGCCAAACATAAGAGAGGGTTTCTTCAAATTCCGGGTTCTGTTGACCCCAAAAAAACTCTCCTCGGTGCTCTATATGAAGCAGTACCAGAGATAGGACAGAAAAGGAGTGTATTATTGACCGATACTTCTTTGAAAATCATTGAACATTGCCTCTCAAACCGGTCTAAATTCGATTGTGTGCTCCTCAACTGGTGTGCTATTTACTAAAGCAAGCAATTCCATATCCTGTGCAAGCAATTGCTGGGCACGAAGTAAGCAAATTTTGATGGCATATATAGATCCGATCCACGTCCTCTGCATGCAGTTGCTGAGAATGAAGTAAGCAAACGTTGATGGCTCATACAGATCCAAGAGAATTGAAGTGAGTCCATGCTTCCTGCAACAAGACAGCGCACACTTCTCGTGTTATTCCAGTTCATCCTCGTTAGAAGTCGACAAGAGTTCGCAAACTTGTGATGGACAGGGTGATGCCACATTGTTGTTTTCTAGTATTTACGTACTATAGCCAAACAAGTTTCAGGAGATGATGAACCCTTAACCGAAATGGCAACAACACGAACAAGTTTCAGGAGACAATGAACCCTGAACCAAAACGGCAACAACATGAAACTGGAGGAAGACAAACAGCACCAACAACACGCAAGCGAAGCAAAGACCTCAGTGCTAGAGAAATTCTTCAGTCTATTGCAATGAGTGCCTAGCGAGGCCTCCTCCCCCAGCATGACACTACACTGATCAGGTCACAAGGTTTGCGCAAAGACCAGGCAAAGGAGTTAAAGCAGACAGTAACTCATCTTAACACTGACCCTCTTGGTCATTAACAGCTATAAATGGTATTCACTCGTCAGATTGGCTGATGATCAACTAACAAGTTCTAAGTTCAGAAAGAAGTCGGTAGTTGTGAGACGAATTGGCTTGTCAACAAGATAGGTACTAAGAGATTCTCATGTAGCCTGGAAAATTGATTCGATAGTGCGGATGATTGGTCTTTGCCCATTACAGTGATCTCAACATGCTCCGCCTTTTTTTTATTATTATTATTTTTTTTGAGAAGAACGCGTTCTGACTATCTAAAATTTTACAAACCGACAGATGACACATCACGTGAGTAATGAAAAATCACCTGCAATATATCAAAGACTTTCTCCGCTATGTACTTCTGATGTGAAGCAGCACCCTTCTGCTGCAATTTGTCTGGATGAAGGCAAAGCAAGGCTTTCTGATATGCTCTCTTCACTGCAGGCCCTTCGATTATGTCAACAAGGGGAACTGGCTTCCACCCACTCTTCAGCCAAAGAACCTGCGATGGAAATTAACCAAGTCCTTCAGCTGGTAACACAGAGGAAGAATGATCTAAAGTCGCAGCAAAAGTTCCGGAGCAGTCTTGAAGGTAAACGTCTTCCACATTTTTCTCTTGAAACTATTACCCTTTGAATTGCGATGAGCATGAAAGCAATTGAGGATCGGGATTAAATTCAGAGCCAAGCAACTATTAGATGTCCACTGAATTGGACATAAGTCAGCAACAAAAACATTTACATTTCTGACTCTAGAGTGTCATATTCCATCAACAATTTGTGTTTTTCAAATAATCTCTTTTCAGTCATTATCCTGAAGTTTTTATAGATACTAAAAGCACGAGAAATAATACGCTTACGACCATAAAGCCAAGAAGAATCAGCACAAGGAGAGTTTAACCAGCCTCACACTTTTCCTTTTGGCACAAGAAAAGCTGGCAATTGATACTCACATACTGCAAAGTTGACAGAAGGGAGCGTATATTTCCTTCCTTCCCACGAGACCACTGCCGGATTTTAGCATCAATATCCTGCATTATAGAATTCCAAAATCAGAGCTTTAGATTCAAAAGCAACATACCTATAGCAAACCATGCAGGTGTATCCAGCATTACTTTGATATCGTTAAGTTCTTCACTTGGTTGTCTTTGCTTATCTTCATCTTGGGGCAATTCTTTTAGCTGCAGTGGAAAAATTTAGATGAAACTAACAGTCTTAGATCAATAGACTTGCAGCTGATAGAAGAAAGATTGACTAAATTAATCTGAATAAGTTAATGAAATACCACAAAGTTCCCGCTGAAGGACTCATCAATTTCAATAACCACGGGTTTTGCCTCCTCAGGAGCAGATTCTGGCATAATAAGAAGGATATTAGTATAAAGCTTCAATCAATTCCTTTTCTGTTTTTCGTTAACTCTAAGTAGTCCTTGGGAAACAAGTTGACTGATTATAAGATGAAGAGGATGTGAGAAGTGAAAATACTCATAGGTATAAGTTAATGTGTTGTTCTACATGGATAAATTTTTAAACTTTTGCAGAAGGCCTGTCTGAAAGTTTCATTATTAGAGATTGAGATGTTCGTTCCATGCTGTGGAATGTGGTGATAGCAAGCACTGTGCTTCAATTCAATAACTTACAGTTCTCAGACAAACTATTAGAAATTTAGCACATCTCAATTTTTTTAAACATTCGAACCCCTCCCACCATAAATCCTCGGGCAAAATCAATAGGTAGCGATAGATTCTTTTTAGTTATAGTGAGTTAAGCTAGACCATCATAAATAGAACTAACCAGTACTTGATGCTGAGCTGTTCTTCTTCTCTGATGAACCATCACTAAAGAAAAGGCTAGCAGTGCTTCTGCCAGAGTGTTCTCTATTGGTCTGTTTATGAAACTGATTTACCTGGAAAAGTAAACAAAATATCCTTGGTGATTTGCTTCAGATAGGATATTAATATGCGCTGTAAAGATATTTGTGGAGTGGATCATTATTACATGATGAGTGGAAATTTCAGGTATTGTGTCAGCAGTTTCTGCGTGGGATGCTTTAACTTGTTGTTCCACTCCAATATTGCTATGATCTGCTGGATTGTCTGCTTTTCCTCCTCTTTCACTCCATCTAAAGCTCCCGCCTTGAGGTCGAACGTCAACTTTAGGCGTCACAGGAGCTTCCTGATTGAAGATTTTAATAAACTCTTTGACCTTTCCTTTTTCTCTGCTTCTACCAATGCCATCTCGTCGATCAGTTGGCGATCCCGGCATTGCAACTTTTGTCACTCCTTTGCTATTCGAACGGTGAAGACTGTCTTGTTTCTTTACTCCTTTATCAGCATCATTCTTCCCAAGAGACTGTTCAATACTCCTCAAACTTTCACATTCTGCTTCCTTCTTCCTGTCTACCTTGACCTCATTACCATCTGCAACAGGAAAAAAGAGATGCTGAATTTGAGATTGCATGGAAAGATATAAAAGCTTTAATTTTGAATGTAGAATACCTTGTTCATCTTTATCGCTAGGCAAAGAATGCAAAGAATGAAGAGGTTTCAATTCAGGCTTGGATATTTCTTCCTCTTTCTCCACATTCTGACGCGAACCTGTCTGAGGCAGAGCTTGGGATTTTGTTTCTCCTCTTGTATTGCATGGCATGGCATCACTATGACCATCTGCACCGTTCGTTAAGCTGCCCAAAGTTTTTGGTCTACTAATATCAATGCCAGCTTCTACAGTGGTGCGACGTGTTTCCAATTCAACTTGCAAGCTTGATTGCTTCACGGTGTCACTTTTTAATTTACTGTTTTCTACTGCAGAGGATGCAGTGTCTGGCACTTTACTCTTCAAAGAGGAGGAAACAATATATGGTGATGCCGATTCTACTGTCCAATTCAGACTGTCTATCTGCTCATTTCTGTTTGAGCTTTCTGTTTTAACCTGCTCTTTTGATTTCAAACTGTTCGATCTTCTAAGAGGCATTCCCAGCGGTATTCCTTTGCTAGCCCATTTGTATATAGAGAAGTGAAATTGGGCACCGCTTGGCATCTCTTGACCCGTGCCCTTATTAGAATCGAGGACTTTGTCAGATTTACTCGCATTCAGAATCTCATCACCGCTAAGAGAGAATTCATGGGACAGAGGGCTCGGACGATGGGATGATTGAATGACAACCTTGGACACATCCTGAACTTGTGTAATTCGGCTTGGATATCCCAATATAGAAACCTTGGGAGAGCGTGGCTGGCTTGTTCCATTTAAAGAGCCATCCTTGTACTTATAAGATTTCAGAGAACTGGAGCCGGGTGCTGGGGAATCGACTGGTTTGCTCATTGTCACAGGGAGACTGGAAGATGATGAAGTCAACAGAAGTTAAAACAAGGCATTAATCAGAAATTTTTTATCTAACATCCTAAGGGGATTTCTATAGAGTTTGCACAGCATCTGGGTCATTTCGATTCCTCGTGCTGCCAAAAAGATGAAGCGAAAACCATCTATTCAATATGCTCGGAAGTGTCGAGACAAGTTTTGTTCTGCTATAAATGGACAGCACCTTGAGATAAGATCAGCACCTCGGAATAATTTCTGCATATCCTAGTGACCGGACAATTGGCCCTAATTTCTTTACCGGACCATCCATGTCCAAGAATGCGACAGACAAAACACATAGCAGAAAGCCTGTCTAAAACAAATTTGGCCATAACAATTACGGAATCCATCCCATCTTTCTAACTTTTAGCAGATCACTGAATAGTTTTTTGTCGGTGGGTATACTTAAAACATAGCAGCTATTGTAATAAAGCATATCCAAGTGAGTTATATCTAGAAACAGTTTTAAGACCTGAATTGTGACGGAACTGATGAATTCGATGAGTTCAGCAAGGGCTCAGCTCGCGGTGGCAGAGGCCTTGTGGGGCTCATGACCCGCGAACCTGGTGACGATGAGAACACATCCTGGCCATGCTTCCTCGGAGTGGAACTGCCAGATTCGCCGCCCCTAAATATGTCATCAAAGAAGTCTTCACTCATAAGTCTCCTCCTCCTCCTGTTTTCCCCGCCGAAAACCGGCTTCTCAGTCTCGCCAGTCCACGGATTACTGTACGAAGGGATTTCGCCGCTCCTCCTAAATCCGTACGAATCCGCAGTTTCGCTGAGACCGTACCTCGTCTCATGGATCGAGGACCTCCTTGGCGGACCACCAAAAACGTCGTCGAAATCAATGTCCGAGTTTCGGTACAATTTCTTCGGCAAAAAGCCATCGCCCGGTATTTCTCTCTGAGGACTACTGTTGCTAAAATCTACAAGAACATTGTCCCTGTGGGAGAATCTCTCCATTTCAGTAAATGCCCATCAACCGGATTTAACTCACTGACAGGTTTTCGCTTCCACCCGTGACTCACCGAAGCCGAGGAAGTTTGGAATTTAAAAGGAAAGCAGCGGGAAACTCTTCTCGCAGAACTACGATGAGTTATATGGGCTATGACACATTTGCAGAGAGAACTGTAGAATTTGAAACAGAGCATGCAGCATCAAGAGCAAATGCTGATGAAATCAGACATAGACAGTACATCGGGGAGAAGGGAGAATTGAAAACGAAAACACAGAAGGAGAAGCAGACAAAGATGGAGGTGGGTATTGAGAGGAATGCAAGAATTGAAGCCACACAAGCTGGGGACCGCAGAATTTCTGTTGATAAGGGGAGAATTGCAAGCTGACAAAAGATAAGTCATTTTAGGTGGGTCTCTTTTTTTCTCTGGAGGTTTTGTTAATGTTCTTGGACGTGAATTTACGTTGAATTCTCTCGGCGGACATTAATCACTGGATATTTGCGAAGGTGCATGGACTGAACTTCCTTTTCCAAGAACCCCCCATTTCTCTTAGTCAAATCACGATTGCAGATCTGATTGGCACCCTGATTTTTGGTTGGTGGTGGCCATATGGAAGAGAACATTTTGATTTGCTTGATGCGCTTTGAGTTCATTTGGTCTACTCATGGAGCCAATCGGATGGTTGGAAAAACGTGGTATTGAGATGCGACTTGGCAAAATCAGCGAGTGGATGGTGGACATTTGTACAGTATGGTATCAATCAATTCATCACAATCTTAAGAAATGGCGCTAAAGAACTCAATAAGATCAATTCATCACATCTGGGACAGGGGAAGTTCTAGTTTACTAATTTAAACAAACGTGGCGTAAATACAAAGTAACCATCTTCTAGCCAGAAATGCGTAGCTCTTGCACTGCCTTCACTTCTCTCTAAAATTTGTGGCGTCAATCGTTTCTGCTTGCTGGGTAGAGAAGCTGAATTGAATGGATACATCACTCATGTGATCTCATTGGTTGCCTAAAGATGAAGTGGCTGTGAACCAGAAAGTATGTGCTGCTTTAGGTATAGGAGGGGACCATCTAGGGGTTGAGCAACATGGCCTTGTTTTTTACAAAATTAAACAGAGCAGCTACCAACACGTCACAAGATTACAATATATAACAGAAATAAGTTATAACTAATCTCAAGCTGGTCCTCAATCCTGATACTGGTTTTGTGCCGAGGAATATTGGTCTGCATCATATATGATACCAATGTGGCTGTGAATTCAGGGATGCAAAGAGTCTTCTGACCGCTGTAGAAGGAAATTCCTGACTGAAGCAATAGTTCAGGCCCTATTATCTTCTTACCATTAGAACAGACATAAGTTCGGCTTGGGGCTTGACAGAAAACGAAAAAGACCCCCACCAGCACACAAAAATGTGCAATTCACCCCGTAAAAGCATGAGTTCAGAAAATCTGGTCAGTACCAATTAAAAAAGCAAAACGAATTAACTTGCACGGAAAGAATTCTTGTAGGCACATTCACATGTACAATCAACTCGATGCATGGCATGATCTACCCATGCTTGAAGCCTTGCATATGGACAGGCAGAATCACAGTTTCAAAATAAATTGCCATTAACATTACAAATACAAAGGAGTGATTCAGGCATAAAAGAAGAACATTCTTGAGAGTGTCCGTGTAGTCTTTTGAGCAGGCACACTGTGACTTAAATAAAGTGAGAATGAAAGTCATACAGCTATTTTAAAACAAATACATTGAAACAAAATGGATAAAGTTACAGACTAACATTTCGTTGCTTTAGAAAGGCATCAGATCAAAACCCACATTTATCCAGTACATCAAAAGCTAGGAAAAGAGAAGCCGAGTCGAGTTTGGAGATTAGATTAGGACCAGATCCCCTTGTCTTCCTACCATTCAGAACCATCAGGGAAAGGTTGCAGTGCATTTTTCTTACCATTGATGTAGAACTCAATGATTGCTTTCATTCGAGGAAGTTTATCAGGGTGATAATTGACATGGACAATGACAGGCTTCAACTGACTCAGTTTCGCATCTTTCCTTACCGTCTTAAAGAGCACCTTACTGTTCATGAAAAGGTAGAAGTCCATAGTTCTCTTTGCACCATGAAGACCATCATACCCAGGATGCGATGGGAAAAAGAGCTCCTCGTTGAAAACTGCTTGGTCCCATGCCTTCTCCCTGGAAAGCCGACCTGCCACGCGGTCTAAAAGCTCAATTGAAGGAATCGTGGGTCTCATGTAGAAAAAACCAGAGTTGTAAACCCATATTCTCATTGTATGTGCATATCGAGCCCAACCCATGGCAGGTTCATCAAAAACATCATTATACCCGTAAGCCGTATAATTATTGTGACCATCACTCATGGATTCAACATCAGAATCCCGGTAAAGATAATCAAAAGGATTTTGTAAGTAGACAATATCGACATCTGAGAGTAGGACACTGTAACCCAGCTGCAGAAACTCCCTCAGAATGCGGAATTTCAAACCAGAGACAGCATGGTTGCCTCCAATCTTCCCAACTGCATCGACATCTTGATCAGGGTCCCTCTTGTACACGGGAACATCATTTAACTTGCACAAATTTTCAATGTCATCGTCTAAAGCTATGACTAGGTAGTTAGGTATACCAACTCTCTTAATGCTAGTGAACCAGACCTCCAACATTTCTCTCACATTAGAGTTAGCAAGTGCCACTATAAGCTCTTTTCCTATGGCAACTTCATCCAACAGCTTGGCCAATCTCGGGTTCACCGATTCATCAGGCATGACAGTTGGATTGGTCCTCAAGCCCTTGACTGTTCCAAATGCTCCAGCTTTGTGCTGATCGCCCAATGCTGAGAACTGATTCTGTGCATGATATTTTCCTTGTTCTGCCGACCTTAGTCTCTCATTCAATACTCTGATCTGGTTCTTGAGTGCCGTGTTCTTCTCAGATAACGATGCAATGTCAGATTTCAGCGAGACGACCTTTTCCGAAGATTCACAAGGGGATGACCCAGACTGCCCAAAAGACCAATTTTCTGAAATGTGAGAAGGAAGCAAAAGAAGTCCCCCAAATAACAGGACAGATGGTACAATAAAAATCACGCACAGAGGCAAAAAATTGATCCGTGGGTCAAAACAATTTCACCGAAGTCACCACGCAGTGAGCACATCGCACAATACAATGCACTTGAATCCATCAAGCAATTTATATGACAAGGATCGAGGAAGACCAGCTAGATCAAGGAACATCACTTGGAACGCATATTTGCAAGAACTCGTTAGGATATTTAGGGAACTGGTTTAAATTTTTCAAAGCAGTGACCCCTCTCTCTCCCAATATACATAATTGATGCGAGAGAATCAGTTACGTAATCAAATTCAAGGATGCTTCTTGAAAAGGAAGGAAGTATGCAGGCAGTGGCACTTAGATAATTAAGCTTCCTTTTCAGTTAAGTAACAACACTCCCCAAGAAACTCATGACAAAAACCAATCCTTCGATGGAAGACAGCAAAGTCCCAAACCCAGAGTCAAACCACACGAGGCAAAGCAAGTCAAACTCCGCCCAATCCGCAGCATTCTCAAAAGCAAAAACCCCACACCCCGCACGTTCCCAACCCGAAAAACGAATCATTGACGCTACAGGAAACGGGGAGTTCCGGACCTGGAGGAGATCCGACGCCGACGCCGCGGCGGCGATCCGGGCGCGGGTAGGGGCGGCGGCGAAGAGGCCGTGAGGGTACACGAAGGCGAGCACGCAGCCGAGGAGGACCCCGACGGCGACGGCCGCGGCGATCCGAGATCCGCGGGAGGGCTGGCCGCCCTTGTCCCGCATCAGCGACCCCTCCCGGCGGCCCGCCATGGCGCACTCTGACCTCGCTCGCGAGGGAGAAGCGAGGGCGGCGATTCCGGCTTTCCTTTCCCTCCTTTCACGGCATGAGAGATTCTGCGGCTACGGCGGCGGCGGCGGTTACGCGGAGCTCGTCGGAATCGAATCGCGGCGACTCGGTCTCGGTCTCGGTCTCGCTTTCGGCGAGAGGTTGGGGGAGATGATGAAAGGGAGGATCCGAAGAAGGCGGTTGCGGTCGGGGCGGTCGGGGCGGTCAGCATGTGGTTGGTGGTGGTGGGTCTAAAGTGAGAGGGGGGCCCCACGGCCCCCGGGGGCTGATGACGTGGCGTGTTGACCTTTTTTTTTGCCCCGTACTTTCGAACTTCTTAGGTAGGTAACTTTCATTTACCGATCTGCAGCACACTACCCAGTAGGTAGTTAGGTGGTCGGTTGTCAATTAATGTGATGTTACTCCCATTGGACATTGGGAGTGAGTGGGGGAATTGAATGCTGGCTTAGAGTGGGTCTGTCCCGCTTAATTTTCATTTTCCGTTTTGAAAAATCCAAGGAATAAGTCTACTGTCGGTTTTATTTAGTTTTAAATTTTTTTAAAAATATAATCAAATTCTACAATTTATCTCAAAAATATAATTAAATCTTAAAATTTTTAAAAAGTATAATTAACTTCTTAACTTTATTACAAAAATGCAATAAAGTCCTAAAATTTTAAAATAATGAAATCAATAAAAAGTTATAATATTCAATTATCCTTCGTGATAAGTTGTAGGATTTAACTGTACTTTTTAAAAGTATTATAACTTAATTATATCTTCATGATAAGTTTTATGATTTATAATATATTTTCCGTACAAAAAAAAAAAAAAAAAAATTACACTTACCTCAAAATTTGTATATCAAACAATGTCTTCATCTGAATACTTCAATTTTTTTGGAACAATTCAAATCTTTTCAACCCATATAATAGATTAAGTGTGAGGGAAAGTATAAAAATATTTCAGTATAAAACCCCAATTTCATTTAAGAATTTATAATTTTAGAATAATTGATAGCTATCTTATAAAATTCCAACAATGTCTCACACATTGCAGACCAATTATAGCACTTTGAATATTTACCATTTTTTGGCATTTGATTACAAAATATTGTCGTAGGATGGAGATTGCTTCGCCTACTAGACGGTCATTGCTTAGCTGTATTCAATTATCGTGGTGAACTTCAGCTTACTTTAAATACATGAGAACACAAGACAGAAAAATCAATGCGCAGGGTGACAAACCTGAAAAAGCGTGCTTGACTGGGAACAGAGGGAGTTTATGATACAGATTTCAGCACATTTACTTCATGATCCACAAAACGAAGTGCCTTTTATACCAAAAAAAAAAAAAAAAAAAACTACAACGACTCTCTTCCCTCTTTCCACGTGTGAACATGTTGCAAACGGTAAGTCCAGAAAGAAAAGGAAGGGAAAAGAAACGGGGAATCAAACATTAGTCCTCCTGAAGATGATCTGCGCTCCATACTGAGGCCGCAAGGTCACGAATAGCATGGGAGCATGAACATAAGATGGCGACACCTCGAGAACGAACTGCCTCACCACCATGGCGAGGACAACCTTGGCTTCTGCCATGGCCAAGGTCTGGCCCACGCAGACTCTGGGGCCGAGCCCGAACGGGACGAACGAGGCCCGGTGCTTCCGGGGCTCTGCGAATCTCGCCGGGTTAAACTCGTCAGCGTCTTCGCCCCATACCTCGGGGTCGTGATGTACAGCAGTCACGGCCAAGTAGAGCTGCGTTTCTGCTGGAATTTGGAGGTCTCCTAACTTCACATCTTTGCAGGTTTGCCTCATCAGCATCACAGCAGGTGGGTACAGTCTCAGTGTTTCATTCAATACCATCGTTACCTGTCAGAAATTTTGTCAGAAAAAGGGGCAGAAGAAGAATGTAACTTTGAGTGGACCCAAAATGTTGATCTTTCAGCCAGACTAAACTTTCATAAATTTAGGTCGTCGTCATAGGAAAATTTAAGCGAGCAAAAGTCAATCGATAGTAATAAGCTTGTTCATAAATTGAATCTAAAGCATTAATATCGACCCCGCTTAAAGAATGAGCTGGCTAGGCAGTACATATCGACTGAGTTTCCATGTATAATATATCTTGCGGGCAGAAATGTAGGAAGAAAAATCTGTCTCCTGTCATTTTCAATTTCTTCTTAATGGGTAAGTAAAGACAATTTAAACATCCAACTTGGATATGCGCAGAAGCTCTTCATCACACACATCAGACCATTAAGTTACCACCATCTCACCCTTGTGTTGGTCCTGGGGATTTGATGATCGAGTTTCAAACACTAAGTTCTTCCATTTTAAGGAGCTAGCCAGAGCTCGACAAGTGATGATTTTTTCTTTATTTGACAGTAAACAACCAATGAAGAAAACTAAACGGGCCTACTGGTAGTGATTGAACTTACAATCTTGAGCTCGTTCAGATTCTCCACAGCCGGAAGCCCGGTTTTCCCACAGATGCAGATCACTTCTTCCCGGGCCTTGTCCTGCCATTCCTGGTGTTTCGCCAGAAGGAGAAGCGCCCAAGTGAGGAGCGTGGCTGTCGTTTCTTTTCCTGCAAAGTAGAAAGTCTTGCATTCATCTATGACTTCCTCCACTCCTAGTCTTTCTTCTTCGTATGATGACGTTAGGAGAGTGAGGAGATTGGAGGAATTCTCTCTTGATCTCGAGTTGTTCTCGATCAGCTTCCGGATCGAGTCGCGCGTTTCCTTCTCCAGTCTCCATCTCTCCCTGTTCTTCTGGGTCGGTATCAACCTGTGCATGGATTGTAACGTGTGATTGTCTGATCTTCCATGGATAGGAAAATTCCAAGCTGGCAATGATTCGTGATTAAAGAAAACACATCATTGAATCAGTTACCGATTGACTATCACCCATGAGAGCAGATACTTGCTTCACTGCAAAGTCTACAAACTAATAGAACCAATGCGACATATGTTCTAGCCACAGATACTATATGTACATAACTAAGAACTAAGAATGTGAGTAATGTTGTAATTGATTGAAAAGGAGCAAGTTTACTAAGACCTGAAGCCAGGAATGTAGATGCTTCGGATGGCTTGAGAGAAGAGGTGCACCTGCTGCTCCTGCAAGGCGAATATGCGCTTGCCCTCTTCGAAGCTGCTTCCGAAAGCAGTCCTCGAGATGATGTCAGCCGACACTCCATTGAGCTCCTTTTGCACCTCCACCTCGAATTTCTCTCTTCCTCCTCTTATCTCCTCCCACCTGTCCAGCATCTTGGCCGTGCTCGCGACGATCTCCGGGATCCAACCCTATTCCAAATGAAAGAAAAGGCATCATGCGAAGTCTGTTGAGCAATTGACGCGGTGAACAAAACCACTCACAGACTATTTTGAACAAGAGTCTTCCCCTTTTCCTTTTCATGGGAACCAGCTAAGTCTTACAGATCCATTGATAATACAACTGGTTACTGTTGAAATGAGCATTACCCTATGCTCTCTTAGGCAATTTGAAGAACAGGTGATCTTCGCCAAATCGCCAAGAACGGTACGGCAATTTGAAGAACATAAAAGTAGCTTCTGCTACGTTTACTTACTGCTATCAACTTTTAGATTGCACTTGCATCATTACCTCTTTTACCACAAAAGGGCACAATCACTTCCTAAATCGCGTGAAATGATGATGTGGTACGATGTGATGACTATACGATAATTTACACCGGCTCCATACTTACCTTGACTCTCTCCATGGTGAAAGCCTGGTTGGCAATCCGCCGGTGAACGGCCCACTTCTCGCCCACCAGCCCGACAAGGCCTTGCCCGAACAGCAATCCGGCCTGCGGGTTGAACGCGATCTTTTCATATGACCCGCCCGTGTTCGTCAGGACCTCCTTGATCATGTCCGGGTCCGAGATGCCCAGCCTGGGCCTTGACCCGAACCAATAAACAAAAGTCTTCCCATACCTGAGGGACCAGTGGTGGTAGAAAGGAGCCACCCGGTGGAGGATACTGTGGTCAAAGGGCATGGGCTTCGACTGAGCCTCCACGAACAGGCGCCTGATCTCTGCTGTGTTGCCCACAATAGGATGGTAGCCGGGGCCCCGGATGCCTTGCGCCGTGAAGTGGCGCTGTAGCTTTAAAGGGATGCATAGATTGGAGTACGTGAACTTTAAGAGGAGGATGAGGATTAGCAAGAGGACTGGAACAAGAAGCAATAGCATAGTTGATGGAGGGAGGGAGGGAGAGGGAGCGAGAGAGGGAGGGTAATGGAGACTAAGGAAGTCCACAGGGAGGAGTTGAAGAATATAGAGTAAAGATAATGATATCTTTGCGACCGCGATCTGGAGGAGTAGAGCAAGTTGTGCATCTTTTAATAGAAAAAAAGTCAAACTTGAATGTCGTGCTTTTGTAAATAATTTGATGGTTTTGAGGCGAAATATATATATAAATAAATAATATTCTGGGTCCCCCATGCCACTTTTTAAACCTAATAAAAAAATATTATGCATTTAGATTGATTGTGCATAATACACCCTTTGTAAACGACAAAATTTCTTTACCAGGTCACTCATTTAAAAATAGTTTTTTGTTTTCAATGCAGTGTCTCGCTCATATTATGCATGATCAATTGGAAACAAGGGTATGACAGAGTCAATTTAATTGCGAATATCTCAGGATAGGCTCGATGATTATTCCAAATCGACTCGCTTATTTTCAAATTTTCGCATGGAGCTCAAGTTACTCAAGTACCTTAGTGACTCGAGCTTTAGTTTGCCAATATTAAGCTCGATTCAATTACAGTCGAGTCCAATTTGAGTATTTTGAATATCAATTTGAGTCAAGTTCGAGTCAAAATTATGATATTTGATTGAGCTTCAACTCAAGTTTAAGTATTAATGTAACAGCCCAGCTCAACTTGAATACATTCTAAGAAGATCTTATTTTGCTGGCCCAAAAAAGACATTTCCGTATATACGAAGTCCTATGTTTAAGAATTGAAGCCTTGAATCTCGCTTTATCCATGAAAGCGGATTGGATTTTTGCTAGACTGCTAATGAGGATTGACCTACGCATGATGATGACATGGGAACAGAGTAATTTTTTTTTTTTTTTGAGAGAGAGAGAAGGTTTCTTTGGGGTTTATGTGGTTTATTCCTAAAAGTTCATCGCTACTAAAAATGAATGATTGTAGGCTTTTGCAAGTTTTTAGTAGCCATTCGTAATCCCCCGTGAATCCACCTCATCGGGGCATGTAAATTGCGCTCACAAACACGAGAGCAACTAAGAGCATCTTCTAACTTTGTTTATCCTGTTTTGCCACATCGGTAAGTAGATGTTTAATGCAACTTTCCAGCAGCTAAGAACATTTGCATAAATAAATTGGGGCGGAACCAACCAAAAAGTTCAAACTGGTAAATGGAGGGCGACCACATGTATATTAAGAGCATTGAATTCTCTTGAAAAAGGATAAAACCTCACTCTAATACCATGTTAGAAAGTCCAACTTAAAAGTTTAAGTTGATAGGTGAAAGAAAATCACCCGTACATAAGAACATAAAAACTCCAAGTAACATGAGATATTTCGATAGAAACTTTCAAGCTAATGAGAAGTGACTCAATATTCATGATGTATGAAAGGAGAACATAAACCAATCGGCTTACCATCAAGTACAATGAGTGAGCATTTTTAAGTAAGGTTTTCATCTTTGAATCAATTTAGGGCCAAAAGAACATTGTTTCCGCACGCTTTTGCTAACTCCATTTCCTAACGAGCCATGCTGGACGATTCATATTAAATTAATGCCAAGCCAGATTTGAAGGGAAATTGCTAAGTTCATTCAAGTAAATTTAAAAATTACGTAACTTAAACAATCAATTGAAAAATCAATATACCAAAGTGAGTGGAACACCAAAGTTGCAGCATTTGTGCTGTCATTTTCATGAGTTTTTCCTAAATCAAGAAGGTTTCAATCAAATGAACTATGACTTAAATTTCACTAAAATAATTTCATTAGCACCTGATGTATTATAAGATGAGATCATACATAATATAGTTATATTATACAGTGTTTGGATGAAATAAATTAATTGGTGGATTAGGTTGTATCTCGATGCATATCCGTTTATGTAATTAAAAATTATGAAATTTAAAAAATAAATAAAATATAGCATGTTGATTATATCAAAAATGGGAGGCGACCAAAATTTTAGTTTATCATGGGTAGGGATACCATCGCTGACATAATAACCTCCATACTAAATGCTGATATGAATAGAAAAGAGATTATTCAAATAGCATCCACTAACATTGTAGAAAACATTGTTAAAAATTGTTAAAATACTTGTAAAAGAAGGTTTTATAAAAAATAAAAAATAAAATGTGATGAAGCATCAAGAAAACAACAAATATTTTTTTGGTTTTAACCCTACAACATAGAAAGAATAGGAAAGAACCCTATCTAACTATTTTAAATTTAAAAAATATCAGTTGGCTTGGCTTACGAATCTATTCAAACTATCAATGAATTCCTAGAATTTTAGGCAGGACGGGGATTGTGATTCTTTCTACTTCTAGGTAATCCGCCATAAATCAAGAGGTAACTTATGCTTCTAGCATGTCCTTAAACTAAATTATGATAATCCCCCTAATGCTTTAGAACTAAAATCACGAATCAAATGATCTAACCAGTCTTGATATTTGTATGTTGTAGCATATACAGACTAAGAAAATCCAAACTAATTATTGATGTCAGTAAGAACATGAGATTATGAAGTGACTTCACCACCAACAGCAGGCATGGTAAAAAACAAAAAAGAATAAATGAATGAATGAAGCAAGACGCAAAGTACAATGTAATGATCGTTAACAGAGTTACCGCAACAGTAAGTGGTTAATACATGACAGAATATTGGTAAGAAGTGTTTTCTTATATATCTCTGTATGCTAGTACATTGTACACTTATAATGTATGAATGAGAAAGTAAACTAGGAAAGAAAATATACATCTATCGAAGATTTCCTATTTACTATACTAACCAAATATCTACTAGAATCAATTACAATTAGAATCAATTCTAAGATATTCCAACACTCCCCCTCAAGCAGGTGGCCTATATATGTCGAGGACGCCTAGCTTGCTCAATAGAAACTTGTGTTGTCTTTGGCATAGTGGTTTAGTGAAAATATCTGCAGGTTGATCCACTGTTCCAATGCCTTTTGTTATGAGAACTCCTTCTTTGATCTTGTCTCGAGTGAAGTGACAATCAACCTCTATGTGTTTCGTTCTTTCATGAAAACTGGATTTCTTTGCTAACTTAAGTGCGGCATCATTATCGCAGAACAATTTACTTGGTCCACTCGACTTGTATTCCCAAATCGATAGAAGTCCTCGTATCCGGACTACTTCACAAGTTGTTTTCGCCATGGCTCGATATTCTGACTCAGCTGATGACAATGACACAGTAGATTGTTTCTTTGTCTTCCATGAAATTAATGATTTTCCCAATTTAATACAAAAACCAGTGATAGATCGCCTAGTCATTGGGCAAGTTGCGTAATCAGTGTCACAAAATGCTGTCATTCCCATATCACACTCACGGGATAAAAAAATACCGAGCCCCGAGCATCCCTTCAAGTATCTTACAACCTTCAAAGCTGCATTCATATGTGATTCTTTTGGCATATGCATGAATTGACTGAGTATTTGCACGGCATAACATATATCAGGTCTTGTCATGGTAAGATATATCAACTTTCCAACAAGTCGCTGATACCCAGATGGATCCCTAAGCAATGGATCGTTATTTGGTGAAGAAGAATTGAGATCATATTCATGTGTTGTTAATTTGGCATTCTGTTCAATAGGAATTACTGCTGGCTTGCAACCTGATAACCCTGCTTCAGAAACGATTTCCAAGACAAACTTTCTTTGACTAAGATAAATTCCTTTATCAGACTTGGCGATTTCAATGCCAAGAAAATATTTGGGAGGTCCTAAATCCTTGATGTGAAAAGTGGAATGTAAATATTCCTTGAATCTCGCAACATGAGAATCATTATTTCCCATAACCAATATGTTATCAACATATATCAACAAATAAATCGATGATTTTCCCACATTTCGTGTAAACAAAGCATAATCATGCTTAGAATGCTGAAAACCTGCATTGGTTAATGCAGTGATAAACTTGGCATACCATTGTCTAGATGCCTGTTTTAAACCATACAAGGATTTGCGAAGATGACATACCCGATACTCCCCCTGTCTGCGTAATCCTTGAGGGAGGTCCATGTAAATCTCTTCATCTAAATCACCATGAAGAAAAGCATTATTGACGTCCATCTGATGTAAGGACCAATTGCGTATTGCTGCAATGGATAAAAAGGACCGGACGGTAACTTCCTTCGCGACTGGAGAGAATGTTTCGTGATAATCAAAACCTTCTCTTTGTGTGAAACCTTTGGCTACCAACCTAGCCTTGAAGCGTTCTATAGAACCATCTGATTTGAACTTGATCTTGTAAATCCATTTACATCCGATCGGTTTTCCATTTGGTGGTAAGGGAACAACATCCCAAGTATGATTCTCCATGAGTGCAGTAAGTTCAGACTCCATTGCATGCCGCCACTTGGGATATTTTGTTGCCTCATTAAATGAAGATGGCTCATGCTCTTCGGAAATTCGACTAATACAACACATATGTTCTGCTGATAACCGATTGAAGGAAACATATGAGGAAACGGGATAGTGTGTACCTGAAGAGTTTGCAGCAGAACATATATAATCTTTCGTCCACGTAGGTGGGCGACTCTGTCTTCCAGAATGACGAGGTTGCTCAACTATATGTGCAGGAGCCACGGATAAGTCAGCAGCCACTTCTGTTGTGTCCACTGGGAGAGGAACTGCCTCAGATGAAGTTGGCAATTCCGTCTCTGGATGTGAAAATTCCACCGGTGCTGATGCCATAGAGGGTTGAGGCACCATAAGAAAGCCAAGTGCTAATGACAAGTCTTCATCAGATAGAAGAAACCGATTGGCTTCTGATAAAGTGGCTTGTGATGAAGGCAGCGCGTCTTTGAATGGAAATGTTTCTTCATGAAAAATAACATCTCTGCTAGTAAAGAAATGCCCAGTAGAAAACTCCATGACACGATAACCCTTTTGAAGAGAAGGGTATCCCATAAAGACGCATCGTGTTGCACAGGGACTCATTTTGTCTCGAGGACCCACATTTGTTGTATAACATAAACAACCAAAAACTCTAAGATGGTTATTATATGGCTGTTTCTTGTAAAGCATCTCAAATGGAGATTTACCATGAAGAATTCGACTTGGCATGCGATTAATCAGATAGGCAGCTGTGACCACACAGTCTCCCCAAAATTCTTCAGGGATTGAGGCTTGATATTTGAGTGCACGAGCTACTTCTAAGAGATGTCTATGTTTTCTCTCAACAACTCCATGTTGTTGTGGAGTATAAGTACAAGAACTTTCATGGAGTATTCCATGAGTAGATAGCAAAGTTATGCAATCAGAAGTAAAAAATTCTCGTCCATTATCTGTACGAATTCGATGTACAGATTTATCAAATTGATTCCTAATTAAGGAAAGGAAGTTTGATAAATGAGTAAACGTTTGGCTCTTTGACTGCATAAGATATAGCCAAGTGGCACGACTATAGTCATCAACGATGGTAAGAAAATAACGAGATCCATCACGATGAGGAGTATGATAAGGTCCCCAGATGTCCATGTGAAGCAAAGAAAAAAGACTTTTGGCTCGAAATGTACTAACAGGAAAAGATGCTCGAGTTTGTTTAGCTAAAGGACAAATAGAGCACTTTGGATAAGGAAATTTAGCACTGTGGCCCAATCGTTGATGCAAAAGAAGATTTTTATTATAACTAATTGCATTACAATAAATGCCTTTATTCAATAATTCTAAATCTTCTGGAGAATTGATCCAAAAATAAAGTCCTTGTGCCTCATTCCCCAAGCCCATCACTTTGCCAGTCGAAAGGTCCTGAAAGATACAATTTTTGGGATTGAATATGGCTTTACAGGAATTGTCCATACATACCTTTGCGACAGAAAGAAGATTGAATTCAAAATCTGGAATATATAGGACATTTTTAAGAACAAAGTTCTGACCAAGATGTACGGTACCGATTTTGGTAACATGTGTAATGTTCCCATTTGGAAGACGTACCGTAACAGGAGATTGTGGATTTTGATGGACTTGGGAAAATAGGGATTCATTACAAATTATGTGGTCACTAGCACCTGAATCGATAATCCATGCATCAATAGATAATGAATTCCTTTCATGGAGAAAAGTACCTGAGAATCCTGCACCAGTGTCTCCAGTCTTGAGTTGGCTCAAAGCTTGCACGATATTTTCATATTGTTCTTGAGTTATATTCTGCTGAGATGTTCCACCACTCTTCTGTGTAGAGACCTGATAGACTGAAGACTCCCTTTCTTTTTTATTGTTGGGTTTCCCATGTAATTTCCAACATGTATCTATAGTATGGTGTGGTCGTTTGCAATATTCACAATATTTATTTTTAAATTTTGAATTTTGCCCACTGACCTTCCCTGCTGACGTGGCATTTTGTGAACCGTACGAAGCTTTGTATACTAGTGCTGACGTGGCAAAGTGCCGAGCGTCCGATTGTGCGCGAGGATCCCAGCCATCCGATGGCGCGCGAGAATCCCAGCCGTTCAATCTGAAGAACTGATCTAGTCCGTTCGATCCGGTAGATCTTCCTCGACCGTCAGATCTAATGCCGCGATCCCAGCCATCCATTCCCGAAGACCTAAAAAATCCTTCGTCATTTCGCGAAGCCGCAGCCGCGAAGCTTCTTCCTCTTCCTCTCGACTCCCCTGTGCCTCCGAGGTTCCCTCCGGTCCCGGTGAGGGTTTCTGTCGAGACGAATCCAGATGGAAACGCCGCGAAGCCCGTCCCTTCTCCGACCCGAGCATGGTCAGTCGCGGCGGCCCTCTGGTTTTCCTCCTGCACGGCTAACTGGAAGATCCGGCCGAGCGGTGGTTGGGGATCCATCGCAAGAATTTGTGATCGGAACACGGCGTATGTATCGTTCAAGGTAAGTAGGAATCGGGCGGCTTTCTCCTTCTCCCTAATTGCATGGTATTGTCGGAGAGTGGCCTCCGGCCCCTCCAATTTGTCTTCGGCCGCTTCGATTTCGTTCCACAGGCCCGACAGCCGGTTGAAGCAGGTGGTGACCGAAAGGTTCCCCTGTTTTAGCTCGGTTAGGGCTTGTGTCAACGAGAAAAGCCTCGCCCTATCTGATTTTCCATACATCTCTTGCTGGTTATCCCAGTATTGCTTTGGATCTTCTGTCAGAGGAAGACCGGCGGCGACATCTGGCGCCAAGCAATTTCCGATCCAGGTGCGAACCAACTGATTGCAGCGCCTCCAATGTCTCTGCAGTCGCTCATCCGTCGGGTAAGATATGGTTCCTTTGATGAATTCCTCTTTAGCTTTAGTAACGAGTGCTCGTCGGAAATCACGAGCCCAAGAGTGGTAGTTCGCCGGCCCGGTAAGTTGTTGGGTGATTAGGCGCAACTCTGGCCCATCTGCCGGCGACGTGTAGAGTGGATCTCCAAGCTCCGGCCGCCCTCCATTGAACGGAAAAAGATACGGCGGTCCGTGTGAAACCGGGTAGGGTTCCATTCCTTGACCCAGTATGAATCCGGGTTTGTGACCCGCATTCGTCTGACCCGTCTGACCCGACTCACCAGTCGGGTTGGTTCCATATGGGTACTGACCCCATTGTGCTGGGTACCATGGAGCTGGAGGCCAGTAAGGATGCCCGGGAATCTGTACTGGAGCAGGAGCAGGGTCGGAGACATTGGTCACCTCCTCTTCTCCAGTCGATCCATCTCGATCAGAAGATGAAATTGTCTGATCTTGGGTTGATGAATCTTCTGCCAAGGGATTCATAACGTTCTTGTCTCTTGCCATGGTATTGAGAAAGAATTCGTAATTGCTTTGCTGATCTGTTTTGCAGGAAGGGATCCTCAGTTACAAATCAGAAAGAAGCAATGGCAATTCAGAAGCGTTGCGGAAGCTAGGACAGGAAACGAAGCTCTGATACCATGACAGAATATTGGTAAGAAGTGTTTTCTTGTATATCTCTATATGCTAGTACATTGTACACTTATAATGTATGAATGAGAAAGTAAACTAGGAAAGAAAATATACATCTATCGAAGATTTCCTATTTACTGTATTAACCAAATATCTACTAGAATCAATTACAATTAGAATCAATTCTAAGATATTCCAACAATACACGAGCATCCGGAGCCTCAGCATGAATTTCACTGGCAATTTTGCGAATGGAATCGTAATGTTCTGAATTCAGTAGCTAAAATCGATCATGACTGACATGAAGTTCCTTTATCTTCGATCATTCTTTGCATGGTAAGTATTGCCATATCAAGATCTCTATTTCCTTCTGCAGATGGTTCTCTGGTACAGTGCTGCTCTTGCATGTTAAATTGTCTTTGCAAATATACAGGATCGTTGTGAACATGCAAAGCAAAAGTAATACCGGACCGCAAGACCGCATGACAGCGTGGTACAGCATATGCTACTAATCGTGGGCCTAAGAAGTGTTCGTCGGATTTTGGATGGTCAGCTCTTGCAAAGGAAAAGACCGCACCTCACGCATGTTAGTTTGAATGAGAAACTTGCGAGACAAAAAGGCTGATCAATGACTAGTTGCAAAACTATGTTCTGAGATTATATCGAGATTTCAGCATGTTAAATGAATACACAAGTCCAAGGACTGGTGTATACCAAAAGCACGCAAGCAATCACAGATTTGCAAAACTGTGGGACTGATTTTGTATTGAAGGAGCCACTTGAAATGCCGAACCAACGCACTATACCACTCATCTGTCCCATGTGAACGCTCATCTTATAGTCTGTCACCTTACTTTATACCTTATTTGCCGACCAGCTTTAGTACTTCTAACATCTGCCACTTTTCAGATATTGACTCGGAAATGATTTCTTACGATGGACATTATCAACTCGAGAAAGGTTCAGGTGCAATGAAGCTTCCCCTTACACACGGTCATTATATCGCTGTTTTTAATTATCGTGTGCGAACTTTAACTTGTAGACATTATGGAAGAAATCCTATGTCGGCTTAACCTGCCTCCTTCCCTCCTATTTAACTCTCCTCGCTGCCTCCACCGCTCCACCACCTTACCGCCATGCCGATCACTGCTTTAGATGTCAACATTGCATTCACTATTCTAGCATATGACCACCATCACAGAATCCCCGGCTGAAACCATAGATTAGTGGGGAGAAGAATGGAGGAGCCATCGAGAGGTTTCGCATTTCTCTCTCGCTTGAGAGCTCTCTCTACCTACTATGGTAGCCATCCCTAAACCCTAAATGTCCACCCGGCTGAAAAACCCTAAATCATAAAAACCATGCATGCCTTCTTCGGTCAGACTCATCTCGTCTTCTCCTGGTTCCTTGATTTTGTCCCCTTGCTAGCTTTTGGTGAGGAATCGGCCAGTCACCCTTCGTTTTCTCCTTGTTATTGCGGAAGCCAACGAAGTTTTGGAGGTTTAAGCAAATGGGGCGGCCGGTTTACTAGATCCTCAGATTAGCTGAAGATGCTGATGCGCCCTTGTCCATTTCTCTGTAAGTTTTCTTTTGGGACTGATCTAGAGTCTCCATTATCTGGGCTTTTTTCCGCAAAAGATAGTTGATTGGTGTCATCCGAGGATCTTTTTGCAACAGAAGGAAGGCAACAAATGGGTAAAACCTGGATTTGATTTCTGGCGTTCTTGGTGCTTCTTCACTGCTGCTTATTGGGAACTTTTAATGGATGAATCTGGGGAAAAAGACTATTGCCTAGCCTTACTGTGTAAGAGGCTAGGGAATCTGAAAACCGAGGTGGATGCACTGCCTCGAGAAAGAGTCATTTCAACAGAAACACTAGATGAATGCAAACGCACAATGTTCGGGAAGTTGTATTCGGGAGGAAATATAAATTACCAGGGCTTTATTTCTACTATGACGCGGGCTTGGAAGGTTGACTCCTTGAATTTTGCGCAACGAGAATCTGATATCTTATCATTTACCTTCGAATCTAAAATGGATAAAAAAAGAATATTAGCCAATAGCCCATGGTCTTTTGCGAGTAATTTACTGATATTAAAACCGTGGGAGCCAAATAAACCAGCGCAATGCTACAAGTTTACAAGCTGTGAATTTTGGGTCCAAGTGCATGGTCTTCCAATCGAATGGTGTAGTGAAGAGATTGTGTCTCTTGTTGCCCAACAACTAGGAGGGGTAAAGGAAGTAAAAGTGGAGAAAAAAGGCGTGGCTTTCCAGAAGGTGGGGAGAGCTAGAGTTGATTTGGAGTTGGAAAAACCATTAAAACCAGGCATCTTATTTAATCTGGAAGAGGAGAAGGTTTGGTTAGACTTTAAGTACGAGAGGCTACCTAGATTCTGTTATTCATGTGGAAGGGTTGGGCACTTTACCACTAATTGTGAAGAAATCCCGTATGATGTGGCAAAAATTGAAGATAGAAAGAACAACAAGTTTGGCAATTGGCTAAAAGTAGAGGTAAAAGAAAACATCCCTTTCTGGGAGTTATTTTATGATGAAAAGGTGGCTGAAGAAGAGGCGGAACCACAGGAGGACAGTGTCATATCTTCTCATGATACTCAAATTGTTATATTCACAGGGGAGCAAACTGAAGCAAACAATTCAGAACAAACACAATCTCAAATAAGGGCACAAATGGATGTAATCTTACCTGACATCCAATTGGAACAGCAATAGGAGAAAGAAAAAGGCATCATGAATACCGATGAATCAGCGTTGCAGTTTCAGCAAGCTGTATTTTCCTCTTCCTAGAAAAAAAACGGTTTTAAAGAAGGAAAGTAGGATTGTGAAAAGCTCTCCAGCCAAAAAGTTAAAGAGATATACTCCTTATCACCCTTCAGCTGCTGATTTGGCAAGCTTGGATGAAACAACTTTGCAGGATATTCCAATCAGTTTTTCAGAAGAAACTAGGGAAAGGGCTTTGGTGGCTAGCCCAAATAAGCCACCGGTTCACAAATGAGAGCTATATGCTGGAACTATCAGGGGTTGGGCACACCACTGACAGTTCAGAATTTGAGAGCCATGGTGGCTCAGGAAAGGCCCAATTTAATTCTACTTATGGAAACAAAAAACAAAAAATTAGTGGTAGATCGTCTTAAAAGAAAACTGAACTTTCAAAATAGTTTTGTGGAGGACCCACAAGGCATTGCGGGGGGGATGGCAGTGTTATGGAATACGGACATGGAGGTGGAAGTGGAGTTTAGCTCTCAAGAAATGATAAATTTGATATGTTTTGATTATGAGAGTAACATAAAAATGCGGCTAAGCTGCATACATGCTCCAAACATATATGGGGAGGGACTTCAACTCTGGGAGAAGTTGAGACAGTTTGCATTATCAAATACACTCCCATGGGTGTGTATGGGAGATTTCAAAGAAATTCTTTATTATTGGGAGAAAATGGGCAGAAGAATGGCAGAAACTTTTAGAATGCAGGCATTTCAAAATTTCATCCATGACTGTTCGTTAATGGAAATTGACTGTAAATGATGTGCATTTACCTGGTCCAATAACAGAGAAGGGGCTGATCTAGTTCAGGAGAAATTAGATAGAGTATTCTGCTTAATGGATTGGCAGGTAATGTTCCCAGAGGCTGAAGCTTTTGCCCTACTAGCTGTGGGCTCTGATCATAGTCCCCTCCTTGTGGTAAGTAGTGCCAAATCTGTCAAGAAACAAAAATATTTTAACTTCGAAGCCTTCTGGGTTGAAGATGGTGAATGTAAGGAGATAGTAAAACATGCATGGTAATCTCAATCTTGTATCTAGGGAGGTTTGGGAGACAAATTACGTTTTACCAGCCAAGCCTTAAAAACATGGAGCAAACAAAAATTTCCCAATAATAATACCCGCATTACAGCCTTAAAGAAGGAGCTCCAATCAATTACAAACAGCCACCAGAGTTGTCAAGACAAAAGCAGAATCAAGAGTATTAAAGAAGAGCTGGAAACTTTATGGAGCAGAGAAGAAATGTTTTGGGGTTTGAAATCACGGATCAATTGGCTTCATTGGGGAGACAAAAACACAAAGTACTTCCATGCAACAACGATCCAACGGAGACAAAAAAACAGAATTCATATGCTAAAAAATGTAGAAAATCAGTGGGTCAGGGGGAAACAGCAAATTCAGCACCTCACCATGTCTTTTTTCAAGGAGCTATATACTTTGGAAGGCCCACGCAACTACATTCCAGTCCTAGATCAACAGCCTACGTTAATTGGAGATGATATAAATGACTGTTTAGTGGCGGAAGTAACTATGAAAGAAATTCATGCTGCTGTTTTCCAACTAGGAGCTCAGAAAGCCCCGAGCGCAGATGGTTTAAACGGACTTTTCTATCACCATCACTGGGACATAATTAACTCCGATATCTTAAAGGAAGTTCGAGATTTTTTTCAATATGGGGTTCTAGATCCAGCCCTTAACAGAATGCATATCACTTTAATCCCAAAAGTTCCCCATCCGGAGACACTCGACCAATTTCGCCCTATCAGCTTATGCAATTTTGCCTACAAGATTATTGCAAAAATCTTGGCAAACAGACTGAAACGATGGCTACCTATGCTAATTTCAGAAGAGCAAAGCGCATTCATTAGCGGCAGACAGATTCAAGACAACATTTACGTTGTACAAGAGGTATTGCATCAACTGAGGAAGCGGAAAAGGAAGAAGTATTTCCAGGCGATACTAAAACTTGACATGAAAAAAGCTTATGATAGGATTGAATGGGATTATCTAGAAGGTTGTCTGCTGAAATTGGGTTTCTGTGCTCAATGGGTTCATTGGATAATGCAGTGTGTTACCACAGTCACATTTAATATAAAGCTTAATGGGGAACCTCTTCCGGCTTTTGCTCCAACTAGAGGCATCCGACAAAGAGATCCTCTCTCACCCTATCTATTTATTCTGGTAGCAAAAAGTTTATCAATTTTGATGAAAAATGCGCTACAAGAAGGGAACATCAAGGGGATCAAGCTAAATATATACTGTCCTACTTTAACTCATTTGTTTTTTGCAGATGACTCAATCTTTTTCTTAGACGGCTCCATTTAGGAATGCCAAAACGTTGCAGCTGTCATTAACCAATATTGTTATGCCTCAGGACAAGCTGTTAACTTAAACAAATCAAGGATTTTCTTTAGTAAAGACTGTCCAGCTTCATTAAAAGACAATATGAAAACTGAACTCAGGGTACCAGAGTTAGAAAGATCAGGAAGGTACTTGGGACTTCCATCTGATTGGGGTGCATCAAAGAGGCAAGTTTTTGGGTAGATTTTGAATTGGATCAACATGAAATTGGAGGGCTGGAAGGAGCAACTCATATCAAAAGCTGGTAAAGAAACTTTCCTGAAATCAGTGGTGCAGGCGGTACCACAATATGCCATGTCAGTTTTTAAAATCCCAGTTTCAATATGTAAAGCTATAGAGAAAAAAATTGCAAATTTCTGGTGGAAAAACAGTGATTCAAGGGCTGGTTTGCATTGGAAATTATGAAGATGAGGAAAGATAGAGGGGGAATGGGTTTCAGAGATTTAATCACTGTTAATAAAGCCTTATTAGGGAAGCAAGCCTGGAGGATAGTCAAAAACCCAAATGCGTTATGGAGTAAACTATTGAAAGGATTGTATTTCAATCATTTAGATCTTTGGCATGCTGAAACTGACTGTAATCCTTTATGGGGCTGGAAAAGTTTACATATTGGAAAAGAAGCCATTGTGGAATCAATCAGATGGTCAATAAGAAATGGAGAATCTGTTAATATTAGAACATATAGATGGTTGAAAAGTGGCTCCATAAGAGGGCCGGCAAATAGGAATGATCCCCAAAAAGTCTCGGAGCTAATCTTACCGGGTACTCAAAAGTGGAATGAAACATTGCTAAAAAATCTTTTTGATGAGCAGACAACGCAGGGAATCCTTGCAACACCAATCAACGGCCCTTTTTTCGGTGATGAATTATTATGGACGGGCACAAAACATGGTTCATTTACAGTCAAGAATGGCTACAACTTGCTAAGAGATACCACCATAGAAAACAGAGCAAAAGAGCACCCCTCCTCTTCATATCAAACCCCTACAGCTTTATGGAATGCAATTTGGCGCATGAAAACCAATCCAAAAGTGAAGTTATTTGTATGGCATGCTTGTCAAAACGCCCTACCAACCAAGGAAAATCTGTGGAAAAGAAAAATTCTACCTGATCCGCTGTGTGATCTATGTAAAGCCAAGGTAGAAATGGCCGAGCACACCCTCCTCCTCTGTCCCTGGGTTGCTGAAGCGTGGAGTCGCCAGGACACTACCCTGCGAATTGATGAACAACAAGTTAAAAGAATGGACGAATGGCTGCTCAAATTTACAAGCAAGAAGTCACACCTACCTTCTCTAGAAACAATCGGCTACCTCCTGTGGCAGGTATGGAAGGAGCGCAACAATTTTATTTTCCGAGGAACAACTCCAGAGGTCTGCAGAATAGTAGATCTTGCAAGATCTCAGCAAATTAGCTACCGAAAGTGGGGATTTGGTGAAGATCTGGCCGAAACAGCTGCGAAACCGAAGAACCCACCTACCTAGCGAGCTTCGAAGACCGACTGCCTCAAGCTAAATGTTGACGGGTCGCTAGGGGAAGAATCGACGGAGGGAGCAGTGGCTTGTGTCGTCCGAGACTCCTCCAGCACTCTCTTAGATGGATTTACGAAGACGGTATGGGCGGAATCGAGTTTTCAGGTTGAAACCCTAGGCGTCCTCAAAGCCCTAAAGTTTTTTAAGGAAAAAGCAATCGACGAAGCCGTGGTGGAAACTGACTGTCAACTCGTGGTTGAAAGCTTGAACTTCGAACACCAAGTGGAGTCAATTGCACGTGGGGCTTTGAAGGAAATTCGAATACTTCTTCAGCAGATGCCGAAAGTGGAACTGGCCCACTGTCCCCGCTCAGCCAATTCAGTAGCGGACTGAGCCGCACGCCATCACCGAACGAAGACTATTCCCTTGAATTGGCAAGCCTCACCTCCCTCAGCCCTTTGGGCCTTATTATGTGTAGATGCCCCGGTAGTGGGCCTCCACGGTTTTCCGCCTATGATATAAATAATTTCCACCTTTTGACAAGAAAAAAAAAAATGGAGGAGCCATGATCATGGTCCATATGACAAAAGAGAGAGATTAGGTGTCGTCCCATTCTTGTTGGTTATATATTTTGATAACAGGTTTAAGTTGTTTTATGTCTAAAGCTAACCCTTCGAATAGGAGGACAATCATGTGATTTTCCTTATTCTTGTAGGACTTGGGGTGCGACATTAGGATAAAAATTGGAGAGGATATAATTTTTGTTGGGAGCATTGAGCCCACCTTTGCTTAAAAGCAAGATTAAGCCAATAAGTCTCCCTCATGTGTACCCTAAAACCACATTGGTAACGGGATTACCATTTGTTACTTTGATATTATTTGTGGGGAGTGCCTAGCGGATTACTTAGTAAAAATGCAATACCTTCACCCGTAGAGATATATTTAGTTAAACTCACATTCACTCAAAAATTTAAACTAATGAGTTATGAGTCAACTAAGATTGTTAAACGATCCACACATCAATTATTCAATATAGGACTCCTAACACAACTCAACAATCTCTTCATCACATTTAAACTTAATGTTAGGGTTGCTCCCCTCAATTCGAGTATCGTTTCGCATTAGCATGTCTCAACTTCAGTTTTTTTGGGAAAAGTGACCAAAAAGTCATAAACCTATTGTATTGATGATTATTTAGCCCTAAATTTTTTACTGGTACCAATTTAATCCAAAACATGTTGACATAGTGTCAATTCAGTCATTCCATCTAATTTTAGCTAGATTTTGCTAATATAGGTGCCGATCGATTTACATGGTACAGTCAACGCTGACTTTGATAACTTTTAATGATATTTTAATATATTTTGAATTTTATTTATTTTTTTTTTCCTTTTTTTTCTCCTTCCCTTTCTTCTTCCTCCGGTCGGAAGGAAGAAGGAATGGAAGGAAAAAAAAAATTCGTATAGAGAGAGAGAGACACACACACACACACACAAACAGAGGTGAGGGGGTGGCGAGGGCGTGGTGGTGCGGCGTGATTGTGCGATTATCACCAATTCCACACATGCCATTGCTCCGAAACCGTAACTGGCAATGTAAACATACCATCATTGCCACCGCTACCATCACGGGCAATTGCACAGCGAAGAACCGATAGGGGAGCACCTGAAGCCTAGACTTGGCCGTATTCGAAGTCACCGACATGCTCTCCCAATTGAGCTTAGGCCGAGACGGAGCTGAGGCAATCAAGAGCTCTGAGATGAGCTCGCTTTAGTTGCGAGCTTGCCATCCATTTCGCAGCGACTTCTACACAAAGTGAGAAACAGAGTTATCAGTAACTAGCAAGTATAGTGAACAATAATCAAAATTATCATCTTACCGGTCATGACATGTAAGATGATTAGTAATGATTAGACCATCATGATAGAAGGGGTTATATGGTCAGGAATATTTTATTGCAGTACGATGGTCCCAAGATATCATTTGTAGGCACACCCATTTGCTAGTTACATTATCATCACGTATCCAATTCTTTTAAGTCTTTTAAGTCATAACACTTACTTTTTTTCGCAAAGTATAATTTTTTTATGTAACTAGAGAAAGATAATTGACCCAATAAATAAAAAACATCCCAAAAAGCTTGGGGAGAAGATAAGACATTATGTAAGTGCACAAATTAGAAACACCCGAGAAACGGGCTAGACTTAGAACGAAGGAGTCGCAAAGCTCTACCAAATTACAACACATTATCTTTATGATATAGACACAAAACGAAGTTTCTATTTCAAGAACCCTAAAAATTGTCTTCCCTCACACTATGCGACCATATTACAAACAGAAGTCCACAAACAAAAGAAAGGAAAATGAACCAGATTCAAATATGAGTCCTCCTGAAGATGATCGGCGCGCCGTACTGAGGCTGCAAGGTCACCAGAGTTATCGGAGCATGAACATACGAAGGCGACACCTCAAAGGTGAATCGCCTAACCAGCATGGCCAGAACAACCTTGGCCTCGACCATGGCCAAGTTCTGGCCTACGCAGGTTTTGGGGCCGAGCCCGAACCCGAGGAACGCAGCCAGGTGGTTCCGGGGCTTCGTGAATCTTGCTGGGTTGAACTCATCCGCGTCTTCGCCCCATATCTCGGGGTCGTGATGCACAGCAAAGAAGGCCAAGTAGAGCTCCGTTTTTGCTGGAATTTGAAGGTCTCCTAGCTGCACATCTTTAAGGGTTTGCCTCAACACCTTCACCGCAGGAGGGTACAGTCTGAGTGTTTCATTCAATACCATCGTTACCTGTTCAAAAAAAGGACAGAAGAAAAATGTAAGTTTAAGTGAACACAAAATGTTTAATATTTCAGTCAGACTAAATTTTCAAAACTTAGGCGAATGGAGTGGTGAAATAGGTTATTAGGAAAATATGCACCAGTCAAATTCCAGTTGATAGCAGTGAGCATGTTCAAATAGTGAATCTAGCGCATTAGATTGACCCCGATTGAAGAATGAGCTTGCTAAGAGATACCCATATAATTAATCTAGACTGTGCCTCCATGCATAATATAACAAACATTGGAAGATAGTCTCCATGTCATGTACAATTTCTTCTTATATAGGTAAGTGAGACAATTTAAACTTCTTGCTTGAATGTGCACAGAAGTTTTTCATCACACACATCAGACTATTAAATTACCACCATCTCATCCTTGGATTGGTCCCGCAGATTTGATGATGGAGTTGCAAACCTTTTCTTCCATCTAAGAAGCTAGCCAAAGCTCGACAAACGATGATTTTTCTGTATCAGACAGTTAACCCATGAAAAAAAAAAACTAAACGGGTCTGTTTGTAGTAATGTGACTAGTGAGGAATAGTGATTGACTTACAATCTTGAGCTCGTTCAGATTTTCAGCAGCCGGAAGCCCGATTTTTCCGCTGACGCGGATCACTTCTTCCCGGGCCTTGTCCTGCCATTCGTGGTGCTTCGCCAGGAGGAGAAGCGCCCAAGTGAGAAGCATGGCCATCGTTTCTTTTCCCGCGAAGTAAAAAGTCTTGCATTCGTCTATGACTTCCTCCACTCCTAATCTTTCTTCTTCGTGGGATAATGTTAGAAGAGCGAGAAAATTGGACAAATTCTCTCTCGATTTCAAGTTGTTCTCAATCAGCTTCAAGACCGCGTGCCGGATTTCCTTCTCTATTCTCCATCTCTGCCTGTTCTTCCGAGTTGGTAGGAACCTGTGTATAGAGTGAAACATGTGATGGTCTAATCTTCCATGGATATGAAGACTCCGGGGAGAGCTAGAGAGATAGTTTAGGACTGCTCTAAAAAGTAGAAAGGTAATGATTCGTGATTAAACAAAAGACACATCATTGAATCGTGACTTTTCCCAGAAATAGGATCAAGAATGACTTCTCAAAAATAGAAACGATGCCACATACGTCCTTAGATATAATTTGTATATATGTAACAACTGAGAATGTGAGTAGAGTAAATTTGTTTATTGCCTTAAATGGAGCAAGTTAAATTAGACCTGAAGCCAGGAATGTAAATGTTCTGGTTGGCTTGAGTGAAGAGGTGCATCTGCTGCTCCTGCAAGGCGAATATGCGCTTGCCCTCTTCGAAGCTGCTCCCGAAAGCAGTCCTCGAGATGACGTCAGCCGAGAGCCCGTGTAGTTCCTTAAACACCTCCACCTCGAACTCCTCTCTTTCTCCTCGCATCTTGTCCCACGTGTCCAGCATCTTGGCCGCACTCGCCACGATCTCCGGGATCCACCCCTAGTCAAAATGAAAGGAAACGCATGCTGTGAAGTCCGTCCAGCGGGAGACGTGATGAAGAAAACCGCTGGCAGTGCAAAAGAGCAGTTGATCTTCGCCAAATTGCCAATGACTGTACGGCAATTTAAAGAACATAAAACTAGCTTCTGCTTGGTTTACTCACTGCCATTTTCAGATTGCATTTGCATCATTACCTCTTTTACCACAAATGCGCAATCCCTTGCTCCAAAGCTTCAACTGTCAGAGTTGCAATGTTAAAGCTTTCATTTTTAATATTGAAAACATATCCCGAGTCTAAACCTGTAAAGGAAACCCCAATTCAAGAAGTTCTAGTTTGAGTAAGGTTTCTAAAAGGGTTCCTATTTTGGATCAAAATCTTTTCTATATAAGAGTACATTTTCTAAAAGGAGATTCCTTTGTTGGATCCCAAAATTTTCTACATAAGAAGTGGGTCTTCTTGGTGAATTGCATCAAAAAAGAGCTTTTTGGTGTTCAAGCCAATAAATCTTGTGGTAAATTTTGTAAATTTCTTTATGAGATTGAAATATTACTTCACGAGAAATTACAAGGACTAAACGCCATGTGAATTATTTAGTGTAATTAGGGGCTAGTAAATAGTGAGAAGTTTGAGTAGTTCGAGTATGGTTGTACTCTCTATTGTGTTGCTCGATCTATTGTGGAATGCAATGCTCTCCTCATAGACTGGGTCCCGCTAATTGAATAATGTATATCTAAAATCCGATTTATTTTCTTGTTTTGTTTCTTTTATTGTTTGATTGTTTGTTATTTCGCAACATTTCATATTACTCTGCAGTGTGTTGGGTTGTGCAAGACTAAGATGTTGTGTTCATAAATCACGTCAAACAATGACATGGCATGTATGCGATGACAATTTGATAATTTATACTGCCTCCAATACTCACCTTAACTCGCTCCATAGTAAAGGCCTGGTTAGCGATCCGCCGGTGAATGGCCCACTTCTCGCCCACCAGCCCAACAAGGCCTTGCCTGAACAGCTCCCGAGCCTGTGGGTTGAACTCGGCCTGTTCGTACAACCTGCCAGTATTCGTCAGGACCTCCTTGATCATGTCCGGGTCCGAGATGCCCAGCCTAGGCCTCGACCCGAACCAATATACAAAAGTCCTCCCATACTTGAGGGACCAGTGGTGGAAGAAAGGAGCCACCCTGTGGAGGATCCTGTGGTCGAACGGCATGGGCTTCGACTGAGCCTCTGCGAATAGGCGGTTGATCTCCGCTGTGTTGCCAAGGATCGGACGGTAGCCGGGCCCCCGGACGCCTTGCTTTGTGAAGTGGCGCTGTAGCTTTAGCGGGGTAAAGAGATTGGAGTATGCGAATTTCGAGAGGAGGATGAGGATTAGCAAGAGGACTGAAACCAGAAGCCATGGCATAGTTGGAGGGGGGAGGGAGGTGGAGAATGAGAGGCTTACGAGCAGTTGGAAAGATATGGAGTAAGATGGGTCTTAAATAGAGGTTAGGTCAAATTGTTATGCTTTTTCCAAATAATTTCGTGCTTTTGCAGTGAAAAAATATAGAATATATTGGGGTTTAATGCTGCGTTTGATTTAGCATTTGCAAGGGGTTTTAAGTCCAATGCAAATGCTAAAAGCCCAAAGCTACTTTGGGAAATACAATTGTATTTGGTAAAAAAATTTTGCAAATGAACTTTAAGTTGAATGTGCGCTTAGTAAAAAAAACATTCGCAATGGGTTTTGATGAGTATAATATATATATATATTCTTTTTTTAAATTGAACTAACCGTTCGCCGAACCGGCGAAGGGCTACAACCCTTGGCAAGCTAGATCTGGCACCAACGGCTACCGGCACCAGATCTAGCTCACCGACGGCCACCGGCAAAGGGCTGCCTCCTTTTTCAATTTAAAAAAATAATTAGGGGCAAAATCAGAAATATGAAGAATTAGTGAGGGTAGTTTTGGAAGGGAAAAAATAATTTCAGCATTTTGAAGGCAAATTGAAAACTAAAAGCCGGTTTCAAAGTTGAATCAAACAGTTCAGCATTTTCCCAAAGGGCTTTCAGGCCTGAAAGTCCCTTAAAAATGCTGAACTAAACACAGCCGAAAGATGAATGAGTGCATGCTAGGCTCATAATGAATGTTACCCATGCATGATGATAACATTGGGGTAAAGTGATTTTTGAAAGAAGAATATTATATATATAATAAAGGATGAGCAAGAGTGACAACAAAAGAGGTGGTAAGACAAAAATCGGAATGGTTTTCAAGATCTCAAATCTTTCGGAATTAAAATCTTAAGCCTCGAATTGCCCATGAAAGAGGATGGAGTGCATGCGAGGCTGATAGCGAATGTTCACCTACTCATCTACGGAAAAAGATGAATTTTTTAAAAAAACAGAATTCTCTTGGGGTTTACGCTTTAAAGGAAAATGAAATGGTGACAGCGCCATTAGTCTTTGGAGACCCCCACCACAAATTTTCTCAAAGAAACCGAACAAATTCCGGAGAAAATTGTGAATCCACAAACTAAATGGATTCTTTTAATAAAAGATTAAAAAATTAAGAAAATAGAAAACATATATAGAAACGTCATTAATATAAAATATCTTTACATTAGTGTAAAAAAATAATTTAAACATCTTTATTACAACCTCTAGCTCTGTATACAACCTCAATAAGTTCTACCTTTTGTTCATTTTTTTTGCCTGTTAAATTGCGATTACGGGCTGCTCTAGCTTAAACCTTCGCAATACTAGTGGGTTAAAATTTATGATTCGGATCGACCGATCTAGGAGACTTGTGGTAGTCACAATATGGAGTATTTGCGCTAATCCCCATTTTCATCCTTTTATCCATAAAAAGAAAAGGACTATCCTTTCTCGAGAAATGTTTTTAATTACAGTGAGCATATCTTGTTAGGTTCATGGGTCAATTATGTATGGTCTAAACAAAAGAAAATGCAACAAAAATGGGAAATCAAAGATTGGCTTGTATTTCAATTTGTTACAATACATAAAAATTGATACAAATATTGAGATATCTTTTTAGTAATCTCTTGAATTTAAATAATGTTTTAGATTTGATGAGAAAGTGAAAAAGTTAAATTTGACTTTTAATGAATGTGGACAAACAACTCTAACAAAAATTAACATATAAGTCATTTAACATAAATTAATATAAATCGCATCACCATCAAAGACGCCCACCATAGAAAAGCGCTTCACCCGCCTATTAATATTTCATGTTCAAAACGAGGAGAATATCTTGTTGAGAGATCACGCGAAACACGCATTGTTCCATTATTGAATTAATTAAGGTAGGCTTATTCTATAGAATATACATTTAGATTCCTCCAAGTGAAAAAGTTAATTCTGACTTTTGATAAACGTGGAAGATTGTAATAAAAATTAACATATAAGTCAATTAACATAACTTGAATGAATATAAATTGCATCACCATCAAACACACCCACCATAGAAAAGCACTTCACCCACCCATCAATATCTCATGTTCAAAACGGGGAGTGTATCTTGTTGAGATCACGTGGAACACGCACTACTCTATTATTAAATTAATTAAGGTAGGCATATATGAGTATACATTTAGATTCCTGCAAGGAATTTGTGGCCAACAAGTCTCCACGAAAGATAATGCAGACCTTGGGATTGCAGTGCCCTAATTTTGAGCTTATCACAATTAAAACCAAGTCGAAGAAAAAAAGGTTAGAGGTAAATACAACAAGGATGATTGACTCTTTTGTGTGAGGTTTAACAAATTTTGCAAACGTCGGTCCTCTCACATGAACGTTAGATCGGGTGGATCCCATATGAGCCCATCTCATTGGTGCATGCTGACTGCAGTCACGTGCAAAAGGGCAACCAAGAGCACTTCCTAGCTTTGTCGGTCCTGTTTTGCCACATTAGCACTTACATGTTCATTGCATCTTTCAAGCTAGTAAGGAGGGAGACGAATCCTATGATGGCCAAAAGGAGGACGTGAACCAATCGGCTTGCCATCAAGCATAAAAGGTTCTTAGTAAGTGATAACTGTCAGTCGTGTCGTATACAATGTCGGGATGCCAAATCGCAAGCTACCAAAAACCCATATATCCACTACCAATGGCGCGGTGACAAATAATTTTCAACAAGATCGTTTTTTTCTCCATAATTCATTCGTTTTGCCCGAAAGGTTCCAGGAGATGTCGCCAGCCACTTTAGACTTCTTTTTGCCTAGGAGTGATTCATTCATAGTATAGCCCTTCTTCCGACAAAGTGATTCCGCCCAATCATCCATCTGACGCATCCGACAATGCATCTAATCCCAAATGCAATCTCCACAAGCGTTAAAAGAACTATACAAAGTCAATTCATCCAGAAAAATATGACGTCTCGGCGCTAAGACATAAATACAGCTAATATTACCTATGTGGACCCGGCCATAAGCAAATCTCATATGTGACCACTGTGTACCCCAATCATCCTTCAGAAAAACCGGATTGCCCCAGCGGAAATCTACTGAGTTTTTCCATAAGCACATTGGGTTTTTACACTGGATTATCCAAGATTACAGTTACAGAGAAGAAAACACAAATAGCACAAAATTTGACCAGGCAAAACCAATCAAGTGCGGCAGGTGTTGAAGATCTCGCCTCGCATCATGTCAATGGGCATGTGTTCCAGAGTGTAACGCTCTGGACCAAGATAAAGACCTGTTTTCTCCAAGAGAGCCAGCCCTTCATCTCTGCCATATTTCGAACTATGGAGCTTCAAGTACTCATAGTCCTACAAGAGCACAGAGACGCGTCTCTTAGAATATGCAGTTACACATCATATCAAGAAGTTCAACGCCAAGCCTATCAAAGATCCAACTTTCATGCAAAATCATGGCATGCATCTTTCTGTAGCATACTACAGCCTCGGTCAAACACTACGACCATAGCAAACACATAGGAAATGCCTAATTGGATGGAAAAGATGCAAATTTTCACCAGAGCAGGTGAAGAGGCAAAAAAGTGCTTTCCATCAAGCGACAGGGGTCAAACCAAGGCACCTCTACCAGACTTGTATTTTTGCCTCACCTGCAACCCACTCAGGATGCGCTCAGGTCTAATTGAAGCAACTGGTTCCTGGGAAGATGAGAAGACTTCGCCAGGGTAGTACAAAACACCATCACCTGGTGGAAGACCGCGTCTAAATCTTATCTGTTTAATGACAAAATAGTGCACTTAAGCATGAAGAACATGTTGCTGCCAATTTGAAGTTTGAACAGCAAATTATCTACAGATCAAGCAACTACCTCAGCACTAGGAACTGTTGCCTTTTCGTAACAATTGGCACCCCAATAAAGAAATCCCGTACCACCTTCCTTCCACACTCGCCACATAACAGCACGATGTTGCGTCCCCCGCATCCCAAGGTGCCAGTTGGGATGAGGATCAGATGGTCCCATACACACATAAGTCCACCACTCCTACAGAACAGAAAAAACCTTTTCTTAGCAATTAATATCATGACTAGTTAACAGTACAGCTTTACTATAAACAATAGTGCCATCTATATTCCATTAGGACAATCCGAAGGAAGTGAGGAAACAAAAGATTAATAAATGAAGTAAGAGAGGAGAGAGAACTAAATTATCACTCTTTGTACTTCCTTTATTTTTCTTCAGACTTCTCATAGTTAGTTTCCTTAGAAATAATACACACCCCCTTGCACATCATCATACCAAAAGTCAATGAAAAAATCAACTAAATGAAATTAGAGGATGAATTAATCATATTGTTCACATGAGAGGCTGAATTTTCCTACCAATTTCCAGAATTACAAGGTTTTGCATCTCTAGTACCATCAAGCAATAGGAAGTAGTCTTCTAAAATGCATCATTTGCAAACTATCAAACAACCAGAGAGCATCTCCAAAATTTGTTGTATATAATGGACAGATATTAAGAGTCCAAAACTCCAAATTACTGTATATAATGGGCAGATATTAAGAGTCCAACACTCCAAATTGCTGCCACTGCTCAGAAAGTTGAGATCCCAATTGGATTGTTCTTTGTTAAAAGTTCACCAGTCCACCAAATTATGGATGCAGTCTGTCAAGATCTTCCACTCAAATATTACCAGAAAAGCCGACGACAAATAGGCAGAACCATTGATTACAGTAGTGGGAAAAGAAAAACTAACCCCTGAAGTTCAAATTAAAGCCTTAAAGGAAGTTCCTCTGAAAAGATTTCCCGAAATCGCTCCCATTCCAAACATTTTGACATTACTCATTTTCTAAGTATTGTGTTCTACCACTAGCAATTATGATGAATGAGTGTCCTAACGAGATTATGATTAATGGGTTGCAACTAATAGTATCACCATCCACTGATGAGTCTTCCTTACTTGCCATAAACCAGTCGTTTTGTAGGCCCTCCAAGCTAGATTTGACAGTCAAAACTAGTGTGAGTATCACTCACATAGCCCATAAACTCCTGTTTTGTGGCATCATTGGTCGACATACTTTGGTGAAGCTATGTAGATAGGGCAAATAAAATATGGCCAATTATGTCAAAACAATTAAGTAGCAATTTAGGGAGTATCAACTTCTATCTCCACGTTAGTGTATATGTAAATTAACCGATGTTGAGTTTCTCTTTCATTTCTTTATTTTCTTCCAACATTTGGGTGCCATATCTATTATCTGGGAGAGTATGATTGTGTTATTTTCACCAATGACTCAACATCATAATTGAGATCTGAGGGAGCAAACCAAAAAGTAATCTGGTGAATAAGTGTGATGAATCCTAGTGTTCACATGACAATGTCAAAACACCATACATTTCATGGCGAATAAGTCCTATCCTACCTTGGCAGGATCGGTCAATTGACCTCTCACCAAAAAGTCACTTGAGACATGCTCCAGAAAATAACCAAGCTGGAACTTGTACGTAAAACCACAAGGATCTTAACAGTACACTGCCTGTATGCCTAGGAAAAATTATGTCAATTGCTATATGTTAGTTAACATATTAGTTAGAAAATGATATATAAGCTTGGAAAATATAAATCAAGGTCTTAAATTCTACTTCCTATGCACTTTAACGAACTGAACTGCAGGCATCTTCATAGTGGCTGTCTGTATATGCCTAAGGAACAATGATGTGAATGTCTATCCGTTAATTAACATTCAGTAAAAAAAAAACGATAACTTAAAATTCTCTGCCGGTGTTCTACTACTTCACTTGAACTAAGCAAACAGTGTACAAAATGGCTCAACAGACTTCAGAACCAGTTACCAAAAAAGTCAGAGTACAAAGGTTTTCAGGCATCTTTGCCTAATAAAAGAGAGATTATCAAGACATCACCTCCAGAAACTTGTCAAATTTTTTCAGTTGGATAAAGAGAAAGGAACTTGTGAATAGTGACCTTTAATGAAAGCTCGAGGAATATGAAGGTAAGAGTTCAAATAGATCGATAACATAATGAACAGACGAAGTTTTTTGGGAAAAAAGAGGTCAAAGAAAAGAAAATCATCAATGTGACATAAGAATCCTCGGAGCAGTATTACGGATATCATGTGAAATCCATCTTGTCCAAGTTCAATGTCATCGAAAATAATATTCTGTCAAATTGAGATATGATGATACAAAAATTAAAATGTCGTAATCAAATTAAGATAAAATTTAAAAAGCAACATCCACTTTAAGAAGTCGAGACTATTACCTCACCATTCGCTGGCTCCAACTCAGCAATGATATCCTTGACCAAATCCTCCCGATTGCCCAGCACCCACTCACTGCATATATGAGAAATTCTAGTCAGCTGTCGGATAACAAGATATGGTTTATATTAGATGGATACCATGTCAAACATAAAACTTTTCTTTCATACAGTATCAGCAGAAAGGCACAAATATTCCACCTGAGGGTCACATTACATCCATGACAAGCAAGACTCGTGTTAAAATTCAAGATTTGGAGATGAGAAAAAGGTAAGATGGAATTTAATTTAAGAATGAGTAAATCTGACTCCTGAAACAATCAGACTTAGTGCCAGCAATGCTAATCAATGCCAAAACAGGCCCAGTGGTGAGATTCAAGTGATCGTCAAGGACTCAAAAGGCACTATGGAATCTAATCATTTGTGATAGCCAGCCTCGATGCAACAACTCTCACTTCGTGTAGACAGGTATAATACCAAAATTTTCAAACAGGGTACTCTAAAAACATATTTATGTTAAGGTTAAAAACCATCATTTTACTAGAGCATCAAGTCTAGACAATGTAACTAAGCTTCAGAACTCCTATTAGAATCCAATATCATTTTCCCAACACTGTTCCTGAAATAGCTACCCAGACAGAACCCTCCCAGGAAACAGAACACAACATACGATGGCCCCAAAAAGCAGGACTTCCCACATAATAAACAAGCCACACTATACTCTCCCACCCAATGAAATTTAGACAGCCCATAAAAAACTTACCTAGTACAATATATTTGAGTGTGAGGGCGGAGATACTTCGGAACCTTCAGAAAAGCCTCAAAGGCATTAGGAGCGAGAGGCGTGTCGCTTGGCCCTAAGAAATATGCAGAAAGACAATAGCAATACACATTATAGCACTTATAAAAGCAACTATAGTATCAAAAACTATTGCTGAAGTGATGCGGAAGCACAATTCTAGTTTTATCATGTTTAAGTGTCTTCTCCTTTTTTAGTGTTTTATTATGCTAGGCTAATAAACAGTCATGTGCCAGTAATTTGACTGTTAATAAGCTCCAGTAGTCGAGATTAGAAGTCATTATGTCAGATCAAGGGTTGAGATTGGCCAACATCCGTAACACTTTCAAGGCCTCACTAGTTTCTTCTTCATTCAATAAACATTGTTGAATTCTATAAACCCTGGAATATCTTTGCTCTGTTCCAGATTCAATTCAACTGATAACTACCCATGTTTTTATTCTTTTTGCTACCTTTTACTTCTCCAACTATGTCAATTGGTTTTCTGAGACCTTCTTGGAGGTGGAAGAGGCAATCAAGCCCGACAAATAGAGATGGTTCCGATGAGATGTATGATTGAAGACTTGTCACAAGCTGTTAAAGCTCTTGGACATGTCGGAAGGTGGTCTCAAGGATGATAGTGATGATGGATATGATGAAAGTCCCTTTCATGATGCCATCTTCTAACATCTGCCACTTTTCAGATATTGACTCGGAAATGATTTCATACGATGGACATTATCAACTCGAGAAAGGTTCAGGTGCAATGGAGCTTCCCCTTACACACGGTCATTATATCGCTGTTTTTAATTATCGTGTGCGAACTTTAACTTGAAGACATTATGGAAGAAATCCTATGTCGGCTTAACCTCCCTCCCTCCCTCCTATTTAACTCTCCTCGCTGCCTCCACCGCTCCACCACCTTACCGCCATGCCGATCACCGCTTTAGATGTCGACATTGCATTCACTGTTCTAGCATATGACCACCATCACAGAATCCCAAGCTGAAACCATAGATCAGTGGGGAGAAGAATGGAGGAGCCATGATCATGGTCCATATGACAAAAGAGAGAGATTAGGTGTCGTCCCATGCTTGTTGGTTATATAATTTGATAACAGGTTTAAGTTGTTTTATGTCTACAGCTAACCCTTCGAATAGGAGGAAATCATGTGATTTTCCTTATTCTTGTAAGACTTGGGGGTGCGACATTAGGATAAAAATTGGAGAGGATATAATTTTTGTTAGGAGCGTTGAACCCACCTTTGCTTAAAAGCAAGATTAAGCCAATAAGTCTCCCTCATGTGTACCCTAAAACCACATTGGTAACGAGATTACCATTTGTTACTTTGATATTATTTGTTGGGAGTGCCTAGCGGATTACTCAATAAAAATGCAATACCTTCAACTGTAGAAATATATTTAGTTGAACTCACATTCACTCAAAGATCAAACTAACGAGTTATGAGTCAACTGAGATTGTTAACCGATCCACACATCAATTATTCTATATAGGACTCCTAACACAACTCAACAATCTCTTCATCACATTTAAACTTAATGTTAGGGTTGCTCCCCTCAATTCAAGTATCGTTTCGCATTAGCATGTCTCAACTTCAGTTTTTTTGGGAAAAGTGACCAAAAAGTCATAAACCTATTGTATTGATGATTATTTAGCCCTAAATTTTTTACTGGTGCCAATTTAATCCGAAACATTTTGACATAGTGTCAATTCAGTCATTCCAGCTAATTTTAGCTAGATTTTGCTAATATCGATGCCGATCAATTTACATGGTACAATCAACGCCGATGTTGATAACTTTTAATGATATTTTAATATTTTTTAAATTTTTTTTTTTAAATTTTTCTTTTTTTTTTTCTCCTACCCTTTCTTCTTCCTCCAGCCGGAAGGAAGAAGGAAGGGAAGGGAAAAAAAAAAATCGTATAGAGAGAGAGAGAGAGACACACACACAAACAGAGGTGAGGGGTGGCGAGGGCGTGGTAGTGCGGCGTGATTGTGCGATTATCACCAATTCCACACATCCCATTGCTCCGAAATCGTAACTGGCAATGTATACATACCATCATTGCCACCGCTACCATCACGGGCAATTGCACAGCGAAGAACCGATAGGGGAGCACCTGAAGCCTAGACTTGGCCGTATTCGAAGTCACCGACATGCTCTTCCAATTGAGCTTAGGCCGAGACGGAGCTGAGGCAATCAAGAGCTCTGAGATGAGCTCGCTTCAGTTGCGAGCTTGCCATCCATTTCGCAGCTACTTCTACACAAAGTGAGAAACAGAGTTATCAGTAACTAGCAAGTAGAGTCAACAATAATCAAAATTATCATCTTGCCGGTCATGACATGTAAGATGATTAGCAATGATTAGATCACCATGATAGAAGGGGTTATTTGGTCAGAAATATTTTATTGTATTACGATGGTCCCAAGATATCATTTGTAAGCACACCCATTTTCTAGTTACGTTATCATCACGTATCCAATTCTTTTAAGTCTTTTAAGTCATAACACTTATTTTTTTTTGCAGAGTGAACTATTTTTATGTTACTAGAGAAAGATAATTCACTCAATAAATAGACTTCAGTACATAAAAAACATCCCAAAAAGCTTGGGGAGAAGATAAGACATTATATAAGTGCACAAATTAGAAACACCTGAGAAACGGGCTAGACTTGAACAAAGGAGTCACAAAAATCTACCAAATTACAACACATTATTTTTATGATATAGACACAAAACGAAGTTTCTATTTCAAGAACCCTAAAAATTGTCTTCCCTCACACTAAGCGACCATGTTACAAACAGAAGTCCACAAACAAAAGAAAGGAAAATGAACCAGATTCAAATTTGAGTCCTCCTGAAGATGATCGGCGCGCCGTACTGAGGCTGCAAGGTCACAATAGGCATCGGAGCATGAACATACGAAGGCGACACCTCAAAGGTGAATCGCCTAACCAGCATGGCCAGAACAACCTTGGCCTCGACCATGGCCAAGTTCTGGCCTACGCAGGTTTTGGGGCCGAGCCCGAACCCGAGGAACGCGGCAAGGTGGTTCCGGGGCTTCGTGAATCTTGCTGGGTTGAACTCATCCGCGTCTTCGCCCCACATCTCGGGGTCGCGATGCACAGTAGAGAAGGCCAAGTAGAGCTCCGTTTTTGCTGGAATTTGAAGGTCTCCTAGCTGCACATCTTCAAGAGTTTGCCTCGTCACTGTCACCGCAGGAGGGTACAGTCTGAGTGTTTCATTCAATACCATCGTTACCTGCTCAAAAAAAGGACAGAAGCAAGATGTAAGTTTGAGTGAACACAAAATGTTTAATTTTTCAGTCAGACTAAATTTTCAAAACTTAGGCGAATGGAGTGGTGAAATAGGTTATTAGGAAAATTTGCGCGGTCGAATTCCAGTTGATAGCAGTGAGCATGTTCAAATAGTGAATCTAGCGCATTAGATTGACCCCGATTGAAGAATGAGCTCGCTAAGCGATACGAATATAATAAATCTGGACTCTGCCTCCATGCATAATATAACAAACATTGGAAGATAGTCTCATGTCATGTGCAATTTCTTCTTATATAGGTAAGTGAGATAATTTAAACTTCTTGCTTGAATGTGCACATAAGTTCTTCATCACACACATCAGACTATTAAATTACCACCATCTCATCCTTGGATTGGTCCCGCGGATTTGATGATGGAGTTGCAAACCTTTTCTTCCATCTAGGAAGCTAGCCAAAGCTCGACAAACGATGGTTTTTTTTTGTATCAAACAGTAAACCCATGAAGAAAAACTAAACGGGTCTATTTGTAGTAATGTGACTAGTGAGGAATAGTGATTGACTTACAATCTTGAGCTCGCTCAGATTTTCAGCAGCCAGAAGCCCGGTTTTCCCGCTGACGCGGATCACTTCTTCCCGGGCTTTGTCCTGCCATTCCTGGTGCTTCGCCAGGAGGAGAAGCGCCCAAGTGAGAAGCATGGCCGTCGTTTCTTTTCCCGCGAAGTAAAATCCCTTGCATTCGTCTATGACTTCCTCCACTCCTAATCTTTCTTCTTCGTGGGATGATGTTAGGAGAGCGAGAAAATTGGACAAAATCTCTCTCGATTTCAAGTTGCTCTCAATCAGCTTCAAGACCGCGTGCCGGATTTCCTTCTCTATTCTCCATCTCTGCCTGTTCTTCCAAGTCGGTAGGAACCTGTGTATTGAGTGAAACAAGTGATGGTCTAATCTTCCATGGATATGAAGACTCTGGGGAGAGCTAGAGAGATAGTTTAGCACTGCTCTAAAAAGTAGAAAGGTAATGATTCGTGATTAAATAAAAGACTCATCATTGAATCGTGACTTTTCCCAGAAATAGAATCAAGAATGACTTCTCAAAAATTGAAACGATGCCACATACGTCCTTAGATATAATTTGTACATATGTAACAACTGAGAATGTGAGTAGAGTAAATTTGTTTATTGCCTGAAATGGAGCAAGTTAAATTATACCTGAAGCCAGGAATGTAAATGTTCCGGTTGGCTTGAGTGAAGAGGTGCATCTGCTGCTCCTGCAAGGCGAATATGCGCTTGCCCTCTTCGAAGCTGCTCCCGAAAGCAGTCCTCGAGATGACGTCAGCCGAGAGCCCTTGTAGCTCCTTAAGCACCTCCACCTCGAACTCCTCTCTTTCTCCTCGCATCTTGTCCCACGTGTCCAGCATATTGGCCGCACTCGCCACGATCTCCGGGATCCACCCCTAGTCACAATAAAAGGAAACGCATGCTCTGAAGTCCGTCCAGCGATAGACGTGATGAAGAAAACCGCTCGCAGTGCAAAAGAGCAGTTGATCTTCGCCAAATTACCAATGACTGTGCGGCAATTTAAAGAACATAAAACTAGCTTCTGCTTGGTTTACTCACTACCATTTTCAGATTGCATTTGCATCATTACTTCTTTCACCACAGAATGCGCAATCCCTTAGCTTTCATTTTTACTATTGAAAACAAATCCCGAGTCTAAACCTGTAAAGGAAATCCCAATTCAAGAAATTCTAGTTTGAGAGGGTTTCTAAAAGGGTTCTTATTTTGGATCAAAATCTTTTCTATATAAGAAATTGGTCTTCTTCATGAATTGCATGTAAGGGGAGCTTTCGATGTTCAAGCTTTTAAATCTTATGTTAAAGCAAGGAATTATGAGACTAAACATGTAATTGAGGGCCGGAAAAGACTAGGAGTTTGAGTAAATCAAGTGCTTTTAGTAATCTTTATTATATCGTTTGATTTATAGTAGAATCATGTAACACTCTCCCGTAGAGTAGATCCCACGAACTGAAGCATCCCGTAGTGGACTCATCTTTGCAGATGTGTGTTCAATCTCCTTGTTGAAATGGATGCAAAATGGGTTTTGCTTTATTTGTGGTACATAGGGTTGTGTCTGCAAATCCTTATGGAGAGGTTAAAGATGTAGATATAATTAGTATCCTAATAAGGTCTAGGGAGTTGGCTTGGAAGATTTTTATGGCGGTCTTGCCCATCACAGGTTGTGGGAAGAGTAGCGGCAAAGTCCAAATTCTAAGAAGAGATTGTTGAGCCAACGTAGAGATTGTTGAAAATCTATCTTGAATTTGAACCCTTAAAGGAAATTAAATTCAAGTAGGACTCCTAATTTGAGTAAATTTCCCAGTTTAATGGTTTTTTTAGTTTGAGTGGTTTCCTAATAAGAGTAGATTTCCTAAAAGGAGCTTCCTTTGTTGGATCCCAAACTTTTCTATATAAGAAGTGGATCTTCTTTGTGAATTGCATCAAAAAAGAGCTTTTTGGAGTTCAAGCCAATAAATCTTGTGGTAAATTTTGTAAATTTCTTTATGAGATTGAAATATTACTTCACAAGAAATTACAAGGAATAAACACCATGTGAATTATTCAGTGTAATTAGGGGCTAGGAAATATTGAGATGTTTGAGTAGTTCGAGTATGGTTGTACTCTCTATTGTGTTGCTCGTCTACTGTGGAATGCAATGCTCTCCTCATAGATTGGTCCCGCTAATTGAATAACGTATATCTAAAACCCGATTTATTTTCTTGTTTTGTTTATTTTATTGTTTGATTGTTTGTTTTTCCGCAACATTTCATATTACTCTACAGTGTGTTGGGTTGTCAAGACTAAGGGGCTGCATGTTTTTGTTTCTTTTTTCTGTTTAAGAACAAAAATTTTGTTTTTTTGTTCCCGGGAACAAAAAAAGAACAGAAACGCATTTGTTTTCGTTTTTGTTCAAAATCTGATTTTTGTTAGGAACACAAAAAAAAGAACAGAAATGAGAAAAAAAAAAAATTGTTTCTTGTTCCAGAAACACTTTTGAAGAAACACTTCTTCTCTCTCTTCTCTTTTCTTCTTCTTTTTTCTTTGGCAGGTCGCTGGCCTCGGCCATGGCCGGCGACTGGCCGTCGAGGGCCGGCGACGCTGTCGAGGGTCGGCGACCTCGCCAAGCGTCGCCGGCCCCGGCGACGCTTGGCCTCGCTGAGGGCCGGCGAGCCTCGCCGTGGCTAGGCAAGGCAGCCGGCCCCGTCCTCCGGCGACCGGCCGAAAGAAGAAAAAATAAAAAGAAAGGAAAAAGGAAAATAAAATAAAAATATTAAAAAATTAAAAGAAACAAAAAAAAGAATATAAATTTACTAAACGTGTTTCTATTCATTTTTTATTAGAACAAGTTTACCAAATGCATCTTTCTCTGGTCAAAAATTATTCCCGTAACAAAAACACTTTTTTCTATTTACGTTTCTCAAACGATTTTTGAACAGAAACGTTACCAAACGTGCCCTAAGATGTTGTGTTCATGAATCACGTCAGACAATGACATGGTATGTATGCGGTGACAATTTGATAATTTATACTGCCTCCAATACTCACCTTAACTCGCTCCATAGTAAAGGCCCGGTTAGCGATCCGCCGGTGAATGGCCCACTTCTCGCCCATCAGCCCAACAAGGCCTTGCCCGAACAGCTCCCGAGCCTGCGGGTTGAACTCGAACTGGTCGTACAACCTGCCAGTATTCGTCAGGACCTCCTTGATCATGTCCGGGTCCGAGATGCCCAGCCTAGGCCTCGACCCGAACCAATATACAAAAGTCCTCCCATACTTGAGGGACCAGTGATGGAAGAAGGGAGCCACCCTGTGGAGGATCCTGTGGTCGAACGGCATGGGCTTCGACTGAGCCTCCACGAATAGGCGGTTGATCTCCGCTGTGTTGCCAAGGATCGGACGGTAGCCGGGCCCCCGGACGCCTTGCTTTGTGAAGTGGCGCTGTAGCTTTAGCGGGGTAAAGAGATTGGAGTATGTGAATTTCGAGAGGAGGATGAGGATTAGCAAGAGGACTGAAACCAGAAGCCATGGCATCGTCGGAGGGGAGAGGGGGGTAAAGAATGAGAGGTTCAGAAGGATTAAATAGAGGTTAGGTCAAACTGTTATGCTTTTTCCAAATAATTTCGTGGTTTTGCGATGAAAAATTATTTGCGAGTGCTTTCAGAGTAATTTTTAATCATTTCTAATGAAGAATTATTTGCATTTACAATATATTAATTATACATAAGAGAAAGACGGTGTTCCGTAAATGACAAAGGTTCTTTAATGGGACACCTGTTAAACACCCTTGTAACAAAAGCTTGTGGTTTTTAATACACTCTTGTGTTATGTGTGATCAATTGGAAATAGAGACGTGATCAAGTTGCGTTACTTGCAAATAGCTCAGACTAGACTCAATGATTTATCAAAATCGACTCAATTCTACGGAGTAGAATTCAAGTACGTTGAATTTCCATTTGAGTCAAGTTCGAGCTGAAATTTGAATGCCCGATTGAGGTCGAGTCATGGTTTGAGCACCGTGTATACAAATCCAGTCAAGTTCAAACTTTGGCACTATATTGACTTGATTCTATTCGATTACACTTTTAGTTGGAATCTATACTATTTTAGGATGAGTGAGAATGATAACGAAAGGGGTAGCAAGAGAAAATTTGAAATGGTTTTCAAGAACTCTATCTTTCCAAATTAAAGTCTTGAATCTTGCCTAGCTCATGAAAGAGGAACTCGCATGCTAGGCTGATAATGAGTGTTACTCATGCATTATGATCGTATATATATACATATAAAAAGAGAAAACTTGAAATGGTCTTCAAGAATTCTTTATCTTTCGAAATTAAAGTCTCGAATCTCGTCGGGCTCGTTAAAGAAGATTGAGTGCATGCTAGGTTTATATGAGTGTTATCCAAGCATGACAATTGTATTAGGGGCAAAGCGATCTTCAAAAGGAGAATATATTATATATATATTTAATGTAAGATAAGTGAGAATGATGACAAAAGAGGTGATAAGACAAAAATCGAAATGGCTTTCAAGATCTCAAATCTTTCCGAATTGAAATCTCGAGTCTCCAATTGTCCATGAAAGAGGATGGAGTGCATGCTAGGCTGATAGTGAAAGTTCACCTACTCCAAAAAGATGAAATTTTTAAGAGACAGAACTTTCTTCGGGTTTACGCTTAGGAAAATGAAATGGTGATGGTAGCATTACTTTCTAGAGACTCCCATCACAAATTTTCTCAAAGAAACCGAACAAATTCTTGAGAAAATTGTGAATCCACAGGCCAGGTGGATTCTTTTTAATTAAAATATTAAAAAATTAAGAAAATAGAAAATATATATAGAAACGTCGTCAACATAAATATCTTTAGATTAGTGTAAAAAAATAGTGTAAATATCTTTATTACAACCTCTAGCTCTGTATGCAACCTTAATAAGTTCTACCTATTATTAATTGTTTTGCCGGGCAGATGGCGATTACGGGTTGCTCTACCTTAAACCTTCGCAATCCTAGTGGGTTAAAATTTATAATTTGGATCGACCGATGTAGGAGACTTATGGTAGTCACAATATGGAGTATTTGTGCTAACCCCCATTTTCATCCTTTTATCCATAAAAAGAAAAGGAATATCTTTTCTTGAGAAACGTGTTTAATTACAATGAGCATATCTTGTTAGGTTCATATGAACTTACAATTTGGGTCAATTATGTATGGTCTAAACAAAAGAAAAAGCAAAAAAAAATGGGGATTAACGCAAATACTCCATATTTTGAACAAAAGAAAAGGCAATAAAAATGGGAAATCAAAGATTGGCTTGTATTTCAATTTGTTACAATACATAAATATTGATACGAATATCTAGATATAACTTTTTAGTAATCTCTTAAAATTTAAATAATGTTTTAGATTTGATGAGAAAATGAAAAAGTTAATTTTGATTTTTAATGAATGTGGACGAACAACTGTAATAGAAATTAACATATAAGTGAATTGACATAACTTGAATTAATATAAATTACATCACCATCAAAGACACCAACCATAGAAAAGCACTTCACCCGCCTATTAATATTTCGTGTTCAAAACGGGAGCGTATTTTTTTAAGAGATCACGCGGAACACGCATTGTTCCATTATTGAATTAATTAATGTAGGCTAGATTTATAGAATATACATTTAGATTCCCCAAGTCAAAAAAATTGATTTTGACTTTTGATGAATGTGGACAACAGTAATAAAAATTAACATATAATTCAATTAACATAACTTAAATTAATAAAAATTGCATCATCATCAAAGACACCCACCTATTAATATCTCATGTTCAACACGGGAAGTGTATCTTGTTGACAGATCACGTGAAACATGCATTGCTCCATTATTGAATTAATTAATGAAGGCATATATTATAAAATATAAATTTAGATTCCTCCAAGGAATTTGTGGCCAACAAGTCTCCATGAAAGATAATGGCGACTGTTGGGATTGCGGTGCCTTGATTTTGAGCTTATCACTGGCAAAACCAAGTGGAAAAAAGAAGGTTAGGGATGGGTTCAACGAGGATGATTGTCTCTTTTATGTGAGGTTTCACAAATTTTGCAAGGCCGATCCTCTCACGTGATCATACGATCAGATGGGTTCCATGTGAGCCCATCTCATTGGTGCATGCTGACTGCAGTCACATGCAAAAGAGCAACCAAGAGCATTTCCTAGCTTTGTCAGTCCTGTTTTGCCACATTAGCACTTACATGTTCATTGCATCTTTCGGGCTACTGAGGAGGGAGACGAATCCTATGATGGCCAAAAGGAGGACATGAACCGATCGGCTTGCCATCAAGCATAAAAGGTTCTCAGTAAGTGATAACTGTCAGTCGTGTCATATACAATGTCGGGATGCCAAATGACAAGCTACAAAAAACATGTATATCTAGTACCAACGGCGGGCAATAGATAATGTTCAACAATATTTTTTTTCCCCCACAATTCATTCGTTTTGTCTAAAAGATTCCAGGAGATGTCGCCAGCCACTTTAGACTTCATTTTGCCTAGGAGTGATTCATGTCATGGTATAGCCCTTCTTCTGACAAAGTGATTCAGCCGGATCGTCCATCTAACGCATACGAAAATGCATCTAATCCCAAATACAATCTCCACAAGCGTTAAGAAAATTTATACAGAGTCAATTCATCCAAGAAAATATGATGCCTCGGCACAATGACATAAATACAGCTAATATTACCTATGTGGACCCGGATATAAGCAAATCTTATAAGTGATACCCCAATCATCCTTCAGAAAAACCGGATTGCCACGGTGGAAATAGACTGAGTTTTTCCATAAGCACATTAATGGGTTTTTACACTGGATTATCCAAGATTACAATTACAGAGAATAAAACATAAATAGCACAAAATTTGACCAGGCAAAACCAATCACGAGCGACAGGTGTTGAAGATCTCGCATCGCATCATGTCGATAGGCATGTGTTCCGGAGTGTGACGTTCTGGACCAAAATAAAGATCTGTTTTCTCCAAGAAAGCCAGCCCTTCATCCCTGCCGTATTTCGAACTATAGAGCTTCAAGTATTCATAGTCCTAAAAAAGCACAAAGACACGTCTTTTAGAATATCCAGTTACACATCAGATTAAGAAGTTCAACACCAAGCCTATCAAAGAGCCAACTTTCATGCTAAAACACGGCACGCATCTTTCTGCATCATACTACAGCCTCGGTCAAACACTACGACCCTAGCAAACACATAACTAATGCCTAATTGGATGGAAAAGATGCAAATTTTCACCAGAGCAGCTGAAGAGGCAAAAAAGTGCTTTCCATTAAGCGACGGGTCGAACCAACGGCACCTCTCAGAGGCTTATATCCAACGGCACCTCTCAGAGGCTTGTATTTTTGCCTCACCTGTAACCTACTGAGGATGTGTTCGAGTCTAATTGGAGCAACTGGTCCCTGGGAAGATGAAAACTTCGCCGGGGTAGTATAAAACACCATCACAAGGTGGAAGACCGCGTCTAAATCTTATCTGCTCAATGAGAAAATAGTGCACTTAAACATGAAGAACATATTGCTGCCATTTTGAAGTTTGAACAGCAAATCATCCACAGATCAAGCAACTACCTCGGCACTAGGAACTGTCGCCTTTCCGTAACAATGGGCACCCCAATAAAGAAATCCCGTTCCACCTTCCTTCCATACTAGCCCCATAACAGCCCGATGTTGGGTCCACCGTATCCCGTAGTGCCAGTTGGAATGAGGATCAGATGGTCCCATACGCACGTATGTCCACTCCTACAGAAAAAGAAACCTTTTCTTGGCAATTAAAACGATAATTAGTTCACAAATAAAATTTAACAATACATCTCTACTAATAAACAAGACTAGTTGCTATTTTTATTCGTAATATCCCGAAATTTGGCCCCTATTTCGAAATATATGAAATGATTATTTCATCGATGCACTTATGATTATTTTACTCTAAACTGATCACTCATGACTTAATTAATTTATTGAGATGAAAGACCAAAGAATTCAATCAAGGATCAACCGCTCGACCATAAAGATTGACAAGGGTCAATATTACGTTGTTATAAGTTAATTAGCAAATGAATATTAATCGATTCAACGGAAATGCATAGTTAGTTCGCGGGTGATTTTGTATGATTATGCTACTCGCGTCAAACGATGAAAATCGATTTTCTATTAATCTTGTACTCATGGTAATTAAACCTTCGCGGTTACATGACAATCGAGGGTTGTTCATGATTCAAAGAGACACAAACGTGAATCGAAAATTATCTACCACGAGTCAACCGAGCAAAAACCCCTAAAAGACACCCAATAGTTTAGGTCGTATTAAAGTCACATTTAATCGATTTTAATTATGAAATTTAATTCAATTTAGGATATTGAAATTTTGAGAATTTCAAGACTAATTTATTGAACGTCGAGTAATTTATCTGTGAATTATCACCAAGTTTAAAATTTTTTGAAAAAGGAATTATTGAACAAAAATTGGAAGCCGGAAAGGGAACCAAGACCAATGGCAGAGTTGTGAATTTTGGCCAAAATCTTGGCTTTAAAGAAAATGAAAAACGAAAAGAAGATAAGGGGGACAAAATGCGATTTGAGGATTTTAGGGAGAGCGGGTGAAGAGAAATGATGAGTTTTTGGAGAAAAATCTCTCTCTCATTTTTTTTTTTTTTTTTTATTGACTTCATTTTCATCTTCATCTCATTCTTCTTCTTCCCCCTCCTCTCAAACACCACCGCTGTCACTACCTTTGTTGCCACTGTCCACCCGTGTTGTCCACCGCCCGTCCGTCAAGCTACCGTGCGGCCATTATTTCGCCGTTTCCATCACCGAACCACCACCACTGTTGATGCACTACTGCCCAAGCCAAGCCCAAGCTTAGCCGTGGGTTTTGAGGGGCCGCTGTCGCCGCGCCACCTTCACCATCGCTTGTCCGCACCGTCGTCGTACACCGTCCTCACCACTGCCGCAAGCCACCATCGAATACCCCTCCCTCCCTAGCCAAGCCGTGGGTCTTAAGTGCCGAGCCGCTGCTGTTCATGCCACTGCTCGAGCTGTGAGACCCGTGTCCTCGATGTCGTCGTGCCGCCATCACCACAAGCTAACTACCGCCGGAAAACTACAAGTTAACTGCTAATCCTTGATCATGAAATCAATTGCGTTTAGGAGTAGAATTAGTTTATGGATAATGGTAGTTAGTGGCTTATAATGATGGTTCGGCCCTAATTATGGTTAAGGGTGGATTAGATAAAGGCTAATAGAGATTAGTCTTAATTAAGGATTGTTATTTTAATTAATTATGGTTAGTCTAATTAAGCATGATTTAGCTTAATTAATCGTAATCAGTTCAATTAATTATAGTTAGTTTAATTAATTGCAATTAGAGTAATTAATTACAGTTAGTCTTGATTAAGTAAAGTTAGATTAATTAATGACAATTAGTTTTAGTTAATTGCGATTAAGGTAATTAATCGATGTTAGCTTAATTAATCGTGTTTAGTGGAAATTAATGATGTATTAGTCATTAAGTAGAATTTTATGGTCACTTCACTGGATGAATTTATACATAACTGATTGTTTGAGCTTGTAATGCCATGATATTTGATTGCCCAAATCATATATTTTAAATGCTATTTTCAAAGAGGTTTTATTGATAAGAAAACAACAAATTTAGGGGTATTGTATTTGGACGCTGTGTTTTAGTGCCAAATGGGGCAATGGGGTTTTAAAATGAAAGTGTGGAAAGTTTGGTGTGTTAATTTAAAGTACATGACCACGTGCAATTATTTAACTATAATTTTAACAGTAAGAATTTCCGAGATTTGCTATTTGAACACGAACCACATCTGCATTGGCTAAGTATTTGCTTGAGTGGTTGAGTGTTTGTGTGGTCACATAATGGCCCCGATGTGTATGATTATTGGGGGTAACGGTTCCATCTTGATGCGTATGAAAATGCGAGACGATGCCTGATTTTCATCAAATGCCTGGTAAGGGTTCGGATGCTGAGTCGCAGTTGAGACCAAACCGAAGCTCCTAATGGAGTGTCATCCTAATACGTATGAGTATGTGGGGCGTTGTCATGCCCGATGGGATGGGACAATGCCTTGTCATACCGAAAGACTGTCGACTCTTGTATTGACTGTGTCCCAAGTAGTCGTAATAATTGAAACAAGTGTGTTGACAATGTGATGAAATTTATAGAATGTGTTCGGATTATTGTTTATACTTGTTGCATTGATATTGCCATATTTGATATACTAATGTGCAGGGGTGTGTGAAGGTGAGGTAAGTTTATATATCATTCGCGTTTAGGCCTCTTTGAGATGAATTCACATCTTAGTCGAAGCTTAAGCTGTTAACTCGCTGAGATTTTACCTCACTCCATTGTTAATAATTATTTTCAGGCCGTAGTGATGGAATGCCCCAATCGTTTTGGGGTCCCCATGTCTTTTGAGTGGGATGTGACAGAGTATGCCATCGAGGGGACCAAGAAAACAGTCACAAAGCACACCACCACCTTATGGGTGCAAGAGGGCCTAGACCACCTAGTTCACCATCGTTTCGTAGCTTGGTTCATCAAGTTTGACGAGGATCTCCATGGTCATTTCCCAAGGATCGATGGTCTCCCGTAGTGGACTAATGCTGGTGTGGAAATCACCTTTCTGGAGGGCTCACATGTTAGAGGAGTAGGTTAACCCTGACCTTTCTGACCTGCTTTTTGTATGTTGGTCGTTTAGGAATTGCCCTTTAGATCAGGCTTGTATATATTAAACTCCTAGGTTTAACTATGGATAAATAAAAAGTTGTGTTTTGGAAATTTTTTAATGCATCTTTATTATCGTTGATATTTGTTAGTTGACTAGGTGTTTTGTTAAATACTTTCGCTTGTATTTAATCGAAAGATAAAAAGAACGGGTCAGCGATAAATCCTAGGATGTCACAATTTTAATCGATCGTTGAGAGATATTTGTGCGCTCGAGGTTTGGCGCGTGACATTATTCCATTAGGACAATCCAAAGGAAGTGAGGTAACCAAAAAATTAACAAATAGAGCAAGAAAGGAGAGAGATAATTAATTTATCACTTTTTGTACTTCCTTTAATTTTCTTTAGACTTCTCATTGTTAGTTTCCCTAGAAATGATACACACTTCACTGCACATCATCATACCATAAGTCAACGAAAGAATGAACTAAACCAAATTATAGGATAAATTAGTCATAGTGTTCACATGATAGGCTTAGTTTTCCTACCAGTTTCTAGAATTACAAGGTTTTGCATCTCTAGTACTATCAAGCAACAAGAAGTAGTCTTATAAAACATCATCGTTTGCAAACTATCAAACAGGCAGAGAGCATCTCCAAAAATTGTGCACGAAATTTAGATTCCTCTATATAATGGACAGAAACTAAGAGTCCAAAACTCTAAGGGCGTGTTTGGTAACGATTTTATTCCCGAGAACAGATTCTGATAAAAAATGATTCTTTTTTATTTTGTTCCCGAGAACAGTTTCTAAGCATTTTAAGATGTTTAGTAACTGTCCAAAATTTCTAATTCTGGAATAGAATTACGTTTAGTAACCGTGCTCATTGATTCTGTTCCAAATCAATTTCTTTTAATTTTTAAATAATTTTTATACTTTTATACTTTTTTTTTTCTTTTCTTTTTTTTTTTTTCCTTCTTCTCCTATTCTTCTTCTCCTTCAACGAGTGGCCGGCGACCTCACCGAAGCGTCGCTGGCCCTTGGCGAGGTCTGCCTTGTCGGTAGAGCCTCGCCGATAGTTGGGCGAGGCTCGCCTAGCCTTCGCCCAGCCCCACCAAGGCTCGGCCTCGTCGATGGTTGGGATTGCCTCCGACGAGCTCGTCGGACCTCGCCTTGGCTCGGCGAGCTCGCCAGACTGGTTGCTAGAGACCAGCAGACGGTAGCGGACGGCAATAGAGGAGGGGAGAGAGGAAGAAGAGTTCCACTTGTTTTGATTTTTTATTTTTTGTTTCCGAAACAAGAATCATTTTTTTTTTTATTCTTGATTCTACTCCAAATCTGTTTCCGGGAACAAAAAATTTACCAAACGCGATTTTGTTCCCAATTACTCCTGGAAACAAAAAATCAGAATCAGTCATTGTTATGATGATTACAAAACAGGTACTAAATTGCGACCACTGCTCAGAAAGTTGAGCCCCTAGTTGGATTATTCTTTTTTAAGAGTTCACCAGTCCACCAAATTATGGATGCAGTCTGTCAAGACTTCCACTGAAATTGCCATAAAAGCCGACGACAAATTGGCAGAACCATGGATTACAGTAGTGGAAAAAGAAAAACTAACCCGTGAGGTTCAAATTCAAGCCATAAAGGAAGTTCCTGTGAAAATATTTACATCCCGAAGTGGCTCCCATTCCAAAAATTTTGACATTACTCATTTTTTAAATTTTGAAAAATTATTGTGCCAAATGAGTGCCGCACCAAAATTGGGCACTCGTGCTGTCATTTTCTGGATTTTTTCCTAAATCATGAAGGTTTCAATCAAATTAACTACAGTCCAAAGTAATCTGCCATTAATCGAGAGGTAACTTATGCTTCTAGTGAGTCCTTAATTATGATAATCCCCTCAATGCTTTGGAATTAAAATCACAAATCAAATGATCTAACTAGTCTTGATGTCTGTGTGTTGCAGCATATACAAACTAAGAAAATCCAAACTAATTATTGATGTCAGTGAGAACATGAAATTATTAAGTGGCTTCATCACCAACTACCAGCATAGTAGAAGACAAGAAATAAATAAATGAAAGCAAGGAGCAAAGCACCATATAATGATCGTCAGCAGAAAGAGAAAACACTTACGGCGATTGTAAGCGGTTGATGCACGAGCATCAGGAGGCTGAGCATGAATTTCACTGGCCCTTCTGCGAACGGAACCATATTGTTCTGAATTCAGCGACCTTAATAGATCATAAATTGACATGAAGTTCCATTATCTTTGATCATTCTTTGCAGGGGAAGTAATGCCCACTTGAGATCTCAATTTCCTTCTGCAAATGGTCCTCTGATACAGTGCTGCTGTCGCATGTTAAAAAGGTGGCGCGAGCAATCAGCTTCATTCGAATGTCTTTGCAAGTAGACAGGATCGTGGTGAACATGCCAAACAAGTGATATTGTACAGCGAGACCGCACGACAGCATGGTATAGCATATGCTGCTAATCGTGGGTCTGAGAAGCGTTCGTTGGATTTTGGATGGTCAGCTGCAAAAGGAACAAGACTGCGCCTCGTGCACGTTAGTCCGAATGAGAACATTTATGAGACAAAATGGTTGATCAATAACTAGTTGCAAAATTGTATTCCGAGATTACATCGGGATTTCAGCTTGTTAAATGAATATACCAGGGCAAGGACTAGTGTATGTCTGTTGACACCTAAATTTAGGTGACCCGTTTATTCATTTATCGCATTAAAAAATTATGGATTAATTTGAACCCCTAAAAAAAATATTAGTTAATTAATTAATTGCATAGCATATAGATTTAGGTGCATTTGCATTTTTTACATTTATTGGACTGGTGGCGGATGGGTTTGAATTAGTGGTTCTGAGCTTTAAATTAACAGGCCGGATTAAGCCCATGAAGCGAGCAAATTAGCTCAAACCCGTTTTTTATGATCGGAAATTATCTTGTGAAAATAAGAATTTGAAATTTTCCGAGATATGATGGAATTCTTCGGATAAAGTAAGTGGAAAAAGGAATATTGCGTTCGGCAAAACGAATATTGCATTTGAAAAAAGAATCTTTGTGGGTACCGAATTGGAAAGATTAAAATTCCTAATTTGTGGCCTATAAATAGGTTAAAACATATATGCTACGTTTGGTTGTCTGAATTTCTAAACGAGATAGGACTAAATATGATAAGATAAGAAATCCATGGATTTCTTCATATCCCATCAACTGTTTGGTGAACTACGGATTTAAAGTCGGATATCCTCATATCCTATCCAATCTACTGTTTGGTGAACTACAAATTTAAAGTCGGATATCCTCATATCTTATCCAATCTATCGTTTGGTGAACTACGAATTTAATTTCGGATATTTTAAAAGCAATAAAATTAGGCAAGTACAAATTTACAGGTTTAATATTCACATAATTATCCAAAACAATATATATTTTTCAAATTAATATATTTTCATTGAATTTTATGATTACGCATTGTAATAATCTTTTCCGTTCCTTTGAAATAATCTTTTGGATACCCCCTTCAACATCAAACGTTTTTAGAATAACCTCAATTTCAATATATTCACTTTGAAACATGAATTCTTTTTCTCTCTTACAAGTTTTTCATTTGTTTCCATTTTGTTACAGGTCCAATACCAAATCATGGCTAGGTTTTTTGCCAAAGAGATAGAGAAACTATTTAGGAAAATAAAAGATAGAGGCAAAGAATATTATAGATAATGGTTTTCTTGGCAATGAACATAGAGATAAAGTTTCAAGTCATATCCACCTCTTTTCAAGTCATGGCTACAACTGAAAGATCCAAAAAGATAACATTAAAGCTTATAGCTAGCCCCAAAAACCCTTTGAAAAAAACATAAAAAAGAAAAAAAGAAAAAGTATGGAGAGAAAGCATATCTCCTACAAACTCATAAATAATTCAATCATTACTCATTCTCTTCTCTCATCTCTTGGAGAAGTAATTCCACAAATGCTTTCCTGTCGTCGCCTTGAAATTCCAAAAATAGATGAATATTCTTAAAATCCTTCACAATTTTTCTACATAATTTTATTCTATTCATGGTACCTAAAGACATTTGAAGAAGCTCCTCATTGATTTTTCGTTTGTCATTATCCAAATCCTTGGCATGTCCGATGCAACTAGCGATCATCTCCATTCTCTCGTTAGCTTTTTCCAAGAATGAGCCAAAAGTTTCTACTATCTCAACTAAGCTAGCAGCCCATGTCACGCCCCGAACCTCAAGCGTGCCAACATCCCACCATGGTCATGCAAATGCGACATTCCCAGGTAGTGTCGCCGACCCCATTCATTTATTATTGCGCAAGCGGAACGTATTATAAAACCCCTGACAATAAAATACGGAATAGAAAAGCAAGAAGCAAAATCACAACATAACACTTTCATAATTCAACATAATTACAAATAGAGGTTTACGACCAAAGGTCTACAAAAGACCGGCTCTTAAAAAGGAACTATCCTACGATCTACAAGTCGGACACACTCTCCAATCCTCATAACTCCACCTCTACAACTCCTCAAGGTCAACCAAAGCTATCTAGCCGCTTCGTCCACCAGGGACCTGAAATTGTAATCCCAAAACCGGGATGAGACAACGTCTCAGCAAATTCAACTCCCTAAATCCCTATTAGAAAGAAAATACGCCCCGAGTGGCCTAGCCACATCACACAAAAGACTTACCTCGTCTTAATTCGTTCATGCAGATTAGCACAAATTGAATCACACAATCTTAGGTAGTAATAATAATTCAAACAATTGGAACGCCATCACTTTCATATAAATCACAATCGCACTTAGCACGCATTCCAATTATTATTTATTGCCACACAAAGGCATAGCCTACTCGCAGTTCGGCTATCTACTGACATTAATGCTAGGCATCGCCTCCCCCCATTGGAGCGCGGCTTCGTCATTACGTCGACGGCATTCCCGGAGGAGCATCGACTCCCCCCTTGGAGCACGGCTTCGTCACTACGTCGACAGCATTCCCGAAGGAGCATCGATCTAGTCGGCCTAGCCTCTATTGCGACCGGCATCCACCGCGTGGGCATCCCATATAAGGGCAAGTCCGGCTCAACAGCCTAGGACGATTCCTCTTAATTATCACACAGCCAAATCATACTCGGCCCCAAGACACTTTGCATTTCACTACTTTGCATTTCACTCAATGCTTCCACTTAAAAGTGATCCCGGCCATTTTTCTTCATATTAAAAATATTCCAGAAATTACTCACATGTGTGGGGACACGCTAATTTCGAATCAAAAAGCCAATATATCACTTTTTCAAACCCCACTATTTAATATAATCATTAAAATCCAATTTTTTCATAAAAACCCGACACTTGGGTGTTTATGAATAAAATCCCTATTTACCACAATCAACACTCAATTTGCCACATCCATTCATCAAACTCAAATTCTAAATGCACAATGACGATTAGCACGAAATTATGAGAAAATAAGGTCTCGACAAAATTTTCGGAATTTAATAAATAATTAAATTTATTCCGAAAATTAATTAAATAATAATATCCATATTTTTCACAATCCACCCTCAATTTATAATATCCAACCATCAATTTCAAAATCCAAATACACAGCAGTGATCGGCTCGAAATTTCGAGCAAATAAGGTCCCGACAAAATTTTCGAAATTTAATAAATAATTAAATTTATTCCGAAAATTAATTAAATAATAATATTTTAATAATTTCGAATAATTTCGAATAATGAAATATTATTAAATTATTAAAAAATTTCGAAATATTTATTTAATCCAAGAATAATTCATTTGTGTCAAATCCCCATTATACTAATATAAACATTAATTTAACCTTAACTAAACATACTTTAAATTAAACCAACCTTTTAATCTAATTCAATTAAATAAATTAAACTAACCACCTAAGCTTAATTAACTTAAGCTAAGCACACCTAAAGCATAATTAACCCTCTAATCGAGATTTAGTGAGTTAAACTCACTAGATTAGTGAGCCGAGTAGACCAAAATGACGAGGACGACGCGAGGATCAACTTTTCTCAAGGCGAGCCGAGTATCCGGGCTCAGGAAGATGGCCAAAACGAGCCAAAACTGAGCTGCCATACCCATTTTCTGCAGCTACTGGTTGAGGCCGACGGAGGGGGAGACGGCGGCCGGTTAGGGTCGAAATGGGCGGAGGAGACCGGCGGGGGCTTGGACGGGCTGAAGGGGAGGTCGACGGCGGCGGAGGGAGCTCCAACTAAGGCCCGAGCTGCTCGGACAAGCTGCTGGAACGCGGGCTGGCGCGGACGAGGGCGACAAGCAGGAGAGCTGACCAGCGAAGCGGCGTGCAGGCGACGCGGGGCGACGGCAACAAGCGGACGAGCGGAGCTGCTGGCTTCAAACGGTCTTCGGCTTGCTAGTTCTTCCTACCGCAAGAACACGAGCAGCAAGAAGAAGAAGATGGAGGAGAGAGGCGACAGGGAAGAGGGAAGGAGGAGAGAGAGGAAAGGGGGCAATTTCTTTTCTTTTTCCCTTTCTTTAATCCAACAAAATGGCCCACCATAACATCACTTGATGATGTCATACTCCACTCACTCAAAACTCCCACAATCTTATTCCAATGGGTTCAATTTTATTTTCCCCGGGGCATAAAATCTTGTACAACCAATTCTTCAATTCCACTTGATTCTCTTCCAATTGAATCAAATTGAAGTCCATAAAATTAATCCGATATCACCACACTTCAATTCACATCTTCACTTGTCCATATAACCAACTTAAGTCCTAAAAGCAAGACCAAAGGCGGGCCTACTAATTTCTCGAGCCAAAATAGCCATTCTCTCGATTTAATTTTTGAAAAATTCTGATTACATGAAAAATCTTCCGAAGACGAGTCAATATTCTTAAAATGATTTGTGACACACCCAGACTTCCAATTTCTGAATTCGATCTCAATTTCACGGTTAATTTCACTTTGGCACGATACTAGCCCGGCCCAACTTAACGGGTAGCCTTTAGAGTTTTTCATGCATTTGACTTGTGGTTGATCATCTCAAGTCACAATGTACATCTTTGAAACATTGGCGACTTTCCGTTGTCGGGGTAATCTCAAGGTTTCAAATACGGACACAGGGTACCCAATCGACAGAAAAGTCGGTCTAGTGCCGATCGACAAGAATTGTGCGATCTTGTGGAATCACCCACACCTGATCACATGCCTCTGTCGAGTCGACCTATCTCTGATCTCTAATCGATTTTTAATTATGCCGTAATGACCCTTGCAAATTAGCTCGGTCGAAAGATCGCTTCATGGTCAAATTCTCGAGTCTGATACATTAAAATTTCTTAACGGCTTCACCTGATAGACTAATTTTCACATGAGTGGCCGACTCAAGGAAAAGAACTATATGCATGCCAACGAAATGCCCGTCTCAATTTATTGAAAATAGAATTGGAAAATCGGGATGTCACAGCCCATTTGTCACTTGCTTTAGCCATTTTTCTTCTTGAAGAATCAGAATCATTTTGTGCCTGAGAAGATGATAGTGGCGGTGAGTTTTGACTTACACCGTTGGTTGCCACATTATCATGATTTTCATATTCCTCATGATCTACAGCCGCATGAGCTTCTGAAGGGTCTTCACTGAGATTTCTCTTGGCACGGTCTTTTCCAAATACGGTTGCTAGTCGATCATATTGAGGGAAGGACTTCCCTCTCAAAGAAGCAGCTCCTGGATAGGTCTACAAAGAAAATTATATTATTTTGTTAAAAATGAAACAATTAATAAAGAAGACAAATGAGAAGAAGTGACACAAACCTTGCAATATTTTTGCCAACTATCCTCAGAATGAATATCGACACAATGCTTTTCATGGTCCCACCCAAAGCCACTTTGATTCCTCAAGTCATATATCTGATTATACAACTTTTTCAATATCAATGCTAGGTTATATACATATACATTTATATATCTATTCCTAAATAAATTTATAATGGAACTCCAAAGACATGCTACATGAAAAGGTCCCAAACAAAATGAGTGTGCAAAAATTATAACCAAAGAAACTTTCAGATATATGCCAAATTGATTCCTAGTGTAATAAAAATACCCTAGTGCATTAGAGATCAATCTCATTGAGAATCAATCTTTTAGTGGAGGGCTATAGAAGCAATGTATTGAACTAATTGTGAACAGTAAACCTTCAAGATGGCAATAAATTCTCCTAGTGCAGAGGAATAGAAAGGGATTAATAAACAGGGCTTTTCCCACATTCATGGCGTGCTTCTCTTTGTCAATCAAGATGAAGCCTTTCAACCAAAATTGAACCCGTAAACCAAAACCCCGTCCACTCTCCTTATCCCCTAAAGAATCATGTTACTTCCATACCAAAAGACTCAATAATTCTACCACTTATTGGGATTCACTTGGGCATGGAGGGAAAAACAAGAAACAGAATCACAACCAAAGACAAGTTGAAAAACGATTGGACTTAAGTAACAAAGACAAGTGGAGAAAAGATTCGAATTGCACTGATTTAGCACGATCCCCTGACAACAAAGATGAAACATCAAGATGAGTTCAACCAATTTGCGGAACAAACCGAACGAAGGTTTCAAGAATTACTTGTCGCCATTCGGCGTTTGTCTACCAACCCCATACCTGGTAATCTTTTGGCTGGACATGCTCAGGTAGCTCGAGACCCAGAAGCAGCTATGGAACGTGGGGCAAATCCCCGACAGAGGCAACAAGCCTATGTCGAGGACTTTGAAGGAGAAGAAGAGTTCCTGGATCAACCTGTTCGTGGAGGCCACCGGAACCGGGAATATCGACGAGACCCCAAGCAATATCAACTTAAGGTTGACTTTCCAACATTTAATGGCAATTTGAATATTGAAGACTTTTTTGGACTGGCTATGGGAAGTTGAGAAATTCTTCGATGCCATGGAGATTGAAGAGGATCGCCAAGTAAAATTGGTGGCATACAAATTGAAGGGCGGCGCCTCAGCATGGTGCGAGAAACACAACTGACTCGACGTCGACAAGGAAAAGCTCCCATCCGAACATGGAATCGGATGAAGGAAATGTTGAAGGTTCGGTTCCTCCCAACCGATTATGAACAATTATTATTTCAACAATTTCAGAATTGTAAGCGGCTAAGCCGATCAGTCCGAGCTTACACAGAGGAGTTTCTTCGACTTTCCACCCGTAACAACCTGGCTGAGTCGGAGGCACAACAGACCACCAAGTACATTAATGGTTTGCGACTTAATATTCAAGACCGTGTTTCACTACATCGTTTGTTCTCCGTTGAGGATGCTCAAGAGATGGCCCGAAAGGTTGAGATGCAATTAGAGAAAACTAGCCACATTAATCGGGTTAACAATTATTCCGCTCAAGGATCATCTGGAAATGAGAGACAATTAGATGTTTTAGAATCCTCCAACTAGCAAACCAACACTATGAACCGAACTCCGGGAAGTATTACTAGGGCGCGCAAGGAACCAGTTATTGCAAACAACCGTAACGCCAATCAGAATGCCCAGAACCCGTACGCTAAGCCACCACCAATCAAATGCTACAAGTGTAATGAATTGGGACATTGTTCGAGTGATTGTCCACAGTGGAAGATGGCCAATGTTGTTGAGCACGACAAAGACATATACGAAGATGATTGGATTGATGAGGAAGAAGTGGAGGATGAGGAGGGCGAGCATGTCAACTACGTTGTTAGGAGATTATTGCTCACTCCGCAAAGAGAAGACACGCGGTGGAATAGTCTTTTTCGTGCCCGTTGTACCGTCAACGGCGAAGTTTGTGATGTCATCATAGATAACGGAAGTTGTGAAAACATAGTGTCCAAGGCTTTGGTGGACCATTTACAATTAAAGATGAAGTTACATCCCTCCCCTTATACAATCAAGTGGATTCATAAAGGGGCCGAACTCAAGGTGACACATGTCATGGGCCTAAAGAAAGTCGACCCCAGAGGTTCCTGGAGGACTACCGCGACTCGCCCGTGGACCTCCTGCTATCACTCGGATTCCCACCAAGTCTTCTCCCCGAATTGCAAGGGCGAACGAAACTGTCATTGAGCTAGACTACGGGAGAGTCTGTTCCTTTCATTTATGTCGGTAGATGGTAGTTAAGCACTTATGTCGGTAGTTGAGGCGGTGCGATCTCGCCCGTCGGATGAAAAGTAGATCAACGGATGTAATCCGAGGCCCTCAACTATAAAAGGGGTGTCCTCCTTCATTTGTAATCACCCAACATTTCAGTTATATCAAAGCTTCCGCTTCCTTTCCAGAGCTCCTCTCTCTAGCTTTCTCTCTCTACGATCCGGGTAAACGAGCGGGTAAGCGTTCGATCGAGCAAGGCTTGGCTTGGGTAGTCCAAATTCACCCGAGTCGCCGCGCGGTCACGATCCCAATTGATCGGCCCGTGACAAGTGGTATCAGAGCGAAAGAGAGATCCGTCCGAGAGACCAAGGAGCGCCAACTGTTCGAAGGAATGTCGAGCCAAGAAGCTGACATGGTTGGAGAGGCCGTGCAAGTCCAAGAGGACCGCGGTCGTGGAAAGAAAAGAGACACCTCAAGGGACGTCGTAGCCGTGTTCGATGAGAAGATCGCGAATGTCCGGAGCGCCGTGCGCGAACTCATGGACGGTCTTGACGACGTGCGAGACCGGATCATGGACGTCGACAGCTCGCTCCGTGAAGATTTCACGTCATGCATCAACGAAGCTACCGCGCCGCTACACGACAAGGACGAAGCCCTTGAAGCATCGATCAATGTGTTGAAGGAGCGCGTCCAAGTGATCGAGGAGGAAGCTCCGCGCAGGGACGAGGTCGAAGCAATGAAGGCCGAGATCCAAGAGCTCAAGACCGAGCTCGCCTTGTGCAAACTAAGCATCACCAACGGTCTTTGTGCCGAACCAAGCGGTGCCCAAAATTGAGGTGCCAAAGCCGAAAGAATTCAAAGGCGAACGATCCGCCAAGGAGGTGGACAACTTCGTCTGGAGCATGGAGCAATACTTCGGCGCCGTCAACATGCACGACGAGTCGACCAAGGTACGAACCGCTTCCATGTTCTTGTACGATACGGCAATGCTTTGGTGGCGCAATAGGTGTGATGAGGTTAAACGCGGCGCCGATCCCGTGTGCACATGGGACGACTTCGTGCGAGAGTTCCGGACTACTTTTTCCCGAGTTCGCTCAACAAGAGGCCCGTAGCAAGCTCCATCGCCTCGAGCAAAGAGGCACGATCCGAGAGTACGTGAAGGAGTTCACCGAGCTCAAACTCCAAATTCGCAACCTAAGCGAAGAGGAGGCTCTCGGAGCGTTCATGGATGGGTTGAAGCCATGGGCACTTCTCGAGCTCAAGAGACGGGACGTGAGTAGCTGGGGCGTGCGCTGAGCGTAGCCGAGTCGCTCATCGACCTTACCAAGACCGAACCAAGGAGTCGACAAAGAGATTGGAGGTCGGATCGACCTTGCGAGGATGAAGCTGGAAGAAACACTCCCCGAGTCGCGCATGAGCAAAGCGGCCGAGCCAAAGCATGGGGAGAAGGGTCTTCCAAGCCAGCCTTCCAAAGGGGTAGACCACCGACGGACTACGCGAGCAGGTTTGATCAACCCCCGCCTTCTCCTTGTTTCATTTGCCAAGGTCCGCACTGGACCCAAAAGTGCCCAAAGAAGGGTCGAATCAACGCCCTCCTTGCCCTCGAGGAAGAAAAGGAGGAGTCCAAAGAAGATAAGCGGCAGATCCGGATTGGAGCGGTGAGAATGATCAACTCAGTCCAAGCCCGATCGCCGACCAAAGAAGAAGGAATCACTCCAAACACCGACATGTTCTTTGTGGAGGTCGAAGTGGGTGGCCGAACGCTCTACGCTTTGGTCGACACCGGCGCATCCAACATGTTCATGTCGACCGAGGTTGCGAAGACCTTGGGACTTCACGTGGAGCCATCCGAGAAGTCGTACAAGCCGATCAATTCGGGCGACTTCCATGGCGTAGGATCAACACCAGACGTGGACATCAAGATTGGCGGATGGAAGGGCCGAATGGCGTTCGAGGTAATCCCTCTTGACGACTATGATCTCATCCTTGGAATGCAGTTTTTCCATAGTGTGGGAGCTATGATCGACATGAGGACAAAGTGCATGATGATCCTCGACCAAAAGTGCCCGTCGATGATTCCCATGATCAAAGGGGTGGTCGACACCAAGACCATCACGTTGATCCGACGCCTCGACAAGAGCTTGAAGGCCGTCATGCGCATCAACAAGCTGTCCGAGGTCAAGCCAAAGGTTGAGTTGGGACCTACTCCAACAAATGCCATGCCCATCCAAACACTCTTCCCCGAGGTTGAGTGCGCGCCGCACACTCCGTCCAAGCCAAAGACCGAGCCGCGTGCGTCCGACTTCATCATGGAGGGATGCGGCCCTTCGTTCACGAGCGTTCGAGCGAAGAAAAACAAGAACAAAAAGGCTCGTGCCAAAGCCCGCAAGGCTGCCCGCCAAGCTGCGAGCGACGAGGACGTCGCTCAATTGAGTGGGGGAGAATGTCACGGGCCTAAAGAAAGTCGACCCCAGAGGTTCCTGGAGGACTACCGCGACTCGCCCGTGGACCTCCTGCTATCACTCGGATTCCCACCAAGTCTTCTCCCCGAATTGCAAGGGCGAACGAAACTGTCATTGAGCTAGACTACGGGAGTCTGTTCCTTTCATTTATGTCGGTAGATGGTAGTTAAGCACTTATGTCGGTAGTTGAGGCGGTGCAATCTCGCCCGTCGGATGAAAAGTAGATCAACGGATGTAATCCGAGGCCCTCAACTATAAAAGGGGGTGTCCTCCTTCATTTGTAATCACCCAACATTTCAGTTATATTAAAGCTTCCGCTTCCTTTCCAGAGCTCCTCTCTCTAGCTTTCTCTCTCTACGATCCGGGTAAACGAGCGGGTAAGCGTTCGATCGAGCAAGGCTTGGCTTGGGTAGTCCAAATTCGCCCGAGTCGCCGCGCGGTCACGATCCCAATCGATCGGCCTGTGACACACAGGTATGTCATTTACCTATTTCAATTGAAAAGTCCTATAAGGACACCATAATTTGTGATGTAGTGGAGATGGATGCATGCCATGTCCTATTGGGATGACCATGGCAATACGATGTTGATATCACTCACGAGGCTCAAGAGAACACCTATTCTTTTGTGTGGAAAAAGGCGAAGATTATTTTGAAGTCGATGAGTAACACTCCCCAGGCCCCAAAGAAGCAAAGTGTAGGGATTATGCTAAACATCCATAAACGTGAGGGCATGTATATGATTGTGGAGAAAGGCAATCAAGAAGCCATTATTCCATTCTGACAGCTCTTTAGCCCTTATTGAGGGCATTCAGCGATGTTATTCCAGAGGATCTACCTGTTGGATTACCACCCTTGAGGCATATCCAACATGTGATTAATTTTCTTCCAGGAGCGAGCCTCCCTAATTTGCCGCACTACCGGATGAATCCGAAGGAGAACCAGATTTTACAAGACCAAGTAGGAGAACTTCTTTGAAAAGGCTTCTTGCGCGAAAGCATGAGCCCTTGTGCAGTACCCGCACTCCTCACTCCGAAAAAAGATGGAAGCATGTGTATGTGCGTTGATAGCCAGGCAATTAATCGGATTACTGTCAAGTACCGATTCCCAATCCCTCGCCTGGATGACATGCTCGACCGCCTTGCGGGATCAAAGGTCTTTACAAAGATTGATCTACGTAGCGGATATCACCAAGTACGCATCCGCCCTAGCGATGAATGAAAAACAACATTTAAAACAAGTGAAGGTTTATATGAATGGCTTGTCATGCCGTTTGGCCTCATGAACGCGCCTAGCACCTTCATGCATTTGATGATTCAAGTTCTTAAACCTTTTGTTGGCAAATTTGTGGTGGTCTACTTCGATGACATTCTCATATATAGTCCAGATGACCAACAGCATATGGAGCATCTAAGGGACATCTTATCAGCATTGTAGACAAACCAATTGTACATTAATTTGAAGAAGTGTAGCTTCATGACCGATCGACTTCGCTTCTTGGGGTATATTGTCGGAGCAGAAGGCCTTCAAGTTGATGCAGAAAAGGTAGCTGCCATCCGTGACTGGCCAACTCCCCAGACCGTTGGGGAGGCGCATAGCTTACATGGGCTTGCGACATTCTACCGACGCTTTATTCGAAATTTCAGTTCTATTATGGCTCCGATCACCGAGTGCTTGAAGAAAGGAAAATTTCATTGGGGTGACGAAGCAGAAGCCAGCTTTGCTCTCATCAAGGAAAAACTTTCCACGGCACCAATACTGATGCTCTTGAATTTTGAAAAGGTATTCGAACTAGACTGTGATGCTTCTAGTGTAGGAATTGGTGTTATTCTCTCCCATGAAGGTAAGCCTATTGCTTATTTTAGCGAGAAACTTAATGATGTTCGCAAGCGATGATCTACCTATGAGCAGGAGTACTTTGCTGTAGTACGAGCTATCAAGCATTGGCAGCCCTATCTTTATTAACATGAGTTTGTCCTTAACACTGACCATCAGGCACTCAAATGTATTAAGAGCCAAAGACATCTAAATCAAATGCATGGACGTTGGATCTCCTTTTTGGAGCAATCCAATTTCATGCTTCGACACAAGGCGGGTCACTTAAACAAAGTCGCTGATGCACTTAGCCGTCGTGCTGCAACACTCGTCACCATTTGCACTAACATTGTGGGCTTTGACCACCTTTGTGCTCTTTATGCTGATGATGAAGATTTTCAGGAAATTTGGAAGAAATGTTCTGCTACAGGTTCTCACGGCGACATGATCGTTAAGGACAAATTTTTATTCTTTGGCAACAGGTTGTGCATTCCTCGAAACTCTTTGCAGGAACAACTTATTCGAGAGCTACATGGTGGCTCCCTTGGAGGACATTGTGGACGAGATAAAACTGTTGCCTTAGTTTAGAAGCGGTATTATTGGCCTCAATTGAAACGGGACGTTAGATGATTTGTGAAAAAGTGCTACATTTGTCAAACTGCGAAAGGTCATTCTCAGAACACTAGACTTTACACCCCTCTACATATTCCTTCTGGACCTTGGATAGACATTTCAATGGATTTTGCGTTGGGGCTTCCCCGAACCCAACGAGGTATGGATTCTGTTTTTGTGGTAGTGGACAGGTTTACAAAGATGGCACACTTTATCCCTTGCAAGAAGACTTCTGATGCTTCCCATGTAGCGAGTTTATTTTTTCGAGAAGTCGTTTGTTTGCATAGTGTTCCGAAAACTATCACCTCCGATCGTGACACCAAATTTCGTAGTCATTTTTGGAGGACCCTATGGCGTTTATTTGGGACGGATTTGCAGTATAGCAGCTCCTTTCATCCTCAGACTGATGGTCAAACTGAAGTTGTCAATCGTACTATGACGAATACTATTCGATGCCTTTGTAGTGACATGCCAAAGCAATGGGACTGGTATCTTGCTCCTGCTGAGTTTGCTTTTAACAACACTGTCAACCGTTCCATGGGCAAATCTCCATTTGAGGTCATCTACGGGCGAACGCCACAACATACACAGGATCTTGTGCCTTTGCCCAAAGTCCTAGGATATAGTGTTGAGGCTAAAAACTTAGCAACAAAATTACAGGAGATACAAGAGGGTGTGAAGCAACAGCTAGAAGCTTCCACTATTGTTTACAAAGCTGCTACAGATAAACATCATTGCCTCAAGGTATTTGCTGAGGGTACCTCCGCAAGGAACGCTTTCCTATTGGTACATATAAGATATAACAAGCTGAAGCACAAGAAAGTTGGTCATTGTCGAATCGTGAAGAAAATCAATGACAATGCCTATGTTGTTGATCTTCTTGGTGACCTCAACATCTCCCCGACATTCAATCTAGCGGACCTATTTGAGTATCATCCTCCAGATACTCCTCTTTATCCTAATCATAACTCGAGGCGAGTTCTTCTAAAGTGGAGGAGACTGATGTAAAACAATATGCAAATGCCTTTATAAAAATATTGGAGCGTCATAAGAGCGGGCTATCCCACAAATCAAAGAGGATTGCGTGATCCTCAAGATTACAAATGGGTTACAATATTTGATTCACTTGTTTCCCTTAATTTGTTATTAGATTTCAAATATTCTGGTTTATCAATATCTTTTCCTTAATTTGTTATTAGATTTCAGATTTTTTGGTTTATCAATATCTTTTCAATTTTGTTATTAGATTTCAGTTATTTGGTTATTTTCTAGATGGCGACCCCCTTATAAATAGGCTTATTCTATAGAATATACATTTAGATTCCTCCAACTTTTGATAAACGTGGAAGATTGTAATAAAAAATAACATATAAGTCAATTAACATAACTTGAATGAATATAAATTGCATCACCATCAAAGACACCCACCATAGAAAAGCACTTCACCCACCCATCAATATCTCATGTTCAAAACGGGGAGTGTATCTTGTTGAGATCACACGCACTACTTCATTATTAAATTAATTAAGGTAGGCATATATGAGTATACATTTAGATTCCTCCAAGGAATTTGTGGCCAACAAGTCTCCACGAAAGATAATGCAAACCTTGGGATTGCGTTGCCCTAATTTTGAGCTTATCACAATTAAAACCAAGTCGAAAAAAAAAAGGTTAGAGGTAAATACAACAAGGATGATTGACTCTTTTGTGTGAGGTTTAACAAATTTTGCAAACGTCGGTCCTCTCACATGATCGTTAGATCGGGTGGATCCCATATGAGCCCATCTCATTGGTGCATGCTAACTGCAGTCACATGCAAAAGGGCAACCAAGAGAACTTCCTAGCTTTGTCGGTCCTGTTTTGCCACATTAGCACTTACATGTTCATTGCATCTTTCAAGCTAGTGAGGGAGACGAATCCTATGATGGCCAAAAGGAGGACGTGAACCAATCGGCTTGCCATCAAGCATAAAAGGTTCTCAGTAAGTGATAACTATCAGTCGTGTCGTATACAATGTCGGGATGCCAAATAACCAAAAACCCATATATCCACTACCGACAGCGCGGTGACAAATAATTTTCAACAAGATCGTTTTTTTCTCCATAATTCATTCATTTTGCCTGAAAGGTTCTAGGAGATGTCGCCAGCCACTTTAGACTTCTTTTTGCCTAGGAGTGATTCATTTCATAGTATAGCCCTTCTTCCAACAAAGTGATTCCGCCCAATCGTCCATCTGACGCATCCGACAATGCATCTAATCCCAAATGCAATCTCCACAAGTGTTAAAAGAACTATACAGAGTCAATTCATCCAGAAAAATATGACGCCTCGGCACTAAGACATAAATACAGCTAATATTACCTATGTGGACCCGGCCATAAGCAAATCTCATATGTGACCGCTATGAACCCCAATCATCCTTCAGAAAAACCGGATTGCCCCAGCGGAAATCTACTGAGTTTTTCCATAAGCACATTGGGTTTTTACACTGGATTATCCAAGATTACAGTTACAGAGAAGAAAACACAAATAGCACAAAATTTGACCAGGCAAAACCAATCAAGTGCGGCAGGTGTTGAAGATCTCGCCTAGCATCATGTCAATGGGCATGTGTTCCAGAGTGTAACGCTCTGGACCAAGATAAAGACCTGTTTTCTCCAAGAGAGCCAGCCCTTCATCTCTGCCATATTTCGAACTATAGAGCTTCAAGTACTCATAGTCCTACAAGAGCACAGAGACGCGTCTCTTAGAATATGCAGTTACACATCATATCAAGAAGTTCAACGCCAAGCCTATCAAAGATCCAACTTTCATGCAAAATCATGGCATGCATCTTTCTGTAGCATACTACAGCCTCGGTCAAACACTACGACCCTAGCAAACACATAGGAAATGCCTAATTGGATGGAAAAGATGCAAATTTTCACCAGAGCAGGTGAAGAGGCAAAAAGTGCTTTCCATCAAGCGACAGGGGTCAAACCAAGGCACCTCTACCAGACTTGTATTTTTGCCTCACCTGCAACCCACTCAGGATGCGCTCAGGTCTAATTGAAGCAACTGGTTCCTGGGAAGATGAAAAGACTTCGCCAGGGTAGTACAAAACACCATCACCTGGTGGAAGACCGAGTCTAAATCTTATCTGTTTAATGACAAAATAGTGCACTTAAGCATGAAGAACATGTTGCTTGCAATTTGAAGTTTGAACAGCAAATTAGAACAGCAAATTATCTACAGATCAAGCAACTACCTCAGCACTAGGAACTGTTGCCTTTGCGTAACAATTGGCACCCCAATAAAGAAATCCCGTACCACCTTCCTTCCACACTCGCCACATAACAGCACGATGTTGCGTCCCCCGCATCCCAAGGTGCCAGTTGGGATGAGGATCAGATGGTCCCACACACACATAAGTCCACCACTCCTACAGAACAGAAAAAACCTTTTCTTAGCAATTTATATGATGACTAGTTAACAGTACAGCTTCACTAATAAACAATAGTGCCATCTATATTCCGTTAGGACAATCCGAAGGAAGTGAAGAAACAAAAGATTAATAAATGAAGTAAGAGAGAGAGGAGAGAGAACTAAATTATCACTTTTTGTACTTCCTTTATTCTTCTTCAGACTTCTCATAGTTAGTTTCCTTAGAAATAATATACACCCCCTTGCACATCATCATACCAAAAGTCGATGAAAAAATCGACTAGATGAAATTAGAGGATGAATTAGTCATATTGTTCACATGATAGGCTGAATTTTCCTACCAGTTTCCAGAATTACAAGGTTTTGCATCTCTAGTACTATCAAGCAACAGGAAGTAGTCTTCTAAAATGCATCATTTGCAAACTATCAAACAACCAGAGAGCGTCTTCAAAATTTGTTGTATATAATGGACAGATATTAAGAGTCCAAAACTCCAAATTACTGTATATAATGGACAGATATTAAGAGTCCAAAACTCCAAATTGATGCCACTGCTCAGAAAGTTGAGATCCCAATTGGATTGTTCTTTGTTAAAAGTTCACCAGTCCACCAAATTATGGATGCAGTCTGTCAAGATCTTCCACTCAAATATTACCAGAAAAGCCGACGACAAATAGGCAGAACCATTGATTACAGTAGTGGGAAAAGAAAAACTAACCCCTGAAGTTCAAATTAAAGCCTTAAAGGAAGTTCCTCTGAAAAGATTTCCCGAAATCGCTCCCATTCCAAACATTTTGACATTACTCATTTTCTAAGTATTGTTCTACCACTAGCAATTATGATGAATGAGTGTCCTAACGTGATTATGATTAATGGGTTGCAACTAATAGTATCACCATCCACTGATGAGTCTTCCTTACTTGCCATAAACCAGTCGTTTTGTAGGCCCTCCAAGCTAGATTTGACAGTCAAAACTAGTGTGAGTATCACTCACATAGCCCATAAACTCCTGTTTTGTGGCATCATTGGTCGACATGTAGATAGGGCAAATAAAATATGGCCAATTATGTCAAAACAATTAAGTAGCAATTTAGGGAGTATCAACTTCTATCTCCACGTTAGTGTATATGCAAATGAACCGATGTTGAGTTTCTCTTTCATTTCTTGATTTTCTTCCAACATTTGGGTGCCATATCTATTATCTGGGAGAGTATGATTGTGTTATGTTCACCAATGACTCAACATCATAATTGAGATCTGAGGGAGCAAACCAAAAAGTAATCTGGTGAATAAGTGTGATGAATCCTAGTGTTCACATGACAATGTCAAAACACCATACATTTCATGGCGAATAAGCCCTATCCTACCTTGGCAGGATCAGTCAATTGACCTCTCACCAAAAAGTCACTTGAGACATGCTCCAGAAAATAACCAAGCTGTAACTTGTACGTAAAACCACAAGGCTCTTAACAGTACACTGCCTGTATGCCTAGGAACAATTATGTCAATTGCTATATGTTAGTTAACATATTAGTTAGAAAATGATATAAGCTTGGAAAATATAAATCAAGGTCTTAAATTCTACTTCCTATGCACTTTAACGAACTGAACTGCAGGCATCTTCATAGTGGCTGTCTGTATATGCCTAAGGAACAATGATGTGAATGTCTATCCGTTAGTTAACATTCAGTCAAAAAAAATGATAACTTAAAATTCTCTGCCGGTGTTCTACTACTTCACTTAAACTAAGCAAACAGTGTATAAAATGGCTCAACAGACTTCAGAACCAGTTACCAAAAAAGTCAGAGGACAAAGGTTTTCAGGCATCTTTGCCTAATAAAAGAGAGATTATCAAGACATCACCTCCAGAAACTTGTCAAATTTTTTCAGTTGGATAAAGAGAAAGGAACTTGTGAATAGTGACCTTTAATGAAAGCTCGAGGAATATGAAGGTAAGAGTTCAAATAGATCGATAACATAATGAGCAGACGAAGTTTTTTGGGAAAAAAGAGGTCAAAGAAAAGAAAATCATCAATGTGACATAAGAATCCTCGGAGCAGTATTACGGATATCATGTGAAATCCATCTTGTCCAAGTTCAATGTCATCGAAAATAATATTCTGTCAAATTGAGATATGATGATACAAAAATTAAAATGTCGTAATCAAATTAAGATAAAATTTAAAAAGCAACATCCACTTTAAGAAGTCGAGACTATTACCTCACCATTCGCTGGCTCCAACTCAGCAATGATATCCTTGACCAAATCCTCTCGATTGCCCAGCACCCACTCACTGCATATATGAGAAATTCTAGTCAGCTGTCGGATAACAAGATATGGTTTATATTAGATGGATACCTTGTCAAACATAAAACTTTTCTTTCATACAGTATCAGCAGAAAGGCACAAATATTCCACCTGAGGGTCACATTACATCCATGACAAGCAAGACTCGTGTTAAAATTCAAGATTTGGAGATGAGAAAAAGGAAAGATGGAATTTAATTTAAGAATGAGTAAATCTGACTCCTGAGACAATCAGACTTAGTGCCAGCAATGCTAATCAATGCCAAAACAGGCCCAGTGGTGAGATTCAAGTGATCGTCAAGACTCAAAAGGCACTACGGAATCTAACCATTTGTGATAGCCAGCCTCGATGCAACAACTCTCACTTCGTGTAGGCAGGTATAATACCAAAATTTTCAAACAGGATGCTCTGAAAACATATTTATGTTAAGGTTAAAAACCATCATTTTACTAGAGCATCAAGTCTAGACAATGTAACTAAGCTTCAGAGCTCCTATTAGAATCCAATATCATTTTCCCAACACTGTTCCTGAAATAGCTACCCAGACAGAACCCTCCCAGGAAACAGAACACAACATACGATGGCCCCAAAAAGCAGGACTCCCACATAATAAACAAGCCACACTATACTCTCCCACGCAATGAAATTTAGACAGCCCATAAAAAACTTACCTAGTACAATATATTTGAGTGTGAGGGCGGAGATACTTCGGAGCCTTCAGAAAAGCCTCAAAGGCATTAGGAGCGAGAGGCGTGTCGCTTGGCCCTAAGAAATATGCAGAAAGACAATAGCAATACACATTATAGCACTTATAAAAGCAACTATAGTATCAAAAACTATTGCTGAAGTGATGCGGAAGCACAATTCTAGTTTTATCATGTTTGGTCTTTCGACTGGCGACTTCATCTCCCTGTACCGCGCCCGGCAGTCGTCGAGAGGCCGGGGAAGGCATCGCGGGGATCAGCCGTGGCCGCCCGTTCCCCCGTAGAGGGGGTTTGTGACCGGGTCGGCCAATGGGGCCGGAATCTTTTTCGTCCCCCGGATCCCGGGGACTATCCCGTCTTTCCGGGATGTCAGAGCCTTTTAAGGACCTGCTCAGGTCCGATGTTTAAGTGTACTCCTTTTTTAGTGTTTTATTATGCTAGGCTAATAAACAGTCATGTGCCAGTAATTTGACTGTTAATAAGCTCCAGTAGTCGAGATTAGAAGTCATTATGTCAGATCAAGGGTTGAGATTGGCCAACATCCGTAACACTTTCAAGGCCTCACTAGTTTCTTCTTCATTCAATAAACATTGTTGAATTCTATAAACCCTGGAATATCTTTGCTCTGTTCCAGATTCAATTCAACTGATAACTACCCATGTTTTTATTCTTTTTGCTACCTTTTACTTCTCCAACTATGTCAATTGGTTTTCTGACACCTTCTTGGAGGTGGAAGAGGCAATCAAGCCCAACAAATAGAGATGGTTCCGATGAGATGTATGATTGAAGACTTGTCACAAGCTGTTCAAGCTCTTGGACATGTCGGAAGGTGGTCTCAAGGATGATAGTGATGATGGATATGATGAAAGTCCCTTTCATGATGCCATCTTCTAACATCTGCCACTTTTCAGATATTGACTCGGAAATGATTTCATACGATGGACATTATCAACTCGAGAAAGGTTCAGGTGCAATGGAGCTTCCCCTTGCACACGGTCATTATATCGCTGTTTTTAATTATCGTGTGCGAACTTTAACTTGTAGACATTATGGAAGAAATCCTATGTCGGCTTAACCTCCCTCCCTCCCTCCTATTTAACTCTCCTCGCTGCCTCCACCGCTCCACCACCTTTCCGCCATGCCGATCACTGCTTTAGATGTCGACATTGCATTTACTGTTCTAGCATATGACCACCATCACAGAATCCCAGGCTGAAACCATAGATCAGTGGGGAGAAGAATGGAGGAGCCATGATCATGGTCCATATGACAAAAGAGAGAGATTAGGTGTCGTCCCATTCTTGTTGGTTATATAATTTGATAATAGGTTTAAGTTGTTTTATGTCTAAAGCTAACCCTTCGAATAGGAGGACAATCATGTGATTTTCCTTATTCTTGTAGGACTTGGGGTGTGACATTAGGATAAAAATTGGAGAGGATATAATTTTTGTTAGGAGCATTGAACCCACCGTTGCTTAAAAGCAAGATTAAGCCAATAAGTCTCCCTCATGTGTACCCTAAAACCACATTGGTAACGAGATTACCATTTGTTACTTTGATATTATTTGTTGGGAGCGCCTAGCGGATTACTCAGTAAAAATGCAATACCTTCAACCGTAAAAATATATTTAGTTGAACTCACATTCACTCAAAAGTTCAAACTAACGAGTTATGAGTCAACTAAGATTGTTAACCGATCCACACATCAATTATTCAATATAGGACTCCTAACACAACTCAACAATCTCTTCATCACATTTAAACTTAATGTTAGGGTTGCTCCCCTCAATTCGAGTATCGTTTCGCATTAGAATGTCCCAACTTCAGTTTTTTTGGGAAAATTGATCAAAAAGTCATAAACCTATTGTGTTGATGATTATTTAGCCCTAAATCTTTTATTGGTGCTAATTTAATTTGAAACATTTTGACGTAATGTCAATTCAGTTATTCCAGCTAATTTTAGCTAGATTTTGCTAATGTTGATGCCGATCGATTTACATGGCACAATCAACGCCGATGTTGAAACTTTTAATGATATTTTAATTTATTTTAAATTTTATTGATTTTTTCCTTTTTTTTTTTTTTTTTTTTCTCCTTCCCTTTCTTCTTCCTCCAGCCGGAAGGAAGAAGGAAGGGAAGGAAAATAAAAATCGTATAGAGAGAGAGAGAGAGAGAGAGAGAGACGCGCACACACACAAACAGAGGTGAGGGGTGGCGAGGGCGTGGTAGTGCGGCGTGATTGTGCGATTATCACCAATTCCACACATGCCATTGCTCCGAAACCGTAACTGGCAATGTAAACATACCATCATTGCCACCGCTACCATCACGGGCAATTGCACAGCGAAGAACCGATAGGGGAGCACCTGAAGCCTAGACTTGGCCGTATTCGAAGTCACCGACATGCTCTCCCAATTGAGCTTAGGCCGAGACGGAGCTGAAGCAATCAAGAGCTCTGAGATGAGCTCGCTTCAGTTGCGAGCTTGCCATCCATTTCACAGCGACTTCTACACAAAGTGAGAAACAGAGTTATCAGTAACTAGCAAGTATAGTGAACAATAATCAAAATTATCATCTTGCCGGTCATGACATGTAAGATGATTAGCAATGATTAGAACACCATGATAGAATGAGTTATTTGGTCAGGAATATTTTATTGCAGTACAATGGTCCCAAGATATCATTTGTAAGCACACCCATTTGCTAGTTACATTATCATCACGTATCCAATTCTTTTAAGTCTTTTAAGTCATAACACTTATTTTTTTTCGCAGAGTGAAATATTTTTATGTAACTAGAGAAAGATAATTGGCTCAATAAATAGACTTCAGTGCATAAAACATCCCAAAAAGCTTGGGGAGAAGATAAGACATTAAATAAGTGCACAAATTAGAAACTCCTGAGAAACGGGCTAGACTTAGAACAAAGGAGTCACAAAGCTCTACCAAATTACAACACATTATTTTTATGATATAGACACAAAACGAAGTTTCTATTTCAAGAACCTAAAAATTGTCTTCCCTCACACTATGCGACCATGTTACAAACAGAAGTCCACAAACAAAAGAAAGGAAAATGAACCAGATTCAAATATGAGTCCTCCTCAAGATGATCGGCGCCCCGTACCGAGGCTGTAAAGTCACAAGAAGCATCGGAGCATGAACATACGAAGGCGACACCTCAAAGGTGAATCGCCTAACCAGCATGGCCAGAACAACCTTGGCCTCGACCATGGCCAAGTTCTGGCCTACGCAGGTTTTGGGGCCGAGCCCGAACCCGAGGAACGCGGCCAGGTGGTTCCGGGGCTTCGTGAATCTTGCTGGGTTGAACTCATCCGCGTCTTCGCCCCACATCTCGGGGTCGCGATGCACAGTAGAGAAGGCCAAGTAGAGCTCCGTTTTTGCTGGAATTTGAAGGTCTCCTAGCTGCACATCTTCAAGGGTTTGCCTCGTCACTGTCACCGCAGGAGAGTACAGTCTCAGTGTTTCATTCAATACCATCGTTACCTGTTCAAAAAAAGGACAGAAGCAAGATGTAAGTTTGAGTGAACACAAAATGTTTAATTTTTCAGTCAGACTAAATTTTCAAAACTTAGGCGAATGGAGTGGTGAAATAGGTTATTCGGAAAATTTGCACCAGTCGAATTCCAGTTGATAGCAGCGAACATGTTCAAATAGTGAATTTAGCGCATTAGATTGACCCCGATCGAAGAATGAGCTCGCTAAGCGATACGAATATAATAAATCTGGACTCTGCCTCCATGCATAATATAACAAACATTGGAAGATAGTCTCATGTCATGTGCAATTTCTTCTTATATAGGTAAGTGAGATAATTTAAACTTCTTGCTTGAATGTGCACAGAAGTTCTTCATCACACACATCAGACTATTAAATTACCACCATCTCATCCTTGGATTGGTCCCGCGGATTTGATGATGGAGTTGCAAACCTTTTCTTCCATCTAGGAAGCTAGCCAAAGCTCGACAAACGATGGTTTTTTTGTATCAGACAGTAAACCCATGAAGAAAAACTAAACGGGTCTGTTTGTAGTAATGTGACTAGTGAGGAATAGTGATTGACTTACAATCTTGAGCTCGTTCAGATTTTCAGCAGTCGGAAGCCCAGTTTTCCCGCTGACGCGGATCACTTCTTCCCGGGCCTTGTCCTGCCATTCCTGGTGCTTCGCCAGGAGGAGAAGCGCCCAAGTGAGAAGCATGGCCGTCGTTTCTTTTCCCGCGAAGTAAAAAGTCTTGCATTCGTCTATGACTTCCTCCACTCCTAATCTTTCTTCTTCGTGGGATGATGTTAGGAGAGCGAGAAAATTGGACAAATTCTCTCTCGATTTCAAGTTGTTCTCAATCAGCTTCAAGACCGTGTGCCGGATTTCCTTCTCTATTCTCCATCTCTGCCTGTTCTTCCGAGTCGGTAGGAACCTGTGTATTGAGTGAAACATGTGATGGTCTAATCTTCCATGGATATGAAGACTCCGGTGAGAGCTAGAGAGATAGTTTAGGACTGCTCTAAAAAGTAGAAAGGTAATGATTCGTGATTAAACAAGACACATCATTGAATCGTGACTTTTCCTAGAAATAAGATCAAGAATGACTTCTCAGAAATAGAAACGATGCCACATACGTCTTTAGATATAATTTGTACATATGTAACAACTGAGAATGTGAGTAGAGAAAAAAAAATTATTGCCTGAAATGGAGCAAGTTAAATTAGACCTGAAGCCAGGAATGTAAATGTTCTGGTTGGCTTGAGTGAAGAGGTGCATCTGCTGCTCCTGCAAGGCGAATATGCGCTTGCCCTCTTCGAAGCTGCTCCCGAAAGCAGTCCTCGAGATGACGTCAGCCGAGAGCCCGTGTAGCTCCTTAAACACCTCCACCTCGAACTCCTCTCTTTCTCCTCGCATCTTGTCCCACGTGTCCAGCATCTTGGCCGCACTCGCCACGATCTCCGGGATCCACCCCTACTCAAAACGAAAGGAAACGCATGCTGTGAAAGTCCGTCCAGCGGGAGACGTAATGAAGAAAACCGCTCGCAGTGCAAAAGAGCAGTTGATCTTCGCCAAATTGCCAATGACTGTACGGCAATTTAAAGAGCATAAAACTAGCTTCTGCTTGGTTTACTCACTGCCATTTTCAGATTGCATTTGCATCATTACCTCTTTTACACAAATGCGCAATCCCTTGCTCCAAAGCTTCAACTGTCAGAGTTGCAATGTTAAAGCTTTCATTTTTAATATTGAAAACATATCCCGAGTCTAAACCTGTAAAGGAAACCCCAATTCAAGAAGTTCTAGTTTGAGTAAGGTTTCTAAAAGGGTTCCTATTTTGGATCAAAATCTTTTCTATATAAGAAATTGGTCTTCTTCGTGAATCGCATGTAAGGGGAGCTTTCGATGTTCAAGCTTTTAAATCTTGTGTTAAAGCAAGGAATTATGAGGCTAAACATTGTTTAAGTTATTGGGTGTAATTAAGGGCTGAAAACACTATGAGTTTGAGTAAATCAAGTGCTTTTAGTAATTTTTATTACATCATTTGATTTATAGTAGAATCATGTACCGCTCTCCTGTAGAGTAGGTCCCACCAACCGAAACATCCTGTAGTGGACTCATCTTTGCAGATGTGTGTTCGATCTCCTCGTTGAAATGGATGTAACATGGGTTTTGCTTTATTTGTGGTACATGGGGTTGTGTCTGCAAATTCTTATGGAGTGATTAAAGGTGTAGATATAATCAATATCCTAATAAGGTCTAGGGAGTTGGCTTGAAAGATTTTTATGGCGGTCTTGTGGTAAATTTTGTAAATTTCTTTATGAGATTGAAATATTGCTTCACAAGAAATTACAAGGACTAAACGACATGTGAATTATTTAGTGTAATTAGGGGCTAGGAAATAGTGAGATGTTTGAATAGTTCAAGTATGGTTGTACTCTCTATTATGTTGCTCAATCTATTGTGGAATGCAATGCTCTCCTCATAGACTGGGTCCCGCTAATTGAATAACATATATCTAAAGTCCGATTTATTTTCTTGTTCCGTTTCTTTATTGTTTGATTATTTGTTTTTTCGCAACATTTCATATTACTCTGCAGTGTGTTGGGTTGTGCAAGACTAAGATGTTGTGTTCATAAATCACGTCAGACAATGAGATGGTATGTATGCGATGACAATTTGATAATTTATACTGCCTCCAATACTCACCTTAACTCGCTCCATAGTAAAGGCCCGGTTAGCGATCCGCCGGTGAATGGCCCACTTCTCGCCCATCAGCCCAACAAGGCCTTGCCCGAACAGCTCCCGAGCCTGCGGGTTGAACTCGACCTGGTCGTACAACCTGCCAGTATTCGTCAGGACCTCCTTGATCATGTCCGGGTCCGAGATGCCCAGCCTAGGCCTCGACCCGAACCAATATACAAAAGTCCTCCCATACTTGAGGGACCAGTGGTGGAAGAAGGAGCCACCCTGTGGAGGATCCTGTGGTCGAACGGCATGGGCTTCGACTGAGCCTCTGCGAATAGGCGGTTGATCTCCGCTGTGTTGCCAAGGATCGGACGGTAGCCGGGCCCCCGGACGCCTTGCTTTGTGAAGTGGCGCTGTAGCTTTAGCGGGGTAAAGAGATTGGAGTATGTGAATTTCGAGAGGAGGATGAGGATTAGCAAGAGGACTGAAACCAGAAGCCATGGCATCGTCGGAGGGGAGAGGGGGTAAAGAATGAGAGGTTCAGAAGGATTAAATAGAGGTTAGGTCAAACTGTTATGCTTTTTCCAAATAATTTCGTGGTTTTGCGATGAAAAATTATTTGCGAGTGCTTTCAGACTAATTTTTAATCATTTCTAATGAAGAATTATTTGCATTTACAATATATTAATTATACATAAGAGAAAGACGGTGTTCCGTAAATGACAAAGGTTCTTTAATGGGACACCTGTTAAACACCCTTGTAACAAAAGCTTGTGGTTTTTAATACACTCTTGTGTTATGTGTGATCAATTGGAAATAGAGATGTAATCAAGTTGAGTTACTAGCAAATAGCTCAGACTCGACTCAATGATTTATCAAAATCGACTCAATTCTACGGAGTAGAATTCAAGTACGTTGAATTTCCATTTGAGTCAAGTTCGAGCTGAAATTTGATGCCCGATTGAGGTCGAGTCATGGTTTGAGCACCGTGTATACAAATCCAGTCAAGTTCAAACTTTGGCACTATATTGACTTGATTCTATTCGATTACACTTTTAGTTGGAATCTATACTATTTTAGGATGAGTGAGAGTGATAACGAAAGAGGTAGCAAGAGAAAATTTGAAATGGTTTTCAAGAACTCTGTCTTTCGAAATTAAAGTCTTGAATCTTGCCTAGCTCATGAAAGAGGATTGAGTGCATGCTAGGCTGATAATGAGTGTTACTCATGCATTATGATCGTATATATATATATATATACATATAAAAAGAGAAAACTTGAAATGGTCTTCAAGAATTCTTTATCTTTCGAAATTAAAGTCTCAAATCTCATCAGGCTCATTAAAGAAGATTGAGTGCATGCTAGGTTTATATGAGTGTTATCCAAGCATGACAATTGTATTAGGGCAAAGCGATCTTCAAAAGGAGAATATATTATATATATTTAATGTAAGATAAGTGAGAATGATGACAAAAGAGGTGATAAGACAAAAATCGAAATGACTTTCAAGATCTCAAATCTTTCCGAATTGAAATCTCGAGTCTCCAATTGTCCATGAAAGAGGATGGAGTGCATGCTAGGCTGATAGTGAAAGTTCACCTACTCCAAAAAGATGAAATTTTTAAGAGACAGAACTTTCTTCGGGTTTACGCTTAGGAAAATGAAATGGTGACGGTATCATTATTTTCTAGAGACTCCCACCACAAATTTTCTCAAAGAAACCGAACAAATTCTTGAGAAAATTGTGAATCCACAGGCCAAGTGGATTCTTTTTAATTAAAATATTAAGAAATTAAGAAAATAGAAAATATATATAGAAACGTCCTCAACATAAATATCTTTAGATTAGTGTAAAAAAATAGTTTAAACATATTTATTACAACCTCTAGCTCTGTATGCAACCTTAATAAGTTCTACCTATTATTAATTTTTTTGCCAAGCAAATGGCGATTACGAGTTGCTCTACCTTAAACCTTCGCAATCCTAGTGGGTTAAAATTTATAATTTGGATCGACTGATGTAGGAGACTTATGGTAGTCACAATATGGAGTATTTGTGCTAATCCCCATTTTCATCCTTTTATCCATAAAAAGAAAAGGAATATCTTTTCTCGAGAAACGTGTTTAATTACATTGAACATATCTTGTTAGGTTCATATGAACTTACAATTTGGGTCAATTATGTATGGTCTAAACAAAAGAAAAAGCAAAAAAAATGGGGATTAACCCAAATACTCCATATTGTGAACAAAAGAAAAGGCAATAAAAATGGGAAATCAAAGATTGGCTTGTATTTCAATTTGTTACAATACATAAATATTAATACGAATATCTAGATATAACTTCTTAGTAATCTCTTAAAATTTAAATAATGTTTTAGATTTGATGAGAATGTGAAAAAGTTAATTTTGACTTTTAATGAATGTGGACGAACAACTGTAATGGAAATTAACATATAAGTGAATTAACATAACTGGAATTAATATAAATTGCATCACCATCAAAGACACCAACCATAGAAAAGCACTTCACCTACCTATTAATATTTCATGTTCAAAACGGGAGCATATTTTGTTTGGAGATCATGTGGAACACGCATTATTCCATTATTGAATTAATTAATGTAGGCTAGATTTATAGAATATACATTTAGATTCCCCAAGTAAAAAAAAATGATTTTGACTTTTGATGAATGTGGACGACAGTAATAAAAATTAACATATAAGTCAATTAACATAACTTAAATTAATATAAATTGCATCATCATCAAAGACACCCACCATCTTCACCCACCTATTAATATTTCATGTTCAACACGGGAAGTGTATCTTGTTGAGAGATCACATGAAACATGTATTATTCCATTATTGAATTAATTAATGTAGGCATATATTATAAAATGTATTGAGGATCCCTTAATAAATCATCTTCTAACCAGAAAAGCTTGTGACTAGATGAGGAAGCAATTGGTTGGGACGAAGGGACGAAGACACTATTGTTTCAAATGGAAATACATCTTCATGAAAAACAACATCCCTACTGACAAAAAAGCACCCTGAAGATATTTCCATAACCTGATAGCCCTTTTGTAAAGAAGAATATCCCATGAAAACATATGGAAGGGCACAAGGATCTATTTTATCCCCAGGGCCCACAGTAGCAACATAACACAAGCATCCAAAAACTCTTAGATGATCAATCATAGTTTGCCTCCCACAAAGCATCTCGAAAGGTGTTTGACCTTCAAGGATTCAAGTTGGCATATGATTAATTAAATAGGTTGTTGTAATCATAAAATCCCCCCAAAAAATTTCAAGAATTGAGGCTTGATATTTTAAAGCTTGAACTACTTTCAAAAGATGTCAATGTTTGTGTTCTACAATCCCAATTTATTAAGGAGTGTTGGTGCATGAGTTTTAATGGAGTATCCCTTGAGAGGACAGAAAGGAATTGCATTCACCAATGAAAAACTCACTGCCATTATTGGTACGAATCTTTTGGATTGTTTTGTCAGACTAATTCTTAACTAAGGAGAAGAATTTCAATAAATGAGAAAAAGTTTCTTTATTGCATAAGAAAAACCCAAGTGGCGCGGGTATAATCTTCGATAGTTAGGAAGTATTGAGATCCATCATGATGGGGAGTATAATAAGGACCCCAGATATCCATGTGAATCAAAGAGAAAGGACTTGCAGCTCAAGATGTACTAATTGGAAACGATGCTAAGGACTGTTTGGCTAAAAGATATATCAAACATTTTGGGTGTGGAAATAAGAGTTTTACTATTAATGGTGGAATTACAAGAAACACTCTTATCTAATAAATCTAAAACCTTTGAAAAATTTGTCCAAAAATAAAGTCCTTATGCAATACTATCCAAGCCCATTAATTTGTCAGTTGAATGATTCTAAAAAAGGCAATAATTGGAATTGAATATTGCACAACAAGAATTATCCTCACAGATTTTTGAGATAGAAATGAGATTGAACTCGAAATTGGGGATATAAAGGACATTTTTTGAGGATTATGTGTGGACTAAGATTAAGTGTATCCTACGTTGATAATGAGTGTTATCCAGGCATGATGATCATATTGGGGCAAAGCGATTTTCAAAAGGAAAATATATTTTACATATATATAATGTAGGATAAGTGAGAATGTTGACAAAAGAGGTGATAAAGACAAAAATCGAAATGGCTTTCAATATCTCAAATCTTTCCGAATTGAAATCTCAGGCCTCGAATTGTCCATAAAAGAGGATGGAGTGCATGCTAGGCTGATAGTGAAAGTTCACCCACTCATGTACGAAAAAGTTTAAATTTTTAAAAGACAGAACTTTCTTAGGCTTCATGCTTAGGAAAATGAAATGGTGACAGCACCATTGCTCTCTAGAGACTCCCACCACAAATTTTCTCAAAAAAACCGAACAAATTCCTGAGAAAATTATGAATCCACAGACCAAATGGATTCTTTTTAATTAAAATATTAAAAAATTAAGAAAATAGAAAATGTATATAGAAACATCATCAACATAAATATCTTTAGATTAGTGTAAAAAAATAGTTTAAACATCTTTATTACAACCTCTCGCTCTGTATGCAATCTTAATAAGTTCTACCTTTTATTAATTTTGTTGCCAGTCGGATGGTGATTACGGGCTACTTTACCTTAAACCTTTGCTATCCTAGTGAGTTAAATTTTATGATTCAGATCGACCGACGTAGGAGACTTGTGGTAATCACAATATGGAGTATTTGTGCTAATCCTTATTTTCATCCTTTTATCCATAAAAAGAAAAGGAATATATTTTCTCGAGAAACGTGTTTAATTACAATTAGCTTATCTTGTTAGCTTCATATGAACTTACAATTTGGGTCAATTATGTATGGTCTAAACAAAAGAAAAAGCAAAAAAAAAATGGGGATTAACGCAAATACTCCATATTGTGAACAAAAGAAAAGGGAATAAAAATGGGAAATCAAAGATTGGCTTGTATTTCAATTTGTTACAATACATAAATATTAATACGAATATCTAGATATAACTTTTTAGTAATCTCTTAAAATTTAAATAATGTTTTAGATTTGATGAGAAAGTGAAAAAATTAATTTTGACTTTTAATGAATGTGGACAAACAACTGTAATAGAAATTAACATATAAGTGAATTAACATAACTGGAATTAATATGAATTGCATCACCATCAAAGACACCAACCATAGAAAAGCACTTCACCCGCCTATTAATATTTCGTGTTCAAAACGGGAGCGTAATTTTTTTAGAGATCATGTGGAACACGCATTGTTCCATTATTGAATTAATGTAGGCTAGATTTATAGAATATACATTTAGATTCCCCAAGTCAAAAAAATTGATTTTGACTTTTGATGAATGTGGACAACAGTAATAAAAATTAACATATAAGTCAATTAACATAACTTAAATTAATATAAATTGCATCATCATCAAAGACACCCACCATCTTTACCCACTTATTAATATTTCATGTTCAACACAGGAAGTGCATCAAACATGCATTGTTTCATTATTGAATTAATTAATGTAGGTATATATTATAAAATATACATTTAGATTCCTCCAAGGAATTTGTGGCCAACAAGTCTCCATGAAAGATAATGGCGACTGTTGGGATTGCGGTGCCTTGATTTTGAGCTTATCACTGGCAAAACCAAGTGGAAAAAAGAAGGTTAGGGATGGGTTCAACGAGAATGATTATCTCTTTTATGTGAGGTTTCACAAATTTTGCAAGGCCGATCCTCTCGCATGATCATACGATCAGATGGGTTCCATGTGAGCCCATCTCATTGGTGCATGCTGACTGCAGTCACATGCAAAAGAGCAACCAAGAGCATTTCCTAGCTTTGTCAGTCCTGTTTTGCCACATTAGCACTTACATGTTCATTACATCTTTCGGGCTACTGAGGAGGGAGACGAGTCCTATGATGGCCAAAAGGAGGACATGAACCGATCGGCTTGCCATCAAGCATAAGAGGTTCTCAGTAAGTGATAACTGTCAGTCGTGTCATATACAGCCAAATCACAAGCTACAAAAAACATGTATATCTAGTACCGACGGTAGGCAACAGATAATGTTCAACAAGAATTTTTTTTCCCTCATAATTTATTCGTTTTGCCTGAAAGATTCCAGGAGATGTCGCCAGCCACTTAAACTTCATTTTGCCTAGGAGTGATTCATGTCATAGTATAGCCCTTCTTCTGACAAAGTGATTCCGCCGGATCCTCCATCTAACGCACCTGAAAATGCATCTAATCCCAAATGCAATCTCCATAAGTGTTAAGAAAACCTATACAAAGTCAATTCATCCAAGAATATGATGCCTCGGCACAAGGACATAAATACCGCTAATATTACCTATGTGGACCCGGACAAAGGCAAATCTTATAAGTGACCGCTATGTACCCCCAATCATCCTTTAGAAAAACCAGGTTGCCACGGTGGAAATAGACTGAGTTTTTCCATAAGCACATTAATGGGTTTTTACACTGGATTATCCAAGATTACAATTACAGAGAATAAAACGTAAATAGCACAAATTTGACCAGGCAAAACCAATCACGAGCGGCAGGTGTTGAAGATCTCGCCTCGCATCATGTCGATAGGCATGTGTTCCGGAGTGTGACGTTCTGGACCAAAATAAAGACCTGTTTTCTCCAAGAAAGCCAGCCCTTCATCCCTGCCGTATTTCGAACTATAGAGCTTCAAGTATTCATGGTCCTAAAAAAGCACAAAGACACGTCTTTTAGAATATGCAGTTACACATCAGATTAAGAAGTTCAACACCAAGCCTATCAAAGATCCAACTTTCATGCTAAAACATGGCACGCATCTTTCTATATCGTGCTATAGCCTCGGTCAAACACTACGACCCTAGCAAACACATAATTAATGCCTAATTAGATGGAAAAGATGCAAATTTTCACCAGAGCAGGTGAAGAGGCAAAAAAGTGCTTTCCATCAAGCGACGGATCGAACCAATGGCACCTCTCAGAGGCTTGTATTTTTGCCTCACCTGCAACCTGCTGAGGATGCGCTCAAGTCTAATTGAAGCAACTGGTTCCTGGGAAGATGAAAAGACTTCGCCGGGGTAGTATAAAACACCATCACCCGGTGGAAGACCGCGTCTAAATCTTATCTGCTCATTGAGAAAATAGTGCACTTAAACATGAAGAACCACCGGCCGCGGTGGCTCCACTGAATAAGGCTCTACTGATCCTCAACGAAAAGGTGAAGGGTTCAAAAGGCGTTAGGTGTATTAAGTGTGACTCAGGGGTGGTGGGTCCTCCTGCTTAAGTGTCACCTGGGGGTTTACGGCGCGACTGTCGGCTGCAAGCCGGTTCCTCCAGTACCAAAAAAAAAGAAAAAAAAATATTGCTGCCATTTTGAAGTTTGAACAGCAAATCATCCACAGATCAAGCAACTACCTCGGCACTAGGAACTGTCGCCTTTCCGTAACAATGGGCACCCCAATAAAGAAATCCCGTTCCACCTTCCTTCCATACTAGCCCCATAACAGCCCGATGTTGGGTCCACCGTATCCCGTAGTGCCAGTTGGAATGAGGATCAGATGGTCCCATACGCACGTATCTCCACTCCTACAGAAAAAGAAACCTTTTCTTGGCAATTAAAACGATAATTAGTTCACAAATAAAATTTAACAATACATCTCTACTAATAAACAAGACTAGTGCTATTTTTATTCGTAATATCCCGAAATTTGGCCCCTATTTCGAAATATATGAAATGATTATTTCATCGATGCACTTATGATTATTTTACTCTAAACTGATCACTCATGACTTAATTAATTTATTGAGATGAAAGACCAAAGAATTCAATCAAGGATCAACCGCTCGACCATAAAGATTGACAAGGGTCAATATTACGTTGTTATAAGTTAATTAGCAAATGAATATTAATCGATTCAACGGAAATGCATAGTTAGTTCGCAGGTGATTTTGTATGATTATGCTACTCGCGTCAAACGATGAAAAATCGATTTTCTATTAATCTTGTACTCATGGTAATTAAACCTTCGCGGTTACATGACAATCGAGGGTTGTTCATGATTCGAAGAGACACAAACGTGAATCGAAAATTATCTACCACGAGTCAACCGAGCAAAAACCCCTAAAAGACACCCAATAGTTTAGGTCGTACTAAAGTCACATTTGATTGATTTTAACTATGAAATTTAATTCAATTTAGGGTATCAAAATTTTCAAGAATTTCAAGACTAATATATTGAATGCCGCGTCATTTATCTGTGAATTATCGCCAAGTTTAAAATTTTTTGAAAAATGAATTATTGAACAAAAATTGAAAGCCGAAAAGGGAACCAAGACCAATGGCAAAGTTGTGAATTTTGGCCAAAATCTTGGCTTTAAAGAAAATGAAAAACGAAAAGAAGATAAGGGGGACAAAATGCTACGCTATGAGGATTTTAGGGAGAGTGAGTGAAGAGAAATGATGAGTTTTTGGAGAAAAATCTAAATCTCTCTCTCTCAATTTTTTTTTTTTTTTTTTTGTTTTACTTCATTTTCATCTTCATCTCATTCTTCTTCTTCCCCCTCCTCTCAAACACCACCGCCATCACCACCTTTGTTGCCACTGTCCACCTTTGTCGTCCACCGCCCGTCCGTCAAGCAGCCATGCCGTCGTTATTTCGTCGTTTCCATCAGCAAACCACCATCACTGTCGGTGCAACACCACCCAAGCCAAGCCCAAGCTTGGCCGAGGGTTTTGAGGGGCTGCCGTCGCCGCACCACCTTCACCGTCGCTTGCCCGCACCATCGCCGTACACCGTCCTCACCATTGCCGCAAGCCACCACCGAATACCCCTCCCTCCCTTCCTCGCGTATGAGTACGCGAGGCGTTGGCATACCCTATGGGATGGGACGATGCCTAGTCATACCGAAAGACTATCGACTCTTGTATCGACTGTGTCCCAAGTAGTCGTAATAATTGGAATAAATGTGTTGACAACACGATGAAATTTATAGAATGTGTTCGGATTATTGTTTATACTTGTTGCATTGATATTGCCATATTCGATATACTAATATGCAGGGGTGTGCAAAGGCGAGGTAAGTTTATATATCATGCGCGTTTAGGCCTCTTTCGAGATGAATTCGCATCTTAGTCGAGGCTTAAGCTATTAACTCGCTGAGATTTTACCTCACTCCGTTGTTGACTTTTCAGGCCATAATGATGGAATGCCTTGATCGTTTTGGGGTCCCCATGTCTTTTGAGTGGGATGTGACGGAGTATGCCGTCGAGGGGACCAAGACGACAGTCGCGAAGCACACCACCACCTTCTGGGTGCAAGAGGGCCTAGACCACCTATTCACCATCGTTTCGTAGCTTGGTTCATCAAGTTTGACGAGGATCTCCTTGGTCCTTTCCCAAGGATCAATGGTCTTCCATAGTGGACCAATGCCAGTGTGGAAATCACCTTTTTGGATGGCTCACATGTTAGATGAGTAGGTTAACCCTGACCTTTTTGACCTCTTTTCTTAATGTTAGTCGTTTAGGAGTTGTCCTTTGGATCAGGCTTGTATTTATTAAACTCCTAAGTTTAACTATGGATAAATAAAAAGTTGTGTTTTGGAAATTTTCTAATGCATGTTTATTATCCCTGATATTTGTTAGTTAACTGGGTGTTTTGTTAAATACTTCCGCTTGTATTTAATCGAAAGATAAAAAGAATGGGTCAGCAATAAATCCTAGGATGTCACAATTTTAATCAATTGTTGAGAGATGTCCATGAGCTCGAGGTTCGGCGTGTGACATAATTCCATTAGGACAATCCAAAGGAAGCGAGGTAACTAAAAAATTAACAAATAGAGCAAGAAAGGAGAGAGATAATTAATTTATCACTTTTTGTACTTCCTTTAATTTTCTTTAGACTTCTCATTGTTAGTTTCCCTAGAAATGATACACACCTCACTGCACATCATCATACCAAAAGTCAACGAAAAAATGAACTAGACCAAATTAGAGGATGAATTAGTCATATTGTTCACATGATAGGCTTAGTTTTCCTACCAGTTTCCAGAATTACAAGGTTTTGCATCTCTAGTACTATCAAGCAACAGGAAGTACTCTTATAAAACATCATCGTTTGCAAACTATCAAACAGCCAGAGAGCATCTCCAAAAATTGTGCACGGAATTTAGATTCCTCTATATAATGGACAGAAACCAAGAGTCCGAAACTCTAAATTGCTGCCACTGCTCAGAAAGTTGAGCCCTTAGTTGGATTATTCTTTTTTAAGAGTTCAACAGTCCACCAAATTGTGGATGCAGTCTGTCAAGACTTCCACTTAAATTGCCATAAAAGCCGACGACAAATTGGCAGAACCGTGGATTACAGTAGTGGGAAAAGAAAAACCAACCCGTGAGGTTCAAATTCAAGCCTTAAAGGAAGTTCTTGTGAAAAGATTTACATCCCGAAGTGGCTCCCATTCCAAAAATTTTGACATTACTCATTTTTTAAGTATCGAAAAATTATTGTACCAAAGTGAGTGCCACACCAAAATTGTGGCACTCGTGCTGTCATTTTCCTGAATGTTTCCTAAATCAGGAAGGTTTCAATCAAATGAACTACAGTCCAAAGTAATCTGCTATTAATCGAGACGTAATTTATGCTTCTAGTGCGTCCTTAATTATGATAATCCCTTCAATGCTTTGGAATTAAAATCACGAATCAAATGATCTAACCAGTCTTGATGTCTCTGTGTTGCAGCATATACAAACTAAGAAAATCCAAACCAATTATTGATGTCGGTGAGAACATGAAATTATTAAGTGGCTTCATCACCAACTACCAGCATAGTAGAAGACAAGAAATAAATAAATAAATAAATGAAAGCAAGGAGCAAAGCACCATATAATGATCGTCAGCAGAAAGAGAAAACACTTACGGTGATTGTAAGTGGTTAATGCACGAGCATCAGGAGCCTGAGCATGAATTTCACTGGCCCTTCTGCGAACGGAACCATATTGTTCTGAATTCAGCGACTGTAATAGATCATAAATTGACTTGAAGTTCCATTATCTTTGATCATTCTTTGCATGGGAAGTAATGCCCACTCGAGATCCCAATTTCCTTCTGCAAATGGTCCTCTGATACAGTGCTGCTGTCGCATGTTAAAAAGGTGGCGCGAGCAATCAGTTTCATCCGAATGTCTTTGCAAGTAGACAGGATCGTGGTGAACATGCCAAGCAAGTGATAGTGTACAGCGAGACCGCATGACAGCATGGTACAGCATATGCTGCTAATCGTGGGTCCGAGAAGTGTTTGACGGATTTTGGATGGTCAGCGGCAAAAGGAGCAAGACTGTGCCTCGTGCACGTTAGTTCGAATGAGAACATTTATGAGACAAAACGGTTGATCAATAACTAGTTGCAAATTTGTGTTCCGAGATTACGTCGGAATTTCAGCTTGTTAAATGAGTATACCAAGCCAAGGACTGGTGTATGTCAAAAGCACGCACGCGATCACAGAATTGCAAAACTGTGGGACTGATTTTGTATTGAAGGAGACACCTGAAATGCCGAACCAAACGCAGTATATCACTCATCTGTCCCATGTTTGAATGCTTGTCTTATAGTCGGTCACCTTACTTTATACCGTATTTGCCGACCGGCTATAGAACTTCGAACATTCACCACTTTTCAGATATTGACTCAGAAATGATTTCATCGGATGGACATTATCAACTCGAGAAAGGTTCGGGTGCAATTGAGCTTCCTCTTACACATGGTCATTATATAGCTGTTATTAATTATCATATGGAACTTTGACTTACAAAACAGACATTATGGAAGAATCCTACTTCTGCTCGACCTCGGTCCGTCCGATTTAACTCTCCTCACTACCTCCGCCGCTCCACCACCTTCCCGCTGCGCCGATCACCGCTTTAGATGTCGACATTGCATTCACTATACTAGCGTATGACCACCATCACAGAATCCCCAGCTGAAACCTTAGATCGGTGGTGAGAAGAATGGAGGAGCCATGATCATGGTCCATATGACAAAAGAGAGAGATTATGTCCTCCCTATTCTTGTTGGTTAAATATTTTGATAACGGGTTCGAGTCGTTTTATGTCTAAGGCTAACCCTTCGAATAGGAGGACAATCGTGTCATTTCCCTTATTCTTGTAAGATTTGGCGTGCAGCATTAGGATAAAGATTGGAGAGGATATAGTTTTTGTTGGGAGCGTTGAACCCATCCTCACTTAAAAGCAAACTTAAGCCAATAAGTCTTCTTATTTGTACCCTAAAACCACATTGATAACAAGATTACCATTTTTGTACTTTGATATTATTTGTTGGAAGCACCTAGCAGATTACTCAGTAGAAATGCAATACCTTCACCCGTAGAGATATTTGAATTCACATTCACTCAAAAGTTCAAACAAACGAGTTATGAGCTAACTAGGATTGTTAACCAATTCACACCACATCAATTATTCAAGGGAAAATTACCAAAAAAGTCCTAAACCTATTGCAATTGTGCCAATTCAGTTCTAAACTTTTTTTTTTGGCCAATTTAGTCCTAAACCTTTTGTTTTTGTTCCAGTTCAGTCCATCCGGCCATGCATAGTCGGAAAAATCTGATGTGGCATTCTATTCAGCGCCAGTCGGCGTTGCCGACGCTGACATGGCACCGGAGAGCAAAACGTCGTCGTTTTGCTTTAAAAAAAAATAAAAGCCAAAGAGAAAAGGCAGAAGAGAAAATTCGTGCGATTGCTCCTTGCTTCTTTCCAAAATCATCTAAAAAACCCTAGTGAGATCTCCTCCGAAATTCTTGTAGATTTTGAGTTGATTTGATCTCATATTGCGATTTCCTCAATATCCTTCGTGAATCAAGCTCCTTTTTGGCCAACGCCATTGTTCGTCGCTTCTTGCTCGAATCGAGAAGACCTGAAGACCCAAAGACCTTATTCGGCCACAACTTGACCCAATTCGTTCGTTGCTACAATTGAGAAGATGAGAGACCCGAAGACCCAAAGACTCAATTCGCCCACAACTTGACCCGATTCGTTCATCCACAGCAAACACAAGCAAGTGAGGTGGTCCCAATTTGATTGTGTTGTCGGCAAGTGGTGAGCTACGTGGTGGGTGGTCGTGAAGTCAATCAAAATCTGTCAAAAGGTATATTGTCGTGGTCCTAAACTATGTTTTGTCTCCATGTTTGTTGTTGTCGTGTTCCCAAATTATTTTTTCTCTATGATTGTCTTTGTCGTGTTCCCAAATTATCTTATTTCTTCGCATGCGTTGAACAAACCAACCGTTTGGTTTTAAACTGAAAGTAGATCAGTGATTCTGAGCAAATTAACTTCAAAGTTTAAGCATAGAAGTATACTCTTCAGCCGCCTAAACAATGAAACTATTGTCAAAAATCCTGAAAAGCCAAAAGACGATATCCATGGAAGTGATGGTAGGAAAGAATTGAGATAATATGTAGTAACATTCTAAAATTAAAGCCTTGTGAGCCATGCTGCTTGTAATACATTGACCTACTATATCTATATACAAAGAACCTAGCATCATGGTCTTTTTTCTCCTTCATTAGTTGCAAAAAAACGAGATCACGTCTACTATGGGAGAAAACTTTCTTTTATCAACCCTAAGATTTTTGGCATCGGCTTCAAGTAGCTAGACAAACCAAATATCTAACTTGAAAGCAAACTAATTTTATGCCATTATTCACCTTGAATTCTCGTAGCATAGGTACTAGATATTAATTGAACTAGTTAATTCCTGTAAATTAGAGAGAAATTTCACTTGTAATTATGAGACAGGGAAGGATTTCGCACTTATGCTCAAGTCAAACTCTTTATATTTATTTAGCACTTTTGGCCATTCATGTTAAAATCTCCATTATGTGGCTTCTTACAACATATATTGCGCTCTTTTGTATAGGGTTGAGATGAGCGACAAGTCGGCATGGGCTTGCCTTTTCCATGGTGGAAATTTTTACCGTCGCCCAATGCTTGAATATGTTGGGGGTAAGATTGATTTGGTAAAAATTGATATCGGTTCAAGGAGCTATGAAAGCTTCATTAGAGATATTGAGAATGGGGTAAATTGTAAATTTGAAAAACTTTATTTTAAGTTTCTGGAAAGTCTCTAGAAGATGGGTTGAGATATATATGGAATGAGAGCAATGTCATTGATTTACTTTTCAGTTATTTGCATCATGAGTTAATTGAGATATATGGAGAAAATTTTGCAATCGATGAGGCAGTTGAGGGTGATGGTCAAGGGGTTGGTGTGGGTGTGGGTGTGGGTGTGGGTGTGGGTGTGGGTGTCGGTGAGGGTGAGGGTGAGGGTGAGAGTGCTAGTACAAGTGAGGGTTTTGGTCACGGGGGTGGTGAGGGTGAGGATGCTTGCCCAAGTGAGAGTGTTGGTCAAGGGATTAGTGTGGGTCCTCGCAATGATATTGGTTTAGCAAATGAGACAATTATTGAGCACGAGGATGACTTAGATCCTAATGACTTAGTTGATGAAGGTAATTTTGTTGACATAGAGGGGGATATTCAAGATGACGACAATGATGATGAGACAAATTTTCTTGGCGATGTAAGATTTTGGACTGATGATGATGATATTGATAATGAAGAGCTTCTAGAAGCAAGGCAGAATATAATTGAGTTTCGTGGAAGGGTTACAAAGGATCTCGATTATAGGGGAACCATCCGCAGTATTAGTATCATCTCAACCAGATGTGAATAGTGGAGTTGATGCTGGCGGTTACGAGACAGAGTATTATGATACAGATGCGTATGACAGTTTGGGGTCTGATGTAGAGGGAGAAGATGATTTTACTAGAAAGAGAAGTAGGTTTCCAAGATATAATCCTAATTGTGATGTGCCTGTGTTTACTGTGGCTATGACATTTGATAGTAGTAGCCAATTCAAATATGCTTTGAAAAAGTACTCAGTGACTGAACGTAGAGAGATAAAATTTACAAAGAATGATAAGAAGTTTGTTAGAGCAAAATGTGTTAATGAGAGTTGTCCTTGGAAGATTTCTGGCTCTGTTGATGCTCGTTCCAGATCATTTCATGTCAAGACCTTACATTCAGAGCATACTTGTAGCATTTGCTTCAAAAATAGGAGGGTGACAAGTTCTTGGTTGGCAAATAATTATCTTCCTACAATAAAAGCAATGCCAACTATTAAAGCTATTGCTTTCAATGAATTAATCAAGGAACAATTGGGTTTAGATGTAAGCATAGCTCAATGTACGAAGGCTAAGTTGTTTGCTTATAAAGTGTTGATGGGAAACTATAAGAAGGAATATGCAAAACTGTGGGATTATGCAGAGGAGCTTAGGGAGAAAAATCCACGGGAGTACTATTACATTGAAGGTTGAAAAGCCAGATATGCACTCCAAGGCATTATTTGAAAGAATGTATATTTGCTTTGCTGCTTGTAAGAAAGGGTTCCTTAGTGGATGTAGGCAAGTTGTGGGGTTAGATGGTTGTTTTCTGAAAGGAATTTGTCAAGGTCAGATCTTATGTGCTATTGGAAGGGATGCAAATGATCAGATGTTCCCAATTGTTTGGGCGGTTGTTAGAGTTGAGAGTAGCGACACCTGGACGTGGTTCTTAAGAAATTTGATGTATGATCTTAATATTTTTGACACATATGGACGAGGTTGGGTCATAATTAGCGACAAACAAAAGGTGAGTTCTTTAATTAATTTTTATTTGTTATACTTCTTAAATAGCCACATTTATAAGATACATTTTACATTGCAATCATTTTTTGCAGGGTCTTATAGGAGCTGTGGCTGATTTACTACCTGCAGCTGAGCATAGGATGTGTGCTAGACACATCTATGCTAATTGGGGCAAGAAACATAAGGGAATACAAATGCAAATACTATTTTGGTAGTGTGCTAAGAGCAATACTAGGACGGAGTATGATGAACACTCTCAGTCATTGAAGAAAATTAGTCCTTGTGCATATCATGATCTGGTGCAAACAGAGCCAAAACACTGGTGTAAGGCTTTCTTTAATACTGATGTGAAATGTGACATTGTTGACAATAACTTATGCGAAGCATTCAATGGGAAAATTATACATGCTAGGTGTAAGTCCATATATAGTATGTTGGAGGAAATGCGGATAATGATAATGACAAGGATGCATAGACAAAGGGATGCATGTGCTAAGTGGAAAAGAAATTGTGGTCCAAGAATCATAAAAAAACTAGAAGAAAATAGAATTGGTGCAACATACTGTCAAGTGATATGGAATTGTGATGCTGGATATGAGGTAATGGATAAGGGTGACAAATATGTAGTGGATGTATTCAAGAGAGATTGCTCTTGTAGAAAATGGCAACTTACTGGCATCCCTTGTCCTCATGCAATTTCTGCTATAAATCATAGGCAAGAGGATGCATATAATTATATTGATGAATGTTATAAGAAGGCTAAGTTCTTAGCTGCGTATGAAAACATGATGATGCCAATTCGAGGAGAGAGATTTTGAAAAAGACTCATAGGGAGTCGCCCGAACCACTTCCATCCCGGGTGAAGCGCGGTAGACGTAAACAGAAAAGATCAAGAGAAGAAGGTGAGGTGGCAAGTGGAACTAGGATGTCGAGGATAGGAATGAAGATGACATGTCGAACTTGCTTGAAGACGGGACACAATAGTTCAACTTGTCCAATTAAAAAGATTAGGTCTACATCTTCCCAAACACAATTTTCAAGACAAAAAAATCCGGTTAGTATTTCCATTTCTATTATTTCATGTTTGTTTTGTTAATAATACTTTAAAAGAATATATTCTTTGTAGGTTCAGAGACGTACAAATAAAAATGCAAGTGGCAGTGCTGGTAGCTCTACTAGTATGGATCCTCCTACTAACGTCAAGAGCACAAGCGTTAGAAGTTATTCAAAGAGACAAAAGTGACAACATTTGGGAATATCTTTTGTGATAATGGGTTCAGTGAAGTGGTTCTGATCAATTTGTTCTTTTCATTGATGATGGCATCAATTAAGTAGGGTTGTGGATGTATCTTTTTTATTTATCTTATATGGCTATTTGTATAACGGTTGGGATTAGTGAAATGATTTGCTTTTGAACCATCTTATTATAGTAAAATTGGTTTATTTATCTATTTTTTACTTGAATAATATATAGCTAGTGTTTGTTCGTGAAGTAATGAGATTGTGCATGCTATCATTTGCTCTTTTATACTTAATGGATGAGTACTTTTCCAAGATGTGGTGCAATTGTGAGCGCCCCACATAAAAGTCCAGAGCAATTTAAAAGAAAAAACAAAACAATTCTCCCAAGAAAACAAAAAACTTGTAGCTGAGCACATACAAATTTATTTCCGAAAGTTTTAAAAAAAAAAAAGTTGCCCAAGTTTATTTCAAAAATGGTTGTTGAGTAAGAAATAGAAAAAAAAAAATGAAGTGTAAGGTTTGGACACCAAATTTTATATGCTCAATAATACAATGAGGTTTTAAACTAGGTGCGTACAAAGTTTGATGGAATAATTTTGAGTATGGGAACACGTACGAATTTATTTCCGAAAGCTTTAAAAAAAAAAAAAAAAAAAAAAAGATTGCCAAGTTTATTTCAAAAGGGTTGTTGGGCAAGAAATAAAAAAAAAAATGAAGTGTAGGGATTGGATGCCAAATTTTATTTTCCTAATAAGATAATGAGGTTTTAAGCTAGGTGCGTGCAAAGTTTGATGGAATAATTTTGAGTACGGGAGCACGTACGAATTTATTTCCGAAAACTTAAAAAAAAAAAAAAGATGGTCAAGTTTATTTCAAAAAGGGTTGTTGGGCAAGAAATAAAAAAAAAAATGAAGTGTAGGGTTTGGATGCCAAATTTTATTTTCCCAATAAGATAATGAGGTTTTAAACTAGGTGCGTGCAAAATTTGATGGAATAATTTTGATTACGGGAGCACGTACGAATTTATTTCCGAAAGCTTTTAAAAAAAAAAAAAGATGACCAAGTTTATTTCAAAAAAGGTTGTTGGGCAAGAAATAAAAAAAAAAAAAAAAAACTGAAGTGTAGGGTTTGGATGCCAAATTTTATTTTCCCAATAAGATAATGAGGTTTTAAACTAGGTGCATACAAAATTTGATAGAATAATTTTGAGTACGGGAGACATACGAATTTATTTCCGAGAGCTTTAAAAAAAAAAAAAAAAAAAAACAGTTGGCCAAGTTTATTTCTAAAAGGGTTGTTGGGCAAGAAATAGAAAAAAAAAAAATGAAGTGTCGGGTTTGGATGCCAAATTTTATTTGCTTAATAAAACAATGAGGTTTTAAACTAGATGCGTACAAAGTTTGATAGAATAATTTTGAGTACGGGAGCACATACGAATTTATTTCTGAAAGCTTTAAAGAAAAAAAAAAGTTGGCCAAGTTTATTTCAAAAAGGGTTGTTGGGCAAGAAATAAAAAAAAAAATGAAGTGTCGGGTTTGGATGCCAAATTTTATTTTCCCAATATGATAATGAGGTTTTAAACTAGGTGTGTGCAAAGTTTGATGGAATAATTTTGAGTACGAAAGCACATACGAATTTATTTCGAGAGAGCTTTAAAAAAAAAAAAAAAAAAAAAAAAAAAAAAGAACAGTAGGCCAAGTTTATTTCTAAAAGGATTGTTGGGTAAGAAATAAAAAAAAAAAAAGGTGTCAGGTTTAAATTTAAACTAAGTGCGTGCAAAGTTTGATAGAATAATTTTGAGTACGGGAGCACATACGAATTTATTTCCGAAAGCTTTAAAAAAAAAAAGTTGGCCAAGTTTATTTCAAAAAGGGTTGTTAGGTAAGAAATAAAAAAAAAAAAAATAAGGTGTCGGGTTTGGATGCCAAATTTTATTTTCCCAATAAAACAATGAGGTTTTAAACTAGGTGCGTGCAAAATTTGATGGAATAATTTTGAGTACGGGAGCATGTACGAATTTATTTCCGAAAATTTTAAAGAAAAAAAAATTTGGTCAAGTTTATTTCAAAAAGCGTTGTTGGGCAAGAAATAAAAAAAAAAAATGAGGTGTCGGGTTTTGATGCCAAATTTTATTTTCTCAATAAAACAATGAGATTTTAAACTAGGTGCGTACAAAGTTTGATGGAATAATTTTGAGTACGGGAGCACGTATGAATTTATTTCCGAGAGCTTTAAAGAAAAAAAAAAGAAAGAACAGTAGGCCAAGTTTATTTCTAAAAGGGTTGTTGGGTAAGAAATAAAAAAAAAAATGAGGTGTCGGGTTTTGATGCCAAATTTTATTTTCCTAATAAAACAATGAGATTTTAAACTAGGTGTGTGCAAAGTTTGATAAAATAATTTTGAGTACGGGAGCACCTACGAATTTATTTCCGAAAGCAAAAAAAAAAAACGTTGGCCAAGTTTATTTCAAAAGGGTTGTTGGGCAAGAAATAAAAAAAAAAATAAGGTGTCGGGTTTGGATGCCAAATTTTATTTTCCCAATAAAACAATGAGGTTTTAAACTAGGTGCGTGCAAAGTTTGATGGAATAATTTTGAGTACGGGAGCGTATGAATTTATTTCCGAAAACTTTAAAGAAAAAAAAAAGTTGGTCAAGTTTATTTCAAAAAGCGTTGTTGGGCAAAAAATAAAAAAAAATGAGGTGTCGGGTTTGGATGCCAAATTTTATTTTCTCAATAAAACAATGAGGTTTTAAACTAGGTGCGTGCAAAGTTTGATAAAATAATTTTGAGTACGGGAGCACGTACGAATTTATTTCTGAAAGCTTTAAAGAAAAAAAAAGTTGGCCAAGTTTATTTCAAAAGGGTTGTTGGGCAAAAAATAAAAAAAAAAAAAATAAGGTGTCAGGTTTGGATGCCAAATTTTATTTTCCCAATAAAACAATGAGGTTTTAAACTAGGTGCGTGCAAAGTTTGATGGAATAATTTTGAGTACGGGAGCATGTACGAATTTATTTCCGAAAACTTTAAAGAAAAAAAAAAGTTGGTCAAGTTTATTTCAAAAAGCGTTGTTGGGCAAGAAATAAATAAAAAAATGAGGTGTCGGGTTTGGATGTCACGCCCCGATCCTCAGGCACGCACACATCCGTCTCACTTGGTCGATTTTATAATGCGATATCCCAGGACAATGTATCGCCGACCCTTTCAATTTTAGCACATGCGAAGCGCAGTTAAAATCCCCGAACAATAAAACGATGGGATAGAAAAGCGGGGCCATATTTTTCATATTGAAATTTATAACCAAACTTTTATACGAACCATAAAATTACTTCATAACTATTCACATCAAAACGGAGATCTCAAAAGAAGAGAGGATTTCAATCCATCCAAACCGTACTCACGGCTCCTCTCGGGACTATCTTCTTCTTCCAAAATCCTCCTCTTCAGATCTCACTTCCGAGTTCTCCTTCTCGGATTCCTCTTCCTCGCTCTTCGGCGGGGTCCCGAAATGGTTTTCCCAACCGGGATGAGACTACGTCTCAGCGAGTTCTACCCCACTAAGCCCGATTAGCAAACTATTATACTAAATGCTGCCTAAGCACGCACAGGGCAGAGGACTTACCTTGGCCTCTGATCCCACCTGCAAGTCAGTATAAGTCACAATAAATACTCATTCACTTCAAACAAATCGAACCCGTCGATTACATGTCATGCCAATCAATCCCCACTGTGGGATATTTAAAAACTAGGCAACGTGCATTCTCCAGGACGACCTTCCAAGTCTCCGAGTTCACGTGCCTCGAACCTTGGCCCACGTGCATTCTCTCAGGCGACCTTTTCGCCAAAGTGATGCATCAAGTCACCGAGCCCACGTGTCCTTTTAGATGCCTACACTTAGTCACAGAGCTCCATCAATGCTCTCGGGCGTCGATTCGCCAAGGTGACGTACGGTGAACACTTTACTATGCTCTCGGGCGTCTTTTCGCCAAGGTGATACACCGATCACAGAGCCAACACAAACAATTCAATATGCTCTCGGGCGTCTTTTTCGCCAAGGTGATACACTGATCACAGAGCCAACACAAACAATTCAATATGCTCTCGGGCGTCTTTTTCGCCAAGGTGATATACTCATCACAGAGCCAACATAAACAATTCAATATATTCAACCACTGAACTCACGTGCATTCTCCAGGTGATATTCCAATTCACCGAGCCACGTGCTTCTTTCAAGGTTCCAATCAACTTTCAATCCGACAACCAATGTCCAATGATTTCTCAATCAAATAATTAAATCAATTCAACAAAGCATTATAAATACTGAATAACATACTTGGCTAACATACTTGGCCATTTACCAATCAACAATTCAATCTCAATCAATTCCAATCGATTTAGGGTAAATCCCTAAAATATCACAATTTATCCAATTTCATACAACGTGGGCTCAAATAAATAAACGGACAGCGCCACGACGATCAGCACGAGATTTCGGTCGTCGGCCATCAAAATCTTAATTTCCGAAAAATAATTAATTAATTAATTATTAATTACTAAAAATTCAATTTAGCTCAAATTACAGCCCGATTAAATAAACGGACTTCACCACGGTCATTAGCATAATTTTCCGGTTCCAGGCCATCTCAGTTGAATTTTCGGAAAATAAATAATTATTTAATTTAATTCCGAAAATTAATATTTAAATACTAAAAATCCACTTAGGCCCGAAAAGCCTAATTGGAGCCCACTAAGGGTCGGGAAAAATCCCGAGGCACTTCCAATAATTAGTAGACCATGTCTACTTGCTAATTACACATTCAATTTATCTAATTCGCATCACAATTGGCTAATAATTGCTAATTTAATCTAATCTAACAACCTAAACATAATTAATTAAATCTAAACCAACATTAAGCATAATTAGCCACTAATCCTGGATTAGTGAGATTACTCACCAAATCGCGCGCAAATCGGATCAATCCGACGGCGGCGACGCGAGGAACGATACTTCCCAAAGCGACTCGCGGATCCGGGGCCGGGAAACGGCCCAAAAGCGGGCCCGAAGTGGCTGAAACCCACTTCGTGGGTCTGCTGGACGGGCCGAATCGGAGCTGCTCCGGCGGCTAGGGCGGCGGGGGAAGGCCGGCGGAGGGCGAGGGGGACAAGGGGGAGGTCCGGCGGGGTTGGGCGGTGGCCCACGGTGGTCGGAGGGGGCTTGGTCGGTGCAGGACAGAGGCGAAACAGCTGCTGGTTCGCTCGGCTTGGGCGCGCGGACGGGCGGCTGGGCGCGGGCGAAGCGCGCGGGTGCGGCGCGGTGCGGGCGGCGGTGCGGCGGCACGACGGCGACGGGCTGCGCCGCTCCTGCTCCGGCTTCTGGTTCGCACGCAAAAAAAAAAAAAAAAAGAAGGAGAAGAAGAGCTGGTTCGGTCGTGCAGGGGAAGAAAGAAGAGAGAGGAGAGAGAAAAGAGAGATAAGAGAGAAAAGAGAGAGAGAGGATGAACATTGACTGGTCAAAGTAAAAAGGAGAGGGAGAAGGTGGGCGGTGGGGGCAATTCGCACGAAGGGGGAGGGAAAAAGGGGAGAGAGGAGAGAGGAGAGAGAAAGAAAAGAGAAAAAGAAAGAAAAGAAAGGAAAGAAAAGAGAGAGGGAGAGAGAGAGGAAAAAAGGAAAAAGAAAAGGGGAGGGAGAGAAAAGAAAAAATTAAAATGCATACTTCCATTATGCAAATTTTCCTTTTCTCTTTTCCTTTTCCTTTCTATTTTCCTTTGGTCTTCAAATTTTTTTCTTCCGATAATTTCTTTAATGAAATTTCGGACTCGTCAATAAATTGACGAGCGATGAGACAGGATCCTAAAAATAAGAATTATGACGCGCTTAAAATTCGATTCCCGAAATCGAGTTCAATTTCGTGGTTAAAAATCGATCAGACGTGATTTTAGCTCAATCCAACCAATTAGGTAGCTTTTAGGGATTTTACGGCCGATACATCCCTTAACGGCTTCACCCAATAGGTTAGTTAACTCGTGAGTGATCATTTCGAGAAAAGGCCATAAAGCACGTCGACGAAATGCCCATTTCACTTTATCGAAATGGGGTCGAATTTCGAGGATGTCACAACTCTTCCCTCTTATAAAAATTTCGTCCTCGAAATTTAAACCATTACACTTTGCTCAAAAAGGCGGGGTAAAATTGTCTCATCGATTCTTCGTCTCCCAAGTCGCTCCTTCAATGCCGTGGTCTTTGCCGCTGCACCACTTTGACCAACGGGATGGTCTTTGTACGCAGAACTTGCTCTTTACGATCGACAATCTGGACCGGGCTTTCAACGTATGACACACGGTCATCCACGTCCAATTCCTCGAAATTGAGCACGTGGGTCGGGTTAGGCTCGTACTTCCTTAACATCGAAGCGTGAAAGACGTCATGCACTTACGCCAATCTTGGCGGCAACGCAAGACGATACGCTAGGTTTCCGATTCTTTGAAGAATCTCAAACGGACCTACGTACCTCGGACTCAGCTTGCCTTTTTTATCAAAGCGCGAAGTTCCCCTCATTGGTGACACTTTTTAAAAACGTGATCACCAACTTGGAATTCCAAAGACCTTCGGCGCTTATCTCGCATAACTTTTCCGCCCGCTCGCGCTATCTTCAACTGTCTCTCGATCACGCCACGGCATCTACCGATTCTTGAACCAACTCTGGGCCTGTTATCTTTCTTTCCCCAACTTCATCCCAACACACTGGAGTTCTGCATGCTCTGCCATACAACGCTTCAAATGGAGCCATCTTGATGCTCTGCTGATAGCTATTGTTGTAGGCGAATTCCACCAGATGAAGTTGATCCTCCCAACTTCCTTTCAAGTCTATTACACACGCTCTCAGCATGTCTTCAAGAGTCTGAATCGTCCTTTCTGACTGGCCATCCGTCTGAGGATGATATGCCGTCTTATCTTGAAGCTTTGTACCTAAAGCACTCGCAAGCTCTTCCAAAAAGCGGCGGTAAATCTCGGGTCTCTATCGGATGTTATCGTAAGCGGCACTCCATGCATACGAACCACCTGACGCACATACAGGTCTGCATGTCTATCCAGACTCAGATCTTTTCGAACTGCAATGAAGTGAGACGACTTTGTTAGCCTGTCGACTACTACCCAAATCGAATCATTTCCCCTCTGACTCCTTGGTAGTCCAGTCACGAAGTCCATCATGATATGCTCCCATTTCCACTGGGATCGCGAGAGGTTGCGAAATCCTCCCGGCTTGCAATGCTTGGGCTTTTACTTGCCGACAAGTCAAACACTTGGCCACATGCTTGGCGATGTCCGCCTTCATACCTGACCACCAATAGTGTTGACGCAAATTCGATACATCTTAGTGCTTCCAGGATGAACGCTGTAATTGCTACGATGTGCTTCAGATAAAATTTCTTCTCTAAGCTCTACATCGTTAGGTACAACCAAACGTCCACGAAACCTCAATACTCCATCATTTGAAACTTGAAAATCAGCTTTTCTTTTATCAGTATCCTCTTGAAGAATTTTCTGTACGTCTGGATCTGTCGGTTGAAGTTCTTTGATTCTGACCTGGACATCCGGCTCAATTCTGAGGGTGGCCATAAAACTTGAGAGGTGGCCTACCTCAAATTTGAATTTCGAATCTCGGGCCCTCTCGATTAAGTTCCACTCCTTAACCAAGATCTTTGCCACCGAAGACTTCCGGCTCGGTGCATCGGCGACCTTGTTCGCCTTTCCGGTGATATAGAATGTCACGTCGTAGTCTTTCAAAGCAATTCCATCCATCGCATTTGTCTCATGTTCAACTCTTTTCGAGAGAACAAATACTTGAGACTTTGATGGTCCGTGAAGATCCGAAACTTTTCCCCACATAAGTAGTGTCTCCAAATCTTCAACGCAAATATGATGGTGCGAGTTCTAAGTCATGCGTCGGATAATTCAATTCATGAGGTCTCGGTGTCGGGAAGCGTATGCAACAACTCTACCATGTTGCATCGGCACGCAACCCAATCCCCTAAATGACGCATCACTATAGATCTCGAATCCTCCGGGACCCGGATGGAATCGTCGACACGGGTGCGGTAGTCAGCCTTTCCTTCAGCTCTTGGAAACTACGCTCGCACTTGTCTGTCCATATGAACTTCTCATTTTTTCTTTGTAAGCTTCGTCAGAGGCGACGCTATCGATGAGAACCCTTCCACAAACCGTCTGTAATAACCTGCTAACCCTAGAAAACTTCTGATCTCTGTCACTGATGTCGGTCTTGGCCACTTGATCACGGCTTCTATCTTGCTCGGGTCGACGGAGATTCCTTCTCCGGAAATCACATGACCTAAGAACGCAACACGAGTCAGCCAAAACTCGCATTTGCTAAACTTAGCATATAACTGATGAGTTCTTAAGGTCTGAAGCACTAATCTCAGATGATTCTCGTGCTCTTCATTACTTCTCGAATAGACCAGGATATCATCTATAAACACGATCACAAACTGATCTAAGTATTCCTTGAACACTCTATTCATCAGATCCATAAAGGCAGCTGGAGCATTCGTCAATCCGAACGGCATCACTGTGAACTCGTAATGCCCGTACCGGGTACGAAATGCTGACTTAGGAATATCTTCTTTCCGAATCCTCGGTGATGATATCCTGTCCTCAAATCGATCTTCGAGAATATTGACGCTCCTTGCGGTTGATCAAACAAGTCATCTATCCTCGGCAATGGATACTTTTTCTTGATTGTTACCGATTGAGTATCGATAGTCGATGCACAAACGCAACGAACCATCTTTCTTCTTAACAAATAGAACTGGTGCTCCCCAAGGCGATGCATTAGGATGAATAAATCCTTTATCCAGTAACTCTTGCATCTGTACCTTCAGTTCCTTCAACTCAGATAACGACATTCGATAAGGTGCCTTTGAGATCGGTTCTGTCCCTGGTGCTAGCTCGATTACAAATTCAATCTCCCTTTCTGGCGGTAACCCTAGCAATTCCTTTGGAAAGACATCTGGAAACTCCTGTACCACTGAAATATCTTCCACTTTCAGCTCATCAACTGTCGTATCCATGACGGTCGCTAAGTACCCTCGGCAACCCTCGTCTAACAAACGAGTTGCTTCCAAATGACGAGATTAAGGAAATCGAAGATTCTTTTCGACTCTCAATAACCTCGACACTTTCACATGTTAATAGACTAAACTGGATTACTCCATGACCGTGATTCATTATCACTAGATGCTCCATGAGCCCACACTATTCATGTGGCATCAAATTCACACTTCAGCAACTAATCAAGCATAATTGTTGCTAATGATTTCCCCTCTGTCACTTTTACTTCAACAACTTAAGTTCTACAACTTAGCACAAAACTCGTTGCGCTACTCGATAAAATCACTTTCCAACACATTCTTTCTCTAATCGGTGCAAGGTCCATTCTACTCCCGTTCCTTTTGCCATCCTAGTGGTATTCTGGCCGTAGTAGCGATGTCCATGCTACCTTAGACTTCCACTAACAGTCCTTCACCTGGTAGCCATACTGGTCATCATCACTACATGTTCTAGTCATATTCGGACACTGGATTCATCCATGCTTCCTTCTACAATTCTGACACTTATCTGGTGAGTCTTCTATCTCCTACCAAGTGACAAAGACACACTCTTTTCGGTTGCCCCATCATCCCGCTAGGATCACTCCCGACCAAATATCCCCTGTTGGCTATACTCCAAACAATTTCGCGTCCTAAGAAGGACATAAGACTGATCTCCATTATCACGTCAGTAACAACCTGATCTATTTGACTCGGTGCTGACTTGACTACCCCACCCTTCCTCGCGAGTGGAATAGAATATTTTTCTCTCAACCTCGGTCTTTTCCTTGACCGATTTCCATTTCGCCTCGAACCGGATCTATACCTCGGCTCGAATGCAATGACTCGCTCCCAGATCACATCTCCACTCTGGATCTCAGCAGGTACGGCAACAACGGCGGTTGCGGTACTGACGGCAGCTCGATCTTAAGCCTGCTGGCTCTTCCAGTTCCCAAGGAACACTAGCATCAGAACAATCCTATCGAACTTAGGATCATTCGATGCTGCTACACTAGTACCAACCTACGGTGGTACTCTTACACTCGAGCCGGTCGAGCCAACACTCGCCACAACCACCTCGGAGTGCACGACCTTTGTCGGTGCATTAACCCGAGTCACGAGAGGACACTTGTCCTCTTACTAGGAGTTCTCGGCTCCGCTCGCTCATGGTTCGTCTTTATATCGAAACCCGCCTTCCAAATCCACACTTTGGATTAGAAGATGAGCGATCCACACACAACAAACAATTTTAGCACTCGGCCTAACACGAGATATGCACCCGGCATGAATTTAAAGGCCTTTCCTACTAACTATCCCATGGTCATCGCTCCTTATCACTCCAAGCTTCAACCTCGCTCTGATACCACTTAAACAGGATGTCACGCCCCGATCCTCAGGCACGCACACATCCGTCTCACTTGGTCGATTTTATAATGCGATATCCCAGGACAATGTATCGCCGACCCTTTCAATTTTTAGCACATGCGGAAGCAGTTAAAATCCCCAGACAATAAAACGATGGGATAGAAAAGCGGGGCCATATTTTTCATATTGAAATTTATAACCAAACTTTTATACGAACCATAAAATTACTTCATAACTATTCACATCAAAACGGAGATCTCAAAAGAAGAGAGGATTTCAATCCATCCAAACCGTACTCACGGCTCCTCTCGGGACTATCTTCTTCTTCCAAAAATCCTCCTCTTCAGATCTCACTTCCGAGTTCTCCTTCTTGGATTCCTCTTCCTCGCTCTTGGCGGGGTCGAAATGGTTTTCCCCAACCAGGATGAGACTACGTCTCGGCGAGTTCTACCCCACTAAGCCCGATTAGCAAACTATTATACTAAATGCCGCCTAAGTACGCACGGGCGAGAGGACTTACCTTGGCCTCGATCCCACACGCAAGTCGGTATAAGTCACAATAAATACTCATTCACTTCAAACAAATCGAACCCGTCGATTACATGTCATGCCAATCAATCCCCACTGTGGGATATTTAAAAATTAGGCAACGTGCATTCTCCAGGACGACCTTCCAAGTCTCCGAGTTCACGTGCCTCGAACCTTGGCCCACGTGCATTCTCTCAGGCGACCTTTTCGCCAAAGTAATGCATCAAGTCACCGAGCCCACGTGTCCTTTTAGATGCCTACACTTAGTCACAGAGCTCCATCAATGCTCTCGGGCGTCGATTCGCCAAGGTGACGTACGGTGAACACTTTACTATGCTCTCGGGCGTCTTTTCGCCAAGGTGATACACGATCACAGAGCCAACACAAACAATTCAATATGCTCTCGGGCGTCTTTTTCGCCAAGGTGATACACGATCACGAGCCAACACAAACAATTCAATATGCTCTCGGGCGTCTTTTTCGCCAAGGTGATACACCGATCACGAGCCAACACAAACAATTCAATATGCTCTCGGGCGTCTTTTCGCCAAGGTGATATACTCATCACGAGCCAACATAAACAATTCAATATATTCAACCACCGAACTCACGTGCATTCTCCGGGTGATATTCCAATTCACCGAGCCACGTGCTTCTTTTCAGTGGTTACCAATCAACTTTCAATGCTGACAACCAATGTCCAATGATTTCTCAATCAAATAATTAAATCAATTCAACAAAGCATTATAAATACTGAATAACATACTTGGCTAACATACTTGGCCATTTACCAATCAACAATTCAATCTCAATCAATTCCAATCGATTTAGGGTAAATCCCTAAAATATCACAATTTATCCAATTCCATACAACGTGGAGCTCAAATAAATAAACGGACAGCGCCACGACGATCAGCACGAGATTTCGGTCGTCGGCCATCAAAATCTTAATTTCCGAAAAATAATTAATTAATTAATTATTAATTACTAAAAATTCAATTTAGCTCAAATTACAGCCCGATTAAATAAACGGACTTCACCACGGTCATCAGCATAATTTTCCGGTTCCAGGCCATCTCAGTTGAATTTTCGGAAAATAAATAATTATTTAATTTAATTCCGAAAATTAATATTTAAATACTAAAAAATCCACTTAGGCCCGAAAAGCCTAATTGGAGCCCACTAAGGGTCGGGAAAAATCCCGAGGCACTTCCAATAATTAGTAGACCATGTCTACTTGCTAATTACACATTCAATTTATCTAATTCGCATCACAATTGGCTAATAATTGCTAATTTAATCTAATCTAACAACCTAAACATAATTAATTAAATCTAAACCAACATTAAGCATAATTAGCCACTAATCCTGGATTAGTGAGATTACTCACCAAATCGCGCGCAAATCGGATCAATCCGACGGCGGCGACGCGAGGAACGATACTTCCCAAAGCGACTCGCGGATCCGGGGCCGGGAAACGGCCCAAAAGCGGGCCCGAAGTGGCTAAAACCCACTTCGTGGGTCTGCTGGACGGGCCGAATCGGAGCTGCTCCGGCGGCTAGGGCGGCGGGGAAGGCCGGCGGAGGGCGAGGGGGACAAGGGGAGGTCCGGCGGGGTTGGGCGGTGGCCCACGGTGGTCGGAGGGGGCTTGGTCGGTACAGGACAGAGGCGAAACAGCTGCTGGTTCGCTCGGCTTGGGCGCGCGGACGGGCGGCTGGGCGCGGGCGAAGCGCGCGGGTGCGGCGCGGTGCGGGCGGCGGTGCGGCGGCACGACGGCGACGGGCTGCGCCGCTCCTGCTCCGGCTTCTGGTTCGCACGCAAAAAAAAAAAAAAAAGAAGGAGAAGAAGAGCTGGTTCGGTCGTGCAGGGGAAGAAAGAAGAGAGAGGAGAGAGAAAAGAGAGATAAGAGAGAAAAGAGAGAGAGAGGATGAACATTGACTGGTCAAAGTAAAAAGGAGAGGGAGAAGGTGGGCGGTGGGGGCAATTCGCACGAAGGGGGAGGGAAAAAGGGGAGAGAGGGAGAGAGGAGAGAGAAAGAAAAGAGAAAAAGAAAGAAAAGAAAGGAAAGAAAAGAGAGAGGGAGAGGGAGAGAGAGAGGAAAAAAAAAAGGAAAAAGAAAAGGGAGGGAGAGAAAAGAAAAATTAAAATGCATACTTCCATTATGCAAATTTTCCTTTTCTCTTTCCTTTTCCTTTCTATTTTCCTTTGGTCTTCAAATTTTTTCTTCCGATAATTTCTTTAATGAAATTTTGACTCGTCAATAAATTGACGACGATGAGATGAGGATCCTAAAAATAAGAATTATGACGCGCTTAAAATTCGATTCCCGAAATCGAGTTGATTTCGTGGTTAAAAATCGATCGACGTGATTTTAGCTCAATCAAACCAATTAGGTAGCTTTTAAGGATTTTACGGCCGATACATCCCTTAACGGCTTCACCCAATAGGTTAGTTAACTCGTGAGTGATCAGCTCAAAGAAAAAGGCCATAGGCACGTCGACGAAATGCCCATTTCACTTTATCGAAACGGGGTCGAATTTCAGGATGTCACATTGGATGCCAAATTTTATTTTCTCAATAAAACAATGAGGTTTTAAACTAGGTGCGTGCAAAGTTTGATGGAATAATTTTGAGTACGGGAGCACGTACGAATTTATTTATTTGAAAGCTTTAAAAAAAAAAATTGATCAAGTTTATTTCAAAAAGGATTGTTGGGTAAGAAATAAAAAAAAATGAAGTGTTGGGTTTGGATGCCAAATTTTATTTTTCCAATAAGACAATGAGGTTTTAAACTAGGTGCGTGGAAAGTTTGATGGAATAATTTTGAGTACGGGAGCACGTACGAATTTATTTCTGAAAGCTTTAAAAAAAAAAAAAAAGTTGGCCAAGTTTATTTCAAAAATGGTTGTTGGGCAAGAAATAAAAAAAAAATGAGGTGTCGGGTTTGGACGCAAAAATTTATTTTCTCAATAAGATAAACAGGTTTTAAACTAGGTGCGTACAAAGTTTGATGGAATAATTTTGAGTACGAGAGCACATACGAATTTATTTCCGAAAGCTTTAAAGTAAAAAAAAAGTTGGCCAAGTTTTTTCAAAAAGGGTTATTGGGTAAGAAATTAAAAAAAAAAAAAAAAAAAAAAAATGAGGTGTCGGGTTTGGATGCCAAATTTTATTTTCTCAATAAAACAATGAGGTTTTAAACTAGGTGCGTGCAAAGTTTGATGGAATAATTTTGAGTATGAGAGCACATACGAATTTATTTCCAAAAGCTTTAAAGAAAAAAAAAAAGAACAGGAAAATCAAGACTACAAGTGAAAAGGTGTTGAATATGCCTCTGTAAGCTCTGGTCAACAACTTATTCTGATTCACTCGCAAATCACAAGGTCATTTGCTACAAATACAAAGCATGAATTGCATAAATAAACATAATAACAAATTGGGTGTAGCAGATCTAATGGCGATAGATACAACCCTAACTATACTCCAATAGAAAACCATAATGTATCTGTGCTTCCTCACTTGCTCAATAACTGGTTCCTTCAATGGATAGTGTGTCTCATTACAATTCCAAATCTAATTCTCCATCTAGAACTGAGTGGAAGTTCAGGGTAGGCAAAACTCTCACAAAGGAATCTGTTAAAGAATTGTCCATTTTCATGCTTGACTCGGTGATCTTACATCAACAAGGCTAAGGTAAATTAATCCACTATCAGCTGTTCTCCATGCAGTTTGCGTCTGTACCATGTTGATGTTGGGTGCAATGACGATACCCAACAAGGTGACGAAATTCTCGAATCTCTTTAGAACCACTATTACTTGCCTGCAACAACCATTCATCCTCCTCATAAATCAAATACGGTGCCTTGCCTACCTCTCTCGACGGCAACTTCACGGCCCCCTTCAGAACATGATACTCCCAACCTTGAACATCTATTTTGATGAGAAGAACCAGTTTTGACTCTAGTATCACTTCATCTAGTGGGATGGACTTTACTTGAAGTTCTATTTCTTCATTGGACTTAAATGCCAACTTGGCACCGGCTGATGAGACAGCAGTGTTGTCGAGCCGGCCAACCAACTGAAAACATCAGTGAACATGATCAACACAACAAAAAGCATAGTCAGATACCAACCATAAAAAGAATAATTGTGCTCTCAATCTTCTTATAAGAATGACTGCATCAATATCGGGAATTCAAAACATGATTAGATCATATGACATCTGGGATTAGAAGGAGCTAATGCAAATTGAATTCAAAACATGATTAGATCATATGACATCTCGTGCTCATGGATGATATATACAAAATCCCTCCAAGTACAATATAAAATCCACAACATAGGCAGGCCAAAATTGCTGCAATTGCAATGAGATTTAGGTGATCCAAACGAGCTTTGGAAAATCTGAACGATAAGTATATTAGGAACTCCATATACCTAACAAACTTTGTCAATCTGAATTAAAGGCAGCAACTCAAAAGTAATATATTCTTCCCAAATGAGCCAAAAGCAGCAACTCAAAGCAATATATTCTTCCCAAATGAGCCAAAAACAGCAACAATACCAAAAATTCTAGGCGAGATAGAGACATTCTACGCGAGACCATCCACAAACTCATGTTAGCAATTTACCCAGCCATCCAGTTCAACAACCACAAACCCATTCTTTGCGACAAACCCATGTCAACGAAATTTAAAATAAAATTCAAGTGAAATCAAGACAACATAAATATAAAGCACCGCTATTTCAAGAAGACAATCAAAGCGTTCAGTGAGCATCAAGCAAGCAGGCGAATCTAAGCAAGCGTCGAATGTAGGCATCGAGCGAGCATCGGACGAAGATGTTGGGTGAGTCGAGCATCGGACGGAGGCGTCGGGCTGACACACACGTCGGATGGAGACGTCAAGCGAGCGTCGGCCAGAAGGATTGGATGGAGGCTTCGAACAGAGGTGTTGGGCGAGCGTTGGCTGGAGGGGTTGGACAGAGGCGTCGAGCAAATGCGTTGGGCAAGCGGAGGCCAAAGTGTTTCCACGGAGGTGTTGAACGGAGGCATCCACCGAGAATCAATGTCAGGCACCATGAATCAAGGGAAGATCCTCTCAATTTAGGGTTCCTTGCTTGATTTTGGGAAAGAACCCAGCCAACCCCACGCCCTTTTCTTTTCACGCACTTTTCTCTTTTGCCTTTTCTCTTTGGCTTTTTTTTTTAAAGCAAAACGACGACGTTTTGCTCTCCGGTGCCATGTCAACGTTGGCAACGCCGACCGGCGCTGACTAGAATGCCACATCAAATTTTTCAGACTATGCATGGCTAGATGGACTGAACTGGAACAAAAACAAAAGGTTTAGGATTAAATTGGCCAAAAAAAAAAAGTTTAGGACTGAATTAACACAATTACAATAGGTTTAGGACTTTTTTGGTAATTTTCCCATTATTCAATGTAGGACTACTAACACAACTCAACAATCTCTTCATCACGTTTAAACTTAAAGTTAGACTTGCTACCCTTAATTCGGTTATCATTTCGCATCAGCATGTCTTAACTTCAATTTTTTTGAGAAAAGTGACAAAAAAGTTCTAAACTTATTGTATTGATGATAATTTAATCCGAAACATTTTGATATAGTCTCAATTCAGTCATTCCAGTTAATTTTAGCCGGATTTTGCTAATGTTGATGTCAGTCGATTTCGTGCACAATCTTTGCTAACATTAATAACTTTTAATGATATTTTAATATATTTCAAATTTTATTTACTTTATCCTTTTTCCTTTTCTTCTCCTTCCCTTGGAGGAAGAAGAAAGGGAGGGAAAATTCGGGGGGAGAGAGAGAGAGATGAACAGAGGTGAGGGGTGGCGAGGGCACGGTGGTGCGGCGTGATTGTTGGATTATCACCAATTCCACACATCCCATTGCTCTGAAACCGTAACTGGCAATGTAAACATACCGTCATTGCCACCGCCACCATCACAGGCAATTGCACAGCAAAGAACTGATGGGGGAGCACCTGAAGCTTAGACTTGGCCATATTCGAAGTCCACCGACATGCTCTCCCGATTGAGCTTAGGCCGGAACAGAGCTAAGGCAATCAAGAGCTCCAACTTGAGCTCGCTTCAACTGCGGGCTTGCCATCCATGTCACAGCGGCTACTACACAAAGCGAGAAACAGAGTTATCAGTAACTAGCAAGTAGTGAACGGTAACCAAAGTTATCATCTTGCCGGCCATGACATAAAATATAATTAGAAATGATTGGACCGCCACCATAGAAGGGGATATTTGGTCGGGAATATTTTATTGCATTATGATGGTCCCAAGATATGATTTGTAAGCACTCCCACATTTGCTAATTACATTATCATCATCTATCCAATTCGCAAAGTGAAATATTTTTATTTAACTAGAGAAAGACAATCGGGCCCAATAAATAGACTTCAGTACATAAAACATCCCAAAAAGCTTGGGGAGAAGATAAGACAACATCTAAGGGCACAAATTATAAGCACCAGAGAAACGGCTAGACTTAAAACAAAGGAGTCACATAGCCCTACCAAATTACAGCACATTATTTTTATGATACAGACACAAAATGAAGTTTCTATTTCAAGAACCCTAAAAATCGTCTTCCCTCACACTATGCGACCATGTTACAAACAGAAGTCCACAAACAAAAGGAAGAAAAATGAACCAGATTCAAATATGAGTCCTCCTGACGATGATCGGCGCCCCATACTGAGGCTGCAAGGTCACATGAACCATCGGAGCATGAACATACGAGGGCGACACCTCGAAGGTGAATCGCCTAACCAGCATGGCCAGAACAACCTTGGCCTCAACCATGGCTAAGTTCAGGCCTACGCAGGTTCTGGGGCCAAGCCCGAATCCGAGGAACGCTGCCAGGTGCTTCCGGGGCTTCATGAATCTTGCCGGGTTGAACTCATCCGCGTCTTCGCCCCATATCTTAGGGTCGCGATGCACAGTAGAGAAGGCCAAGTAGAGCTCCGTTTTTGCTGGAATTTGAAGGTCCCCTAGCTGCACATCTTTAAGGGTTTGCCTCGTCACCGTCACGGCAGGAGAGTACAGTCTGAGGGTTTCATTCAATACCATCGTTACCTGTTAAAAAAGGGACAGAAGAAATATGTAAGTTTGAGTGAACCCAAAATGTTTAATTTTTCGGTCAGACTAAACTTTCAAAACTTAGGCAAATGGAGTGGTGAAGTAGGTTATGAGGAAACTTTACGTGAGCCGAACGCCAGTTGATAGCAGTAAGCACGCTTGAATAGTGAATTCAGAGCATTAGATTGACCCCGATCAAAGAATGAGCCCGCTAGGATATAATTATATAATTAATCGGGACTGTGCCAACATGTATAACATAACAAACATTGGAAGATAGTGTCCATGTCATGTACAATTTCTTCTTAAATAGACAAGTGAGACAATTCAAACTTCTTGCTTGAATGTGCACTGAATTTCTTCATCACACACGTCAGATTATTAAATTACCACCATCTCATCCTCGGATTGGTCCTGGGATTTGATGGAGTCTCAAACATTTTCTTCCATCTAAGAAGCTAGCCCAACTTCGACAAACTATAATTTTTATTCATTAGACAGCAAACAACCAATGATGAAAACTAAACGTGCCTGTTTGTAGTAATGTGACTAGTGAGGAATAATGATCAACTTACAGTCTTGAGCTCGTTCAGATTTTCAGCACCCGGAAGCCCGGTTTTCCCGCAAACGCGGATTACTTCTTCCCGGGCCTTGTCCTGCCATTCCTGGTGCTTCGCCAAAAGGAGAAACGCCCAAGTAAGGAGCGTGGCCGTCGTCCCTTTCCCCGCGAAATAAAAAGTCTTGCATTCGTCTATGACTTCCTCCACTCCCAATCTTTCTCCTTCGTGGGATGATGTTAGGAGAGCGAGAAAATTGGACAAATTCTCTCTTGATTTCAAGTTGTTCTCGATCAGCTTCCGGACCGCATGCCGGATTTCCTTCTCTAGTCTCCATCTCTGCCTGTTCTTCCGAGTCGGTAGGAACCTGTGTATTGAGTGAAACAAGTGATCGTCTAATCTTCCATGGGTATGAAGACTTTAGGCAGAGCTTGAGAGAGAATTTAGGACTGCTCTAAAAAGTAAAAAGGTAATGATTCGTGATTAAACAAAAGACACATGACTTTTCCTAGAAATAGGATCAAGAAAGACTTTTCCCAGAAATAAAAACGGTGCAACATATGTCCTTAGATACTATTTGTACATATATAACAACTCAGAATGTGAGTAAATTTGTTTATTGCCTGAAATGGAGCAAGTTAAATTGGACCTGAAGCCAGGAATGTAAATGTTCCGGTGGGCTTGAGTGAAGAGGTGCAGCTGCTGCTCCTGCAAGGCGAATATGCGCTTGCCCTCTTCGGAGCTGCTCCCGAAAGCAGTCCTCGAGATGACGTCAGCCGAGAGCCCGTTGAGCTCCTTCAGCACCTCCACCTCGAACTCCTCTCTTCCTCCTCGCATCTCGTCCCACGTGTCCAGCATCTTGGCCGCGCTCGCCACGATCTCCGGGATCCACCCCTACTCAAAATGAAAGGAAACGCATGCTGTGAAGTCCGTCCAGAGGCAGACGCGATGAAGAATACCAATCACAGTGCAAAGGCTTCGAATGAGAATATGTGCTTCTTCTTTTTTATGGGAACCAGCGAGTCTTACAGATTGCTTGTTAATAGAACTGGTTACCGTAAGGATGCGCTGCCCTTACGTTGTGTATGCTCTTTGGCAATTTGAAGAACAGTTGATCTTCGCCAAATTGCCAGGGACCGTACGGCAATTTAAAGAACACGAAACTAGCTTCTGCTTGGTTTACTCACCGTCATTTTCAGATTGCATTTGCATCGTTACCTGTTTTACCACAGAATGCGCAATCCCTTGCTCCAAAGCTTCAACTATCAGAGTTGCAATGTTAATTTAAAGCTTTCATTTTTAATATTGAAAACATATCCCAAGTCTAAACCTGTAAAGGAAGCCCGACTCAAGAAGTCGTAGTTTGAGTAAGTTTCCTAATTTGAGTAAGGTTTCTAAAAGGGTTCCTATTCTGGATCAAAATCTTTTCTATATAAGAAGCAGGCCTTCTTCGTGAATTGCATGCAAGAGGAGCTTTCAATGTTCAAGCTATTAAATCTTGTGTCAAAGCAAGGAATTATGAGGGCTAAATATTGTTTGAGTTATAAAGTGTAATCGTGGGTTACAAAACACTGTGAGTTTGAGTGAATCAAGTGCTTTTAGTAATCTTTATTGGATCGCTTGATTTATAATGGAATCATATAGCGCTCCCCCATCGAGTAGGTCCCACCAACCAAACTATCCCGTAGTGGACTCATCTTTTCAGATGTCTGTTTGATCTCCTTGTTGAAATGGATGCAATATGGGTTTTGCTTTACTTGTGGTACATGGGGTTGTGTTTGCAAATCCTTATGGAGAGGTTAAAGGTGTAGATATAATTGGTGTCTTAATAAGGTCTAGGGAGTTAGTTGGCTTGGAAGATTTTTATGGCGGTCTTGCCCATCACGGGTTGTGGGAAGAGTAGCGGCAAAGTCCAAATTCTAATGAAGAGATTGTCGAGCCAACGTGGATATACTTCCTAGTTGAATGATTTTTTTAGTTTGAGTGGTTTCCTAATAAGAGCAGATTTCCTAAAAGAAGCTTCCTTTGTTGGATCCCAAACTTTTCCATATAAGAAGTGGGTCTTCTTCGTGAATTGCATCAAAAAAGAGCTTTTGGGTGTTCAAGCCAATAAATCTTGTGGTAGATTTTGTAAATTTTTTTATGAGATTAAAATTTTATTTCACAAGAAACTACAAGGACTAAACACCATGTGAATTATTTAGTGCAATTATGGGTTGGGAAATATTGAGATGTTTAAGTAGTTCGAGTATGGTTGTACTCTCTATTGTGTCGCTCAATTTATCATGGAGTGCGGTGCTCTTCTATTAGACTAGGCCCCACCAATTGAATAACGTAAAATCCAAAATATGATTTATTTTCTTGTTTTGTTTCTTTTATTGTTTGAGTGTTTGTTTTTTTCGCAACATTTCATATTACTGTGCAGTGTGTTGGGTTGTGTAGGACTAAGATGTCGTGTTCATAAATCAAGTCAAACAATGACACGGTATGTATGCGATGACAATTTGAAAATTTATACTACCTCCAATACTCACCTTAACCCTCTCCATAGTAAAGGCCTGGTTAGCGATCCGCCGATGAACGGCCCACTTCTCGCCCACCAGCCCAAAAATGCCTTGCCCGAACAGCTCTCGAGCCTGCGGGTTGAACTTGATCTGGTCATATGACCTGCCCGTATTTGTTAGGACCTCCTTGATCATGTCAGGGTCCGAGATGCCCAGCCTAGGCCTCGACCCGAACCAATATACAAAAGTCCTCCCATACTTGAGGGACCATTGGTAGTAGAAAGGAGCCACCCTGTGGAGGAACCTGTGGTCGAACGGCATGGGCTTCGACTGAGCCTCCGCGAATAGGCGGTTGATCTCTGCCGTGTTGCCAAGGATCGGACGGTAGCCAGGCCCCCGGACGCCTTGCTTTGTGAAGAGGCGCTGTAGCTTTAGCGGGGTAAAGAGATTGGAGTATATGAATTTCGAGAGGAGGATGAGGATTAACAAGAGGACTGAAACCAGAAGCCATGACATAGTTGGAGGGGGGAGGGAGGTGGAGAATGAGAGGCTTACGAGCAGTTGGAAAGATATGGAGTAAGATGGGTCTTAAATAGAGGTTAGGTCAAACTGTTACGCTTTTTCCAAATAATTTCGTGCTTTTGCAGTGAAAAAATATATAATATATTGGAGTTTCAGGCTACGTTTGGTTCAGCATTATAATATATATATTCTTCTTTTTTTGAAAATTGAATTGGTTGGCGAAGGGTTATGGCCGCTGGCGAGCCAGATCTGACGCCAATGGCCGTCGACTAAGGTCGCCTGACCTCGAGCAACCTTTGGCAAGGGTCGCACGACCCAGCCGAGGGCCGCCGGAGGTCGCCCGACCTCAGGAGACCCTCGACAAGGGTCGCTCGAACCAGGGGCCGCACGACCCAAGCGGCCCTCACCTACATCTCTCGAGGGTCACGTGACTCCGGCCATCGTGTGACCCTCACGAGACCCAGGCGAGGGCCACCTGTGGCTGTGAGACCCAAGCAGCAGTCACCTAGGTTGCGCGGCCCCTAGGTCGAGCGACCTCCAGTGGCCCTCGACTGGGTCGCGCAACCCTCGCCGGAGGTTGCCCGACCTCGAGTGACCTCACGGGCGTCGGCGCCAGATCTAGCTCACTAGCGACCATAGCTCTCGCCAGTCTAGCGAAGGGCTACCTCATTTTTCAATTAAAATAATAATAATAATCATGGGCAAAATCAAAAATATGAAGAATTAGTGAGGGTAGGTTTGAAAGAGAAAAATAATTTCAGCATTTTGAAGGCAAATTGAAAACCGAAAGCCAGAACTTTAAAGTTGAACCAAACAATTCGGCATTTCCCAAGTGGCTTTCGGGCCTAAAAGTCTTTTGGAAATACTGAACCAAACGCAGCCAAAAAAGGATTGAGTGCTGCTAGGCAGATAATGAGTGTTACCCATGCATGATGATCACATTGGGGTAAAGTGATTTTTAAAAGAAGAATATTTTATATATATATAATAAAGGATGAGCAAGAGCGACGACAAAAGAGGTGGTAAGACAAAAATCGGAATGGTTTCCAAAATCTCAAATCTTTCGGAATTAAAATCTTAAGCCTCGAATTGCCCATGAAAGAGGATGGAGTGCATGCGAGGCTGATAGTGAATGTTCACCTACTCATCTACCGAAAAAGAAGAATTTTTTAAAAAAACAGAATTTTCGTGGGGTTTACGCTTAAAAGGAAAATGAAATGGTGACAGCGCCATTAGTCTTTGGAGACCCCCACCACAAATTTTCTCAAAGAAACCGAACAAATTCCGGAGAAAATTGTGAATCCACAAACTAAATGGATTCTTTTTAATAAAAGATTAAAAAATTAAGAAAATAGAAAACATATATAGAAACATCATTAATATAAAATATCTTTACATTAGTGTAAAAAAATAATTTAAACATCTTTATTACAACCTCTAGCTCTGTATACAACCTCAATAAGTTCTACCTTTTATTCATTTTTTTTGCCTGTTAAATTGCGATTACGGGCTGCTCTAGCTCAAACCTTCGCAATCCTAGTGGGTTAAAATTTATGATTCGTATCGACCGATCTAGGAGACTTGTGGTAGTCACAATATGGAGTATTTGCGCTAATTTCCATTTTCATCCTTTTATCCATAAAAAGAAAAGGAATATCCTTTCTCGAGAAATGTTTTTAATTACAGTGAGCATATCTTGTTAGGTTCATGGGTCAATTATATATGGTCTAAACCAAAGAAAATGCAACAAAAATGGGAAATCAAAGATTGGCTTGTATTTTAATTTGTTACAATACATAAATATTGATACGAATATTGAGATATAACTTTTTAGTAATCTCTTGAAATTTAAATAATGTTTTAGATTTGATGAGAAAGTGAAAAAGTTAAATTTGACTTTCAATGAATGTGGACGAACAACTGTAACAAAAATTAACATATAATTCATTTAACATAACTTAAATTAATATAAATCGCATCACCATCAAAGACACCCACCATAGAAAAGCGCTTCACCCGCCTATTAATATTTCATGTTCAAAATGGGGAGAATATCTTGTTGAGAGATCACGTGAAACATGCATTGTTCCATTATTGAATTAATTAAGGTAGGCTTATTTTATAGAATATACATTTAGATTCCTCCAAGTGAAAAAGTTAATTGTGACTTTTGATAAACGTGGAAGACTATAATAAAAATTAACATATAAGTCAATCAACATAACTTGAATTAATATAAATTGCATCATAACTTGAATTAATATAAATTGCATCACCATCAAAGACACCCACCATAGAAAAACACTTCACCCGCCTATCAATATCTCATGTTCAAAACGTGGAGTGTATCTTGTTGAGATCACGTGGAACACGCACTGTTTCATTATTGAATTAATTAAGGTAGGCATATATTATAGGGTATACATTTAGATTCCTCCAAGGAATTTGTGGCCAACAAGTCTCCATGAAAGATAATGCAGACCTTGGGATTGCAGTGCCCTAATTTTGAGCTTATCACAATTAAAACCAAGTCGAAAAAAAAAAAGGTTAGAGGTAAATACAAGGATGATTGACTCTTTTGTGTGAGGTTTCACAAATTTTGCAAACGTCGGTCCTCTCGCATGATCGTTAGATCGGGTGGATACCATATGAGCTCATCTCATTGGTGCATGCTGACTGCAGTCACGTGCAAAAGGGCAACCAAGAGCACTTCCTAGTTTTGGCAGTCCTGTTTTGCCACATTAGCACTTATATGTGCATTCATCTTTCAAGCTACTAAGGAGGGAGACGAATCCTATGATGGCCAAAAGGAGGACGTGAACCAATCGGCTTGCCATCAAGCACAAAAGGTTCTCAGTAAGTGATAACTGTCAGTCGTGTCCTATACAATGTCGGGATGCCAAATCGCAAGCTACCAAAAACCCATATATCTACTACCGACGGCGTAGTGACAAATAATTTTCAACAAGATCGTTTTTTTCTCCATAATTCAATCGTTTTGCCTGGAAGGTTCCAGGAGATGTCGCCAGCCACTTTAGACTTCTTTTTGCCTAGGAGTGATTCATTTCATAGTATAGCCCTTCTTCCGACAAAGTGATTCCGCCGAATCGTGCCCATCTGACGCATCCGACAATGCATCTAAATCCCAAATGCAATCTCCACAAGCGTTAAAAGAACTATACAGAGTCAATTCATCCAGAAAAATATGACGCCTCGGCGCTAAGATATAAATACAGCTAATATTACCTATGTGGACCCAGCCATAAGCAAATCTCATATGTGACCGCTATGTACCCCAATCATCCTTTAGAAAAACAGGATTGCCCCAGCGGAAATCTACTGAGTTTTTCCATAAGCACATTGGGTTTTTACACTGGATTACAGAGAAAAAAACACAAATAGCACAAAATTTGACTAGGCAAAACCAATCAAGTTTGGCAGGTGTTGAAGATCTCGCCTCGCATCATGTCAATGGGCATGTGTTCCAGAGTGTAACGCTCTGGACCAAGATAAAGACCCGTTTTCTCCAAGAGAGCCAGCCCTTCATCTCTGCCATATTTCGAACTATAGAGCTTCAAGTACTCATAGTCCTACAAGAGCACAGAGACGCGTCTCTTAGAATATGCAGTTACACATCATATCAAGAAGTTCAACGCCAAGCCTATCAAAGATCCAACTTTCATGCAAAATCATGGCATGCATCTTTCTGTAGCATACTACAGCCTCAGTCAAACACTACGACCATAGCAAACACATAAGAAATGCCTAATTGGATGGAAAAGATGCAAATTTTCACCAGAGCAGGTGAAGAGGCAAAAAAGTGCTTTCCATCAAGCGACAGGTATCAAACCAAGGCACCTCTACAAGACTTGTATTTTTGCCTCACCTGCAACCCACTGAGGATGCGCTCAAGTCTAATTGAAGCAACTGGTTCCTGGGAAGATGAAAAGACTTCACCAGGGTAGTACAAAACACCATCGCCAGGTGGAAGACCGCGTCTAAATCTTATCTGTTTAATGACAAAATAGTGCACTTAAGCATGAAGAACATGTTGCTGCCAATTTGAAGTTTGAACAGCAAATTATCTACAGATCAAGCAACTACCTCAGCACTAGGAACTGTTGCCTTTTCGTAACAATTGGCACCCCAATAAAGAAATCCCGTACCACCTTCCTTCCACACTCGCCACATAACAGCACGATGTTGCGTTCCCCGCATCCCAAGGTGCCAGTTGGGATGAGGATCAGATGGTCCCATACACACATAAGTCCACCACTCCTACAGAACAGAAAAAACCTTTTCTTAGCAATTAATATCATGACTAGTTAACAGTACAGCTTTACTATAAACAATAGTGCCATCTATATTCCATTAGGACAATCCGAAGGAAGTGAGGAAACAAAAGATTAATAAATGAAGTAAGAGAGGAGAGACAACTAAATTATCACTTTTTGTACTTCCTTTATTTTTCTTCAGACTTCTCATGGTTAGTTTCCTTAGAAATAATACATACCCCCTTGCACATCATCATACCAAAAGTCAATGAAAAAATCAACTAGATGAAATTAGAGGATGAATTAGTCATATTGTTCACATGATAGGCTGAATTTTCCTACCAATTTCTAGAATTACAAGGTTTTGCATCTCTAGTACTATCAAGCAACAGGAAGTAGTCTTCTAAAATGCATCATTTGCAAACTATCAAACAACCAGAGAGCATCTTCAAAATTTGATGTATATAATGGACAGATATTAAGAGTCCAAAACTCCAAATTATGTATATAATGGGCAGATATTAAGAGTCCAACACTCCAAATTGCTGCCACTGCTCAGAAAGCTGAGACCCAATTGGATTGTTCTTTGTTAAAAGTTCACCAGTCCACCAAATTATGGATGCAGTCTGTCAAGATCTTCCACTCAAATATTACCAGAAAAGCCGACGACAAATAGGCAGAACCATTGATTACAGTAGTGGGAAAAGAAAAAATAACCCGTGAAGTTCAAATTAAAGCCTTAAAGGAAGTTCCTCTGAAAAGATTTCCCGAAATCACTCCCATTCCAAACATTTTGACATTACTCATTTTCTAAGTATTGTGTTCTACCACTAGCAATTATGATGAACGAGTGTCCTAACGTGATTATGATTAATGGGTTGCAACTAATAGTATCAGCATCCACTGATGAGTCTTCCTTACTTGCCATAAACCAGTCGTTTTGTAGGCCCTCCAAGCTAGATTTGACAGTCAAAACTAGTGTGAGTATCACTCACATAGCCCATAAACTCCTGTTTTGTGGCATCATTGGTCGACATGTAGATAGGGCAAATAAAATATGGCCAATTATGTCAAAACAATTAAGTAGCAATTTAGGGAGTATCAACTTCTATCTCCACGTTAGTGTATATGCAAATTAACCAATGTTGAGTTTCTCTTTCAATTCTTTATTTTCTTCCAACACTTGGGTGCCATGTCTATTATCTGGAGAGTATGATTGTGTTATTTTCACCAATGACTCAACATCATAATTGAGATCTGAGGGAGCAAACCAGAAAGTAATCTGGTGAATAAGTGTGATGAATCCTAGTGTTCACATGACAATGTCAAAACACCATACATTTCATGGCGAATAAGCCCTATCCTACCTTGGCAGGATCAGCCAATTGACCTCTCACCAAAAAGTCACTTGAGACATGCTCCAGAAAATAACCAAGCTGTAACTTGTACGTAAAACCACAAGGCTCTTAACAGTACACTGCCTGTATGCCTAGGAACAATTATGTCAATTGCTATATATTAGTTAACATATTAGCTAGAAAATGATATATAAGCTCGGAAAATATAAATCAAGGTCTTAAATTCTACTTCCTATGCACTTTAATGAACTGAACTGCAGGCATCTTCATAGTGGCTGTCTGTATATGCCTAAGGAACAATGATGTGAATACATCTGTTAGTTAACATTTAGTCAAAAAAATGATAACTTAAAATTCTCTACCGGTGTTCTACTACTTCACTTGAACTAAGCAAACAGTGTATAAAATGGCTCAACAGACTTCAGAACCAGTTACCAAAAAAGTCAGAGGACAAAAGGTTTTCAGGCATCTTCGCCTAATAAAAGAGAGATTATCAAGACATCACCTCCAGAAACTTGTCAATTTTTTTCAGTTGGATAAAGAGAAAGAAACTTGTGAATAGTGACCTTTAACGAAAGCTCGAGGAATATGAAGGTGAGAGTTCAAATAGATTGATAACATAATGAACAGACGAATTTTTTTGGGAAAAAAGAGGTCAAAGAAAAGAAAATCATCAATGTGACATAAGAATCCTCAGAGCAGTATTACGGATATCATGAGAAATCCATCTTGTCCAAGTTCAGTGTCATCGAAAATAATATTCTGTCAAATTGAGATATGATGATACAAAAATTAAAATGTCGTAATCAAATTTAGATAAAATTTAAAAAGCAACATCCACTTTAAGAAGTCAAGACTATTACCTCACCATTCGCTGGCTCCAACTCAGCAATGATATCCTTGACCAAATCCTCCCGATTGCCCAGCACCCACTCACTGCATATATGAGAAATTCTCATCAGCTGTCGGATAACAAGATATGGTTTATATTAGATGGATACCATGTCAAACATAAAACTTTTCTTTCATACAGTATCAGCAGAAAGGCACAAATATTCCACCTGAGGGTCACATTACATCCATGACAAGCAAGACTCGTGTAAAAATTCAAGATTTGGAGATGAGAAAAAGGTAAGATGGAATTTAATTTAAGAATGAGTAAATCTGACTCCTGAGACAATCAGACTAAGTGCCAGCAATGCTAATCAATGCCAAAACAGGCCCAGTGGAGATTCAAGTGATCGTCAAGGACTCAAAAGGCACCATGGAATCTAACCATTTGTGATAGCCAGCCTCGATGCAACTCTCAATTCGTGTAGGCAGATATAATACCAAAATTTTCAAACAGGATACTCTGAAAACATATTTATGTCAAGGTTAAAAACCATCATTTTACTAGAACATCAAGTCTAGACAATGTAACTAAGCTTCAGAGCTCCTATTAGAATCCAATATCATTTTCCCAACACTGTTCCTGAAATAGCTACCCAGACAGAACCCTCCCGGGAAACAGAAAACAACATACGATGGCCCCAAATAGCAGGACTCCCATATAATAAACAAGCCACACTATACTCTCCCACGCAATGAAATTTAGACAGCCCATAAAAAGCTTACCTAGTACAATATATTTGAGTGTGAGGGCGGAGATACTTCGGAACCTTCAGAAAAGCCTCAAAGGCATTAGGAGCAAGAGGCGTGTCGCTTGGCCCTAAGAAATATGCAGAAAGACAATAGCAATACACATTATAGCACTTATAAAAGCAACTATAGTATTAAAAACTATTGCTGAAGTGATGCAGAAGCATAATTCTAGTTTTATCATGTTTAAGTGTCTTCTCCTTTTTTAGTGTTTTATTATGCTAGGTTAATAAACAGTCATGTGCCAGCAATTTGACTGTTAATAAGCTCCAGTAGTCAAGATTAGAAGTCATTATGTCAGATCAAGGGTTGAGATTGGCCAACATCCATAACACTTTTAAGGCCTCACCAGTTTCTTCTTCATTCAATAAACATTGTTGAATTCTATAAACCCTGGAATATCTTTGCTCTGTTCCAGCTTCAATTCAACTGATAACTACCCATGTTTTTATTCTTTTTGCTCCCTTTTACTTCTCCAACTATGTCAATTGGTTTTCTGAGACCTTCTTGGAGGTGGAAGAGGCAATCAAGCCCAACAAATAGAGATGGTTCAGATGAGATGTATGATTGAAGACTTGTCACAAGCTGTTCAAGCTCTTGGACATGTCGGAAGGTGGTTTCAAGGATGATAGTGATGATGGATTTGATGAAAATCCCTTTCATGATGCCAGACCCATGAATGACATGGTAGGATTGGAAGAGCGATTGTGTCATACTTAGATCTTGATGAAGATATCAATCCTTCTCATAAAGATTTTGAACTTGAAGAGTCAGTTTAAGTGGGATGATGAGGAAGTCATACAAATAGTTGTTTGGGATGACATTAATGATCCAGAAGAATTTGAAATATCTTACATTGGAAATGGTGATAAATTGTTATTGATTGAAGATTAGTGTGAAGATAGAAAGTTTGCTCTTGAAGAGTTTCTTCAGGAGACATCAACGAACGTCACAGAAGAAGATGGGTGAGTATGTAGGGGAGATGCTATCCAGTTTAATGCTAAAGAGAGAGTATTCTTCATGTGGAAGGCAGATTTTGCTATTCCAGAATAATTTTAGGGTTCAATTGAAAAGGAAAAAATCCTCGATTCTTTTGATGATATGTTTCAAATACTACTGATGACTGGAAGGAATTCACTACATCTCATTATTCAACACTTAAAACTCAAGGTCGAGTGTTCTCCAATGGGAGGAGAATATGTTATGCAGGAACAATGATATGGTAGAAAGTTCTCAGTGAAATGGTGGATACATCATGCATCGAAGCTAAATGGTTTTTGGAAAAGAGAAAGTAGATTGATACAGAGAATCAGAGACCATACTAAAGAAGTCTTCCCATCGGAGCTTGATTCTCTCAAACCCAAGGAGAATGATGCAGGAGCATAATTCTAGTTTTATAAATTTTAAGTGCTTCTTTTCTGTTTAGTGTTTTATTATGTTATCAGGTTAATAAACAGCTACGTGCCAGTCATGTCACTTCTAATGAGCTATGATGGTCAAGATTAGAAGTCTTTATGTTAGATCAAGGGTTGAGATTGTCTAACATGTGTTACCATCAAATAAATAGGCCTTCATATCATTTTTCATGAGTATGATTTTCATTCAATAAACATTATGGGTTCTTTAAACCCTAGAATATCTTTTCTCTGTTCCAGCTTCAGTTCAACTCGATTCTACCCCTATTTTTGTTCTTTTTGCTATCTTTTACTCTTCGACCTACATGATTTGATATTAGAGCCCTTGTTAGAGTTTTTCCTATATCATGGACACTTCGATATACTGAACTGTAAGAGCAAAGTAATTTGCCAGATATCAAGAGGCAACTTATGCTTCTAGTGAGTCCTCAGACTAAAATATGGTATCTCTCTAATGCTTTAGATTAAAATCACTAATCAAATGATCCAACCAGTCTTTTATCGACGTCCAATTATTAGATAATGTTTGCATGTCATAAATGCATCATATACAAAAAATTTTGATGTCAGTGACAACGTGATATACATCCAACCAAGTGCTACTTAATGAAAAACATTAAAAATACAAAATACAAAAAAGCAAGAAAAAACATTATTATAACGGTTGTTAAGATTGAAAAAACACTTACCACAATAGTAAGTAGTTAATACACGAGCATCAGGAGCCTGGACATGAATTTCACTGGCCATTCTGCGAATGGAATCATATTGTTCTGAATTCAGTGGCTGCAACCGAATTACACGATATGAAACATCAGTTATCATGACTGACATGAACTTCCATTCTCTTTGATCATTTTTTGCATGGGACTTATTGCCAATTCTATCTCATTTCTCCTAACCTATCCATACCTCATCCCATAGGTAAAAGTAGGCTTTCTTCCAGTGGGGCTTTGTCCTCAAGATCTCAATTTCCTTCTGCAAATAGTCCTCCGATACAGTGCCACTGTTGCATGTTAAAAAGGTGGTGTAAGCAAATATACATGATCACGGCAAGCATGTCAAGCAGGTAATAGGATACCATGAGACTGCGTGACAGTGTGGTACAGCATATGCTGCTAATCTTGGGTCTGAGAAGTATTCATCAGATTTTGGATGGTCAGCTGCAAAGGAACATAAACCACGCATTGCGCACGTTAGTTCAAATTAGAACCTCGTAAGCCACCAGCTGATAAATGACTGGAATTATATCAATATTACGGCTCGTTAAATAAATATACCAGGCCAAGGACTGGTGTATGTTAAAACACGCATGCTATCACCCCATCTGCAAAAAAATGGACTGATTTTGTATTGAAGAAGCCACTTGAAATGCCGATCCAACGCATTATACCACTCATCTGTCCCATGTTGGACACCAAACCGATCCTCAATTACGGTATCAGATATCTTCAACACGGTTAAAAGGAAAGCTAATCAAATCAATCTCCAAGTAAGTGAATTTGATAGGCGATTTTTCATTGTTCTTCAACAAGAAATTCTTATCCTAGATGAGTTAAGACAGCACTGACTAGTTAATAGAGCTCGGAATACATAATTGCATGCCAGTACTCACAGTTCAGCACCTCGACACATTCCCCAACTATTTACTACCTTTCCAGTCTCAATTAATTTCTTCCTCACCAGCTAGTGAAAATCTTCAATGAACTTAAAAATGCAAAGGGCAAGTTGCTGCATTTCTAAGAAAATCCAAATGGTTCAGCCAGAAGTAGTGACTGCCATTTGGCATAGGCTCCTCTGAGCACACAACTAGACTCTCATGCAGCCCCAGTCCTACACTTGATTTATCTATAATTCTCTGCTATAATTCATACTCTAACTTGAAAATTACTTCTGCGAACAGAAAGGATACACCAAAAACTGCAGGTAGTGAGGGAGTTGCAGGAAGAATGAAGTCCCACACTGTCAAATTTAACTTCACACGCACTGGAAGGTTTGAAACGGCATCTTCATCCATCATATCATCTAATGCATCTTCAGAAACAAACTCGGAAAACGATGGGGATAATAGAACTCTTCTTAAAGACGTACTTGCTGATTTCACTCTTTGTACCTAAGACAATACATGCATAATAAGTCACAGCAGCCAAATATAACCGACTATTTTGAAATCAGAGCTGATGTATGGGTATGATTAATCACCACTTCCTCCAGTGGTTTTTCATCTATTTGCTCCACAGAATCTAGACAGCTTCTAAGTTCCCTGTACAGTTGATGCTTCTCCGCTCTGGTTAAGCCTTGACCTGCTGATTTGGAACTATACCTAAAACCATACTTACAATTAACATCAAGATGTCCATCATCATCAATTAAGCCTAACAAGGATAAAGACGATCTCCTACCATAAACTTCTAAAGCAAACCACAAAGCAATAAACGGAAAATATGGAAAAAGGAGTAGGTCATTACTCTTTATCTAGCTTTGTCGCAGTAATTGTGATCTCCCCCTCGTATTGCCCAGGTGGTTGTTCACTGGGAACATCTATGGATACCCAAATTGCTGTAGTTTCACTGCCACAAGAGTAAATCAATCTCAGTTTGGACGTGTGCAGTCAGAATTCTTCACATCATAATACTAGGGAACCTCAATGTGGAGAGTACCCCGGAAGTAAGCTCACTTGACTTGTTGGAAGATCAATCGGAACAAGAGCATCTGGGATACCTAATATAGGCACCACCCGCCGCAGCGTTACTGACTTTCCAAGAGCCAACCTGTCGATCACTATATCAGAAAACAAGAGTGGAAGAATGTCATGAAGTGCATAAAAAACCTGATGAGATCGCCAAACTAACCGATCACCAGATTTGGAGCATAAGTCACAACCCTGAACTTGCACTACCCCCGCCATGCCTGAGCTACCCCAAGTAAGTTTTGGGCGCATAGCAATTTGAACACTTTCTCTCTCATTCCTTGCTGCCAACAGATTTATCTACAAAATACAGAGCGTTTATGAAGTTGGAACATACTTGTAACTTGTATAAGATAAAAGTCTCTGCTCCTTGTTCACATCAATTTATTTAAACTGTTGCTATGTCAAGACTGCAAGTGAATTTCACATAAACTCGGATGAAGGGTAGAAGCTTCTCCAAACTCCTTGAAGGGTACAGACTCTCCTCCATTGTCAATACTTATTCAAAGAAACTTGACATCGTTGGTAGAAGATATTGATACCTCTCATATCCTTGGAAAAGGTAGACTTTTGCTGATGAAAAACAGCTTATACCAACCCTTCCACCCCACTACCCAAAGGAAAGTTTCATTGAATTTCTTTAAGGACTTAATGTCCTCTTGGATTAAGGGAAGAACTAACTTGCACAATTGTCATCTGACCTCCAACTCCTAGAACTAGTTCTCTGCTACAGTGACAATCATAACCAATTTCGGTTACACAAATTGATTTATGCCTAAATTATAGACCAGTTGCATCAAAAATTGATAGAAATTGATTACATAGAAACGAGCACCTACCAAACGTCAACAGGGACTCTCTACCTTTACCTTATGCACCCAAACTCATAAAATGAAAAGGTTTGATTTGACATCTACAAAGATACGCCCATTATAAAAAGTTAAGACAAGAATGAGAATGTGGGTCCTGCATAGAGGCATTACTTTTGTGAATGCTAAGGTAAAATGCTCATTCATAGCATGCACGCATCGGTATCTTCATTTTTATGCAGCAGTAGAATATCCAATTTCCTGTGTGACATTAATGCCACTGGTCGTGTACTAGTTGTGTAGGTGGCCCCACATCAACATCTCAGTGCTCCAGTTTGCAGGTCAAAGAACCACTATGGGCAGGAATGATTATGAAATATATAGTGCATACCGGCTCCAGAGGTCGAGGCATTTCCTGATGCCCAACATTCGCTGTGCTTGGCATGCACCAGATATGCACTAAATCCGTTGTGGGAACCTCACTGGGGTTAATTGATTCCTTGAGTAGATTTGATCCCTGAAAGCCACCATCATTCCATCCATAAGCAGTTCCTCCTCCAGCAACACCTTCGATCGGCGGCACAATAATGTCTTCAGAATTTGGTCCTGTTGATAGTTTAGCGCACAACATGGTGAGGTGTAGTTAAAGGAATAGATCAACCTATTTGCAATGAGCCTTTGAGATCCACGTATTGCATCCAAGAAAAATAGAAATTCTTCATGCGCAGGCAGAGTACATTCTCGAAATATTTGAGTTTGCATGACTAACAGATTCGATATGGAAAGAGCACGCTCGCATCAGCCTATCTAGCGAGTTCAAGCCCCAGATCTCTAGCCCTCGACACTGATAATCTCTTCCCATGGCCTGACTTTTTGTTCAAACAATTTAAGCGAAATTCAAGTAAATAGAATGAAAAATGAAAAACGCAATGACACTGGAAATCACTTGATCAGCCCCATTGTATCGGCCTCAAATCAAAATCCAACTTCTATCGAAAAGTTCGTACGGTGTTGAGTAACAAATTTCACACGGAGTTATTCAGACATCGCGGATCGCCACAATCCCGAAGACGACTTAAAATTCCGGCTAAACTGTCCAGCTCAGATCAAAACAATCGGAGCTCGAGGCACTCCTCGTCACGGATTCCAAAATTCCCTCGGCGAGAAAAAATAACAGACGGCTCGCGAGCAAAGTAAACGAGAAAACGGGAAACAGAACATAAAAAGGAGAAAAAAAAAACGAAATGTGTTCGGCGCGGCGCAACAGCATCGAGAGCTCGACGCAACCGATTGCTAAGCGAATCGCAGACGCTCACCGGAGCTCTCCATGTCCTCGCGGGCGCCGAGCGACGGTGCGGCGAGCGCGAAGGAGGACCTGGAATCGGGGGTCAGATCAACCGCCGCAGCCGAGCGAGGGAAGCGTGCGAAGGTGCGGCGGGCTGAGTATCGGGCGATCGGTGGACGATTACGGAGGGAGGAGGAGACGGGAACGGACGGACGGACGGACGAATGAATGGATGGATGGATGGATGATCGAGGAGAGGTTTGGTGGGTGCGCTCTGGTTGCGGTTCGCGGTTGATTTTGCTCGGTGCGAGGGCCGGTTCGGTTGGTTCGGCTCGGCTCGAGAGTGCGTGGGGAGCAAGATTGGGATGGCGCGACGTGAACGGAACGGATGGGGCCTGGCGCGTGGCGCTCGCAGCTCCTTCACCCTTGCGCCTTGAACCGCCCTTTGGAAGCACACTAGCAAAACGACAGGGGTAATAATAACACGAATAACCCCTACATTTTGATTTAGTGCGCATCAGCCATACAATCTCTGAATTTTTAATCTATTTAATGCAATCCTTAAAATTTATCTCAATGTACGATATCATACATTAACTTTGAATTTATTTAATATAATTTTTGAACTTTTAGCATATATTTATGTTAATCTCTAAGTTACATAAAAATATTTAATATCATTTTATTAATTCAAGTTCAATGACCACATTAAATATTTTCAAATAGTGCATGGATTAACTTAAATATATATAGGTCGCATTAAAAAAATTAAAAGTTATAGGATCATGTTGCACATTAGATTAAAGTCCATTCACCAAATTAAAAAAGATCAAATTGAAAATTCAAGGACATTCATTTTTCAAAGTGAAAAATTTGTTTCGGGGTTCGATTTCCCGTGAGTGTTGGATGACATGTCTTAAAGCGAAATGGATTGAACCATTGGTATTGTGCATAATAAAAGATTTAAAATATAATGATGATCGATATATAAAACTAATTAAAAGTGCCATGTGCCTTCGCTATTTACAAATACATAGGTGTACATTCAGATTCCATTTGTTGCTTGAGTAAATGAACGATTTTGAAAGTATTTTCCTTAAAATGATTGTTTGTATGACTTACAAAAAAAAAAAATTGAACGAAAAATATTTTCATCATCTACAAAAATAATAATGAGAATATTTTTCATTAATTAATTATTACAGGCAATCATTTTTTGTTAGGAAAAATTACTAAAATAGTTGTAAACCTATTGCAACTTTTCTAATTTAGTCATAAACCTTTGTTTTTTGCCTATTCAATTCTAAACACTTTGCAATTATGTCAATTTAGTCAATTCAACCATTTTTGGTTGGAGAATTTTTTAATAATATTTTTATTTTATTCGAATTTTTTTATTCTTTTTCTCTTTGCATTTTCTTTATTCTTTTTCTTTTTTTTTTTCTCATTCTTCCTCTGGCTGGTCGGCCAAAGGCAAGCGTCAATGAGGTCAATGTTGCCACCCAATGGCAAGGCTGGCCCTACGCAAGTAGCGGCCTTGCCGAATTTGGCTAGTTGGGCATCACCATGGTTGTACAAGGTCACAGCCTCACTAGATCCAACAAGGGCTGCTAGTGGCCAAGCAAGACTCACCCTCATCAAATATATTGAGATTTGAGCCTCGTTGGCCATGGGTGAGGCTTGATCTCGCCAAAGGCTACGATCTCTAGCAAGGGTTACCAATGGCTAGGCAAGGCTTGCCCTTGCGCAACCATGGCGATGCCTAACTCACCAGATCCGACGAGGCTCAACCTCGCCCAATCATGGCAAAGCCACAACCTACCCATGGCCGATGAGCCTCGCCCAAGCCGAAGGTAAGCAAGGCATTCCCCCAGCTATGTAAGGGCGACCTCATTGTCGCTAGACGAGGCTTGCTCTTGTTGGTGCTTGCCTTTGGCCGATCAGCTAGTGGAAGGAGGGAGGAGGAAGAATGAGAAAAAAAATGAAGAAGGATAAAAAGAAAATAATACAAAATTTCAAAAAAACATTTTTTAAATTTGTCCATATTAGCATCGGTTGACTGTCAACACTAGTTGACGTCAATATCAGCGTCGGCTAGTCAAAATTAGCCGGATAAACTGAATTTGTATAATCGTAAAAAGTTTATAATTGAATTGGCTATAAAAAAAATTATGACTGAATTGAATTTTTTTTTAAATGGTTTATGACTGGTTTAGTAATTCTCCTTTTTTTTTTTGTTGAGGCTAACTAAGCAGCCTAAAAAAGGGTGAATAGGTTGTTCCGACAATTTTGAGAAATCTTGCAGAAGTCAACAACCAATGCTTGAAATTCGCGAGAGGCAAGCGACGGCAAGATCAAGTGATGATGTTGGTGCAACATAATGAGCTGGATGAATATCGGTTGTTAATGCTATAGGGTGACAGTTACGCAAGGTGCTGTCGGTAAGATGTGGATGAAAATAAGCATGAACGAGAATGCACATGGATAATTATAGTGGTTCAATATTATTTCAAAGCCGACATCTACTCTCCAAACCAATAGGCGCAACTCAATCAACGAGTATTGATTTTATCAAATAATAAATCATATTATCAGAACTCTACAGTGAAAATATGAAAATAACGATGAATATTATTGGTTCTTTTTTCTTATTTCCTTCCAACCCTTTAAAGCTTCAATGACGCTCTCTTAAATAGGCAACTTCAATCTTTCCCCTGGAGAGTCGAGACCGTCTTGAGGAGTAAAAAGCCTTCAGTTGTTGGGACTGGTTGTTTTGTGATTAGATTGCCCACGCAACCTTTTTTCGCAGACACTGGCAAGGTTTTCTTGAAATAGTCGTTGTTGCTTATTTCGCATTGCTGACATTCTAATTGTTTTGTCTAAAAGCTATTTCCAATTTCTTGATAATTTCCGATTATCCGATGCGTGTTTTCCAGCCATCGATGGCTATATTTTTTTGTCTCTACAATCATCTTTAGAGAAACATAGCAACAGAACCACCGATGACTTGATATTTCACGACCATTTTTCATAATCAGCATTTGCAAATTATCACCTATTAATTGATACTGTTTACAGACAAGCCGTACGAAAATGGCTCGAGATATGATTTTCAATTGACCATACCAACTAACAAAAACTTCACGATGATAAAAGATCGACCATAGTTCCTCCAGATTCTTATGATGACAACATCATATTTAATTTGTCTATATCTTGTCAAGATCCTCACCATTCCAGCCGGTTCAAGCTGTGCTATATAGCAATCTTGGATATCATCACAATTCTTTAAATATCATCACAAATATCTACACCTATCATAATATATAACATATTAAGAGTAGTTTTGAAATTACCAAAATTCACGTTGTTGTTTCTCTTAGGATAATATTATCGTTCATTTTTTAACCAAACAAATAGAGCCTTATAATCATTTTATTTTTTTAGAGAATTACACATTCATAATTAAACTTTCGACCGTTATATCTTATCCCTTAAAATTTTATCATTTTTATAGTCATATATCCTCCTTTTATGTTTTTTTTGTCAATATGGCTAGATATATATATTTTTATATCATTTTTTGGAGGAGATCTCTCTTTTACCTTCGATATTTCTAAAGTTAAACTGAAAAAATAAAAGAAAACTGAAAAAAAAAAAATGACAAAATAAAATAAAAAAAAAAAAAACGATGTTAGACGAGGAGAAAGGCCATCCCCACCGGCCCAAGCCCAGCCCAGACCATTTCGCGCTCTCTCCCTGTCTCCCCCCAAAATCACATTCCGCCGTCCCGCACAAAGATAAATAAAGCCTCCCGCCCCCGCGATTGCAAAGTTGGCGCCTTTACGTCTCCCTCTCTCTCTCTCTCTCTCTCTCTCCCTCCCTCTTTCCTTCTCTCTCTCCCTTTCCAATCCTCGAGGCGCTAGCTCGAGCTGAAGCTCTTCGTCGCGCGCTCTCCGACTCGCCGATCCCTCACCGTTTCGGCTCGGTGCCGGCCCCGTCTCCTCTCTACGCCCCGGCGGAAGCCCGCGCCGCGCCCGGATCTGCTGCGGACGCTCGATTCCGATCGCCGATCGCGTCGAATCCGGCACGGCCTCGTCTCCGAATCCCGGACCCGACGCTCGGCCCGGCGGATCTCCGAATCGCACGCCGTTCTTCGACGCCGGTCAGTGGTAAGTGGCGGAGTCATCGTCCTGTCGTTGTCTCAGTCGTTCACTGTTGCAGGTCGAGTATTTAGGCTGCCTGATTTTCGGTTTGCTGTCAATTGACGACTGATTTTGGGAGTTCGATGCTGTCGTCTCGAGAGCCGGAGCTCGTGATTTAGTGCGCTTTTCTTTTTCTCAATCTTTGCTCGATGATTGAGTCGTCAGGTTGACAATGACGCTTTCTCTCGGGATCGTGTATCATGCGCCTTCGGGTCTCTACTGTCCCACACCTGGTAGGATTTAAGCTCTTTTATGAGCTTTGATTTAGACTCCAGATTATCAGACTCGAGGAAATAGGTATCCTGGCAAAACCAGTTGAGTAGCTCTAGCGAAACTACTGCTTTCACAGAGAATTAAGCATCGGTTTCGTCACATAGTGAGTAGACTGCACTCTCTTATTTCGGCAAGGGAAATGGAACTTGAAAAATTGCTGATAGAATGTCAGACTGCTTGTTCAAGTTGCAATTTTTAGACATCATGGAAGGTTATGGTGGCATGGATGGTCATGGTGGCATGCATGGTCATTCTTATATGAATGAAAGGCTGGGATGGGAATGATAACAAAATGGCCTGCCAATTACAACTTGGACTCCTTTGACAAGTAATTATAGACCTGAGACAAGCTGATTTATTGTAACTTTCTATAGATTGAATTTATCATAGATTTTCCTTTTCGGAATAAGGATTTTTAGCTTATTGACTCCATCTTTCACATAAGCACTAAAATCCGTAAGCTGTCGCTCAAGATCAGAGAATTTTAATACAATCTAGAAGATCTGGTCGAATGGTAGAAGAATCTGCGGGTTCATTAGGAATCAAAGCAGGGACAGAGAAATGTGAAACCGACTTATAGTGGTTCAGTTCCAAATCGGTGCCCACTTTATTCCCTGATATCATTTGGGAGTCATGCCCAATCCGCTAAACTTGATTTCTACGTGTTGGACTTGGACCTAGATCATGAAGAATTGTACTAATAGAGAGCTCCTGACTAATTCCTCCTTCCACATCTGTTTGCCTTTTTTTCTGTCTGCTTAAATGTGTTTTTCCCCTGTTCGAAGTGCCGCACTTAAATATGGAGTTGCTCGAGCATGCTTTTCTGCAGACCTTGTTTATTAGATAACGCGATCCAGTTCTAACTTTGATTGCATTTCATTTCATTAATGCAATTTCAATTTTACTCATCTTCTTGTTGTCATATTAAGAGTAATGTTTATCAGCCATAGGATTGATGTGCCTTTTGATGATCAAATGAGTTCCTAATTGCTAGTTGGCATGAATCGCAGGACCTTGAAAGCTTGCTAGAATCTCAAAAGAGGATCAAGTCATTTTCAAGGCATGGAGTTAAGAAGTTGCATCCACTTGCATTCTATCCAGGCAATTAAAAATGGCCACGTGACCAAAGTGCTAAATGTAACGCGTGGAAGGCCATCACTTTTATTGAAGAAAGTTGCTGATTTATGTGGTTCAGGAGATGTCAAAGACCTTGTTACCTTCCGCAAGTTTGAGCCAAAGGATGAACCTGATGTCTCAGATTTTGATGATGATGATGATGTCAGAGATGGATTATATCCTGAGTTGGTGGGAAGAAAAACAACTCAATCCAACTTAAATTATTCAAAGTTCGATCGTGTCGATGAAAAGAACAGCTTTCTAGATGCAAATATGACATTGAATCAAATTAAAGAGAGATGTAAAATGCAGAAACGGAAGCGAGTGCTGTGTGAAGATTCCAGTTCAATTGAGGATGATTCTTTCTCTCCTAAAAAGGCGGTTCATTCTCTCTCTCTTTCTGAGGAAGATGAACTTGATCTTGAGGAGCCTCTGATTATTTGGAAAGCCAAAATGAAGAACTTCAAAGGCAAGAAGGTTTCCCCTAAGAAGTGCGTAGATTTGTCATGTCAAAGTGCCAAAGTATCTGTCATAGCAGAACAGATCCAATCTCCTCAAGCAACTCTGCAGTCAGGGAATTTACGTATGTCTATTTCTGTAAAAGTTGAGGATGAGGCCCATGACTATGATTCAAACTCACAAACTGGAGTTGGTCCTCTCGGAGATTCCTTAGATCTTGTCAATGATGGACAAGCCACCTCCTCTGTGACAGATTCCAGAGAAGTTGAGGATGAGGCCCATGACTATGATTCAAACTCACAAACTGGAGCTGGTCCTCTCGGAGAGTCCTTAGATCTTGTCAATGATGGACAAGCCACCTCCTCTGTGACAGTTTCCAGTGAGGTGCCTAATGAATCTTATCAGGATAATCAGATTTCTTTGGGTGAAGAATCTGAGATTTGTGTTCTCAATAAAGTGCCATATGAAGACGTGGAGCATTCCGCGTTGGCATCTGAGTCATCCAACCTTGATGTGGCCATTTCAGTGGTCAGTAACTTGGAAGTACCAAAGTCGAATTATCAGGAATCAGATATATATAAATCAGAGGCACAGGAAAAACAATGTCATACGAATTTCCTCAGCCTTGAAGCCCCTTCTCAAAGTTCTGTAAATGGCTTTTGTGGTAATCCCAACAACTGCGGAGATTATTTGTCTACGCACACTATGTCATTACACCTAAGCAGTTCCAGTCAAGAACCAGATGGGTCCTCTTGCAGCAGTCAGCCCACAAAACAACCCCATGGAGATGGCGTAAGCATATCTCAGGATGATGCTGGAGAGAGTATGCTTTATGATCATGAGAGAATTTCTAACAAAAGCATTATTGGCGATTGTAACTCAGCTTGCAATGCAAATCTGAACCCAAGTTGTGACGTCTGCTTGGATTCTCCTATTGACGTGGAGAAACAATCTCGTATATGTACTGGTGATGATGCAGAAATCAGCTGCACCACAGATGTTGCTCCATGTGATGTTGCTGATGATCCTACAACCTTGCAAATGTGTGAAAATTTCGATCAGTTGAAGTTACATTGTGCACCCAGGAGGTTTTTTCCTGCAAGAAAGGTACTTGTCTGATATTGTCATGCTACTAGAGCGAATCTGTTTGTGATTACTTCTCTAAATAGTGCTTGTATTGTCAGGTCATATCTCCACCTTCTCAGGAAAGACTGCGTAAATTGATGGGTGCAACAGAGTCAAATGATGAAGGTTATGGTATGTGTGGTAATATTGGGCTTTTCATATGGACCTCTAAATAAAACCTTGTTCATTGTCCATCTGTGCGATCTTTGAAACGGGACAGTTGACAAGATAAGCACAGTTATCATGACAAGTCATATGATAAATCTTGTAGTTCTACTATGACTGAATGTCTTCATATAAAGAAAAACAATTTTCAGCAAGGTTCCTTTTTTTTTTTTTTTTATCTGGTCATCTGTTTCAAATGCTGCTACATGTTCATTAGACTCTTTAAACAGGAACATAAATTCCAAGCTTTTATTGAGCTCCTTATCAAACATGACTGTGATGATTGCTTGTATTACTCGGTGGCTGCAGCATTTCACTGTTCTTTTTTCTGTCACTTAGTATTTCTTATGGTATATGCAGGATATAGGGGAAAAGTGTACTCACAGAATCAGATGGAGACGGAGTCTTTGGGAGTGGAAAGGTTCAAACTGGTCAGAAGTGCTGAACTACCTCCAAACCCCAAACGCAAGAAAGTAAAAAGCAATAAAAAAGGATCACCGCCTAAAGGCAGTCACAAAGATTCTAATTTATCTGGCACTGTACCACGTGTAAACTCCAGCCAGAGTTGTTCTCAGAGTGCAATTGCATTTTCTCAAAGGCAGATGCAAGACTTTGACAATCTTGCAACAAAACTCATGAACGAGTTGAATGTTATGACAGATATTGTGGAAGGGAACTCATGTGCTGATAGCTGTCTCACAGGAAATACAAAATATACAACAGATGAGGTATGCTGATGAGCAGATCAAGATTACAGTTTTAGTAATGCACTCTTAGGATATTCCTTTGCTCTATTTTTTATTTATTTATTAACACGTGTATTAGGTCTATATTATCTTTGTTTTGGGATTCTCTATTGAGCAGAATTATGTTCATGCATTTGTTCTCTTAGGCTTGTCATGAGTTTCTAGTCTATAATAGCTTTCCTAGCTGGATTAGAGTGGCTGCAGATGAGAGACCGCGACTTAGTCAGCTTAAGAGTAGATATGGCGTTGGTTACCCTATTTTTTAAGTTCAATTTGAAAATGGTTTGCCCTTTGGTTTGTTTACTTCATCCTTTCGGCAACCTTTGTGATTTTTTCAGTCTAAGTAGACTTCTCTCTCCACTACTTGGGAAAATAGTTACTCTAAAATTTGTAAAGAAGCATTGTTTGTGAACCCTTCTTCTTTCTTCATTCATTTCTGTAGTGACATTTTTTTTGATTTTCTTAGCAATTGTTCTTTCTTCATTCATTTCTGATCTGACTTGTTCAAAAAAAAATGTATCACATTAAAAATATTAACTCCAGTCTCTCTGGCAGGTAAAGACTGCCGTTGAAAATGCCAGTAAAGTGAAGGAAACCGCACGGAAGTGGCTTTCCATGATGGCAAGGGACTGCAACCGTTTCTGCAAAATAATGGTTTGTTTCTGTCCTTTTTTCTGTGGCTGGAAAATGCTGTATAATTGATGGCACTTTTGCATTTGTTGACAATATCATTGTAATTTCCAGAGATTGACTGAGGATTGTCATCCTACGACGGAACATAAGGTTCACAAGGAAAGAAAGAAGATTACATTTGCTGATGAAGCTGGTGGTGAGCTGTGTCATGTCAAGTACATTGAGGATGACATGGCCTCCCTCCTGGCATCAAATGCTGAAAATCAGGAAGAGATGGTGGAATAATTGGTTGTTCTCTTTCCTCCCTTCATCTGTAATTCAAGGGCAATAAGGGAATATTCATCGGCGCTTCTTAAGGAATTGGATACTCAAGCCGTAGAGGCCGAGTTGCCTCATTCTCGCAAAGAGGGTAGAGAACAGAGATGTGCACTTGGACAATGCTCATCGAGTTGAGCAGATCTTGTCCAAAACTGTACATACCCTTATTTTTGTTTTAACTGCTCCCATGGGAATGCACCCCGTTTTGTACCATCTTCTCCCCACCTGTCTATTCAATTAAACCAGAATGTGCAAAGAATAGCCTATGCTCTAAGGTGTTTTGAAGGAATGCTGCATTTTGACGACTAGCGAGTCTTGATATCCTTTCGTTGCATTCATTGCTTCTTAGTTCTGATTCCTGGTGAAGTGACATTTATTGTAACTCTACATTTAGAAAAGGACAGTCATTGCTGGGACTAATGGAATTGAAAGTTGCAGATTCTGAGAGCGCCGGTTATGCAGTGTCTATTCACTGTTGTCCCATCCTATGCAGTTGCCATGGTGCCGCTAATTAGCCATGAATTTGTATATCACAACCTTTAAGCATATTTGGCTAAATTTGGCTAGATCATGCTCGATTCGGTCCTTTCTGACAGGGATTGGATTTGGTTGCTGTTGACTAGATTGTTCGTGAAACATGGCTGGTGCTGTAGAGCGTCGATGCACGATATAATCTTGAGAAATTTGTCGGAACTCCCATCTCGAGATGGATCTACGCCAGTGAAACGGTTTAGGGCGTCCAAGTACTTGATCCGGATTGGCTCTGATGCTTAAAGTTAGCAAAAGGGAACTCCGTGGGTATAAGACTATGGAAAACTAGGGAAGAAACTTATCTATAACCTTAGAATCTTTATTTATAAATGGGATGGGCGTTGGCCGGAGTGGTCTTATCATGACACGTGATTGTATGTCATAATAAATGGCAACGGTCCAGACATGTGGTCAAGCAGCCCTTATGAGCCAACGGCTGTGGAGCTTTTGGCATAGTAATACTACTATTGAGTATTGACCCCTCCAACAAGATGAACAATAAGTAGAAGCCTTATCGGGATCACCCGTCGGGGATGGATGGCCTAGAATATTTACCGGAGGAACATGTTTCCTTATAAAAGCTTATCGACCATAAGCAATGACCATCGAGGAATGGTATGACACGTTGCGTGTATTCATCAAATAGTCAGATTCGTCATTATCACTTGCCCCCTCGCTCTCGGGCTCGTTATGTTTTGTCCTCAGGGGTTTGAGAGTGGATGGCTTTCACATTAATAAATATTTGTTGGTATTATAGTTAGCTGATGTGTGAATGGCTCTACTACATGGGATGTGGATGAGACTAAAGAATTCCTTTTTTTAATATTGCGGTGTGATAATGGCAAGCTTCTTTTAGGCTAGTAGTTAACAGTACGATCCTATAATTTTTGTCAAACTAAAGACAATTCAATATGCTTAAAACATAATTAACCCAATAATTTGTGAATTGGGACAATTATCCTATGTTTAATGGTGTTTTCCGACACAAATTATACATCATTAAAAGCACAACACATGAAATTAACTTGATCATTTTATTCGAAATTCTCTATTTTCTTTAATACGAATAGCTAGCATAAAATAAAGTGAAAGTGTACTCTAAACACGAAAATCCATAAATTTGCTGTACAACTGATGATACATTTTATTTTGGGCTTTATGATTGGAACGCATTTTACCTAAGGGGGCGTCCATGCATCGATTCTGATTATCGGGAAAACTCAAAACATTTCGGGTCAAAACTTATTTAGACCCGATTTGAAAAACGGTGAACCGGTTCGGTTCGGTTTATTATTATTTTCTCTGTTCCCCCAACCTCAAAAGCCGAAAACCCCTCGAGAAACCCTAATGCCCTCCCTCCGCCAGTCCCGCCAAGCCCCTCTATAAATCAATCGATCTCTCGCCGAAACATCTCACTCTCCACGGCCTGCGCCGCCTCCTCGATTCCGTTCCTCCTCTTCCCATCCATCTCCGTCTCTCTCCCTTGCAACCCTAACTCTCATCGGCCGTCAATCTCCATTGTAGCTTTCGTCTTGTCCGAACGCGGAGCTGCAACCGTTTACCCGCTCCTCTGGCGGGCGATCTCGGGCCCCCAAAATGCAAAAATGGTAGAGGGGAGAAAACGGAGTTGCGCAGAGCGAGGACGGTCGGCTTACCAGCCCATCGCATGCCCTCCTTTCTCCGGGCTTTTGCCTTAGTGTCAAATGGACCGATCGATACTCCCTCGTTCTCCTTTCCCTTTCGTTCGATCCAAGCTTTGATTTCTACTCCTTTTCTTTTGTTTTTTTTCCCTAATCAATCGTTGTGTCGCCGAGATTTGGCGCCGTAAGCTTCTTGGGTTTTCGAAAGATTCGTTTTTTTCTTTTGTTCTTGGCCTGCTTTTTTAGTGCTTGTGTCGCGTGTTTCTGTCATGGTGGCAAGTGATGATTTTCTTGAATCTTATCCTACACACTGATGCGCAGTGCTGACTACATTACTCTGCTTATTGTCTGATGCCTCGTGACGAAACCTGGGATACTGGCGTTCGCTCTTTCTTGCTGTCCCTCGTGCGTTCTCATGCGATTAGCGTTGTCGTAGAGTGGGATTTTTTTTTTTTTTTTTGTTGGTCGTGCCGTGCTATCATGCGGACCTCTATTTGGTCATCAAGGTCGGATTTTTTTCGTTCAGTTTGGGCAGAGGGAGGCTATTGTGCTGATATAGGAGCAATGTGCTTGTGCAAATCTTTCCGTTTTCCTGATTTTATTGAGGGGGAAGGCAAATGATGGATAAAAAAGTTATATACACACTGAAATCTCATGTGGTTTACTTTTCCGCTTATTGTCTGATGCCTATCCTTCCTCGATTTTGCTATTTGCTGCCTGTTTCATTAGCTTTGGTTGTGCAGGGTGGTCAAATTTTTCCTTTCTTGAAGCCTTTTGTTTTTTTCCCATCTGGTCCTTGTTTTCGGAGCAATCGAAAACAAGTAGAGAAATTTAGAAGGGGAAATGGGATCTTTTATCGGGCAGACCTGTCTTCATTGTCTTATAGTTTCAACCATTTCTTCAATAGAAAATTGCATGCTGAGCCTTTTGTCTTTTGGCCTTTCCTAGATTTTTACACTCTGCTTAATGTTGTCAATTGAAAAAACACATGTGAATATGTGGACATTCACGTAGTACCGAGGATGACAAAAGCAGACGGGCGGACTGAACTGATGCCGTGTTGATTGTCTGCACCTTCCACTTGTGGAATATGTCTGAGGTTGTGGAATACAATTTCAAAAGATCCTTCCAGCATTAACTCAATTTTTTTGTTTGTTGCCCATTCCCATCTCTCATTTTCATTTGGAGCTCCAGTTTCTTATGATGTTCATGCTTAAACAATTCCATGGAAGCTTTTTTCTGAAAAAGTGAGTGAATTTAATCAGACATGACACAACACAAGCTATTTATTATCCTTTCTTCTTGCGATGATGAGGTTGCTTTAATTATGTCTGGACATATGATTTTGTCCGTGATTTGATATGCATCTTTCTGAGCAGAAGAATGTCACTCTTTGAATGTTCCTCATCCTGCATGTATGCTTGTGGAGTTATGAAGAAGTCCACTTGTTAATGTAAGTCTCTTGTGATGAAGTTTGAGGTTTCTTGAAAGATGATTTCTGACAATTTGTGGCAGATGCGTTTCCTGGGTTTGGAGAGAGAGAGGTTGCAAGAATGAGCAAGTCTTTTCTAGCTATGTGGACTTAAGGTCGGGGCTTTTGAGTACTGGGGTGAAGCGTGAGGAATATAGAAGGGAAGATACATCTGGAGTGGTCTTGGGATGTTCATTGCTTGGAGTCTAGGGCATGAGGCTTAATTTCGGAGTGATCGCTGAAGGTGGGCTTAGCCACTTGTGCATAAACTAGTTGAGAGTTGATGCCACTCTCCTGATGATGGCCATGGTAGGCTGAAACTAGTTGTGATGTTGAAGCGATCTATATGACTTGCTCGGGAGAATAGAAACTTGAGCTAAATGGGGTTGTGATAGGATTAGTTGGCTTGGGTTGCGACACTTGTTGTGGAAGAACGAGTGATTGGAGATTCGCAAGAATTTTCTATTGGGTGAGCATTGGCCCTTTACACAAGGCTCCGGAAGCAGTGGCCATGGTGCAGCAGGATGCAAGGAAATAGAAGTGACGGAACTTGTGTTTCTGTTGGGCGAATGCTGGCATCTGGGCCAGAAGCAAGGAAGCAACTGTAACAAACCCAAGCAAAAGCCTTTCCTAGCCATGTGGGCTCAAGAATGGGGCTTCCGGATATTGGGGGTAAGCATGAAATGCAGAAGGCCCAGATGCTCTTGAGTTCACGAGAGCGGTGTCAATGCCCATCTTTTTGGGGATGCTGCCAAACCTGTGGCACAAACGCGTTGACACTCGAGGACAGACTGGCAGGGGTGCTATTGTCACGGCAAGTTGAAATCAATTGTGCTGAAGTGTTTCACATGTCTCCCTCCACTTGTCGAGCACCATAAAGACCTGTCCTTGGCGGCACCCACTAGGTTTTATGCAAGCCACATGGATGAAAGTTCTCAGTCACAACGCGCTATCCTCCTGTTTCGATTGTTTGTTTGTTTGTTTGTTTGTCTCATGCGAATGGTAAATTCATGATCATTCTACGGTAACGGTTAATCTTTGGAGGCCGATTTTTGGATGAGTCTACGATCTTTAGGAGGTATTATGCCTCCTAGGCTTTTTACTGTTGAATTGAAAAGATAAAAAAAAAAAAAAAAAAAAAAAAAACAACCGTTCATACTGAAATCCGTTGAACAGCTAAAAGATCTTGCTGCATTTCCATCCACAATGGCAGTTTCTCTTCTGATCTTGCGGAGGGTGTTAATTAAATTAATTTAATTTAATTTTTGTGTTCTATATTTTGGTTTTTTGAATTGAAATTGAAATGAAGCAAATGCAACTCCATTGACCGGCGGTGTTCTTTTATTGCATATTTATTGTTCCTCCGAGTGGCTGGCGCCATAAGGCATAAAAGCTAAGCTAAGCTAAATTTAAACTTATTTATGTTATTTCTTGCATATACTATTTCATGTTCGTCCATATTAATTTTATTTTTTCGTATTTTGATCCAGTTCTTTTCATAGAAAATGAATAATATAAATCGAACAGAAAGTTACGTGAAGGGTCTCGCAGTTTTGTTCTTTGTGGAGCAGATGCAGTGCTGAAAACGGCGTTGACTGTTGACCGCCGTCCGGAGGAGTGCCGATCGGATCGGGACGCGCAAACGCAAAAACTCGCTGTTCGATCATAAAATCACGTTGGCGCGTCTCAACTCAATACACCCACTTTTAATTAATAGTCAATTAATTAATTAATTAATTGAAAGTCTTAGCTCCACGGTCACGGACAAAAGTGCGTTCCTCGTTTATCGGTAGTCAACCTCAGTCGATGTTTACCTCCGGTGTCGTATTTCGAGCGAGACCCACCACCGTCCCTTGTCCTTTTTTTATTTTTGAGCAAACCGTCCCTTGTCCTTTAAAATGTGCTTTTTTGTTCGATTTTGAAAAGTGTATTGATACGCGTGCCTTCTACTTTTAGGTGATTTTTAACCGATATTCATTGTCCCGGACATCACCATTCTTATCTATAACAAAGGGCCAATGTTTGAGAAGTGCTTAACTGATTTGTTTCAATAAGAAAAATATGCCGATGAATATCTTAAACGTACTTATTAAAGCATTTGATGCGGAATAGTATAATTTGAAAGTATCAACTACTCGATGAGAAAACAATGAGAATAAATACAAAAAAAAACATAGAAATTTCGTAAGTAATTATACGATGAGTATTTTATAGTCGACATTATTAACTCATACCATAGGGGCACTTACCAGTTATATGATAAGCATTTTACAGTCGACATTATTAATTCGTGCTATATCTATTAGAGAAACGTTTGTCGTTTTTCATAGACCGGTCACATGAGAGGCTTTTTTCTAATTGGATGGTCAATAAAAGGAAAACGCCAAAGAGTACTTCCGAGTCCCGACATACTACGTCAAGTCCTTTACACAGTTGAAGTAAACAGCTTTCCTAAACTCGTACTTCTGCGAATTTTCAAAAAAAAAGAAATCTTTATTCTTAATAATTAATCAGTTTAATTCATACCATAAGGATGAGGACAAGACCCTGACAAAATCCTTCCGCAAGTGTGTTCTTGAGCATCAATACCCACTGAAAACCTCAGCTTTTTTACCTCGAACGGGGAGGAGGGACTATCACGGGTGGTGTCCCGCGCACCGCAATGAGCGTGCACCCGACCAATCATAAAACGCCGTACGTAATGATTCTCTTTCTTAATTTCTGCGAAGCCCCGACCGATACCGAATGATTTCTGGTAAACCACCTCGCACGAAACAAATCCCCATCTAACGAATTCGGCAAAAAAGGTCTACATCGCGAGGAAAAACACGTCGTCGAAAAATCCTCGCTTTTGCAAGAGTCCCTCTCTCTCTCTCTCTCTGTGTTTTCAAGAATTGACAGGCCACCGACCCGCACTTATAGGGACCCCATAGCTTTGACAGAGCTCAGCATCTCTCTCAGCATCTCTCTCTCTCTCTCTCTCTCTCTGTCTCTCTCTGTGCTTCTGCAATGGCCACCGACGAACTTCAGTTGCCCACGACGGCGGCGGCGGCGGCGGGGATGGCCGCGAGCTCGAATGGGTCGAAGAGGGAGAGGCCTGCGGAGAGCAGGTTGTTCGGGAGGAGCGCGTACAAGTTCTGGGTGCTGGCCGCGATCCTCCTGCTCGCGTTCTGGTCGATGCTGACTGGCTCCGTCACGCTCAAGTGGTCCGCCGGCAACCTCGCGAGATTCTCCTCCGACTTGCTTGACTTGCCTTCCTACGAAGATCTCGACATCTTGGTACTCTCTCTCTCTCTCTCTACCCACTTTTCTTGTTTTTCTGGGGTGTGATGGTGTTGTGAAAGTTGATGTCTTTTTTGGGTTGCCTCATTTGGGTTCCCTCGATAGGAAGTGGAGGAGAGAGAGAAGGTAGTGCGGCACATGTGGGATGTGTACACGCAGAGCAAGAGCAGCAGATTGCCCAAGTTCTGGCAAGACGCCTTCCAGGCCGGTTACGAGTTCTTGACGAGTGATGCGCCGGGCGTTCGCGACGTCGCCGTTTCGGAGATCGCGAAGATGTCCCTTCGCTCCTTCACCTTCTCCGACCCTCTCGCTGCTCATTCTCGTTCTGTGGTAACTCATCCTCGGCCTTCCAAACCCCCTTCCTCTCAGCTTTCATTATAATTCTTTCGTCTAGCTTCATTTGCTTGGGGAACTTTTTAGTGCTGAGAAGTTGGGCATTTCTTGTGAAATTCTGGGAGTTTGGTCGCTGACTTATCCGTTCAGGGATTGGATGGAAGTCAAGAGTTTATGAGGCTTGATCCTAGTTATTGAGCCCTCTCGGGGCAGATTAATTGAGATTATATCTCAACCATCAAAGAACCATACTTGTGTCTCGTCCGGGTCTAATGGGAAATCTGAACACTAAGAAGCATGCGGTAGATCTAACGATTTCGTGGGTGCTCCAGGAGCGTATAAGAATTACCAGAACTTTTATTCCTTCTGTGGGTAGGTCAAACTCTTTCTGGGTGCAGGGAATTCATGTTTTTGCGGACCTTGCGATCGTTATACCCTTCAAATGTCAACTGTCTCATCCTTTTTCCTATTCCTACTTGTTTATTGTTCTTTGACATTCTCTTGAATAGGCAAAATTTACGTTGGAATCTGACCTAGTTGATGTGTACAGGTTACGCTTTTAAATTGGCTTTCTGTTTTGGCTTATTCTTTGGCTTTTGTATTTTGTATCATCCCAAAGACGTAATAGAATAAAACAATAAGTGGACGGGAAGATTTTCTTGTCCTTTTTATCAGCTACTGGTGTTGTAACTCATTATTTTTGTTACAATTGAAGTTTTAAAACGTAAGACTGCCAGCTATTTGTTTGTGAACTTGATGCATGAGGTCCCTGTGAATAAGCAAGATCTTCCGACATCTGGACCCTTGATAAAAGATCAAGCAAATTTTTGTTTTGGCTTGATGCTGGGAACTTTGGCTCTGCTGCTCTTAGTATAAGATCAGCATATGCCCGTAATAGATGGGCCACTACTAAATGGTCAATGTAATTTCCATGTCTTTTTGATTGTTTGTATCGTTTTTCTGATCAAGTACTTTTTCCTGAGGATGCTAGGCAGGAATGTAGTAATTATTGGGAGACTTAGGGCCTCAAAATGATGACTCTGATCTTGGCTGCACATGTTATGTTTTTTTCCCCTTTGGAAAGCATCAAACGTTTTCTTGTCATTCTTTCTTAGACAACAAGGTTAATCGTGGATCTAGTGATGACTATTTGTAAAGTTACTCGATAACTGTTGAAACGATGCCTCATTATTCTTAAAAGGTTCTAAGAAGACGCATGTTCTTGATGATTTTGCTTCTGAATCAATTGATTCGTAAATTGAGTGATTTGATTCTCAATGGTCTCATCTTCTGCAGAATGACAACAACCAAAGAGAGACTTCTGCAACAATGCTCAAACTAAGATAGGGCGCTCATGTTGCGAGGATACCATAACTAGAATCTCTCTTCTACATGATGCACCTCACCGGAATGCCTGACTAGCTGCTTCTGGTTTTTACTGAAGATGGCTTGATTACACTAATAAAATCCATCGCTTGGAGGTAATAATCCCCATGGAATATGCTACTTGTATCTCAGAATCCCACGTTCTTGCACTGTACTTCCGTTCTTTCAGTTGGAAGGCAATTACATCAAGCTATGTATGAGCTTATGCTGAACTAGAAAGCCCATGAAGATATGGGTTTCAGTTTACATTACATGTGCGTATGAGTGACTGAGTTTCATCTGGAGATCAGTTGCAATGCATACTTATGTTTAGTCCATCAGAAATAAAAAGTAGATCAAACTTCAGATCCTAATGAAGGTCTGTGTGCATGGTTTTTATTTGCCAGGAGCATTGAGTTGTCTTTCCCTCTCTTTCTAAAAGCAACTTAAAGTTCCAAGAAGATATCACTGGAGTCATGAAAATTCGTTATTTAGACTGAGTACAGACTGGAATGCTTCAATCCACATATTCTCCTCGTAAAGCTGATCTTTTGACAAGAAAAAAGGTGGAGATTTTAAGAATCAGGATCAGCACCGATGCTCATGAGTCGCCCCTTTTTCTTCATGTATTGCCATCACCTCTGGCAAAGCAACGCGCAATCTCTTCTTCTTAAGCCACACTGTCCTCCATACTTCTTGATGATGGTGAGTACAAAGCTAATTAGGTGAGAAAGTTAGGGTGCGAATGATAATTATTCTTGTTAAAAATTGATTTCCGAAAGTCTAATTTTGGATGAGTTTTTGAGCAAAAATTCGTATTTAATAACGATGCAAAATTTATATTTCTAGAATAGAATTTCATTTGATGGACGCGCGGACAGCAAACTAGCAGCCAGGGACAGTGGACGGTGGGCAACGACGGGTTGGTGGCCAACTAATAGAGATAACAAGCTATGAAGAATTTTTATTTCTCATTTCTGTTTTTGAAATAGAGAAGGAAAATTTCTACTTTTCATTTATGTTCCAAACCTATTTTTGAACTAAAACTTTGTTCCAAAAATAGAAAAATAAAATTACATTACCAAATGAATTTTTTATTTTAATAATAATTCTGAAATAGAAAAATTATTTTAGAACAGAAATAGAATGTTTACCATGCTCACCTGTAACGTTTCATTTTGATCGAGTGTTCCCTTGGAAAGAAAAGTACGTTTTATTTCAATACTCACAGCAAAAGTGGAAACGTAGAAGAGCGAAGTAACGAATTGCTTTTAAGAAAAAGAAGCATGGCGTGAAGAATCAACAGAGATTAATATCAATTACGTTGACAAAATTTTGTGGAGGAGTTGATACATGGATCCCCATCAAACGTCAACAAGCATTAAAACTCATGCCAGCAACTTGGCGAGTTCATCAACCCTCAAGCTTCCTAGAGGTGATACATTTAAGTGGGGTTCATCAAATTCTTTTTTCCTCTGAATTTTCAGATCACTCTGCTTTTTTCCCCTCTCTGTACGTGTAGAAGGAGGTTCGCCTTCAGCATCTACATTTCCATCTTCTTCCTTCACAATCTTCTTGGACAGAGCTCTCCTAGGTCGGTGCCTGAAAACGGGGCCAGGTGGAGCAGTCTTCGCAAAAGCAACCGCCCTCTGGTAAGCAGTGTCAGCATCCAATGAATTAGTATCCAAGATAAGTGCACTGCCGTTCTCCACAGCCTGCCTTAACAGTAAAAGCACTTGTTCCGAGCAAGGTGGCATTGACCTAGTCGGTTGGACTTGATCAGGCAAAGCTTCCGAAGCATTGTGCAGTCTCTCTGTTTCCACCATGGTCTCAGATTCTTCGGCTACAACATCGGGCATAGCAACAGCTGCATTAATGCTCTTTGCATCTTCTGATTCATCTGCTTCACTGCTTTCAACGCCTACAGTGATTTTATTTCCATCAACCTCCCCCAAAATTGAATCTTCATCAGTAACTCCATATACCTCGTTTTCTTGAACAAAAGGAGGACCGGTTTTCCCAGGAACTTCCTGTTTTTCATCCTGTTCTGAGATTACTGGAAGAGGAGATCCTTCACATGCACGATCAACACTAGATGGATAATCCTTGTAATAAACTTCAGGAGTTGGAAAGGAAGACTTCCACTCTCTTCCTCTCCACATAAGTATGTGCTCATCTTCAAAAGAGATTAACACACACGGGACTAGGTCCTGGAAGGGAGGAACATTGAACAACACATCTTAACCATCAAAACCATGAGACAAAAATATACAGAATATATCCTACTAGAGATCACACAGACCTTGAGTTTTGCGCCAATTTTTCTATAATCACTGCCATTCATCCCTCTGCAATTTATTCTGACTAATTCACACTCTTCAAATGCCTCTCTTACATTTTGTACCAGGTCACAGTAGACACCATTTTTACCTGTAAAACACATGTATCCACTGAATAGTTAGTCTGCTGGTGCATAAAATGATACTATTCAATTTTTTTAACAAGTGTCAACAGCTCAATGGTTTCCAAAGGAAATACATCCCCACCCCCCTCCCCCAATCCCAACAACATTCAATGGAAGTCTTGCCCTAGCCCTTGTATTGCAAATAAAGACCTTTTTATTTGATCTATCAGAAGAACAGGTAATAGGTATACCAAGTTTGCATATTGGTGCTAGTGCCCGTCCCTTCCTGCGCATCTCCGTCGCTTCTTCCAGTGTTAAACCTTCTGGAACCCTCTTAATCAACCTTGGATACACAGGAGTAATGGGTTTCCACAGCATCAGTGGAAAGCGAGGACGAGTTCTGTAGTTATAGTTTCTGCCCCTGAAAAGGTATAGTACCCCACCTTTACTGTAAATGATCTTCCCTCCAGTTCGCTCCTGTCCATTCATGAAATTGAGGAAAACTATGTCAGAGTGCACATTACACAAAAATGCACTAAGTATCATATCATACAATTCTAACCCACAAGTTGTAAGTGAGACGTGTTGCCCTATAATAAATATAGATAGTAAACAATTGAGAACAGCAGGTAGAATGAGTCCCAAAATGAAGGAATATCTGACCACTGAAAACTTTTTAATAAAAGAAAAAACTTCAGCTATCACAGTGACTAACAGCTCTGCTTAAAACATTTACAAACTCACTCCAAAAGCAAAAGCATGCAGGAAAACAAATGAGCGAGAGATGACAGGTAATAGTGAGAAAAGAAGTGACCTCCAGCTGCTGTTTCACATTGTCCATGTCTACTGTACAAACTCCTTTGCATTTTATCTTGCAAACTCGCCGCCGCTTCCAGTGAGCATGAATGTTATCCAGCATATTGTGAGTCAAACCATCCCTACCTAGACACATATCAAAAAGCAAGCACATCCATAAATAACTACACCTTCAATGGAAACATAGCATCTGACAAGGTTTGTCACAAATAAAATTCTCGAGTATCCCACTTGGAGTTGCCTTTTCTAATCCACAAACTCTAAAGTTCAAAACACCAGGTCCTGATCTATTTGAGAACAACATGCACAAGACCATTAAGCATTTACGAGGTCCACCTTCAAAGGACAGAAGAACAGAAAATTTCTCTTCCTCAATGCTCTGATTCAGCAGAGGCTCTTGAAAGGATAAGGTTACTCAGCAAAAACCGAAAGAAGAACCATGATCTTAATTATACCGGTGATCACAACTTAAACCACTGCATCAAGTTTGCAAGAAAGGAAGAACTATCAGGCACTGACTACAAGCACATTATATGACCGAAAGACCGACAAATATGCGCCCGTGCCAGAAGCACAAGCAAGACCGCCCTTTAACATAGCTGCTGAACCAACCAATATCTTCAACAAGAATGAAAATGCACCAAACAAGCAAGACCAAAGAGCAAATCACATAGCAGAACGTACCCATATTCATTTGCCTCTTGGACTTCAAACACCCATTAACCAAATCCCTCACCTCTTCCTCCGTCAACGGCTCCCCCAATATCTCCTCCCTCGTCTTCACATACCTCGGCCCCCTGCCCGGCAAGAAGGGGCCGGGCGACTGAACCGGCTTCACCCCTTTCTTTCCGGGCGGCGGCAACCGAAAGGAATCGAATTCTTTCAGCTTCTTCTTGCACGGAGGCAGCGGCGCGCGCCCCGTCCACGGCCTCGACATGGTGGTGGGCCCGAAAGGGGCATAGGGCGCTTCCCGTAGCTTCAATGGCTTAACCTTCGGCGTTTCCGTGTAGCTATACTTGAACTCAAACGGAGCCCCGTCTATGACATAAGACAACCCATCCTCACTCAACACGACGTTAGCCTTCCTATCCATTGGGTCTCCACGAGCGTCAATTTTCTCCTCTTGGGTTCTTCGGATCTGCGAAATCCGCCTGAAAGCCGGGTGTCGGTCCTTGGAGTACTTAGATTTCTTACCCGGAATCGAAGAGGTCGACGGAGAAGACGGCGTGCCTCTGGAGTGGAAGGTCTCCGGCGAGCTGGAAACGGCCGCGTCTCCGCCCGCGGCAGCCGGGTCGTCGACCCGGGAAATCCTGGTGGCGGAGTTGAAGCGGCGCTCGCGGCGGATGTCGTCCTCGATCTCCTGCTGGGCCCTGCGCCGCTCGTTGAACCGCTCGGCGTTGGCGTTGTTCCACCGCGAGAAGCGGACCTGCGTCGGCGGCTGCGGCGTCGGCGGCGGTCGGTGCGGGGCCGCGTTCGGGCCGGGGGCGGGGCCGGGGTTCAGCGGCGACGGCGGCGCGAACATGGGGAACGGGAGAGCGAATTTCAACGCCATTTCTTCCCGGGAGGGGGGGCGGAGAGCTCGGATGGACCGAGAAGAAGAGGGGCTCGACCTCGATAACGGCCGGACGGGGACGGGGACGGCGACGGCGCACCGTAGCTCCGTGCGCGAATTGCGACGGTTTCAGTCGGGTACCGCCGCAGGAGTTGCAGAGAGCATGGCGCAGAGGTGGGAGTTGGTCTCTGCGGAGAGGAGGAAGAAGACGAAGAATGGTGGGCCGAGGCCCACCATTAGAGGACGTGTGGTGGGCTTGGTGTTCGGGCTTTTTCAGGTACTCTCTAGTTAACTCCGCATGGGCTTCGGCTCTTCAGATGGCCCAAAATCCAAATATCTTAGGCTCAAGTTCAAAAACATATTAGGTCCAAAACTGTTCTCGCAGTCTTCTTCTTCTTTCTCTTCCTTTGGTTCTATTTCCTCTTTCCCGGGCTCTGAGATAGTTGGCTTCCGCCTGGGATTCGGCTCTGTGGATGGCCCAAATCCAAATAAATTAGGCCCAAGTGACACATATGGGCTTCGGCTCGGTAGATGGCCCAAATCCAAATACATTGGCCCAATGTATTTGGATTTGGGCCATCTACAGAATCGAAGCCCAGGAGGGGTTAAATAGAGACTACGTGAAAAAGCCCAGACCGAGTCTTATTCCTTCGGTTCTATTTCCTCTTCCCTAGTTTCAGAGCCATTAGAGAACGTCTGGTGGGCTTGGTGTTCGGGCCTTTTCAGTTAATCTCTTTTCGACTCCGCCTGGGCTTCGTCTCTGCGGATGGCCCAAATCCAAATATTCAGGCCCAAGTCCAGACATATTTTAGGCCCAAAACTGCTCTCGTGGAGTCGTCTTCTTCATCCTTTGTTCTGATATGGACACGTTGGGCTGAAAATTTTTCGCCCCACAAAAGCCAACACGTTCCCATGACGATGTCAATGACGCGGTCAAATCGGGGCGTCCTCAACGTACCCGTCGCGCCATGCTCAGCGCGAAACTTTGCGCGGGAGCTTTCGCGCCATCTCTCGCAGAGGAGCGTCCCCCCTATTTAACCCGAGCGCTCGCCTCCACCTCTTCAACAGCGTTGCCAAGCTCTTCCCCGCGCGGCTGCCTTCGTTCCCATCGTCGCCGTCGTCTTCTTCAGCGAGTGAAAATGGTGGAGAACGCGCCCGAGGTCGAAGAGCCGTGCCCCAAGATCCCGAAGCTCGACGAGAACGGCGGCGGCGTGGGAGCCCCCAAGGAGCCGGTCTCCCTGTTCAGGGTGAAGAAGCTCTCCGAGAAGGCTGTCTTGCCTTCCAGAGCTTCCCCTCTCTCCGCCGGCTACGATCTTTCGAGGTAATAAAACGTAGTCCCAAGTTTTGGCTCCCTTAAGAGCTTCGGGTTCGGTCCTTGTTGAGGAGTTTCTGAATGTGGGTTTCTTCGTTTGTGGATGGAAAACAGCGCGGCTGAGGCGAAAGTGCCGGCGAGAGGAAAAGCGCTCGTCCCTACCGATCTGAGCATCGCGATCCCCGAAGGGACATATGCTCGAATAGGTAATGTGCATTAGCTTCTTACCTCAAAACATGCTCTCCCTGCCTTGCTTTGGGTTATCGACGAGGGGCTGAATCGAATCGCTTGCACGTTTTTTTGCTTCAGCGCCGAGATCTGGCTTGGCGTGGAAGCATTCGATCGACGTTGGTGCTGGCGTGATCGATGCGGACTACAGAGGCCCGGTCGGGGTGATCCTGTTCAACCACTCTGATGTCGACTTCGAAGTGAAGGCCGGCGACCGGATCGCGCAGCTGATCATCGAGAAGATCATGACTCCTGATGTCGTCGAGGTCGAGGACTTGGACTCGACTCTGAGGGGCGAGGGAGGGTTTGGGTCAACGGGGGTGTGAGGCCGGGTGCTGGGTCTCGGCTGTTGACCTTGTTCCACGTATGTTTGTCGTCAATTGGTTTTGGGTTGTGTCTAGGATGCACGCAGGTCTGGTAGGAGGCATTATCTCGGTTGAGAAATTTCGTCGAATAGTTGGTGTGTAAATATCTGCCAATTGCAACGTGCTCAGGCACGCTTTTGAAGTAATCTCCTCGTGCTTCAACATATGACTGAACGAACTGTGGAGTTAATGCCGTGCAACTTTTCATCGTTTTAACTAGAACACGGGTTCTTAGAAAAGATGAGTCGGAAATTGTGATTCGGGCAATTGCGGGTGCAAGATCCAGTTCAGAAGGTACCATTCCAATGTGCATGCTCTTGTTGTAGCCTTGTGGGTAACCAGGCCTCTCTCTGAGTAGGAATTATACGTATCCGGTGATAAATAAACACAGTATCGGTTAGGAGCGCATGCCGTTCCTTGAACTCGACAGCAAGTAACAGAAAATCTACGAGACCCATCACCGCATTCCATCTCAAAAGTACAAAATCGTCGCTTGCCTGATTTATGTCCATAAAAATTTGTCTGATGGATGTCATTGCGACGCTAGAGAAGTAATAAATTATTCGCCTATGCCGGCAAATGACTTGAAAGCTCAAATGTTTCAAGTACAAGGGTTAATATTATTTGCCTATGCTGGCATAATGACTTGAAAGCTCAAATGTTTCGAGTACGGGGGTTTATAACACGCGTTAACACACAATCCTCGAGTCCCGAGGATGAGATCATTTAGAAATACAGAAACGAAAAATCTCCTGCGACTTTGATGGTATCCCATTATATCCGAGGCAGCAGGGTTGGGGGATCAGAGGGCACATCTGAAGTTGCCTGCAACAAAGAAGCAAGTGTTAGTGTTGCTTGACTTAGCGATATCAGCCTTCCATCTGCTAAAGTGGTCCCTGAAATGCAACATTTCTTTGCTCGGATTCAGGAACTTTTGCAGAAGACATGGATTAGATCAATCGATGCTTCATTATACCTCCAGATATCTTGTCAGCATTGTTGCAGTACTGTAATTAAAGCCTTCAACTGGTTCTCCTTTCACGCGAGATGCATGAAGTTGCTTCCTCACTTGAGTTGCCAGGGACTGCAAAGACAATGAAATTAGGCTGGACGGAGGAGGAAACCTCTAGCAGTTCAACTTGCCAAGAGACAATAAATTACATGCCATTGTATCCTATTACAAATAAAAATGATGGAAGGGCTCCTTTGACAGTAAGGAATAACAAGGATGATATTTTCTAGTCGGTCTTTTAATACCTTTCCTAACTCAACTCCCCACTGGTCAAAGGAATTGATGCCCCATATGAAGCCTTGCACGGCTACTCTGTGTTCATAGATCGCCAGTAACTGAGGAATACAATTGTTTTGTTGAAGGTTAGCCATGGCAAATAGGTGTACGCAATTCAGTAAGGATAAGAGCACAACCACGGGAATGGAAATGCATGACAAAATTTGGGCAAAATCACATCTTTGCCAAGAATGACAAGATGTGGATCCTTCCACGGCGAAAATGTACATACAAGGGAAATCCAGTTACAATACAAATAAGAACTAGTTAAGTAAAGCACGATTCTGTTTTGTGAAACTCATGTCATGTACAAGGATCAGTTCATCCCTTACAATTTTTTACTAGCTTTTAAGGGACTTAGTTAATAATTGGCACAATCTTGAGCTAGTGCTGTATACATGTCTTTTGAGGTTAGTTGAGTAATTCCATGGGCCTGCGATTTATCTACATAAGGTGTGCTTTCTTGTCATAAAAAAAAATAAAAAGAATAAAAAAAGAAGCTCTAAGTTATTAGTCCCTCTCCATTTAACAAACTGGCAAAGGCAGTGGAAACAACTCGAGTACTCGGTAAGGTGAAGTATCGAATGTTTCTACACCCGGAGTCCTTAAGAGAGATCACAGCAATCAGATATTCAAGACTGCCATGTAAAGGTGCAGGATACAGATAGAAAGGCTCTAGGTTGCCTTGGCAACAACCCTATGTCATAGAAGTCAACAAATAGTCCATATAGAATGCAAATATTGAAGTCTTTCGTCTGCAACTCATTACAGCATATGCAATGTTCATGTTGGACTTAACAGATACTAGTTACATGAGGGCATACATTATAATGAGAGAAGGATTAGTTCGTTTTACTGGAAATATTATTTATTACTCAAACAAAGCTTCAATAAACAATCCAGCCAACGAGTACTCCAAAGCAGGGAATTACAAACCTGTCCAATGTTATAGGCGGACAAGGAAGGGAGCAGAAGACTCAGAGAAGGCCTATTACCCGTGAAAGTCTGCCAGAAAAAGAAAAAAAAAAAAGACAGTCAAGACAAGCCCTGGATTGCAAAATCAAGATTCTACTAGCTTTACCTTATGAGGAATAAGATGACGAGCAACGTTCTCCGTTTGTAACTGTTCTGGGGTCTACACCATACCAAGATGTGGTTATTTCACTTTCACTAGCTGAGAAAATGACTCCAGAAACATTTGAAAAAACTCTGAAGACAACACACCTTCCCATATGCTAGGGCATCTGGTTGTGCAAAGAAGTTGGACATAAGCTCATCATGGTTACTCACGACTTCACCTAAACAATCAAGTACTCCAGTTAGTGCAAACAAACATGGATACCAAATAAAGTAAAGGAAGCTTCATCTAACATCATCGCTATTACCTTTGAGGTAGACAGGCTGCTGACTCTTTACAATGCCGATAAAATCACAGGGAATAACACGACCCTGAAAGTCAAAGACATTATCGTACAGAGTGTTAACAGAAGATTCCATATTCCACTTTTCCCGTAAGGTAACTGATACAAGAGAAAAGGGGTGCCCTTTCATAAAAGTTCAAAAAAGGAAAGCTCTGATTAGCTCTGTCCATGACAGAAATTTACAAAAAGAATGGTTTTGCGATGAGTAAAAAGTACACTAACTAGGAGCAAAAACCTTTCCAGTTGAAAATAAGCATTGAGATTACAATGGGAAGAAACTTCCTCTAACCAATCTTATGAAACATGAACAACACCCACATTTAATTTTATTAAGTTTACATGTATGTCATGTCCATAACTTGTAACCCTCAATTAGAGGCATGGAATGGAAGAAAATATGGCCTAAAACCAAAATTAACGAAAGAAACAACTTAAAAATTTGATTTCCTTTAAACACAATGCCGATATCAATCTAAATACAGTGTGGTACTGCTCATGTTTACGAAATAATATTAACCATCAGATTCTTTTGTCCGAATATTAACCATCAGTTACCTGGTGAATTAGTTGGTAAAAACTATGCTGCCCATTTGTTCCTGGTTCACCAAAGTCTATTTCGCCGGCCTCAAATGGAAGTGGCACACCATCGATTGATACCCCCTTGCCATTACTCTCCATGCTGACCTATATTATGACAGAAACATTGCATCTAAATATCCAGAGATCAATCTCCAAGGGAAATATAAATGAGCCTGGCTTATTATTATGCCTGTTGTATGTGCGGGGCAAACTTCTCCAAGGCTTGAGAGTATGGTAAGATGGCCTGCACAGAAAAAAAAATAAAAATCAGTGAAATGTTAATACATCCGACCAGAAAACAGTCAAGATCCTAGGCAGAGCAAAGGGACACTCACTCTTGCTGGGTATCCTAGAAATGAAACATTCCACACGCTTAACAAACCCAAAAGCACCTGAAGAACAGAAAGTCACCAGATTTTATGTCAAAATATCTGAAAGAGAGTATCAATGTGGACCTTGGAGGAAGGCCACTAAAAACTGGATATAAAGTTAAGCAATCAACAATTGTAATGAAAAATATGATGTTCTATTGGAAAAGTGAAGTTTATGTTGCTAGCAAACTTACAGGTATGTTCTTGTCGAATGGTGCTGAATGGAAATGCTGATCAATGCTTTGAGCTCCCTTCAAGAACCTTAAAGCAATGGCAGGATGTTAACCACATTTTAAAGGACACATACAGAGATGTCAGTACTTGACCAGATTTTTGAGAAGTCAAATTATCAAATTAGAAATATTTTAAGTAATAAACATCACTGAAATAATTGACAGGAGAAAAGTCCGACAATAGACCGATCTGCTGTCAAACTCAAATAGATACCTGATACTTTAAACCTCAAGTTTCAACTTCTAAATTTAGGTGATCCACTAAGCTAAGATTGGAGAAGTGATACTAGCTGCCGTATGAAAATTCAACAAAGAGAGATGTTCGATTGATGGAAACAGAATCTGATGGATAAAGAAGAGACAGAAATGCAAGATTTCAAGACCAACTCAACCAACCAGAAAAATCGGTGGGGATTTACAAAAGTCAAACTCAACAAAATTAATCTTATTGAATTGATAGCATTGATGCTTCTTAACCTCTTCTTGGTGAAGAGTTTTTGGAGAAGAGGGAGGTAAGGTCATCGTCTCTACAACCTATGTTTTGACATATCTGAGGATGCCCAAAAATAATTAGAATACGAGCAGAAATCATCACCGATTCACTACAGAACTCTACATAATAAAAGTACTCGCCATACTTCTCAACAATTGGGAAGCCATATTGCAGTGATAAGGGCAACACTCCAACAGCACTGCAAACTACAGAGGGATGTCAAATATTAGTAAGCATGAGCAATTCTAGCAGTAGCTAACGCAGCATATAAAGGCAATAATACTTACCACTGTAACGACCACCGACCCAGTCCCAGAATGCAAAAGCATTGTTAGGATCAATGCCAAACTTTTCAACAAGCTGCATATTTAACATACATGAAATGCTTGTCATTTGGTAAAGAGATAGATGAGAAGCCACCCCAATTAACAATGTATTTGTTAAAACTGCCATTGAAAACCCTTTCCTTGTATTTATATGATTTGTATAAAACAGTATTTGGAAATAGACTTGAAAGAGAGGAGATGATTTCAACATGCTCTAGTCTCATTTATTCATCTTGATAAAGAGAAAGAGATCAAGCTAATCCATCTAACATGATCAAGGCAAATGTCAAGTCACCCTCAAAATACAGGAAACAACCCGTCCTTCCCTTGTGGAAGGTCAGGGGTGTCACAAAGTATCAAGTTTTGGCAACTTTAAAGTTTTTAGATCATGTAAAGTTCTTAGACCAAGAGAATCACGAAGTTCACTAAAGCAGGTAGCTACTTTAAAAACGACAAAAGAAAAATCACCACATGTTCGGCTGCAAAAATAAGCATAACAGAACTATGCATCAAAGAGATGGAATATGAGAATAACACGAAAAGAAGAGCTCAGGTAGGCAAAACATACAGATGTAACCTTTATGAAAAATGAATACAAAGGGCAGAGAGGGAAAGAAATTTGCCGTTTAAAGAAGGCAAACTATATGTCACCTATATGCACAGGATGGTAAAGAATTGATACCGGGAGATTAGTACTGACGGCCACCATATGCTTCGCAACTGCAGAAGGCCTGTGACAGCAAATTTAATTGAGTAAATTCTGAGAGAGTGGATCATTTTATTTCCAATAGTTTTTGTTCATCAGTAAAACCCAACAACTAGTAGAACAGAAAATTATTCATTCAGATCACAACCTAGAAGAGTTAGGAAAGAACTTAGTTCTTCAAAGAAGAAACAGGAGAGTTTCTCCTTTGCTCCAATTCCTGAACGTGAAACTTCAAGAGTAGAACAATTGCTACTGACATTGCTTCCTAAGGAATGAGTAATAGTATGTGGAACTTACCCTAAAGCAGCGGAAATCCACTCTCTCAAAGTCCGAGCATTTAGCATGGTTTCTGCCGTGGTAAAGGTCTTCGAAACCACAACAACTACCATCAAAAGACAAATTCCAAGTGAAAATGCTATCCCAACGCATAGAAAACCATAATGAAATGCATATAGATAAATTGTTTATTACCAAGTGTAGTTTCTGGATCTAAACCCGAGATGTTTCTTGCTACATCAATAGGGTCAACATTGGCAAGACTGCCCAGAAAAGATAATTATATCATATTTCCAACACATAGCTGGTCCAATATGCTGTAACTATGGTAAAAGTCTATCTAGAAAGATAGAGAACAATAAAATCTATAACAGCAGGTAAAATGGCCTCAAAGTAGAAGCCAGACTTGCTCAGCATATGTGCACATTCATATATCGGTCCATTTGGCTAGTGTCATTGTATTGTGCTGATCCTGAGAATGCTTTTAATGTGTCAAAACTGATGTATGGCACATCTTACATCATCACCATGAACAGAGCATTTTCAAGGGAATGACTGGTGTAAGCCGATTTCCATTTATTTTTACAACAATAATTCTCCAACATCAAAGGTCAATGTGGAGGAAATATGGCCAAAAATCAATGATATCAATTATCAGGAACAAATTTTACACTGAAACAATGATTGCCTGCAAGAGACACCATTTTCTTTTCACATGCAAATGATTGGTACTTGAATGTATAAATTTTCGTATTAAACCTGCAGGTGTAGTTAAAGCATGAACAGTGAGAATAAGATTTGCAAGCAGCTGCATGTTCCATACACTCACAAGTATCAGAACACAATAAAAGTACAACACTACGCATGTATCTGCATGCATACAACATGAATACTTACAAGCGCAGCTGACGACCTCTTGCATGCTCACTGGCCTCGGGATCTGCGGATTATTACAATATAGCATTAGCAGATTCTTTGGCTGGTGTCATACAATGCTCAATATTGTCAAATGGCAAATGGAAACTGATAGTAAGCAATAGGGATAATGACAGTAGCAGTCCTAAAACTTGCATCAGCCCAACACTTACATCCCAGAGCATTCTTTTTCATGCATCTAAATTCTAAAACTCTGCACATGATATGCATTTCAGAACTTCCATTAAGTCCATCCATTTTTTTGTGGACAAAAAATCCTACGCGGCTTATCACTTTTTCAATCTTACGTGGCCATTAGTCACAAAATGGCATTGTGAGGGCTACATCAGGAATTATCTTTAATAAACTAAAATAAAAATAACAAATAAAAAATAAAAAAATAAAAATTGAAAGAGCTTCAAACTTTTTCTAAAAGGAGATCAGATCATTGCAGGGGTTAGTGGACAAAGGGGCTGTGAGCCAGCCCATCCATCGTTGACAAGGGCCAAAGTCCCTCACTAGGGTATCAGCCAGGGTCACCTGCTTGTGGCAAGGGCGGCTAACCCTCACCTTCGACCAGTTGAAGGCCAGCCACCCTTAGCGACACCTCAGCGAGGGTTGGTGTCAGAAAGGGTGGCCGGCCCTCACCAAAGAACAAGCCCGCCAACCCCACCCCCTCCCCCTACCCACAAGTGGGAGTAAACCCCTTTCCTTTCTCTCTCCCATTCTTTTCTCCATGAGTTTTTTTTTTCCCTTGATGAGGCACCAAATCCGTAAGAAAGAAGAAAAACTAATGTGAATTGCCTTGTGATTTTCTGTCCAGGGAATGAAAACGGAGGTCACCGAAGTCCTGAAATGCAGTTCGCTTACAAGTTTTAGGACTTAAGTGCCGACTTGGTACAAGTTTTAGGACTCCTGCTGTCATTATCCTTAATCCATAATAAAACCAACCTGTTTGGAGAGCTGTATGCACAAACAAAGGACCAAGGAAGCTTCCACCAATACCAACAGCTATTACATCTTTCAAAACTTTACCAGTGGCGCCAACCTACAAAATAGTGTCATTTAGCTTAAGATCTAACGATGCCATAAAAATAAAATAAAAAATTCAAAATCCAGAGCTGAACATTACCCAAGAACCACTGCGAACCCTTTCTGAAAATTCTTTGATCTTGTCCAGAACATTCCAAACATCAGGGACGACATTTTTGCCATCACTGCATATAACTGCATCCCGTGGAGCTCTCAGAGCTACATGCAGTACTGTTCTATTTTCTGTACTGTTTATCTGCAATGGCCAAGAAAGAAAAAAAGTCAGCAACTCCATGATTTGCTAATTGTGATGTTATTTACCACAAACATAATGATTCACTAGTCAGGTTATAAATTATTCTGTTCTCCCTAGTACATGTGAAAAATAAAAATTAAATGCCAATCACTCTAACATAATTCATTGTTGACTAATGCGAGTGAATACTAAATGCCAAGCAGGCCATCGCCCAGAGAACCAGATTTACTCATTCAAACGAGTTTACCATAAGAAAAATAAACCCAAAGCTCTCAGATGCTGTCGCACCAATTGACTCAGAAATTCTAGGATAATGAATTAAAGCATTGAAATCTAGTTGTGCACAGTAGCATCTAATGGGCCAAAAGTCATTTCCCTAGTAAGATGATTGCCAAAACTTACCCGCTCTCCATTGTACATGCGGTCAATCTTCTGCTTGAGAGAAGCTGCCTGGAGAAATCAAAGATGTTCAAATGACGATATCATGAATATCTTAGTTTCAGTAACATTCAGTCCACATATACTATGAAATATACCCATTGCCCCAACAGCTACGAACCTCTGCTAGTGCTAACAGCTTGTCAATGGTGTCAAGGGTAGCACGCTGCCGTGAGTAGTCCAACAGAATACCATCGAACTCACTGTAGAAAAGCTTCGATTACTTAAAAATAGTATCGTTTCACACTCAGCTCACAACACTAACTCCCATGATAAGCGGCACAGCGTCTCAAGGAATAATAAACAAAGAGCATATTAAAGGTCCGGTAGAGGCGCATACACCATCATTGACCGGCACCGTTCGGCGTCAGCCATCAATTCTCGCAAATGAGTCCTCTTGATATCCTCGACATGGCCCTGCAAGACACCGCATTTCCGCCACCGAGTCAAAAACACAGTCCCGACATATCGACATAAACCTTCAGGACGCTCAAGAAAGCAAAAGGCTAGCCCACCTTCAAGTCGTTCCACGGCTGAGTTTCGCTGATCAGAGCCGGCGAGGCCATTCCGAACGCACTACTGAATCGCTGCACGTGAAACCGACACCGGAGGTCACAGGCGTAAACCGGTCGAGATCTAAATTACTCAAACAAACCATCCGCGAGCGTACCGGCGAAATCCGGCGGCTCAATCACAAAACAACAAACCAAAAAAAAAAAAAAAAAAAGGGAAAAAAAGAAAAGAAAGAAAGAGGCTGTAAAGGCCACTATGCTATTCAGTAATCTTCCGCCAACTTAATGAAACATCATCGTTCGGCGGAACGAGACAGGAGATAAAAGCGATAATCGCATCGAACGAGCCGGCCGCGCGAGAACGGCAAATGCATCCGCGAGATGCAGGGGAGGCGGCCGCCGGAGTCGACGAGACGAACGGCACGGCGGCGAGGAGAGGAGGAGAATCGCGAATACCTGGAACGATGAAGATGAAGATGAACGCCGACGATGACGACGACGGCGACGATGAAGGAGAATCGAATGCGAAAGTTGAGGACGACAGTGAAAACTCCGAGAGCGAGAGAGAGAAATGGGAAGCTTCTCAAAAGCAGAGAAACCGCACAGGACGTCGCGTCGTCACGTGGCACCGGCGTGCGCGTGGGCATCTCTCGAACGTTAGATGCGGATCGCGAGCCCGGGGCGGTGGGGACTTTCGGGCTTTTTTGATTTTTCTAACGACTCTCCGGGCGCACGCAGATTGCGAAGGAAATTTCCGTTGGCCAGAAATCGACAGAATTAGGACATCTTGTTCATTGATAATTAATCGGGCACATTTCATGCTGGTGCCATATTAAAGAAACCCCTAATTTTTGTCTGAACACTAATACCCTAGATTATTTTCCTCGTCCGGTCGGCAATTCAGTGTGGCACAGTCCTGGGGTATTAAAAATTTGTGGTATTGGTGTCATAATACACATAGTATATAATATTTGGTGACTGAGGAAAAAATTAAGAGAAGTGATGTCACAATATGTATAGTTTAGTAATTTTTGGTGATAATAAATCACATTTGACTTGCGTGGCGCTAGAATTGGATTCGATTCTTTGTTTAGAGTTCAATGAACTTAACCATCGAATCAATCTAGTTGAGTTCGGACTTCGTCATACTTGACGCAAATAATCTTTGAACTTCTCCAATTGATTAGATTCAGAGTTTTTTTTTTTTTTTTTTTTTTGATCAGTATTAGATTCAGAATTGGACTCCTATAATCTTCACCCGCAACAGAAATAACATGGTATGCAATCGACATTATTGCCTTTCGGAAATCGTGACTGACTTTGTAGATTAGCTTTAGATAATCGAGATGAATCGTTCATCTGCAGATATTTTACTCAATATGTCTACAATAGAAAATTTGGGCCTCTGTTGTTTAGACCTTCTCCATTCTCATGGTACAGAGAACAGGACAAGACAGATGTGGCCGTGATATACAGGAATATTTCAAAACAAGGATCTGCAACTTTTATCTCGTCGTTTGTATATCAACCCATTTCTCTCAATCTGCGGGAGATGAACGTGGACGAGTACAACTCCCGTGGAATCTGGAAAGAGAAAAGAGGAAAAGATAAAGAAAGATGGAAAGGAAACCGAGCTTTATTCCTGTTTTTTTAGGGTATATCGCCAAAAGGAGTCGCCATCACCGGTCAGCTCATCTCGAACTTTTTGCAACTAGATGTATTATTAATCCTGATTACTATGCTGCTGTTTTTGCGCCAGAGCTTTGTTAAAAAGGGTTCAGAGCAGTCAATCACTTTTCAGGACAAAAGAACTCCGTTACAATTCGAGTAAAAATGGTCTTAGCTAGTTAGTTTTCTTCACTTGCAGGATTCTTGTTCTCCCCCGGTCATCAGTCATCCTCACGTAGCGACGGCTAGAACTTAAGATCTACCCTGTGGTAAGGGTGTTGCCAATTAAAGATGAATCGCAGTCTCTGCAGAAGTTTTGTTAAATTTATCCGGCTAGGAAACGGGAAATGGATGCATATTTACAATAAGGCGACCGATGCAGTGCTTATTCTGGCCAAATCATGGTAATAGATAAAACCTGCTTCATGCTTTCAGTCCCGCCAAATTACCAATTCTTGCTGCCGGAATGACCTGTGCATCCACCGTCGTCAATATCTGAGGTATTGACATGCCTCCAGAGATGACAATTTCTGCATCACGCGGGAAGATTAGAACACAAGCAACCATTCTGGATATTGATAAATAAACATCGCTGGCTTTGAGTTTGAAGACCATACCGATCCCTTCCCGAACAGATAAGTTAGGCCGTATGATATCATTTGAACTGATTAGAAAGATATCCCCCAAGTAGAGGTGGTTAGAAGGCACGTAAACGCAGGTCAATTCTTCTTCGCCCACATTTCTTTGGAGGATAACGGAAGATGTAATAAAACCAAATGCATATTCGCCCATACGTGGATGCCTTATTATAGCCACTTCTTTGAATGCATTGGTGCTTTGATCTGTGAGACGACACAAGGAAGCACATTTTAGAACTCAGGAGCTAAGTCGGCACAATGTATATCTGGCAATATACCTGGTGATATTGCTGCACTTATTTGCTTTGACGCCGTATAAATATAGCTCACGAGGGGCATTTTCTTAATGAACCATTCACCAAGGGTGAGGACAGAGGCTCCTAACCATGACGACATGAAAATTCCAACCAAGAAAATGAAACTGATGGAGGTGACAAATCCAAGACCTGCAGATGACCAGATAGTCCCGAAAAGGAGGCAGTCGGTTGAGTTCAGGTTAGACAAAATATGGATGCTAAGCATAAGTTGACAGTATGTTGCCTTGAGACTTGCATTAGGAGGCCTACTAGTACGTGGACCACTTTTGGGTTTGTTACTTATAATGATTCATAAGTTTCTGCTGAACAGAATGCCCTTGTTCAGGAAAGGGTAATTCAGGACATAGAAATGCAAGATCTGGTGGAAAGGAAAACATCAACCCAATGTGCTTCCAGACAGTCAGAGCCAGCAGATTTACATCTAGTGCAAAGTTTAATGAGTTCTCAAACACAATAGAGGCATAAAAGAGGAATGGTATTTTGTATCAAACAGATGAAACACATCAGACCTATCTAAAATGCTCATTGAGTGGACCTATTTGCCTTGCAACATGCAAGATGTTGCCTATGCAAAAAAGTTGCTACAATGTGGATGCAAAAATGTCAAAAGTAGACTCCTCTCACCATTGTCAGGGTAACCATCTGTACTTGTCCAAAATGCATGACATGTTACTGTATAGAAATATAAGAATCTGCCAGAAAGAGCACTACACAGCAGTTTTCAATTATGCCCTGCAAAGAGCATTACAAGGGGTCGAATGCAATTTAGAATGATAACCAGTTTCACATTCACGATTGAGAATTGAACCATATTTGCTGCAGCCACTAACGAACTGCATTAAACTTTAAGAGCAATTGCTGTGACAAATACCCAAAGAGTACTCACCAAAGATGTTAATCCCTAGCTGGTTATAGATTGGAGAGAAGAACCCATCCACAAAATGAACGAAACCCCACGTGACATAAAAAGTAATGGCCATCGGAAGAAGGATGACACTGCAAACATTGACCAACTTTGTCACTTCTGTAAAAGTTAGTCAGATAATTGTTCTAGTGACTTAAAAAATTGTATACAGCAACTATGAACCTTCAGCTGTAGCAGAAACTTAAAAAGCTACCTAGTTACTTGACAAAAAGATTTGACAAATCTAATGGGATGAAGATGTGAATTTCCCGATGTATCATTGGGAGAAAATGAGGAAGATGGCATACCATCCTGTCATAAACTTTTTGGAGGCCCAGCTCCGGACAACTTTGGAAACAGCCTATGGAAAAGCAGAAACACGGTTATTATCCACTCATGGAGACTGAACCACATAAGACGGACAAATGCGATGATGTCTAATGGTTCATTCTAGTTTTAGTTTTCGTCTCATAGATATACTCATTAATTACAGTCACAGATATCCAACCTCTGCGCTGGAGAATGTCGGAAAACCTCAGATTATCTCAAACTTAACCAGATTTTCCAAGAAGCTGGACAGGAGTTATCAATTTTTGTTTGGCCAAGTTTCATGTACAGGCAATCAGCAGCGCCACACAGCATTTCCTTAACAACACGACTTTAGCGGTAGATTTCTAAGATAATCGAGAGAGTCTCGAGCCTTTCCTCTAATTATCCGCCTTCATTTTTCAGCCAACCATCTTTCTCTTGCTAACTACTTTGGCGAAAACCTCAGCTGAAACTCCATATGACGAGGCCAGCTCTTATCAATTAATCTGTTTTCCTAATGTTCAACCTGCATAACGACAGTAATTACAAGCCTTCCTAATCCTGAGATCAAAATCGTGATCAGGGTTCATCCGAAGATCGTCAGCACGCCGAAGGAGAGATCAGCTAAACCCCGATCAAGGAACCAATAAACCGCGCATTTTCTCGGTCGAACCAATCGACTGATGCAGCTCGAAAATAGAGCAGAACAGATCGAAGAAACCACCCGTGCGCGAAGCGATCTAAACAGACAGAACAGAGCGATGATGGTGTTGGTGGGTGGTGGTGGTGGTGGTGGTGATGTGAGAGAGAGGGAGAAAGAGAGGACCTCACGGCCGGAGTGATGATGCGAGGTGGCCGCGGCGGCCGGAGGCGTGGACGACGGAGACGAGGACTTGGAGCCGCCGTCGTCGGCGGCGAGGGCCGAGACGGGGATCAGCAGCTCGCGATCTCTGTCCCTCTCTCTCGTCGCCATGGTTCTGCGTTTCTTCGTGCTCGAACTCAGATTTGTTTCGAGTTCATGGGATCCGTCGGCAGTTTGAGTTCGTTAGGGACGTGCGGGGGGATCCCCTATAACGGTATATCTCAGTTCCTCCGACCAATCGCATCGAAATGGGCCTCGCTAGGCCCAAAAACATAAATAAATAAAAAAGATAGTGTCCGTATTTTTCAATTTATTCAATTTGATCATTGCATTTTTCTTTTCCTGCCGAAATGGTCCTTCTACTAAAGAAGTAAATGAAAATGCCGATGTGACCGTTAAATTTTTCTTGAATGTTAAGTTATCGTCCCATCACATTGCTTTAAATTTATTTGGTAACATAAAACTAAATAAATACAGTTATAAATGTAGAAAAAAAGAAAATAAAATTAAAGAAAAAAAGACAGCATTAAAATCACAAAAAACTTCCAATTACGCATAGTGTGACACAAGTACATGAACCTTTTTTAAGTCATCGAAAACTTTAAATTTGCTTACCGTGATCATTATAAAAAATCTCATAATTATACTCATGTGACAAGCATCTCATTGATGTAACTGAAATAGAGAATATATAAAAAAAAAGTTTGGTTATTTGCGTCACAAATAGCAAGTTTAGGGTTTTTTGTAACATAAAATTTTTTTGAGGCATTTGTGTTACAAAAGGTATAATTTGGGATTTTTTGTAATATGTCCGAAAGGAAAATAGTACTGAAGTTTCTCAAGAAATCTCTGGTACCTTTCTACCATTTGGTCGACCCCGCTTAGAGAAATGACCCCATGTTTCATCCTATGGCAGTACAGAGGACAGAACTCCAGTGGATCACAACACATCCAGATGCTCCTCTAACCATTCCATTGTGGCTTCTTTTCTCATCTTTCTTTTCCTTTTCTTTGAGTTCATACAGTGCCCAGAAACCGCAGCTGAACCGAAGCTTGTATTGGGGGTATTGGGGAACATAAGATTGCTGCCGCTGTAGGGTCAAAGAAATCTAGCGCAAATTGGAGTTACAATTGCATCAAAATGTCGATTGATTCACCTTTCATTGGCATACCAATTGATCGCAGCCCGGCTTTAATATCTCTTGGAGACCATGGGCAAACCGCATTTAGCTACACAGTACAAGTTCTCAGATAAATATTTCAGACTGCTGCATTTGGAGATCAGTGAGTGTTTCGGCCGTAAGCTCACAAGCCAATCAGTGACTAAGAAACGAACATCCGCAGCTAAACATAAAAAGATCACTTTGACAAATCACTTGATCGGCGCAACAGAGTTCCTTTACATGAAAGCCATCAAGTTTGAGTACATTGCTACATTCCTACACCATGTAGGACTTTCTGTCGGTTTTGCCACCGCAGTAAAGCACAACACAAATATGAGAAGTACCCTAATGCACACGCCACGAATTCACAACTTCTTGGTTTACTTGGAAGGACGATGATCCGCCGCCTTCAGCTCTTTCCACTTGGGTAGACACAGCCGTTGTTACCTAGAAACAAAGGGATCGATCGTGTAAGTCAGACTTGCCGACGATCTGAACATCTACCACAATGTTGTGGAGCATCAAACGCCTTATATAGTTATATACAGTCATGCTGCTGCTGCTTCATGGGAACTTCAAGTATAGAGGATTACAGAGAACAGAAGGGAAAAGATTATCTTTTCCGACCAGCCTGTGGTTTTTAATGCACTCGTTTCAGTTGGAAGGCAAAATGAACAGGAACTGTCTAGAGGTAACAGTACTCACTTGGGTTATTCGACGAGAATGTTGCAGACTGCGAGAAGTCGCAGTTCGTAGGACTGCGGTCAGAGTTCTGGTAGTAAAGATTCATGGCATATGCAGCATGTGCTGCCAAGGTGTTAGGCTCAAAGCAAGCCCCACCAGGTTGGATCGGCCGGCAATCGATTCCTTGCCCACAAGCGAAATCCAAGTTTGCCTGCAACTGGGCATCCGACACCCCACTCTTGGGTATGCACCAATTTGCTTTGTCGGGCTTTGGCGATGGAGTGACAGTTGCGTTCGGTGATGGAGTGACAGTTGCATTCGGCGATGGTGCAGCAGGCATCTTTGGTGCTGCGGGAGTCTTCATCAGGAGATAGTATGTCGGCAAACCACCCAAAATCGATGATCAGGAACGAGCAGCGTCGACAAAGTCAGTACTATTAGACTAGTCACTAGTCAGTATTAAGGGAAACCATGGAGACTTAGTGCCAAAGATGTTATTCTCACCTGGCTACTCTTGGAAAGGCCGACGTCATAGTTCATCGAAAGATCCGACTTGAAAAGACCGAATGCACGCTCCGAAGTGGGTCCAGGTTTTAAATCCTCATCGTACAGGGCAAACAGATACGTGTCTACCGATATCCCAGGCATCAAGGGAGTTCCGACCATTGAGCGGAGGTGAGCTATCAAGTTACCGTTATAGGCCTTCGCATTCTCGATGCTAGGGCCGACTTCATTGCTGTCTCCCTTGTATGGCCAACCAGTCTCGGCCACTACAATCTCCACATTCTTAAACCCGAACGAGTTCAATGCAGAGCGAACAGCATCCACCTGCAAGCACAGTGTTTTCTGTCAGTGAGCCGTCCCCGTTCTGCAGCAATTGCTGGCAATTAAGGTTGAAAGAAAACAGGGGAATATAACTTGGGATCCAGTGTAAAGGATCAACAAGCCGTAGTGCCTGTATCTGGTTTGATCTTTTAAGTCTAAAAGATTTAACTTTTGTCCTTCCCGCAAAATCGTGAAGATTGTGAGAATTCATCTACTTCTCATTACCCATATCTTTTTTCTATGATCACATACTCATGCAAAAACAAGTCTTAAGTCATTGCGCATTCATGCCAGGATCAAGTCTGCATCTTTGCACAATTAGATGAGGCATTCTTTTTTCTTGTTTCATTGTGGAAGTGCCGAGACTCGATGGACAATGGCATCGATACCATTGCCGACTTCTAAGATACCGAAATCAACTTGCCTAAACTCTACTGATTTCATGTACTCATCGTCATCAACTTAAGACAGGCTTCTCGTTATCTGAAACTGTTCACTAACAGAATCCACTCGACTGGGGAAACATGGCCATTCTAGTACAAGTAGAGTGCAAGCATCCTTCAGCTACAATTAAAAATTAGCAACTGAACTAAGCCCTATCGCAGCAAATTGAGAAGCAAACTACTATAAATAAGAAGGTTGCACAAGTTACTGACTCACCTGAGCATCAAACATATTGGTGTACTTAATCTGGGTTTTGGTATCGAGCCTCCCGGCGTTTGGTTGGAACAAGCAGAAAGCCAATGTCTCTGGCCTATGATCGCTCCTGTATGCGAAATAGGGATATGGATTGATAGCAAATGGAGAACCGGTCGCATTGTTAAACGCCAAGATTCCCTTCATCTCGTCACCAAAGCTGGGGTCGAAAGAACCAGAAGATGGTGGCTCGGAGGACTTAAGCACGGCCATGGAATGCACCGAGGACACCTTGATTTTCCCTCCCAGGGACACGGCATTAAGCGCATTCTGCATGTTCTGCATCGCCGGCAACAACTGAGTCATCAAATTATGGTCTCCGGAGGTCATTACCTCGTTGCCCACGGTGATGAGGATGATTTTACTCGAGGGATAGAAGGGAACCACATTCGCGTTGACCCAGTTCTTTGCAAAGTTAGGATCATTTGCCAGGGCAGGAATGTCGCCGTTCGCCGCACCAATGACAATTCCAATACCCGTGTTTGCTAGAGCACCAATTATGGCGGGGTCCGTTCCATATAACCGGACCTTCTCAATTGACGTCGATTGTAGTAGCTTTGCGGTCGCCGACGGCTGCGGCAGGTTATCTGCGACCTGTCCATAGTTGACTCCGATGAATGACTGCGAATCTGCACGCAAATACCGTGTTAGCTAATCATGGATCAGACACAATCACTCAAAATTCTTGGGATTCTGATCCTTTTCGCTTCTTGATTACGCACCGATTTCTGGACTAATTGTTCTTCACTGCATATGGAAATTCAGGACAACCCTCCATCATAGACAGACTAAATGACGCGACAAACTCAAATTGAGCGCGCAAGGTGCTCCATCACTCGGTCCAACTAGACCGGAAAAAAAAAGAAACCGTGTTGACAAGGACGCCGAGCACTCCTTCACTCTACTAAGTAAAGAAAGATTTTCATTTTCAATGCAGGCTTTATCTTGACATGTTACATGTGCCTGGGCACCTGTTAACAAAATAAAAGCAAAAAAACGTGGTTTACAGCATCTCAAAAACCTCGTCTAAAAAAGCCGGAACTCCAGCAAACACTATGATCCTGCAAAACACAACTTCACACAATCACCGTCCGTTGTGTGATTGAATTGGAATCATCCGAAAAACTTACTCGCGAAGCGAGATGCCTGCGAGAGTACGATGAGGAGTAGGAGGGTGGCGAGGGGCGGGATTGCCATGGTTGGAAAAAGAGCTCCTTTCTCCGAGTCCTTCGCCAATGCCGAGAACACACACAACGCAACAGGACGCGTGGGCGAATGAGCGAGGGGAGGAAGAGGAGAATATAAAGGCGAAGGGGCGAGGCTTTCGAAGTACAAAAGTGTCGGGAAAATACAAGAAGGAACGGGGGAGAGGAACCAAAGTAAAACAAGGCAAAAAAAAAGTGGGAGCTTGAGTGCGGAAAGGGGCCTTGGATTAGTAGTAGCCTGAAGCTGGAAACTTTCCTTGTCCCAGCACCACGTCGCTACAGGAAAAAGAGCGCAAGCACTGCTACAAGCAAGAGACGCTGATGATGAGAAGGAACGGAGAGGAGTGGTGAGGGATTTAAACGCCGTGTCGTTTCGGCAATGTCGCGTGAAGTTACGGGAACGCCCTCCATTTCGACCGTTGCGTTGAATCCCTGTCGGAACTTTGGCGAATGCGTGGTGGCGGCACGTGCATGAAAGCGCCATCCATCCAAGAGAGCTTTTCAAAAAAAAAAAAAAATCTTAGTTGGAAGCAGAGGAGGGAGAGATGTATGATTGAGTGCACGACGACGCTCATCATTATTTACTTCTCCTCGAAGGACCCTTGACGTTACAATCATGATCCTTCGGTACTTTTTGTTATGCCTTAATAGTTTGGTACTTTTTTCTTTTTTTCAAATGATAGTTTGATACTTGAGATCGGTCTGAGCAAGACCTTAAAAAGCTTTGACTATCAGGAAAGTCCGGACAGAAGTGGATTCAGGCCTCGAAAAAGATTCTGACCCCATTGCTCCTTCCGTCCACAACCCCCTTACGGGGTAGGGGGAGCAGCCTGGATCCCCGCGATGCCTTTCCCCCCGAAACACGAGCGCGTGGTATAGGGAAATGAAAGGTCCGGGGGGAAACCCCCGGTGGACGAACGGACTTATTTTTAGGGATTTCAGTGTTTCGATTCAGATGGCAATTTTGTGATATTGGGATGCATGCTTATTTTGACTCAAAACAAATTGGGTATGCTCGAATAGTTATGTAATGATGAGGAAGCAGCACCTGTTGATTAACCCCCTTGTTTCTTTCCATATCATTTCCAAATTCGAATACAACAAAGGAAATTAGAGTTTCAATTCACTTTTTTCCTCTCCATTTTCCTTTCTTTTCATTTCCCTTGATTTCCTTTCTAAGTTACTAAAAAATGGTATCATATGAAATATAGATCCACACACTTATTTTATTTTATTTTTGGTCGAACCAAACCCTTGATTATGTACGAACGAATTCTGTCAAATCCATCGTGTCAAATTGACTTAGCTTAACCCCCAAACATCGCAATAGCCCGACATAAAAAAGAGAGGAGCAGCGCAATACGTTTAGCACGTGATGTGTCGAGACCTTGGAGGGATCAACTGGAGCCGGTCGATGATCGGAAAATCCTCACCACTGATTCAAAAAGTCTTCAATAGTGGGGGTGGGTTCAAAAAGAACTCGATCTTAGGTAAAGGAGGATCGAGCATAAAGATACTCACGAGTTTCGTTTTGAATTGAGTTCGGCACGAGCTCGTGGTAAGATTCGATGGCCTCCAAGGGATTTTGCCTTCCACGCTAAGGAACTGGACATTCCCTTTCGACGCATTTTCAGGAATAAAGTGAAGGAAGAAAGTCGCGGCAATTCTCGTGGGCGAGCCCACGGCGAGAGATTGGAAAAAAGCTTCTCGGGTAAATGACAGTCGAAGGGACGTCTTTTGTTTAATCTAAAGTTAGAAAAAGAGAGTATAAGAGAACAAAGGTGGACCGACTTTCAAGTAACATGGGGATAACTTGAGACTTTGGTTATGCCCCCTGGCTCGTATGGAGGAGGGTAAGCAACGCGGGTGAGTGATTTTAGGTTTTATACAAATTTCACCTGAAATTTGGAATCCATTCACTCGAATAGATTTCTTATTTATAGGAATCTGAAACTTATTATGCATACCTTATAACTTGAAATTTACCATGTCACACGTTTTAAGGTTGATTTCAAGTTCTACTCAAGTTCCACTTGTATCATTAATTAAATGATTGTGATAAATTGTCACTTTTAATGACTGTCACTTGTTGTTACAATTCATTGATTACAACTTAAATTTAGATATCCGGAAAATATGAAATATTAACAAAATAAAAATCTTAGTAATAAAATGGAAGCTCAGATTAGTTGTTCCAAATTACCCTATAGAATACCATAGGATCACGTAAGAACATGAATAAAAAAAATATATAAAAGCTTGTTTCGGGTTCTAGATTCCACTACCTAGAATCTAGAACCTACTCATCCAAACAGGTTCTCCAATCTTGGAATCTGAAATATACTTTGAATACATTGAAACTTGAAACATACAACTTTACATCGATCCAGTTCTAAGTTCCAAATTCTATTTTGGAATCATGCTCACTACTAATTTTAAATTTTAGCTCAAGGCTTGCTGTCACGAACTTGGTGGTGTGCCTTTAGAGTCAAGAATGAATGTGAACCTTCTTAGAGAAGATGCCAAATAGTAGGCTCCGTTTGTTTCACGGAAAATAGATGATTTGAAAAATATTTTCTTAAGATCAATCAAATTTGTATTGCTGACAAAATGAATGAATGGAAAATATATTCATTGTCCACGAAATTGTTTGGATATAAATTATTTTCGATAGTGAGAACATTTTCCATTGACTAATTATTCCAAGCGATACAAGCAAATATTTTTTTAAAAAAATATTTTTAAAATCATTTATTTTATGCAAAAAAATCGGAACAGAATACAGCAAGTTTTTTATAACGTCTTTAAGGAGCATAAGAATCTTCGTGGCCATTCAGGGCTTGTCCGTCCAAAAATTGTGAGATTTAACCCGCGTGCATGTGCGAGTCACGTGTACTTGTGTCAATGTATCTATAACAGGTCGTCAAAAGAGGTTGAAGCTAGCTTGTGGACATTCTTTTTATCAAAATTTTAACCTGATGGTTGCATTTGAAATCGGAATTAGGGATTTTGAATTGAATGCATGTGCGCAATCATGTCAAGTTTCACATTTGTCTATTGAAAAGAGAAAGCTCTTGGAATGGTCGTGAAATCAAAATGGGCACGTTCGATCCCATGTCGATAAAATTGGATAGGCTGAGCAATAGCTAATTATTACTTTGTATTAAGGGCCTGCATGGTAACGTTTCTATTTCTTCCGATTTTTGTTCTTTTGTTCCGCAAAACAAAAACAAAAAAAACAGAAATTCGTTTGGTAACATCAATTAATTTTTCTATTTCCCGAAATAAAAAGAAGTGGCTGATGAATAGATTTGGAACAAAAAAATAAAAACTAGAAAAAGTAATTTCTTAATCCTGAGAATAATTTCTAGAAATAAGCTATCTTTTTTCTTTTCTATTCTTCTTTTTTTCTTCTTCCTTGTTGCGGCCGTCGCTCTTGGATTTGCCGCTGCCCATGGCCACCACCAACTGCTGTCAGACCATCGATCGGCCCTTGCCCGCTGATTGCCAATGTTGGATAGCCGTTGGCCACTGGCCGTTGCTTGACCGTCGTTGGTTGCTTGCCTCTTGCCACCATTGTGGGCCGCCCATCGCCGCCTAAACGTCGCTTGCCAACCATTGGACTGCCAACCGCCAGCCACCTCCAGTCGCCTGCCAATCACTGCCAATTGCCGACGCCGGACCGTTGTTGGTTGCCGCCCGACCACCTCCCGCCACCATCGCGAGCCGATTGTTGGAGTTGGGCAGCGGTCCGGCGTTGGCAATTAGTGGGCCACGGTTGGGCCACAGCGGGCGGCTCGCGACAGTCAGTGGTCGGCAAGCAAAAAAAAAACAAAAAAATACAAAAAATTTATGGATCATACCAAACGCATTCCTATTCTTTTTCTATTTCGATGATAGAAATTTTGTATACTTAATAAACACGTTATTTTATTCAGAAATTGTTCTAAAGAGAGAAATAGAAAAGAAATATTTTTCAAAAGAAATTATTTTTCAGAATACAAATGTTATCATTCGTACCCTAAATTTAATAGTCCCAAAGTAATAGGTGAAGCGACATATACGTACATGCCAATCATCTCCAGCTATGTACGATTCTTCACGCATCAGAAAACTTTACAAACCATTTGAATCACAAAAAGATAACGAAAAAGATTCGATACACGACCAATTTCGCCGACGAGGACTAACACCAAAATTCAAGTGGTAATCGGCAAAAACAAAGGCCACCGCTCGGGACCGCCCATCAAAGATGTCAAGTCGAAAAAAAGGAGAAACAAAAACCAAGTCCGATGCGCAACATTTTCAGCAATCTCGTAGCTGACATTCCCTGGCAGGTTCTGTAGCGAAACCGATTGCAGAAAGATGGGAAATGGCGACCTCAAGCATCGCCTTCTCGAGCGGTCCGCTGTGGGCGAAAATGGCTCAGGCGTTCAAAAGATCTCTCGTCATCTCGTCAATGAGTCCGCTGATCACCTGCTTCTCCACGTCTCTCACCACGTCGTCCTTTTCCAGGAAGGCGAACACGGAGTTGTTCCACCCGAAGTCCCACATGCAGTTCGTGTCGGGATCGCTGACGTCGACATCGAGCTCGAGCATGCTAGGGAGGTAGTACTCAGGTTCGCATTCGGGGTTCCCGTTCCTTCCGTGCAGTTTCAGCTGGTTGAAGTTTTGGTCCAGCTGCTGGACGAGATCGTCGAAGGTCTCCACCCTCACGAAGGAGATGGAGATCTTCATGAAGGGGTGGACGGCAAGCTCTTGCTTCCTCCCCTTCCTTTTCATTATCTCGTAGCCACAGTCCAATATGAGCTTGTCGTCGTCTCCTACGGGCGAGTTCTCGTCACCAACATGTAGGAAGGCCGTAGGGCTGTCGAGCTTGAAAAGTGCCTCGGCTGTGTTTAGGAACAGTTGACTCTTCATCAGGATGTGCTTGAGGCGCTTTTCGCATTCCGTCATTTTTTCTTGAATTCCCGACTTCGAAACGTCCCAGTCATCCGATTCATCGAGATCATGTGTGTAAGTTGTCGCTCCTGTGGTTCCTGCGACATCAAGATGATTAGCTTGATCAGAAACACCGCTTAATTGCAGCAGTCATCCTGTAGCATCGATGTCGCGTACAAATACTCAACAATGAGTCTTGCCAGGAGCGCAAGCACATCATGCAACTCAAAGGTTGTCCGTAATTATCTAGCAGATCTTACATTTTATCAGCAATGCATTGCAAAGTTCAGGAAGAAGATACGAGGCGGTTTTTAGGAGTAGACTGTTCTTGCAGTAGTTTTGCGGAGCTAAATTTCAACTTCTGTTTGCCAGGAATGGGGGAGTTTTATTCTATCAAAGGCTTTAGTTCGTCAATTCCTCTGTGTTTTCACTCTCTATGCCGAGGAACAGGAAGAGGAATGTTTGTCGAACTCACCATCTGCCGGTTCCGAGATAATCGTTGCAGACATCAGTTCTTCATCTCTGCTGAACTCTCCCGAGCTGACGTGCGGATCGTTTAGGATTATAGAGGGTACATTTTGATTCTGCAAGACGAACTAAAGGTGAGTATTGGCTAATAATGGTGGCGGGAAATAGAGGTACTAAATTCTTTTGATGCGCCTATTAGATTCGATAACTATATCCTCATTACGAATGTCAACATGTAGCTTTTTTCAGTTTGCAACAAGATAGGCTTACCAGGTCGTACGGGAAGTTTCGTGCTTCCTCGAGCTCTGGGGTTTCGTCCACGTTGCGAGTATAGGCAGGAGCTAGCTGTTCAGCTTCTTTCTGGAGTTCATGTGCATTAGTCGGCCTCTGGAGGCTTGCTTCGGCTGTTGAAGATTTGACATTGTGCTCTCCACGAGCAGATTTATTGGTTTTCACTTGTTCGGTTTCTGCTGAACCGTCCGGTCTTGCACTCCTCATCTGCTTCGCCTCTTCTCTAGAGGAAGCTTGCGGGAGTGGCTTCACCAAGTTATGTAGGGCTCCACTTTTTTTCTTCACTACATTCAGCTTCTGAGGCATCTTGTTTTTCGGTGGTTCTGTGACCTTTCTTGCTCTCGGAGCTGGTTCGAGAATGCGTTTCTCCTCGACCACCGGCATGGTATTATTCCTCCCTTTTCCTAGTTCAGATTTCACCCTTCTCGGGACACGGTTTTGTGGTCGACCTTGGTTGGGAAGCTTGTTGGCCTGCGCATCATAAATAGGCTCTGCCGGAACAAACTTTTGAGGTTTCAATTGGTCCAGATGCGAATTCTTTCTCTGGAAGCTCAATACTTCCTCTTGCACAGGCTTTGGTGAAGTCTTGTGGACAATTTCGCTTCCTTTCGATTTCATGTCCGGGCTCTTCATCTCTACTCGCATTTGCTTTTCTTCAGGATGCTCTGGTCTCTGCAGCACAAAAGATTGCTCAATACCATTATCTCTTTGAGGCTTTTGTGGATGAACTGGGGACAACACATCAGCATTTCTCTTTTCCATTTGTATTTTGCTTTCTTTGTACCCGAGCTTTTCTTGCAGGGTCGGTCCGAATTCTTTTCTTCTTGGTGTTCTTGGCGCCATATGATACAGCTCATCATTATAGGTCTGTCCCTTGTTTTCCCGGATGTCTGTGCCTTTTTGTACTCTCATCATTTTGACATCTTTTCTCCTCTCTGCTTCCTGCTTACGCTTCTGGTCTCTGCTGTTTTGATTGAACAGGTCAGTGTTTGTTCGATCCTTCTTTGTTTCACTATTGAACTTTTGAGTTTCCTTCCAGGGAAGGTTTTCAGTCGAGCTGACCAACTCTGATCTGATGCTGTTAGCGGCAAGTCTCTTTTCTGCTCCCAGAACTACATTGGTGATGTCCTGAGTCAACAGGCTCTTCCCAGGCTGTGTCGTTCTGATGGATGGCACGGAAAGATTGGGAGTTTCTGTAGTCTTTGGGTCAACATTCCCGGTGATCCCTTGTGTCCACTTCTTTAGGAGCTTTCTGTTGGTCGTCTGCTTGGAGCTCTTATCTTTCTCTTGGGTATATCTCGAATCAGGATTTTTCGGAAATTCTTCTAGCCCCATAAGTTTAGCAATAACATTGGAAATTTTTCTCTTTTCCGATTTCGTTTGGGATGAATTGGAGAGATTCGCCTGTTCCTGGAGTGGGGTGAGGTTTCGGGCATTATCGCCACTGCTGATTGACCGCTTGTGAGAAGCTGATTTGAGGAGAGATTGAGTTTGCTCTTTGTGGCGAAAACTTGTAGCTTCTGCAGGATAAGTCAAATTGGGCAATGCCGGCTTCTGAATGGCCTTAACATGTTGATTTCTTTTAGAGCGTCTTGCCGGATCATCAAAGGAGAACCTTGGTGGCAGGACAAGCTGCTTCTGTTCAGTACTCTTTATCACGTCTCCTTCGTCATCGTCATCATCATCGTCAAGCAGGACTAAGCGGTTCTTCCTCTGTGGTGTGGTCATGAATTCCGAAGCATCTTCCAAGTTCACTAGCGTCCGCAGCGACTCCTCCAAATCCATGGCCCCTTTCAACAGCTCTTTTCCGATTTCTATTGAATACCTATCCAAGTTCGCTCCATTCGACCAAGCTCTTAGGATCTGATTCAATTTCTGTGCGCCCTTCGATATCTCTTTGATATGGAATTGAGAGAGGTTCGGGACTCGGACGGTCGACGAATGGTGCCGATCCATGCTGTTTGCTCTTTCCATCTGGTTGAGTTCCATAGAGCCCTGGCCCATCTGACGCAAGAAAGTGAGCATCGAACTATTGCCCAACAAATCCATCCTCCGGTGCTTCCCTCCATTTTCGATGGCCAGAGCAAGAGCCATGGATAGATCTCCTATTTGCTGCGAACCCTGGCCTCTGTGGAACG